>CAWUFW010011468.1:0-613517 GCA_963921515.1 Calotriton arnoldi
GGGCTGCAAGCCCCTGATCCGGTTTGAACTGGGGTATGCACAGGGACACCAAATGTGCCCCCAGTGCAGGACTTCAAAGCACCCGAAAGTGCTCCCGCCCAGCCCCAATACACATTGTCCTGTCTGGGGAGGTGGTCACACCTCCCTGGGACAGGAAACCTATTGTCCAGGCCTCCCCTGCCGGAGTTTCGTCCAGCAGCAGGAGGCCAGACTCGTGTCTGTGGCAGCAGCATCCATTTTGTGATGCCAGGGCTCTGGAAAGAAGTTACCGGACTCGTCAGAGTTAACATGCCTTTCCCTCTAGAAGGGTGGAATGCTACCCCCGCCGCCAGAATTGGCGGGGGGTAGTATTCCAAGATGTTTGACACCAAACACGACATGTTTCGGTGCAGCCATTCCATAGTTAGCATTTTACCGCGAGGATATAATGCGTTTAAGAGTATATGGTCAGGCTGCACTACAAACAGCATCAGAGATGGTCTCCGAACGCTGCAGAGGGGCCCTGCTCATGCAGGGGCACCCTCTCACATAGGAACCATGCACTCTGCCTTCAGGATTGATAAGGCCTGCCTTAGGAGTGACTTATAGGTTTATATGTGTGTATGCATTTAGTGATATAGGTAACCTATACCACAGCAAGGGGTGCATGCACCACCTTACCCAGGCTGCAGTAGCAGACCTGTGGTGTCAGTTTGGATGGCCTACCAGGGGTGGCATAATATATGCTGCAGCCCCTGGCAGGTCCTCTGAGGTACCTATGCCCTTGGTACATAGTATACCATATACTAGGGACTTACAAGGGCACTCCAGATCCCAATCAGAGATGTGCCTAAGGCACATGGAGACCCTTTTAAAGAGGAAACAGCTAGGCTGGGGTTCTGAATAGCAGGGCCCCAGCCAGACTAATGTCGAAAACCAGTGAAGTATCAGCAAAAAGTGGGGGTACCCCTGTGAAGCAGATCCTACTCTCCTACACACACCCTTTCTCCAACCTAAGAGAGTTTAGTTCCCACTAGGTTAGGTAGGTGCATACACCACACCACACTTGGGGGCAGATTTACAAGCCCCTTGCGCCACTTTTGCATCATTTTTAACATGGGAAAAATGACGCAAAAGTGGTGCAAGGGGCTTGTACATAAGCCCCTTAGTATGTCTTCTAAAGGAGGTGCCACTGGTGGCCCTCTGCCAAGTAGATATGATGACTTCACATTCACAGAATTGAAAGCCATGTGTGTATCTAGGAAGCTGAAGACAGGGAGAAATGCCAACACTCAACGTCTCATTGAGGTGTTACTGTTAGACGACCTTAGGAAGGCTCCTGGGTCAGATGAGCAGGACAGAGTGGGTGGGACAGGGGATGAAGACAGGTTAGGAGGGGAAACCTTCTATGATCTAGACTCAAACCCTGCACAGGAGGATCAAAATGATCCACCCCTGAATAACTCAGATCTCCAGGAGGAAGATGGAGAGGGTCATGAAGACCCTCACTTCATTCCCCCAGGGAGAGTGCAGAGTCTACCAAGGAGATCTAGATCTCCCTCTGCTGAGTCAACACACTCTAGACATTCTATAGAGACCTCTGTATCTAGCAAGAGGGACAACTCTTATGACAGGGAGTACCAATTTCTTGAGCTTGAGAAAGCTAGGCTTAGGCTCAGGCAAGAGCAATTGGCGCTGGATAAAGAGTCCCTAGAAGTCCAGAGAGCTAGGGAAAAGTTGGGACTAGAGTCCCATGGTGGCAGCAATTGGGTCCCTAGAGGTAGGGAACACACCTTTGATCATAGGAATCTCAGCAAGATTGTCCCTCCCTTCCATGTTGGGGATGACATCCATAAATGGATAACTGCTTTGGAGAGGGCCTGTAAAGTACAGAGGGTCCCTCAAGAGCAGTGGGCAGCTATCTTGTGGCTCTCCTTTGCTGACCAAGGTAGAGATAAGCTCCTCACTGTTAGAGAAGAGGATGCTGACAACTATTCAGTCCTGAAGAGTGCTCTCATTGATGGGTTTGGCTTAACCACTGAACAATACAGGATTAAGTTCAGAGACACCCAGAAGACACAGACTCAGGACTGGGTAGACTTTGTGGATAGTGCTACAAAGGCTCTGGAAGGTTGGATACATGGCAGCAAGGTGCATGACTACTTAGGATTGTACAATTTGATTATGAGGGAGCAGATCCTTAATAATTGTCAAAAACAACTTTTGCACCAGTACCTGGTTGACTCAGATCTGACCTCTCCCCAAGAATTGGGAAAGAAGGCAGATAAATGGGTCAGAAGCAGGGTGAAACAGAAGAATCAGGGTGGTGACCAGAACAAAGATTCTTCCAAGACTCAAGAGAAAGGTGGGGATAAATCAAAAGACAAGTCCCCTGTAGGGCCCCAAAAATCCTCTTCTGGGGGTGGGTCCCAAACTCCTTCCTCATCTGACAAGAAACCTTATTGCTTTGTCTGTAAAAAGCCAGGCCACTGGAAAAATGATCCCATTTGCACAAAGGTCAGCAATAAGGAAAATATTCCTCCAAACACTACCACCACTCCTCCTGGTACTACAAGTAGTAATCCCCCAGGTGGTGGTAGTACACCCAAAAATGTTGTTGGGTTTTCTTGGGGAACTGAGGTGGACCCTAGCTTAGCAAGGTCCCCCTCACAGGCCTCCTTAGTCTGTGATGGTGGTATGGGATTTGCCACTTTTACTGTCAGTCCCAGTTCTTTGGGCAAGTACAGACAGGAGCCACTGATCAATGGTCAGAAGGCTGTGGCCTATAGGGACACAGGGGCTAGTGTCACCATGGTGATAGGGAAACTAGTACCCTCACTGCAGCTTTTTCCTGAGTTTAAGTATCAGGTGACCAACATTGATGGCATCGAGACAAATCATCCCATGGCTATAGTCAGTCTCAGCTGGGGAGGGGTCACTGGCCCAAAGAGAGGGGCAGTATCCCCAAACTTGCCTGTGGATTGCTTCTTGGGCAATGATTTAGAAACTGCAGCCTGGGCTGAAGTAGAGCAGAAGGCCCATTTAAGAATGTTAGGCCTCCCTGAGAAAGTTGGTGGAACCCTTAGGGCCTCAGTCCAACCCCAGGGAAATTTTGGAGTAGTGAAGCCTGGAAAAATGGCTCACTATGCTCCACCAGAGAGCAAAGGGAAGGAAGAAAAGTCTTCTTCCCCCCAGACAATAGGTAAGGGTCAGCTTCCTCAGGGAACTGATCCTACCCCTTGTGAAGGAACTGCCCCAGAGGTGGTCAGGTCTGTCCTGGCAGCACCACTAATGTCAGGGGACCCTTCCAAGGTGGTACCCAGTCTGGAGCAGGTATCCTGCCCCTCTCTACCCAGTTTCAGTCAGGTGAAAATTTCTCAACACACTGAGGGATCCCTCTTACCCTTAGGTAGTGACATCCCCCAGATGGACTCTGTTGGGCAAAGGAAAACTTGGGACCACCTGGTTCCAAACCTCCCCTAGCCCTCCACTGTTCCAACGAAAGGGACTCAACCCCCAGCTGTAGGCAGCCAGAGGTTGACCCCTAGGGCCAGATATAACTCAGTCATGGAAGGAAAGGCCTCCATGGTGACCAGTGCTCTGAGGAAGCTGAGGCCAACTTTATTAGGGCCTCACTTCCCTACTCAGGCACCCCACCAACCTTTTACTGTGCCAAAGCACACTACAGGTGGTAAACCCAAATTTGGGAGAACACCCAAGACCCTTCAAGGGAGGGACTCCTTAGTGGACCATAAGACAGGGGGTATCCATGCTATTGCAGGATCTTCCCTATATGGCCACTTAGTCAATAAAGTCTCAACTGGGCAAGGTTAGCCTTATCTCCTTTCGTTTGGGGGGGGGAGTTATGTAGGAAGGTAGGATCTGACTGCATGGTTACTCCCACTTTTTTCCTGGTGTTTTGCTGGTTTTTGACTAGTCTGACTGGGATCCTGCTAATCAGGACCACAGTCTATCTGCTTTTTCCCTAAATTGGTTGTGTATGTACTTGGTACAACTCCAGATTGGATACTGGGGCACCCTTATAAGTCCCTAGTATATGGTACACATGTACCCAGGGCATAGGTACCCCAGAGGCCTCCCATGGGCTGAAGCATGTATTATGCCACCCATGAGAGGCCATGCAAAATGGAACTACAGGTGTGCTACTGCAACCTGTGTAAGCTGGTGCTTGCACCACTTACGAGAGATATAGGTTCACTATATCTATATATATATATCACTACACTTAAAACTTATAAGTCACCCCTATAGCAGGCCTTACCAATCCTGAAGGCAGGGTGCTGGGTTTTACGTGAGAGGGTGCGTCTGCATGAGCAGGGCCCCTCGGCATCCTTCGGAGACCATTCTCCCGGGTTGTCTGTGATACAGCCAGACATATAGGTAGAGGTGCATTATAACCTCACGGTAAATGCTATCTCGAAAACGGCTGCAACAAAATATTTTGTGTTTGGTATCAAACACCTTGGAATCATACCTCCACACCAGTAACTGGTGTGGGAGGTATGATTCCTCCCCTCAGAACCAAGCTTCTGGGGGTACCTAGTATACCGGTACCAGCTTTCTCGACCCGGACAGCACAAAATGGATGCTGCCAGCCACAGACACGATTCTGCCCTCCTGCTGCTGAGCCAAGCTCGAGCAGGGGAAGGCAGCACAATGGGCATCCTGTCACAGGGAGGTGTGACCACCTCCCAGACAGGATTTAGTGTATTGGGGCTGGGTGGGTGCACTGTCTCAGTGCCAGAAAGTCTGCACGAGGGGCACATTTGGTGTCCCTGTGCATAGTCCAGCTCAAACCAGTTCTGGGAGCCAATTGCTCCTGCTCTGGCGCGAAACTGGACAAAGGACATGGGAGTAGCCTCCCCCCTGTTCAGACCCTCCCTTAGGAGGGTCCCCAGAATCTGTCAAACCCTCTCTCGTGGGTATAAAATGGGTTACCTGGCTACAGGACATTAGATTTTACGTGGACAAGATGAAACCACTAAGCTTCGACCGTCTGGACACGCTGGACTTCGCTGGACCTCCATTGGGCTCGACTTCGTCTCCCTTTCTGTCCAGAGCCTCGTCTGTGTCCGTGCCCCATACAGGCTCCGTGCAGGACCCTGTGGACCTCCAAGACATCAGAAGAATCTCCCTTGGGGTGAAGGAGTCACTCCCCTGCATTCGCAGGCACCATAATGCAACTGACCGGTCTACTGACCCTGAGCTCCTGCGGACTCCAAAGGCTCCAGCAACACAGGAGGTGGGTTCCGAAGTTGTCCGAGGTCAAGCTGCCCTCTCACTGAGTTTGAGGCCAGTATCCCTTGTGGGGACCGCATAACCTGTACCTCTGTACACCACATTCATTTGCAGCAGCACATGCTTGTTGTTGTGCAACAATTCCGTGCATTGGGCTAATTGGAGCCCTGACCCCAGCGCACTTTTTTCACAAAGGACTTTGGCCTTTTCACACTCTGTGCCCTGCTAGCTGTTGTACTGTGAACTCACCTGAGGTCCCCTCGCGACTCCTGTGCCTCCAGCCTGTGGGTCCACTTGAGGGTCAACACTGCTTTAATTGGGCTCCCCTGGTTGCTCCAGGCCTGCCCTGACTCCCCTTGTTGTGGTGAGTCTCCTGGTCCTTGCTGAGCCAGATCGACACTGAACTTGACCATCTTCATGGGTTGCCGCTGCCAAGGCTTGTTTGTGCTCCCGCCGGACACCGACCCCTCAGCTCTCGACATCCTTTGTGGGACAGCTTGCCTCCGGCTCCTGGTTGTCCTAGACGTCTCCTGGTCCTTGCAGCTGAAGAGTCAAGATCCCTGTCAACGCACCTGAAGCACCCAACATCGGTGGGCATTCGTCTACCGAGCCCCTGGTCACTCCAAAGTGACCCAGACTCTGTCCCCTCTGCTTTCAGGTTCTTCTCATCTAGAATCCACATTTGGATACATTCTTCTTACTTCCAGCAGTGGCATTTCTTTGAGGTCTTCCATAGAAAACGGCGAGGGTTTCCGACGCCACTTCATACCTTGGCACCCGGCTCCTCTGGGATAGGTAACTCTGATACAAAGGTATCCACTGGTGGGGTGGCTCTCCAACCTCTGAAGTTCCAAGGGAATTCCTCGACATCCACTGGGAAGGGTTCTTAATCTTTAATTTTCCAACCACGACTTCCCCATAGAATTGTACGGAGCACGCAGTCGTGTTCTCACTCTGCACCCGTCCTCTGTGGGGTCCCTACTTACTCACCTTGGGTGGTCCCTTGGGGTCCCAGCAATTCTACACCTCCTAGACTAGGTCTAGTCCCGAGTCGTGGTTCTTATACCACTATTTTAGTATATGGTTTGGTCTCCCCTGGAGCCCACTGTGTATTGTGCTATTTACGATTGTTTCTTTGCAACTGTATTTCTTGATTTGTGTCGTAGCCTCGTGTAGAGGATACTAGAGAGTGTTATATATAATAAATACATATTTTTATAACAACTGTGTGGTTTCCCTTTCATTTAACCAATACAATAAGGTTGCATTCTGGTAAAACAAGCTGCTTAACATTCCTTCAAGACTTAGCCTGAAGGCGGCTCTCCATAGCTACCACTAGGATAGCTTTCTATAAAGGTTATCTTTAACCTAATCACCATAAGGGTTGTTTGGACTGGTGCAAGGTGCCCACTTTAATTAGTGAACAGCATATACCAGGCCAACTTCTCACACAGTCTCAAGAGAATTTTCCCCAATGATGGGCTGTCACCCCCTCTCCTCCTTGTCCTGAAGAAGACCCGCCATGACACTTGTTAATTAACGCTTTTGTCAGGGTCGAAACGTCGACGATAGTATATGGTTCAGCCTCATCAAGTCTTCTGGTTCTAAATTACCAAGCAATTGTGCAATCTACTAGAGACATTGGTTTCTCCGTTATTCTGACCATTTTTAGCCTATTCTCTTTTGAAATACTTGTACTTAAGTTTATTTCACCTATGTATATATGACACTCAATCAATCAAAGACTTTATTCGGTTTTGCAAAAAAAACATAAAAATTACACAGATACAGTATATAAAATCAATTTTTTTTTTAAAACATATCAAAACAGTCAAGGCCACCTGATAATACTCAATATAAATAAACCACACATTCCCCCCAGTCACAGTTATATAGATCATAAAGTGCATTGTGCAGGAACACGTAAATTCATAATGACACTTCTTTTGTTCCAAAAGCCAAATCAGCTCCGTCAAAAATATAACTTAATTTACAAATGACTAGGCATCCATACATATCCGTGATTTTACACAAGCTTTTAAAAACCCTACAATAAAAAAGATACAATCCTCTGTCAACAATTGAAGATATAAAAGGGCAGGGCGAGCCTGTCTAAAATTCATTCTTTTTAAAATTGGAATCAGGAAATGCCTTCGAGGGATTTCATATAGCTTACATAAGAACATAAAGTGCAACAGGTCCTGCGGAGACTGGCCGTCGCAGCCGCAGGAAATTAGCGCTTGACCTCTCGTATGTCCTTTAGGCCTGGCTAACAGGAAATGGAACAGGTTCATCCGAAACCTGGTTAATAAAAACTTCTCATGAGATGATAAAAACCCCATAAGATATGGTTCTGCTGACAAAGTTGTTTTTATAGTTAAAAACATATGACACTCACTGCACCATTGTCACTGAGCACTTATTTCACTATATTTTATGCCACCACAATCTTGCATTGAAGTTTGACGGCCTTATGACAAAATGCATATTAACATTGCTTTATTGAACAAAAAGTAAATTCCTTGTTCGCAAACGCATATTTGCCTTTGTTTCTGTGTTCCAACTGCATTAACTATACATTGTTGTCCAAAAGTTATTGGATACTTTATGACCAAGCTGCTATTTGTGAAGCAATTGTTCTTTTCCGACAGAACCATTGTAGTTTTTAGGTCTCGCCTACGCAGCGCGCATGCGCTGCTTAGGAGGGCCTTTAGCCGTCGCTCTGCTCTTTTTGAAGCACACACTCGTGCTTGTGGCGGCATCCACCTTGCGGGAGCGAGCAGCGGCACGCATGCTAATTGGCTGTTGCTCGCTCCCGCAAGGCGGATGGTGCCACAAGCACGAGTGTGCTTCAAAACAGTCATTAAGCAGCGCGAGGCGCGCGCGCTTGTGTTTTGCTTTCCTATGGCCCGTTCTGCCACTTCCCGCTTGCTTTCGTCATTTTCTTTTTACCCTACTGCATTTTCTACACTCCCTCCCTTTCTCCACCCTCCCTATCCCTTTCTCTGCCCCCCGCACCCGTTCTCTCTCCCAGTCTCTCGTTTTCTTTGCTCTGCCCCCTCTCTGCTCACCAGTCCTCCTTCCCTCCCCTCCTCTTTCTTGGTTGATTTGGCCCTTTTCCTCTTAGGCTCTAAATTCCTCGCCACCTTTCTATACCCATCTGCCCTTACCGTCACCAAGTTCTGTTTTGCTTGTTTCGTTCTGTTTAGGCACTCTGAGAGAGTGCTTGTGTTTTCCAGCTCTCTCCTGAGTACTTCGGCTGCCGAGCTCGCTCGTGTTGCTCAATCGCTGTGTGCCACCCCAGGCCTCCTCTATTTTGCCCGTGTGCTTCTCCCCTGCCCCATGTTGCTTTATCTCTCTCATACGTATTCCCCCCCTCTCTCTGTGTTGTTAACCCCCACCCGCTCCTGGATCTTGCTTGCACCTCCTGACTTCCTGTTGCCTCCCCAGCCCTATGCCTTCCTCTCCATGTTGCTATCCCACAACTATGCTACCTTGTTTTTCTTTCCTTTACCGCTTCAACTCGGATCGGCAAACAAAAAGAAAACAAGCATTTGCAATGCAATAGGTCTCGCATTTACGCCAGTTTGAGCTATTGGCATTGTAAATGACAATGCCTTTAACCCCTTCGCTGCTAGGCCTTTCCCCCCCCCCTGTGCTAAGCCTTTTTTTGGCTATTTGGGGTAGTGCGCGCTTAGGCCCCTGTAACTTTTTGACCACATAAGGTATCCACGCCAAATTTGCGTCCTTTTTTTCTAACATCATGGGGATTGTAAAGGTACCCAGGGTTTGTGGATTCCCCTGGAGGGGACCCAGAAAAGAGCCAAAATACAGCAAACTTTTGTTTTTTTGGGGAAAAATGCGAAAAAAGGGCTACAGATGAAAGCGTCTTGTTTTTTCCCTGCAAATGGCATCAAAAAAGGGGTTGTGGTGCTGAAATCACCATCTTCCCAGCTTTCAGGGACAAGCAGACTTTTGTCAGAAAACCAACTTTGTTTACACAGTTTTGGCATTTTTCTGGGACATAGCTTATTTTTGCTATTTTTTGTGCTTTCAACCTCCTTCCAGTTAATGGTAGAAATGGGTATGAAACCAATAATGGATCCTGGAAAGCCATACATTTCTGAAAAGTAGACAAAATTCTGATTTCAGCAAGGGGTCATTTGTGTAGATCCTTAAAGTTTTCCTTATAGAAACTAACAGTTAAATGAAGGAAAAATTGAAAATTAGTTGAAAAAAACAGCCATTTGTGTCAACGTTTTCACCTGTAACTTCTTCTAATTATGACAGCTATTTGAAAACAATATACCGTTATCCGCTGGACCTTTCTGGTTGTGGTGATATATAGGACTTGTAGGTTCACCAAGAACCCGACGAACCCAGAGCCAATAACTGAGCAGCATCTTGCAATGGTTTTTTATTATGTACCGGGTATATAGCAATTATTTTGGGAAAATGTATACATGGAAAAATTGTTATGAAAGACACCTATGTATTTCTGAAATGGGAACAAAATGTAGATTTTAGAAACAGTAGATATTTGCACATTTCCGAAATTGGGAGTACCCATACTAGCATGAGAATTATAGGTCATTTTTCAAAATGACTTATTTTTTACACATTGTCTTTCATTTGGAAGGCAGAAATGCATTGTAATTGTAATTGTAAAACATTTGTAGAGCGCCTGGTTACCAAAGGCATCCCAGCGCTAGAGGCCGAATTCATAATCTACATCTCAGTCATGGAAACAGGAAGGTTTTTATGCGTTTCCGGAAGGCCAGATGGTTAGTTTCACACCGAATGGCAAGGGGGAGGGAGTTCCAAAGCCTAGCAGCATTATATGAAAAGAGGCGACCCCCTGTGCGGGCCTTCCTAATTCTAGGAACAACAGCCAGCTGTTTATTACATGATCGCAGAGTTCTCTCAGGATGATAAAAGGACATGAGAGAACGTGTGATAGGTGGGCCAGAACCTAACAAAACCTTGTGTGTGATACAGAGAGCCTTAAACTGCACTCTCTGCTGGATAGGCAGCCAGTGAAGGGCGGCCAGTGCAGCCCCTGCTGACTGTCGGCTGGGGATATTCAAGAGTTGTCGTGCCGCACAGTTTTGAACAATTTGTAGTTTCTTAATCGTGGAGCAAGATGTTCCTAAGTATAGGGCGTTGGCATAGTCGAGCCTAGAAAGTATAAGGGACTGGACTACCACTTTCCTTGCAGAAATAGGGAGGAGGGGAATGATTTTCCGTATCATCCTCATCAGCCCAAAACAGCTACCAGCAACCTTCCTTGCTTGTTCCCCAAAATCAAGGTTACGGTCTAACCAGACTCCCAAACTCTTGATATAATCTTTGGGGGAAGGGGAGGACCGAAACAACTCGGCCAAGAGGATATTATGTTGGGTATAGAAGGTTTACCCAGGAACATAAGCTCCGTTTTAGATCCGTTGAGCTTCAGGAATGAACCCTCCATCCATACTGCGATCTCTCGAAGACACATTGCCCAGTCCGGGACGATGGTGTTGAGCTGATTAAAAGAGACAATTAGCTGCGTATCATCGGCATATGTGATAATTTGAATGCCGAAAGGCTCCACAACACCTGCCAAGGAGCTCATATATACGTTAAAAGAGTGGGAGACAGGGAGGATCCCTGAGGGACCCCACATCGGAGGGGCAGAGGGTCAGAGATACAGTCTTCATGAAACACTTGAAAAGATCGGTCATCCAGAAAGGAAGAAATCCATTCAAGGGCCAGATCAGTCACTCCTATATCTCTAAGCCTCTGAATGAGCAGCTGGTGATTAACCGTATCGAAGGCTGCGCTCAGATCTAAAAGCACAATGGCAGCGCAGCCCCCGTTGTCTAGGATTTTCCTAGTACCCTCAACCACCGCTAACAGAGCGGTTTCTGTGCCTTGTTGGGGCCTAAAACCAGTTTGAGATGGATGAAGGCAGTTATTGCTTTCCAAAAACACGGACAGAGCGATATTCACATGTTTTTCAGCAATTTTGCTGATCCCTGGTAACAATGAAATGGGGCGATAATTCCCTAACATTTCAGGGTCCAAGTTTGGTTTTTTCAGCAAGGCTTTAACTATTGCTTGTTTCCAAGGGAAGGGGACTATGCCTGTCCGGAATGTAGCATTAATCAAATCTAGGATAGTTGTAGACACTGTATCAAAGATCCGATTTAAAATGAGGGGGGGAACTGTATCCTTGGGAGAACCTGACTTCAACTGGCCAAGAATACCTTGCAGGGCAGAATGGTCCAGGAGAGGAATTTCCGCTAAAATGCAATTATCAGTGCCTCCTTTGTTGTTGATTGGGGAGACATTAATTGAAACAGTGGTCTGATGAAAAGAGGTATAAATATCTTGAATTTTATTAAAGAAAAAAGTAGCTAAAAGATTGCAGCGAGATGACATATCATCGCAAGAAATAGGCGGGGGGAGTTTAATAATAGATTTCACTATGCGAAATATTTCGCAGAAGAGTTGGGGGCTGAAAGTATTTGGTTTTCATAATAAAGTGACTGAGCGCACTTAATTTCTTCCTTATACTTCTTGATATCTTCCCTATAAATCATTTTATTAATAGTGGAGTAGTCTTTCCTCCACTTTCTTTCGGACCGTTTACAAGACTGCTTAAGTTTACGCAGATTGGGGGTATACCAAGCTGTTCTATTTGCGCCATTTTTATCCTTAATTTGTTTCTTTGGAAGTACTATGTCTAAGGAAGAGCTCAGCCAATTTTCAAAGTTATGGTTTGCATTGATAGGGTTAGACTCAGGTGCTGGTCTGGTGTCATTAAGTATTGACACCCAGTGTTCTACTGGGAGTTGTGACCATGGTCGGAGCAGCTTGGTAGATGTTACCATCGATCTGCTACTAGCTTTACAGGTCCAAGAGAAAGAAATGAGGGAGTGATCTGTCCAAGGAAGCGAAATAGGATTTCCAACCTGAAGATCTATGGCATTAGTAAAAATAGGATCAAGTAAATGACCCTGAGAGTGGGTGTGGCCTCTCACTTTTTGGAAAAATTGGAGGGCTTCCATACTATCCACTAGGTCACGTGTAGCTGGCAAGGAGTAGTCATCAAAATGCATATTAAAATCTCCCAAAAGGGAGAAATTGGACAGAGGGCTGGCTAGGTTAGCTGTGATCTCGGGGAGATCGTTACAAAATTTGCCCAATGTCCCCGGAGGGCGATAAATTAAAATCCCAGAAAAAGTACATGTGTGGGAGAAGCCGATGGAAAAGAGCAAACTCTCGCAGTCGGCTATAGGATTCCCTAACACACGACAGTTAAATCCAGTTTTGTAAATGATGGCTATGCCACCTCCTCTGTTATATTCTCTATCATGTCTTTGAATAGTGTACCCAGAGGGGAGGGCTTGCGTAAGGCTCGGGTCTGACTCACTCGTTAGCCATGTTTCTGTTAAAAACAGAACATCTGGACTCTCCTCCTCTAACAGTAATTGAAAGTCAATAGATAATAACAGTTGCTCTACAATTCTGTGTTACCCTAAGTCTCCCGATAAAAATGGTACCTCACTTGTGTGGGTAGGCCTTGTGCCCACAACAGGAAATGGCTCAAAATGCAACGTGGACGTACCACATTTTCACAATGAAAAATTACCCTTTTTTTGCAAAGTGCCTAGCTGTAGTTTTTGAACCCTAGCTCTGCGGGCACTTAGGGAAACCTAGCAAACCTATACATTTTTGAAAACTAGACACCCAGGGAATTCAGGATGGGGTGACTTGACTGGCTCTCACCAGGTTCTGTTACCCAGAATCCCTTGCAAACCTAAAAATTGGTAAAAAAACACATTTTCCTCACTTTTCTGTGGTGGAAAGTTCTGGAATCTGCGTGGATCCACAAAATTCTACCCACCCCGCATTCCCCAAGGTCTTCCGAAAAAAATGGTACCTCACTTGTGTGGGTAGGCCTAGTGCCCGCGACAGGAAGCAGCGCAAAACGCAACGTGGACGCACCACATTTTCACAGTGAAAAATGACCCTTTTTTTGCAAAGTGCCTAGCTGTAGTTTTTTAACCCTAGCTCTGCCAGCACCTAGGGAAACCTAGCAAACCTATACATTTTTGGAAACTAGACACCCAGGGGAATCCAGGATGGGGTGACTTGACTGCCTCCCACCAGGTTCTGTTACCCAGAATTCCTCGCAAGCCTAAAAAATTGTAAAAAAAAACACATTTTCCCCACATTTCTGTGGTGGAAAGTTCTGTAATCTGCGTGGATCCACAAATTTCCACCGACCCCGCATTCCGCAAAGTCTTACGAGAAAAATGGTACCTCACTTGTGTGGGTCAGCCTAGTGCCTGCGACAGGAAACGGCACAAAACGCAACGTGGTCACACCTCAATTTCGCAGTGAAAAATGACCCTTTTTTGGCAAAGTGCCTAGCTGTAGTTTTTGAACCCTAGCTCTGCCGGCACCTAGGGAAACCTATCAAACCTATACATTTTTGAAAACTAGACACCCAGAGGAATCCAGGATGGGGTGACTTGACTGCCTCCCACCAGGTTCTGTTACCCAGAATCCCTCGCAAACCTAAATAATTGTCAAAAAAACCACATTTTCCCCACATTTCTGTGGTGGAAAGTTCTGGAATCTGCGTGGATCCACAAATTTCCACCCATCCCGCGTTCCCCAAAGTCTTACGAGAAAAATGGTACCTCACTTGTGTGGGTCGGCCTAGTGCCTGCGACAGGAAACGGCGCAAAACACAACGTGGTCACACCTCAATTTCGCTGTGAAAAATGACCCTTTGTTGGCAAAGTGCCTAGGTGTAGTTTTTGAACCCTAGCTCTGCCGGCACCTTGGGAAACCTAGCAAACCTATACATTTTTTAAATCTAGACACCCAGGGGAATCCAGGCTGGGGTGACTTGACTGCCTCCCACAAGGTTCTGTTACCCAGAATCCCTTGCAAACCTAAACAATTGTCAAAAAAACCACATTTTCCCCACATTTCTGTGGTGGAAAGTTCTGGAATCTGCGTGGATCCACAACTTTCCACCCACCCCGCGTTCCCCAAAGTCTTCCGAGAAAAATGGTACCTCACTTGTGTGGGTCGGCCTAGTGCCCGCGACAGGAAACGGCGCAAAACGCAACGTGGTCACACCTCAATTTCGCAGTGAAAATGACCCTTTTTTGCAAAGTGCCTAGCTGTAGTTTTTGAACCCTACCTCTGCCGGCACCTAGGGAAACCTAGCAAACCTATACATTTTTGAAAACTAGACACCCAGGGGAATCCAGGATGGGGTGACTTGACTGCCTCCCACCAGGTTCTGTTACCCAGAATCCCTTGCAAACCTAAACAATTGTCCAAAAAACACATTTTCCCCACATTTCTGTGGTGGAAAGTTCTGGAATCTGCGTGGATCCACAAATTTCCACCCACCCCGTGTTCCCCAAAGTCTTATGAGAAAAATGGTACCTCACTTGTGTGGGTCGGCCTAGTGCCTGCGACAGGAAATGACGCAAAACGCAACGTGGTCACACTTCAATTTCGCAGTGAAAAATGACCCTTTTTGGGCAAAGTGCCTAGGTGTAGTTTTGAACCCTAGCTCTGCCGGCACCTAGGGAAACCTAGCAAACCTATACATTTTGGAAAACTAGACACCCAGGGGAATCCAGGATGGGGTGACTTGACTGCCTCCCACCAGGTTCTGTTACCCAGAATCCTTTGCAAACCTAAAGAATTGTCAAAAAAAACACATTTTCCCCACATTTCTGTGGTGGAAAGTTCTGGAATCTGTGTGGATCCACAAATTTCCACCCACCCCGCGTTTCCCAAAGTCTTCTGAGAAAAATGGTACCTCACTTGTGTGGGTCGGTCTAGTGCCCGCGACAGGAAACGGCGCAAAACGCAACGTGGTCACACCTCAATTTCGCAGTGAAAAATGACCCTTTTTTTGCAAAGTGCCTAGCTGTAGTTTTTGAACCCTACCTCTGCCGGCACCTAAGGAAACCTAGCAAACCTATACATTTTTGAAACCTAGACACCTAGGGGAATCCAGGAAGGGGTGACTTGACTGCCTCCCACCAGGTTCTGTTACCCAGAATCCCTTGCAAACCTAAAATATTGTCCAAAAAAACTCATTTTCTCCACATTTCTGTGGTGGAAAGTTATGGAATCTGCGTGGATCCACAAATTTCCGCCCACCCTGCGTTCCCCAAAGTCTTCCGAGAAAAATGGTACCTCACTTGTGTGGGTCGGCCTAGTGCCCACGACAGGAAACGGCGCAAAACGCAACGTGGTCACACCTTAATTTCGCAGTGAAAAATGACCCTTTTTTTTCAAAGTGCCTAGCTGTAGTTTTTGTACCCTACCTCTGCCGGCACCTAGGGAAACCTAGCACACCTATACATTTTTGAAAACTAGACACCCAGGGGAATCCAGGATGGGGTGACTTGACTGCCTCCCACCAGGTTCTGTTACCCAGAATCCCTAGCAAACCTAAAAATTGTCCAAAAAACACATTTTCCCCACATTTCTGTGGTGGAAAGTTCTGGAATCAGCGTGGATCCACAAATTTCCACCCACCCCGTGTTCCCCAAAGTCTTATGAGAAAAATGGTACCTCACTTGTGTGGATCGGCCTAGTGCCTGCGACAGGAAACGACGCAAAACGCAACGTGGTCACACTTCAATTTCGCAGTGAAAAATGACCCTTTTTAGCAAAGTGCCTAGGTGTAGTTTTTGAACCCTAGCTCTGCCGGCACCTAGGGAAACCTAGCAAACCTATACATTTTGGAAAACTAGACACCCAGGGGAATCAAGGATGGGGTGACTTGACTGCCTCCCACCAGGTTCTGTTACCCAGAATCCCTTGCAAACCTAACAAATTGTCCAAAAAACACATTTTCCCCACATTTCTGTGGTGGAAAGTTCTGGAATCTGCGTGGATCCACAAATTTCTGCCCACCCCGCGTTCCCCAAAGTCTTACGAGAAAAATGGTACCTCACTTGTGTGGGTCGGCCTAGTGCCCGCGACAGGAAACGGCACAAAACGCAACGTGGTCACACCTCAATTTCGCAGTGAAAAATGACCCTTTTTTGCAAAGTGCCTAGCTGTAGTTTTTGAACCCTACCTCTGCCGGCACCTAGGGAAACCTAGCAAACCTATACATTTTTGAAAACTAGACACCCAGGGGAATCCAGGATGGGGTGACTTGACTGCCTCCCACCAGGTTCTGTTACCCAGAATCCCTTGCAAACCTAAAGAAGTGTCCAAAAAACACATTTTCCCCACATTTCTGTGGTGGAAAGTTCTGTAATCTGCGTGGATCCACAAATTTCCACCCACCCCGTGTTCCCCAAAGTCTTATAAGAAAAATGGTACCTCACTTGTGTGGGTCGGCCTAGTGCCTGCGACAGGAAACGACGCAAAACGCAACGTGGTCACACTTCAATTTCGCAGTGAAAAATGACCCTTTTTTGGCAAAGTGCCTAGCTGTAGTTTGTGAACCCTAGCTCTGCCGGCACCTAGGGAAACCTACCAAACACACACATTTCTGAAAAGTAGACACCCGGGGGCTTCCAGGGAGGTATGGCTTGCGTGGATCCCCCAACGTTTCCTTACCCAGAATCCCCTGCAAACCTCAATTTTAGCTGAAAAAATCACTTTTTTCACACATTTTTGTGTGGGAAAGTGTGGCATCACTGGCCTCACACAAATTTCCTACCACCCAGCGTTCCCCAGGGTCTCCCAATAAAAATGGTGCCTCACTTGTGTGGGAGGCCCAAGTACCCGCGACAGGCAAGGGCCCAAAACGTAGTGAGGCGACATCAAAATTGCCTATCTCAAAACCACCTGGTTTTGCAAGGGGGTCACCTGGGTTTTGGCCCCGTGCTCGGCGGCCATCTAGGGAAACCTACCAAAACCACACATTTCTGAAAAGTAGACACCCGGGGCTTCCAGGGAGGTATGGCTTGCGTGGATCCCCCAACGTTTCCTTACCCAGAATCCCCTGCAAACCTCAATTTTAGCTGAAACAATCACTTTTTTCACACATTTTTGTGTGGGAAAGTGTGGCATCACTGGCCTCACACAAATTTCCTACCACCCAGCGTTCCCCCAGGTCTCCCGATAAAAATGGTGCCT
The DNA here is from genome assembly GCA_963921515.1 of Calotriton arnoldi. NCBI lineage: Eukaryota > Metazoa > Chordata > Amphibia > Caudata > Salamandridae > Calotriton > Calotriton arnoldi. The sequence goes on from CAWUFW010011468.1 coordinate 17,365, forward strand.
CACTTGTGTGGGAGGCCCAAGTACCCGCGACAGGCAAGGGCCCAAAACGTAGTGAGGCGACATCAAAATTGCCTATCTCAAAACCACCTGGTTTTGCAGGAGTCACCTGGGTTTTGGCCCGTGCTCGGCGGCCATCTAGGGAAACCTACCAAACCCACACATTTCTGAAAACTAGACACCCGGGGCTTCCAGGGAGGTATGGCTTGCGTGGATCCCCAACGTTTCCTTACCCAGAATCCCCTGCAAACCTCAATTTTAGCTGAAGAAATCACTTTTTCACACATTTTTGTGTGGGAAAGTGTGGCATCACCGGGCTCACACAGATTTCCTACCACCCAGCATTCCCCCAGGTCTCCCAATAAAAATGGTGCCTCACTTGTGTGGGAGGCCCAAGTACTCGCGACAGGCAAGGGCCCAAACGTAGTGAGGCGACATCAAAATTGCCTATCTCAAAACCACCTGGTTTTGCAAGGGAGTCACCTGGGCTTTGGTCCCGTGCTCGGCGGCCATCTAGGGAAACCTACCAAACCCACACATTTCTGAAAAGTAGACACCCGGGGCTTCCAGGGAGGTATGGCTTGCGTGGATCTCCCAACGTTTCACTCCAGAATCCCTGCAAACCTGACATTTTGCTGAAAAATCCCTTTTTCACACATTTTGTGTGGGAAAGTGTGGCATCACCGGGCTCACACAAATTTCCTACCACCCAGCGTTTTCCCAGGTCTCCCAATAAAAATGGTGCCTCACTTGTGTGGGAGGCCCAAGTACCCGTGACAGGCAAGGGCCCAAAACGTAGTGAGGCGACATCAAAATTGCCTATCTCAAAACCACCTGGTTTAGCAAGGGGTCACCTGGGTTTTGACCGTGCTCGGCGGCCATCTAGGAAACCTACAAACCCACACATTTCTGAAAACTAGACACCCGGGGCTTCCAGGGAGGTATGGCTTGCGTGGATCCCCAACGCTTTCACTCCAGAATCCCTGCAAACCTCAATTTTAGCTGAAAAAATCACTTTTTCACACATTTTGTGTGGGAAAGTGTGGCATCACGGGCTCACACAAATTTCCTACCACCAGCGTTCCCCAGGTCTCCCAATAAAAATGGTGCCTCACTTGTGTGGGAGGCCCAAGTACCAGCGACAGGCAAGGGCCCAAAACGTAGTGAGGCGACATCAAAATTGCCTATCTCAAAACCACCTGGTTTTGCAGAGAGTCACCTGGGTTTTGGCCTCGTGCTCGGTGGCCATCTAGGGAAACGTACCAAACCCACATATTTCTGAAAACTAGACACCGGGGCTTCCAGGGAGGTATGGCTTGCGTGGATCCTCCAACGTTTCTACCCAGAATCCCTGCAAACCTCAATTTTAGCTGAAAAATCACTTTTTCACACATTTTGTGTGGGAAGTGTGGCATCACTGGCTCACACAAATTTCCTACCACCCAGCGTTCCCCAGGTCTCCCGATAAAAATGGTGCCTCACTTGTGTGGGAGGCCCAAGTACCCGCGACATGCACGGACACAAAACGTTTTGAGGCAACATCAACATTGCCTATCAAAAATGTTTTGGGCCCTTGCCTGTTGCAGTTACTTGGGCCTCCCACACGAGTGAGGCATCATTTTTATTGGGAGACCCGGGGATCGCTGGGTGGTAGGAAATTTGTGTGAGCTCCGTGATGCCACATTTTCCCACACAAAATGTGTGAAAAAGTGATTTTTTCAGCTAAAATTGAGTTTTGCAGGGGATTCTGGGTAAGGAAACGTTGGGGGATCCACACAAGCCATACCTCCTGGAAGCCCCCGGTGTCTAGTTTTCAGAAATGTGTGGGTTTGGTAGGTTTCCTAGATGGCCACCGAGCACGGGCCAAAACCCAGGTGACTCTCCTTGCAAAACCAGGTGGTTTTGAGATAGGCAATTTTGATGTCGCCTCACTACGTTTTGGGCCCTTGCCTGTCGCGGGTCCTTGGGCCTCCCACACAAGCGAGGCACCATTTTTATCAGGAGACCTGGGGGAACGCTGGGTTGTAGGAAATTTGTGTGAGCCCGGTGATGCCACACTTTCCCACACAAAAATGTGTGAAAAAAGTGATTTTTTCAGCTAAAAGTGAGGTTTGCAAGGGATTCTGGGTAGGAAACATTGGGGGATCCACGCAAGCCATACCTCCTTGGAAGCCCCCGGGTGTCTAGTTTTCAGAAATGTGTGGGTTTTGTAGGTTTCCTAGATGGCCACCGAGCACGGGGCCAAAACCCAGGTGACTCCCTCGCAAAACCAGGTGGTTTTGAGATAGGCAATTTTGATGTCGCCTCACTACGTTTTGGGCCCTTGCCTGTCGCGGGTACTTGGGCCTCCCACACACGTGAGGCACCATTTTTATCAGGAGACCTGGGGGAACGCTGGGTGGTAGGAAATTTGTGTGAGTCCAGGGATGCCACACTTTCCCACACAAAAATGTTGGAAAAAGGGATTTTTTCAGCAAAATGTCAGGTTTGCAGGGGATTCTGGGTAAGAAAACGTTGGGGGATCCACGCAAGCCATACCTCCCTGGAATCCTCCGGGTGTCTACTTTTCAGAAATGTGTGGGTTTGGTAGGTTTCCTAGGTGGCCGCCGAGCCCCAGGCCAAAACTTCATGGGACCCCCTTGCAAAACCAGGTCGTTTTGTGAAAGGCCATTTTGAGGTCGCCTCAATACGTTGTGGGCCCTTGCCTGTCGCTGGTACTTGGGCCTCCCACCCGAGTGAGGCACCATTTTTATCAAGAGACCTGGGGGATGCTGGGTGGTAGGAAATTTGTGTCAGCCCGGTGATGCCACAACTTTACTCACACAAAAATGTGTGAAAAAGGGATTTTTTCAGCAAAATGTCAGGTTTGCAGGGGATTCTGGGTAAGAAAACGTTGGGGGATCCACGCAAGCCATACCTCCGTGGAATACCCCGGGTGTCTACTTTACAGAAATGTGTGGGTTTGGTAGGTTTCCTAGGTGGCCACGAGCCCCGGGCCAAAACCCAGGTGACCCCCTTGCAAAACCAGGTCATTTTGAGATAATGTGTTGTTTATTTCTGCAGCGTGAAAATTTTGGCACAATATTGCAAGGAAAATGTGGCAGACATTTTGAGGTTTGCAGGACATTGTGGGTAACATAACTTGTTGTGATCCACAAGAGAGATATCACCATGTACTCCCATGGGTGTTTCGTTTACGACAATATCTACAGTTGGTAGGTTATTCTTAGACGGAATGTACACCTTGGCAGACAGACTAAAAAGACAAAGATTACTGCACAGCCATCTATTCCTCAAGCACACACACATACTGGTTGGATTTGGCACGAGGGCAAGAGATGGTTCAGTATATACAATTTTATTAACAAGAGATTTCACCAAAAATGAAATGCACTGTCAATAATGGAAAGGACAAAAAACTGAACCAGTGACTCGCAGCTCGTGAGCTGTAAAGCCACGTCAAGGCCCCAACCGCTTTACAGGCCATTCACACACCTTTCAAACGTGATACACACAAGACCATTTACACCACCAGCCACGAAACAAACACATTACAACATTCACAAAAGGGACAAGGTACACCCTGTTTGAGAAAGACAAAAAAAATATTACTGCACAGCCATCTAATCCTCAAGCACACACACATACTGGTTGGATTTGGCACGAGGGTGAGTGATGGTTCAGTATATACAATTGTATTAACAAGTGATTTCACAAAAATGAAATGCACTGTTAATAATTGAAAGGACGAGAAACTGAACCATTGACTCACAGCTCGTTAGCTGTAAAGCCACGACAAGGCACCAACCTCTTTACAGGCCATTCATACACCTTTCATATGTGTGACACATACAAAACCATTCACACCATCAGCCGCGGGCCCATCACATTACAACACTCACACCAGCAGACAGCGCCATTCAAGGGCCCATCACTTTCACACGCCCACATTCCTAACACAGCAACCACACAAGCTGATGGATTGCGTGGAGTGTCGCTCGGCTAGCAGTGTGTGTAGTGACCAGCAGCAAGTCACTACTCACACACCGCCAGCCGAGCGCCAGTCCACGCACACCACCAGCCAAGCGCCACTCCACGCACACCGCCAGCCAAGCCCCACTCCACGCACACCGCCAGCCAAGCGCCACTCCACCCACACCGCCAGCCAAACGCCACTCCACGCACACCGCCAGCCAAGCACCACTCCACGCACACCACCAGCCAAGCGCCACTCCACGTACACCGCCAGCCAAGCGCCACTCCACGCACACCGCCAGCCAAGCACCAGCCTACACACACCACCATCACATTTAGGATTTTTTTATACAAAAAAGAAAACACAAACAAATTGCAAATAGATACAAATCTACTAACACAAAATCAGAAAATAAATACATTGCACTAATGCCAACCTTGAAACAGAACAACAATTCTTAAACATTACAGACCAGGCAGTTCACTTTACCACTCATGGTTGCTCCCAATAATTCTTTTGCTTGTGGTACGCTCTATAACAAGCAGGCACACACAGCCCAGGGTTAGAAGGACACTCAGGGCAGTACATACGAGTCTCCTTCCGCGTACCTCTTCGCCAACAGACTCTACATCTCCTAGTGGGAAAGTCTTTTGAGGGTGTAGGAGGAATGTGATCAGAAAAGTGGCGATCTTTCAATCGAGCCACATCCTCCACCACTCCAACTCTAGGAACACTTGCCTGTTCCACAACAACAAGGCTGCCTATGACAGACTGCTGAAACTGAACAAAAGTCAACTTTGACGCAGGAGAACACTCCTTGAAAACAACAAAAGCATTGAAAGTTGCTAAATTGAAGAGATGGATGGCCAACTTCTTATACCAAATGTAAGCCTTACGAATAGCAGTGTAAGGTTCCAACCTCTGATCTACTCTATCAACACCACCCATGTGCTTATTGTAGTCTAAAATGCACACAGGTTTGCGCACTTCAGCAATCTGACCCCAAACAGCCACAGGTGAAGTACTCTCATCATGGATGGTAGTCAGCATGTACACATCCCTCCTGTCCACAAATTTCACAGCTAGTAGTTCATCACTACGCAAGGAACTGCACTGTCCCCTCTGAAGTTTTTTGCAAACAAGCTCTTTTGGATAACCTTTACGGTTAGAGCAGATTGTGCCACAAGCAAAAGTGTCCACTTTGAACAATTCCTTAAACAATTGCACAGCAGTGTAGAAGTTATCAAGGTACAAATGGTGGCCTCTGTTAAACAGTCCTCTAGCAAGATCCCACACAATTTTCTCTGAAACTCCAAAAGTGGATGGACAACCAGGGGGTCAATAGTGGAATCCCTACCAGTGTACACACGCAAATTAAAAACATATCCTGTCCTACTCTCAGACAACATATACAGCTTAATTCCATACCGTGCCCTCTTGCTAGGAATGTACTGCCTAAAACCAAACGGCCCTTGAACAGGACCAAAGACTCATCAATAGATATTTCTTTCCCTGGAGTATAGATCTCTGAAAATTGATCTACAAAGTGATCAAGAACAGGCCGAATCTTAAAAAGACGGTCACATTCAGGGTGATCTCGTGGCAACGCCAAAGCATTATCAACAAAATGCAGCATCCGAAGCAAAAGTAAATACCGATCACGAGTCATAACTGCAGGAAATATGGCCGTTGCCATCAAGGGACTGGTAGACCAATATGAAGCCATGGACGGCTTCCTTATCAAACCCATCAAAAAGTCAAACCCAAAAACTTCTTCATCTCTTCCAGATTTGTGGGACTCCACCGGGTAGCTCTAGAATGGGGCCTAAGTCTGGCACTGTTGTCCCTCAAAAACTGTTCAGCATACAAATTAGTCTGCTCAACAATCTCACCCAAAAATACATCATCCATAAACAACTGAAAATACTGTATAGGCAAATAATGTTCACAATCCACTCTACACCCTGCATAACCACTAAAGGCAGGCAACACCGGCTGCACCATGTTTGGATCAACCCAGAGTCCAGCACTTCCAGTAGGAAGCCTAGCAGCCCCAGGCTGCAATCCAGATGCCTCTTGCACCATCGGCACAGCAGTATCCTCCTCTAAAACAGGCACTTCATCCGCACTGAGAGTACCTTCATCATCCGATGATTCCATGTGGAGAGAAAACTCACTGCCTGAATCTTCCCCTCCCTCCTCTCCCTCAGACGCACTGTCAGTCTCATAATCCTGCTCAGAGGAAGATTCAAGAAGCAAACCAACCACCTGCTGAGCAGTCATTCTACGGCTAGCCATAATGCTTACTAATAAAGGTAACTTGTCAAACAAGTCAACAACAACAAACACTTTGTAAAATAAGTAATAAACAAAATGCACCTTTATCAGAAATACCTATATACTCCAAAACGATACCACTCACTTGCCAGAAGCAGCTAAACTCACCACCACCTACTCTGCACAGACACAGTATGGATCAACAATATCCCACTAAAAAAAGAAAAAGAAAATTACACATAAGACAATGCAAAACACATCGCAAAGAATTTCATGCTCAAAACACTAAATATGCTGCCAATATGACACCACTTACAAAAAAATTCATTCATACATGACAATAATACTCATTTGGAGTAAATCCAACAAAAATGTTTTTCTTACCAAAAAAATTCAACTACGCAAAACTGCAGAACAACCACTGTCGAAACCGCAAACAGGAATCAAAAGCTTTACACTAGAATAAAAAGGAGAAAAAAACATTATAATCACATATGCAAATAATGCACCAGTCCACACACAATTCACCAGCCAAGCTAAGGGGTAGGTGGGCCTAAGAGTATAAATAAAATATTCACCCCGTAAAAGGGAGCAACCCTTGCCCTTGAGGCCACTCCCCAACACAAAAATTAAAAAACCCTGGTGTCTAATGGCTTCTGCCCCCTTGGGGGCAGATGGGCCTAAAAACATACTGCTATTCTGCCACCCAAAGAGGGCAGAAATGGCCACAATCATCCTCCCATAAAGGGGCCGCTCCCCAACATAAAAAAAAACCCTGGTGGCCTAGCGGCCCTACAAAAAAACAAATCAGCTGATCTGCCCCTCAGGGTGGCAGAAACGGCCAAATTAATGCTCCCCAAAGGGGAGCATCCCTTGCCCAAGGGGCCACTACGCACAAATAAATCCCTGGTGGTCTAGTGGGCACTATATCAATAAAAAATTGGGCAATCTGCCCCCCCCATGGGGACAGACAGCCACAAACAATGCCCCCAAAGGGGAGTGACCCTTGCCCAAGGGGCCACTCCCCACAGTTTGTCCCTGGTGGTCTAGTGGGAAAAGGCCTAGCAGCGAAGGGGTTAAACATTTAAAGCCAAGGACTGGGAACAACTTAACATCCTGCGACTTGAGAAGGTCTTTCACAGTAGAACTATTTTACACTGTTTTTGGTAACGTGGGTCTCTATCGGGCGCGCACCATGACAAAAATGTGACAATAGGTTACGCCCGCCCATTGGGGCCCAATTAGCCAACTGAATAAATTCTCAACAGAGGAAAGCACTCAATACATTTGTACATGTGGCATCGTAGAAAGAAAGAAGCTGGAATGTATGCTGTTTACAATGCCAAACAACAGCACAAATATATATTGGCAAACATAGTGTACGGCCCATATTTATAGCAACAGAATCGCAGTCCGCATAAGGATGTAAAAGTATGTTCCTGTGAAAGCCATTTCAGAGTCAAGCCACTAATACATGGCTGAAACATGTAGATCTGTAGATGTTGAAGTTTATTAAATAGTCCAAGTGCATCGACCTTTGTTTTTCATCTTGCCAAAGAATAAATTCCAAAATAAAAGGGACACCTTTAAGCAATTTTGTTCTCCTACCCCAAAACAATAAGTGCTCCCTCGACTAACATTGTTGAGCTCGCCCAGATACGGAAGGTATCTGGGTGAGGACACAATGACGACATGCCAATGGATGATTCACTCTGTCACAATGTGATGGATATTTCATCCACCTTATTACAAGTGCATTATTAGGGGCTCCGCTCCGGATTTAATCCGGAGTGCTCTGTCCTCAGTACTGTGCTGAGTGGGCCCCCTGTAGCTCGGGCCCCCCCGCACTGCAGGAGATGCGGGGGCCTGTGTTACGCCCCCGCACCTCAGTCTGCAGCCAGTGAGTGTGACAGTGACTCACAGAGACACTTCAGCAACAACACATCGGCAGAAGACTTTTCTCCCCAACTAGGTGCAGCAGTAGGTAGAATTGTTGTGACTCAGGACTTCTGTAAGCAAGTCAAAAACTAAGGCTGCTGTAATTAAATGTATCTGTTCAAAGGTCGGAAATTTGTCAACTGGCAGTTCACTCTGCATGTTCTATCGCAGAGGATTAATATCCCTGCAGCAGAGAACGCCACTCTACTATGCAAATCGTAAAACTGTTTATGAGGATCTCTCTGAGTTACTGGATACTATGTTCAGGGACATCTTAAGGATTTTGGGGGCCCTGGGCCAATAATATTTCAGGGGCCCCTGTTCAGAACAGCTTTGAATTTATGATCCAGTTTCAACTGTTTCTTTCCCTCTTTGGCCAGGTCACTAACAGTGCACAGGCACACTTGTCTAAATTCTAAATGTGTTTACAACTAATGTTCAGGGATAGTGACCTGTGTTTTCAATATTGTAGCATAGCAGGGTCTCTCTCATATTACAGCAAATAATCACTATGATACCCCCCCCATTTCTCATATGTGAGCACCTGTTTTGATCTAAAAGAAACATGTTTGAGAATGTTGCATGAAACATAAACACAACATTTCTCTGAAAAATATTTGTAATAGACTCACACATCACCGACATAAACATAAATTAAAGGAAAACGGTATTGAAAATAATCTGATTTATCAGGGCAAGACTCTCTGCAGAACAGAGCAGGCTCTATCAGGGGGCCCCCTGAAAGGCTGGGGCCCTGGGCCAGAGCCCACTTTGCCCATGCCTTAAAACGTCTCTGACTATGTTAGTGCCCTTCCATTTCTAGTACTGTGCAGCAGTTTCAAGATCTTAGAGTTCCTTGTTGCTCAAATGGGTGTAACTTCTGATATTTATGTGGTTCCCTCATCTTCATTACTTGATTTTGATCAGGAGAAAGTGTCACTCATAGTCATTGAAACATAATTACGCTGACATTATAAAAAATGTCACACATAGCAATCTGAAACCTTGGCAGCTATGCCCCAATAAGGGGAGCGACCCTTGCCTAAGGGGCCGCTCCCCGCACGCAAGATCGCCATTTAAATAAAATTAAAAATAAAAATCCCTGGCGCTAGTGGGCATTCCTGCTGCACGATCGCACGATCGTGCAGCAGGAATGCACAAAAGAGGCATTGGGGGAAAGGAAAACCCTTTCCTTTCCCCCGATGCCTCTTTTGGAGAAATCCCTCCCTCCCCAGCAACAAAACTTACCTGTTTGTTCCCCGACACGCTGGAAGCAAATGGCTTCCTGCGTGTCCGGGAACAAAGGGAAACCTCCAATGACGTCAGCGCGCCTCGCGCACTCACGTCATTGATGACGTGTACGGGAGGGGCGGGGGGAGACAGGGGAAGGGCTACCCCTGCCTTCCCCGGTCAAAATCCCAAGATCGGCGTCCCACGGGGGAGCGCCAGCGCTTCCCCCGTGGGTGGGTCCCATGACGAGCTGGACTCATCATGAGCACACGCCCACTGTGTGCCATGACGAGTCCAGCTCGTCATGGGCACTGAAGGGGTTAATTTTGTTTTGGTTTTTGAAAAAATAAATAAAACGCAGTGTCATTTACAATGCCGATAGCTTAAACTTGCGTAAATGCGAGACCTATTGCATTGCAAATGCTTGTTTCTTCCACCACCAGTCACAGCACACACATTCTGACAAGATTCAGCTCCCTCCATAACATCAGGGGCGTAGCGACCACTGGTGCAGGAGTGCAGTGGCTCATTGAATCATGATAACTTCTGTATTTACTATCTCAAATGCAGTGAAAGGGGCCATTTTTCTTGCTAAGGTCCATGGTCTCCTTGCTAACACGGTCCTGTTGTGTGTGACTAGCCTAACTCAAAATCACTTACACACTACTGTCTACTGGTGCATCTTGGTAATTATAAAAAGAAGTTTACAACACCGTCCCACACACAGCCACAAACTACTCCCACACAATGACCCATCAGACCAGTCCCTCTGGCAATGCCAGATTTCAGATGAGACAGTCGAAACACAGGTGTGGAGTTCCTTAGTTGCTGTTTAAATGGTCAGGGGTGGCTTCTCCGTTATGACGGTGGTACTTGATATTGGGCTCTGCTGACAGCCAGCAGAGGCAAACAACAAAAATAAAAAGATAATACAAAAATGTATTATTTTATTTTTTGTCTGGCAGGCTGCGAGCTGAGGGAGGGGCGGGGTCATCCTTTCTGATGCTGCAGCACCAGGGAGGAGGGGGTAGTGGTGGGCACGGCTAAGTGCGCATGGCGGTTTGACCGGCCCTCTGGGGCCAGCCAAACCCTCATGGACACTTAGCCTTTCTCCTACCCGAGCAGTGTTGTACAGCTGGGTGGAGAACCAACACAGGCTCCCAGTCTAAGTCTGAGCGCCTTACCAGGGCGCTCAGACCAATCCCAGCGCTGCTCTCCTGCTGGGAATAGGATTCCCAGCAGGAGAGCAGCGTTGAGATTGGCATCTGGGAGCCTGTGCAGTGTGCCGCAGTTCCTGGATGTCCGGGAGGCGAGGATCGGGAGCAACGTAGCAGCCGTCAGAGCAGGTAAGTGTAATTTTATATAATTTTGTCTTTTTACTTTGTATTCCCCCTCCTCCCGGCGCACCACTTCACAATACGAGTGACCGCTACTCCAACTGGTGTGTTATATGCAACACTAATCTGATCTAGGGATTGCCTTTCTGCTTAGCCTGAGTTACAAAAGGTGCATCAATGTTTCCCTCAGTGAAACCCCTAGTTACTCTTGTCGGTCCTTCTGCTAAGGCAGTGTGAGACCTCTTATAACAGGGGAAATCGCTCCACTATAGTTTGTCAGTCTACCAGTAGCGTAGCCAGTGTGTCATGGGCCCTAGTACAAGGAAGGAAATGGGTCCCCTGGCCGATGTTTGCATTATAAAATACAGCAATAATCAGAGATGAGTGTGCCCTCTGGCATCGGTACCACTGCACCAAAGGAAGTTACGCCGCTGCAGTCTACATCTCTACATAGACAGCTCCCTACCAGACCCACACATTCTCCATATTGGGCCATAACATAACACAGCAGCATCACACAGCACGGCAACATTTCAGACAACATAACAGTACAAAATATTACACACCATGTTTTGGCAAAACACACCACACCATATAGCTTACACATTACACAGTATAAAATAACGAAGCAAGATACACACACCGAATTAAACATAATGAGAACGAGAATTGTTAATTCACTTTGCAGAATGGCCACGAGGTTCAAGGTCGAGAGGCACCTGTCTCGGCTCCCCATCTCCCACGCTGACATCCTGCGTGATCTTCTGCCCTCTGATGTTCAGCGAAGTTCAGGGTTCTGAAGAGGGGTTTCCCCGCTCGGATCGCCCGTGCTTTGCCCAGGCACATAGCGGTCCTCGGGCCGGCAACGGGGCCCGATCCCAGGCAGCCCTGGAGAGAGCTGCGAGGGACGGGAAATTCGGATTAGTCATGAAAGTCCCCCGCCCACTTGGTCTTTATAATACCAAGAGGCCTCTCGCTTTCCGAGCCTTGCTTTGTGTAACCCCCGCGGTGATCAGTATTTCTTCGCCTCGGAGGGCCAGCGGTGCGTGTATCGTCTACTCCCGGCGGTGGAATGGAGGAGGAAAGCCGGTCGAGTCAATGCACCTGCTGTCAGAGTTGCTCCCAGAGGGCCCATGGCGGACACAGGCTGCAGCTGGTCTCCACCACTGCTCAGTGGCTGGTAATATTGGCCTGTCTGGTGTACATGGGAACGCACTTCCACCGGGCCCCGGGGACTCAGGTAAGAGCCGGCACCTCCACGCCCCTGTCACCACAGGCCCCCGCCATTCACACTTTCAGAGCAGACAGTAAAATAACCACGGTGATGAAATAGCCGGAGGGTGTCATGCATCTGCTGCGGGGATCTTTGTGTACCCATGGGTTCCAGCACCAGATAGCAGGACAACCTAGAGGGATAATGTACACGCTGCAGAGATCTTTGTGTAATTTATTGATAACAAGTTTGAATCCCAGAAAGACAGCCCAGTTGGTTTGTGCGCATGGCGCAGAGATATGCCCAAATTACTTGCAAGATTCAGATTGCAAATTCGGAATAACGTAACTGGGTTGGTTATTGAGTCAATGGCGGGTATCTCTGTGTAACCTTCAGTGCCTCCAGTGCGCATGTCGGGTTGGTCGGCGAAAGAAACCCGTCCAACCCGACATGTGCACTACACTTCAGTGCAGAGGAGACCCAGCCAGCCTGCTCTACTGTCAATATTTATGTCCCGCCCTTACTAACAAGCTCGTGATTCTGCACCCGCAGCCCCCCTGCAGTGTGCATCGTGGCGTGTTTGTGGCTGAAATAAAAGGACGGTGGCAGGGAAAAACGACGTGTACTTTTTAGCATTATTTATTATTTTTAATACAGGGGCGGGGAGGCTGAAGTTCAGCGAGGCAACGCACTAATGCTCCCATTCAGGAACCGACGTTTAGTAAATGCTTTTCATCTCCGAAATTATGTTTACTGGGTTAAAACACCTACTACACAGATCTGTGTGTGACTTACAGTGACAGGTTTGGAACACAGGTAACTGCTTTTGCTGTCTCTGTCTGTGCTTAACCAGCTGGTCCCGCGTTGCCATTTCTGAAAATAGTTCATTTGGGCTAATATTCCTACTGCACGTATACCGGAAGTTCATAAACCAAAATCACAGGAAGGTGGTTTTGTGAGGGGGTACTCTTGTCCAAGGGATCTGTGTGTAGCGTGCATTTAACAGCATGAAGCTAGCTCAGTGGGCTCACATGCCTGCTGCAAATATTTGTTTGTAACCGGCTGGTCACAGATTCAAATCGCTGTGGGGCCAACTCAACCTTTTATATCTAGATGAGGTCAATACGGCTATTATTGTTGTTGTTATTATTATTGTTATTATTATTATTGTTATTATCATCATTACTGCCATTATTATTATTGTTAACGCTATGCAATATAGCGTATCCCAGAATGCCTTTGTGCTGGGGGACACTGTATATGCATGAATTGCTGCACAATCAGGGATTTATCCAGAAGTACCTCCCAGCAACTTGCAAATGAGGGTTTGAAAAGTAAGGCTAAGCAGTGAGGACATAATTTATTTTTGCAGTGTGTTAGCAGCATATATATTCTAGACCTTTCTTGTCAAAAGTAGGCTCTTGAATCATGCATAATGCAGCGTTTTATGTCACTCTCGATACAATGCCTGATGCGTTCCTTTCCAAGAGCGCCCATTTTTAGTCAGCCCTCTTCATCCATGGCCTACTGTGGTGCCATTTACATTTTGCTTCCGCCCACTACAGCATGGGGTGCAGTCAGGGCTTTAAGTTGAATGAAAAAGAAGGGGGATCACTGTGTCATAGAACCAGTGGTGTAGCTAGTCCTTTTGCTGCCCGTGGCGGCCTCTGCATTTGTCACCTGCGGTGGCCGAATTTAAAGAGCGGAGGGGTTATGGAGGGTGTTGGCATTTTTCCCACGATGGCTGCTAATAAGAGCGAGGGGGGGGTAGAGGCCGCCGCCCTCAAAACTCGTACTGCCCGGGGCAGGCCGCCCCTTCCCCCCTTGCTACGCCACCTCATAAAACGTAAGATACACCCTACTGACAAGCAACACGTAGGACCAAACCAGTCTAGGATTGCTTGTGGTCCCTTCTGGAGGCGGCCTGATCTGGCAGTTCAGGACAGACTGTTCGGGGAGAATCAGTTAGTACTGACTTGGATAAGGTGGGCCTTTGTCTTGAGTGGAATAGTGAACGAAAAACAATGGACTGGAATGTGGCTCTGGAGCGACTGCCAGTGGCTGAGATTAATGAAAGCATTCCATTAATTCACCTTGTTGCAGTATATATCTTGGCATTTGGGATCATTACTCTGTACATTCTGTGGAGAGGCCAAGAACTGGATGAGCATGTATTCTGACCCCTTTTGTGCCCTATCGACAGGAACTGTGAGAAACTTGCACTGCCTTCAGGCTCAGCTCCAGAGCTCTCAAACGTGACCAGAAACTTGTCTCACCCTAGCTGAGCGTGCAGTTATGGCAGGAAAACATTCCACTGGTTTTTGTGAAATTCAGGGCAATTGTGAAACCATTTACTAAAAACTATAATTGTTAATAGAAAAATATAACTGTCCGGCAATCTTGATGGACCATTGACAAGAATTGAATAAATTATATTATCAGTAAAATGTAGAAATGAAAGACAGCGTTATAAACGTCCGCCCACAACCTGACTCACACAGACATCTACACACTATTAAAAGGTAAAAAAGCTGTGTGGAAAGAAAACCGCAGAAAACAACATACTGGAATAAGCAAATACTCTTGGGAAAGTAAATTATGTTCAACATGTGAAATGTAAACATGCGTTTTCTTTTCATGAATTGTCTTTACAGTTTGTACAGCCATTGTTGAAAAATCAATCAATGTTTTTCACTGTAAAATTAAGGCCAGAATGTTAGGTGCAAGAGGGACCTGTTTGAACACCAGCTGGTTCTTGTACCCCGAGGGACCCGCCCCACTTTAAGCCCATGGTACAGGGTCAGCCCACTTGAGTGTGAGTGACAGCATTCTGCTCTTGCACAATGCACGCATTAGCACAACCAGGTTGCTTGCGTGTTTACCAAAAACATTCCTAAACAAAATAGGCATTGTCAAAGACAAAAGGTCAGCAGCCAGCACCAGATCTATTGGCTTTGCCAATGCTTTTTGCAGATGTTATTGTGTTACTGTTTTTTCAGAGCACACGCTCACGGTTTCCAACGGTGCCTTAGCACTCATGAGGAATGAGCATTGTGAGAGATTATGTGGTCCAGGAGGCAAGCAGGGACAGAAGTCGAGCCGCCTGACTCCAGGGGTAATGGTGTAGGATGCGCCCTGCAACCAATGGTTATGTGCGCGGTCCTATTTAAATGTGTTGAACTCAGTATATGTCTTTTGTAAGCCACCTAGAAATCCGCGGCTGCTCCTCCGCTAAGATCGAGGAGCGTCTTCCCACAGGAAAAATAAAACGATAATAACACAAGGTTATGATCATTTTATTTTTCCCGTACTGACCCAGTTTTGTTTTGTTTTAGGTGCGGGGTGGGGTGGGCTTTCAGCCAGCAGGGAAGAGGTGGTGGGCACTTTCCAAGTGCGCATGAAGGTTTGGCCGGTCGTCTTGGGCCGGCCAAACAGTCATGCGCTCTTAGCATGTTCTCCACCCGACTGCATTGCAAGGCAAGGTGGGGAACATGCACAGGCTCCCACTCAATGTCTGAGCTCTGAACCAGGGCGTTCAGACCAATCACAATGCTCATGTCATGCTGGTGTCAGCAGCGTCGTGATTGGCTAGGGGAGCCTGAGAGCCTGTGTGCTTCCTGCTTCCGTGCGTCGCCAACAGAAGAAGAACGGAGGCGAGGCGGCAGGTAAGTGAATTTTTTTTCTAAACCCCCCCACCCCACCACTAATGCCCCGTAGCAGCTGCTACTGCTACAAATGACCGTTCTGAACAGGGAAAAGTGAGCAGTTGACGTACTTTTATTGAAGACAATTCCTGCGGCACCTCTAAAACATCAAGAGTGCAAATGTGCTGGAAATGTCTGTACAATGGAAATAAACACGATAAATGCTGGTTCTCCCCAATTGTAGTATTGCATAGATGGTTCCAAGACAATAACGTGCCTAAATTTCCAATTGAGTGTATGGGAGCCCTATAGAGGGGTGCTTGCATCGCTCCACTCAAAGTATCTATCTTATTGTGAAAAATTCTGATAATGTCCCACAAGCGTACAACAACCCTGCAGAGTACTGTGCCTTTAAAAGTATAAGAGCCCTGCAGTAAAGTGTGCATACACTCTCGGTCATAATACAGAAACCCTGCTGAGAAGTGCATATACGTTCTCATTCTAGGTGTAGCAGCCCTGCTGGGAAGTGCATGTACTGCCTCGTTCAAAGTGTAGCAGCCCTGCCGAAAAGTATATGTACTATCTCATTCAAAGTGAAGCAGCCCTGTTTAGAAATGTATGTACTGTCTCGTTCAAAGTGTAGCAGCCCTTCTGAGAAGTACATGTACTGTTCCATTCAAAGTATAGCAGCCCTGTTGCGAAGTGCATACACTGTCTCGTTCAAAGTGTAGCAGTCCTTCTAAGAAGTGCATGTACTGCCTCATTCGAAGCGTAGCAGCCCTGCTGAGATGTGGATGCACTATCTCATGCAAAGTGTGGCAGCCCTTTGGAGAAACACTTCTGAGAAGTGTAATTAATGTCTAGTTCAAAGTGCAGCAGGCCTTTGGAGAAACCCTTCTGCGAATTATATGTACTGTCTTGCTCAAAGTGTACCAGCCCTTCTGAGAAATGCATGTACAGTCTTGCTCAAAGTGTAGCAGCCCTCCGGAGAAACCCTTTCTGAGCAATGTATGTACTGTCACATTCAAAGTGTAGCAGTCCTGCTGTGAAGTGCATGTACTGTCCCAATCAAAGTGTAGCAGTCCTGCTGAGAAGTGCATGTACTGTCTCGTTCAAAGTGTAGCAGTCCTGCTGAGAAGTGCATGTACTGTCCCAATCAAAGTGTAGCAGTCCTGCTGAGAAGTGCATGTACTGTCCCAATCAAAGTGTAGCAGTCCTGCTGAGAAGTGCATGTACTGTCCCATTCAAAGTGTAGCAGTCCTGCTGAGAAGTGCATGTACTGTCTCGTTCAAAGTGTAGCAGCACTTCGGAGAAACCCTTCTGAGAAGTGCATGTAATGTCCCAATTAAAGTGTAGCAGCGCTGCTGAGAAGAACATGTACTGTCTCCTTCAAAGTGTAGCAGACCTGCTGAGAAGTGCCTGCACTATCTCATGCAAAGTGTGGCAGCCCTTTGGAGAAACACTTCTGAGAAGTGTAAGTAATGTCTCGTTCAAAGTGCAGCAGGCCTTCGGAGAAACCCTTCTACAAATTATATGCACTGTCTTGTTCAAAGTGTACCAGCCCTTCTGAGAAATGCATGTACAGTCTTGCTTTAAGTGAAGTAGACCCTTCTGAGAAGTCCATGTACTGTCCCAATCAAAGAGAAGCAGACCTGCTGAGAAGTGCATGTACTGTCCCATTCGAAGTGTAGCAGTCCTGCTGAGAAGTGCATGTACTGTCTCGTTCAAAGTGTAGCAGCCCTTTGGAGAAACCCTTTGAGAAATGCATGTACTGTCCCATTCAAAGTGTAGCAGCCCTGCTGAGAAGTGCGACTACTGTCACCTTCAAAGAATAGCAGGCCTGCTGCGAATTGCATGTACTGTCCTGTTAAAAGTGTGGCAGCCCTCCTGACAAGTGCCTGCACTGTCTCGTTCAAAACTGCGGTGCAAGCATTAGTGATCTCTAAGCTGGATTATGGCAGTGCAACGCTCTGTGGACTTCTGAGAGCGAGGATGGCTCCACTCAAGGCCTCTCTCAATTCCGCTGCAAGGCTCATCACAGGCTCCAAACGTTATCATCACATCTCGCCTGAGCTAAAAACTCTCAATTGGCTCCCGTATGAAGCAAGGATACATCTAAAAATTGCCTGCATGACTCTCAAAGTGGCTCCACACTTCAACACCCCACTATATCTTGCACAAAAACTTGAGCTCTCAGGAGGCTCCAGATCCTCTAGAGGCTCCAGCACCTTAGTACTTAAACCACAGAAATTCCATAAAATGAAAACGTACAATCGTGCATTCTCAGGTATTGCACCTAGAATTTGGAACTCCTTACCACCGGAATTAAGACTGAATAATTCCACAGCTTCCTTCAAAAGGGAAGTCAAACTGATTTTGTTGAAAAAATGTCTGGGCTAGTCCCACAGCCCACCTGAGAAGGCGCTGCATTACCCTTGTCGCGAGTGTACTGCAATGATTGTTATGGTCATTTAATTTTGTCCTCTCCTGTTCAGCTGTGATATTAACTCTTGCTCCCTTATTAAGAAAGTCAAAGGGTTATGCTGAAAGAATTCTTTGGTCAGTCCTTCAGTCTCACCCTACGGTTCGCTCTCTTACTCTTCCCTCCGTTTGAAATGTTCTACTGTTGTGACCGATGTTGTCCTTTTCTAGTCCTTTCTGTGCTAATGTCGTTTATATTTCTTGTACCCTTGTAACTATGTAACTACCTTTCTGTGAATCGCTCTGATACCCCCTGTGGTCTTGTCCGAGCTATATAAAACTCTTTAAATAAATAAATGAATAAAGTATAGCAACCCTGCTGACAAGTGCATGTACTGTCTCGATCAAAGTGTAGCAGCTGTGCTGAGAAGTGCCTGTACTGTTTCAAAGTGTTGCAGCCCTACTGAGAAGTGCAGGTTCTGTCTCATTCAAATTAAAGCAGCCCTGCTGAGAAGTGCATGTACTGTTTCTAAGTGTAGCAGCCCCGATGAGAAGAGCATCTATTGCTCCATTAAGTGTAAAACAGCCGCGCTGACAAGACCATTTATTAAGTCACTGAAAGCATAAAAAATTGCTGAGATAGCTCTTTTGTCTCATTAAAAGTATAGCTGAGCAGCTGAGAAGTGCGTGGACTGTCTCATTCAAAGTATATCAGTCCCTGGGAAGTGCCTGCATTGTCCCATCCAAAGTGCTTAAGCCTTCCTGATAAGGCTCATCCTGCCCCACCAAAGTTTAGCAGTCCTATTGAAAAGTGCCCATATTTTCCCATTAAAAGAATAGCAATATTGTTCAGAAGTGCTTGCACTAAACCATTAAAAACTTAAGAACCCAACTGAAAAATGCACTGCTGATACTTTCCAGAGGAATGTGTAGCAGCCACACCTAAAAGTGCTCTTGCTGTCCCACTAAAAGTAAAGCAATTTAGCTGATAATTGTTTGTACGGTCCCATTAAAAGTGTAGAGATTCTTCTGAAAGTAATGGCGCTATTCCCCTGAGAGTATATCAGCAATTGCGGAAGTGAAGATGTTTTAAAATTATAAGCATACCAAGTATCCTGAGATGTGCCGGTACTGCCCCTTTAAGGGAAATTAGCTTCCCCAAGAAGTTCTATATTGCCCTTTTAAAGTGTATAGCTGTTTCTTGAAAGTGTCAATAGTGTCCGTTCAAAATTGCTTTGAACATTTCGATATGGGCGGTTCTGACTCAAACATGTTAAGCAGAGGAAATGTGGGTGCTACTGCCCCATTAATGTGAATCAGCACTTCATGGAAGAGCTAGTACTGGCTCATTAAATGTGTAGTATGCATCTTAAGAAGTGCTGACGCTGACCAATAGAAGTAAGGGTAACAGCCTTATCGACAAGTACTGATACAGCACTGTTAAAGTTAACCCATCCTTCTAAAAAAGGTGCATCAACAGTAAAGTGCATTACTCTTTTTGAGGAGGACTGGTACTTCCCCCGGAGGCTTAGCTACCATTGGTGCAACTGGTGCAGTGGCACCCAGGACCAGAGCCCTGAGGGTCCTATTGAAACCTAGGAATTGCTGTATTTACTACCCCAACATCAGTCAAAGGCTCCATTTTGCTTGCTTCCATCAAGGTCCATAGCATCCTTGCTACTCTATCGACTGCCCCATTGAGGTGTATTGATTTAACTGAGAAACAAGTTTGAGGGGACCCCTGTCCCCCACATTGCCCCAGGCACCCCAAAAACCTGCACTGCAGGTATTTCAAGCGGTCAGGGAATCCAGGGACCAGCACTGGGCAGTCATAGAACCCTACACCTGAGCCCGTCCTCATTTAGCAGTGCGACTGGGCTATGCAGCTAATTTCTTCACAGTATAGGGGGTGTCCATGGATGCGTGCGAGCATCCCAGTCAGTGGAGGCATAAGGTTAATTATAGTCGTGGATGAGATATTTAAAGGTGCAGAGATACAGGCTCTACTAGAGATTGTCAAAGTATTAAGGGACAAGACTGGGATCAGAGAGGTTGGACAATGCATCTAGCCAACCTACTACCCCTTCAAAGTATAAAAATAGCTGGTTTCTCCACAGTGCTTCCTACCGCCAGTTTAGACTACTTCTAAGCACTTCCAGTTTGTGCAAATAGTAGATTTTAGTCTACGCCAGTGGTGATGGCACAAATTTCAGAGTGTAGGCACTGACCAGTGTCACTACCTCACCAAAGTCAAATATGTGTTACTGGGCAGAGAAATGTAAACTCCTTCCTGTGGGCTAGGCATGGCCCTCTGGTCTCAACCCCACCATGAGATTTGTTTTAAAATTGGGGTACAATGGGCCTTTTGAGATATTTTCCCTCAAACCATGAATGCCAATTACCTAAGTGGCCTCTTGATCCCATCAAATGTGCAAACCCAATCACTGGAGAGCCATTCCAAAGTCTTACTGACATGAACATCAGTTAATAATCACTCACTACAGTTTGCAGTATGACGGGATCATGTAAATACAGATTTTAATGCCAATCATCAAAATATATGTGCCTAATTGGAACTATAGATGCACAATACAGATTCACTCAAAGTTCTGCTCTTGAAACCCACACTCCCTCAGAGCTCTGCACTAATAAGCTAGTCACTCAGAAATGTGTTCCTTATAATACCAATATACTATTTTCCTAATATTACTCGGGCTCTTTCAGTGTTAAGATCTTGGCAATTCATATGTACACACTAAAAAGGCCTCCTGCTAATACCCAAAAAATTCAAAGAGCCTTTCTAATGGCACCTTTCTATAGTCAGCCATGGTTCTCTTCTTGATAAATCTATCATAATCAATAGTGAGGGAAAGAGAAGCTGTGACCACTCGGCTTCCAATGGTTAGTTCCAAAAATCAGAGAGGGGGGAGAGCATACTCCTTCTTCCATGTAACCTTAATCGATAATTTTGGGCATACTTACACAATACAGACGGTTTACCTTTTAGTATACTCCCGTTTCAATGTAACTGCCTTCTCACCGCCCCCTACTAGTTTTTCCTATTGTGCAGAATGTATGCATGATGAGACTCAATTATGTCTTGATTAAATGTAACTGTTCCAGCTATTTCCTTGCATTATATGGGAAATAGGGATCATTGTGTCAAATAGACAAATAGAACGATAGACATTAGACACAATTGCACAGCTCTTTTCTCTCCTTACAGGTACAGATAAAATAGATCTGACCACACTCAACCAAAGTGGTAAGTTGACCACCATTAAAGGCGCCATAAAACGGTCCCTATCACATTCCGGTCCTGACGAAAGCCTGTAGAACTTTCACGAGGCTGAAACATGTTGACCAATACAAGTGCGGTGGATTAGTAACTGGATCCACGCACGCACCACGTTGTTTTTTAATTTCCCACATCACTACTCTTTGTAATAAATGGTTTTGATAGAGTGAAGTAGGGAATTTTATCTCACCTCACTAGAGCACACACATTCCCTCCCCTTTTTTATCTTTGGACCCTACTGACAAACCAGTTGGTCTCCCTCCAGGTGGAGGTCAGCACAAAAACAAAACCCAATGATGATGCTGTAACAGTACACTCAGGCGGAGAACCAAGATATACCGCCTCAACGCCTGTGTACGTATATGAGGGTTTTTATGACGGTTTCACACATAACTGAGACCCTGGTTACGCAGGACAAGTGGTCCATTCTCTCTTCTTGATAATACATAGACTTATTCAAAGTTCTAGGTCTAATTAAGTCAAATCATGTGTTCATGAATTAATGTAGTACTTTCAGCAGAGGCAGCACCAAAAACTTTAATATGCCCATCAGAAGTATTGTGTGATTGGTTGAAACCTTGGGTGATCAACATGCTAAATCTTGTATAACAGCTCAAATGCTATCAAACTCAAACATTTGGGCAACAGCAGATGTAATAACTATCTTACATGTTGCGCAAGAAAAAATAATACTCATGAGCAACATTGTGCCTCATGAGGAAAACAATGCCATAGTTTTCCTGTGCATTGGTATGTGAACATTCAAAATATTGCGACAAGCAGCGATATAGCAAAACAAGGTGTGCTATAGGCTAATGCCTCCGAATATACAGTAGACAATATTCATCATAGTTGTTGATGCTGAAATAAAACACTGTTTTCTCAGTGCCAGCATCAAAAGACACACCAGGCCATCTTTTTTACCTGTAAGAAATTAGATCAATACTGAAGACTGAAAGTTGTTAAACAAAGAGTATTTTGAAACAATTCCTAATATGAACAAACTCTGCAAGATTCTATACAAGTGCTTTGTGCTGCTTTGTCACATTGCTTCAAGAGGGGACCACTCGGGGCATTACTTGGGTGGATCAGGATAAACAGCAGGCGTTAGCAAGGGACTGGATTTTTAAAAAAACCCACACCCATTGCATGTGTGCTGCAATGCACAGTACAGATCCAATGCAAAAGGAACAAATGATAGACGGAATGCTGAACAATGCAAACATTCACCCCCCCTCACAAAGATCTGAGTTTAATCCATTGTTCTTTTGCTCACCACAACACCCCAGTTTGGGCCCAGCCATATGCAAATCAGTCTTGACCCTGTTCCTCATGGGAATAGTCCAGCCCGACATGCCAAGCCAGGTCCTCCCTGGACCAGAAACAAGCATCCTGGGACCAGCTTCGGGGCATCACCCCTCATCAGCCAGGCTAGCTTGAATCCAGTGGTGCAGTGAGCAATGTCTGAGATCCTTTTGAGTTTGTCTAGGCATAGGAATTTTAATGGAAGGGTATGCTTCCAGTACAATCCTAGAAACCACACACTAACCTATGCAACATACTGTGAGGTTGTGCGCTGTGCAAGACAGCCTATTTAGAGTGGCAGAATAAGGGATGACAGCAGCAGCAGGCCAATTTTGTAAATATTGCTCCTCACTGTTTTTTCCCCCTTGTTCAACACAGAGCAGTAGATTTCGTTGCTGCATTCTTTAAACAATGTGAAAATTTGCCCCCGAGAAATTAGAGCACTGATCTCCTTTTTGCATTCACCCACAACTCGGTTTTGGATAATACCCAGATAAACTTACAGATCTGCTATAGATAAGCAGGGCCGGATTGGGACCGCAAACCAGCCCTGGCAATTACGTTGGACTGGCCCCTGGGGGAGAAGAGGAGGGGATAAGTGCTGGTGGAAAACACTGCTGCTGCGCTTTTGTTACTGGGAGGCCGATTTTGCAGCACTGCTGCAAAACCGGCCCCTAGTAACAAAAACGTTCCCCACCCTTCCGGCCCCCGGAAAACACCCAGTGCCCACTACGGCCAGTCTGGCCCTGTAGATAAGTTTAATCTTACAGAGCTTTTTGCTCGATTCTCTGATAATGCCCAGAGTTACCCAGATCTTGTGCTCACAGATGTTGTTCAAAAACATAGAGTCACATAGAAATGTGATTCTAAAAATGTTAACAATGTACAAACCAACTCTCTCATCACCCAGAGTTTCAGGTTATGTTTCGGTCTATATCTACACCACCTCAGAGTTTGGTTTGGTTGGCAAAATCGTCCACTAGAAATTAAATTCTTATTCTGTGCTTTTTTCCAGAGGACAATTTTAGTCTTGTTCTGGTTCCTTCTGGGACCGCCTGGACTCATTTTTTAGATGATTTCTCATCCTGTTGTAAAGCTCTAGAGGCCGATGATAACAGAATTCGAGGGCTTTTTTTGGATAAAGGTGGTAAGATTTAAGAGTGAATTAAGCAAATTGTATTGCTAAGACAATGAATGGCCAAAGATGGTGATCTTCACGCACCTCTATAAAAGTCCTTGAAAGGGTTGATAGTGAATCTTTGATAGATGAAAGTCAGGAGAATATTTCAGTGGCGTCCGCTGAGATCAAGGAAACCTCTTACTCAAGCACTAATAATTAGTCCTCTTGACTATGGAAAAGTCTTCGTACTAGTGTCCAATGAATCTCTTCTTTCTTAAATGAAGGTTGTCGGAACACTGCTGCCCGCCTGGTCAGCAAACAACTGCCAGGCGTGCCGTCAGCTCCTTGCTCAGAGCCCTTCACTGACTCCCTGTCAAGGAAAGAGCTTGTTCTAACTGCTCTGCTTGATTCACAAGTCCTTGATTGGCAAAGGCTTACAAGAGAAACTCACCTTCTACTGTCCTGGCAGAGATCTAAGGGAAAAAAAAGAAACTGCTATTATGTCCCCACCGTATCCGTACGTCAAAATACGGCGACCAGGCCTTTTCTTACCTTGCCCCCTACCATTGGAACAGACTTCACATATTTATTCGCTCCTGCACTGACTTCACAGGATTTAAAAAACATCTTAAAGCCTGGTTGTTCTGACTTGCCGCTTTCTAAACTCACTCTGCAGCTACAATGCCGAGATACCCCTTTGGGGGTGAGTCGCTAGTGCTATACTAAATGCCCATTAACATAACATAACATTCAACAAAAGTCAGTGCTTTCTTATTTGGTCTGAGATGCTAGACTGGCCGTTTTAAAGGGCTGGTGAGATACATTGGAAATGACCACGGGGTTGAGAGATGGAGAACTCATATAGATTTGTATACCTTACTTATCTAAGGGTACTTGGCAAACATGAGTTTCAGGTTTGTTGCGAAACTTCAACTAGCCACCTTTGATTTTCAGACTTGCAAGGATGGCATTGCAAAGCAGTGAGTTCTGGGTGTCAAGAGCTCTTCCAAGAAATCTTTTACATCTTGCTGGGCAAAAAAAGAAGGTTCTGACCTCATGACGTAACTAGTTCTTTAGTCTTTTACACTGCTGCCATTCTCCGCCTCCTGCATTGTTGATGCTCTTTGTTCTAATTACTGTACCACAAAGACCTCACTAAACAAAGACTTCACCTTAGTGAAAAATTAACAGTACAATCTGTTTATTGATTAGGTGTTTTTACAAAATATTGAAAGATGCAAAGGGCTACATCTGCCACAATGTATTGTAGCCTTACTGAAATCTGCAGATCACTCAAATGTCATCAAGTATTGCCATTTGTCTGCCTACATATGGTAAATATGTGCTAATTGACATGTGCTATCAATTATTTACATGTAATAAACTAGGGAACTTGTAATCCTCTAATATTGTGTGACTGACATTTCTATTCAATAGTATATTTTTTAAAATAGTTGCCAGATGTTTCCTTATCAGCTTGGAGGCAATTATTTGTTTTAGTTTTGTGTACCTAAAAATGTGTTATGTTATATCGGCACTTTGTCTCCGACATCCTATGCATTAATGAGAACTTTGGTTGCAATAGAAGAACAAGGAGCACTCTACTAACCAGTAGATGAGTACCAATTAATATTTTACGTGGAAAGGTAATTTATGTGGTCATGAACACGTTGCGTAGACTCCACAATCTCTGGAAAGTCTGGTTTAATATCATAAATACGTTTATGGGACGAGATGTACTGAGTGTTTTTACGGCCGCAAACTCCTTGATTTGACATCTGAGGCCATAAAAATGCTTTTTCAGATCTACTAATCCTGTTTTAGGCAGTAGCGGCCACCACTAACAAAGGGTGGTGAGGCAGTTGGGGGGAGTGCGGGGGTGGGGGTGGGAGCGCGAGCACGGGGGGACAGGGGACGGGTTAATAATAATTTTAAAACGTACCTGGTGCCGCCTCCCGCGTCGCGCCGCCTCTACTTTTCCTGGGTCCCAGCAGCCCCTGGGACAGACTCCCAGCCAATCCCACAGGGATTGGCCTGAGCGGGCATGAAAGACGCCCTGCTCAGACCAGGTAGTCTGTGGGGGTTTGTCCAGTCCGGCTGCAACCTAAGTGTGCATGTGTGTTTTGGTCAGCCTGAGACAGCCGGCCAAACACACATGAGCACTTACGGAGTGCACAAGCACTCCTCCTCCCCCTCCCATGCCCCGCCCCTCCATGAACGAGCTGGCTCAGAGCAGGCAAACGAAAAATAAAATGATGCGGAGGAGCCGCCAGTGGTTTTAGGTGTCACAAAAGTTTTTCCAACTCCTAAATTGGAATTGCGAATGGATATCGATTCGGCATCTGGAAATGGTGTGTTGTAGGCAACCCTTCCAAATACCAAATCAGTGTGCTATGTGTCAATGTTTTGCAACCAAAATCCAGTCGCATGACATTGAAAAGTTATTAAGACCTAAAAGAAGGAGTTTTTTGAAGAGTAGGTAGGGGTCCACCAGAACACTGCAAACTCTTAAACAAACTTTCAAAAAAGAAAACTTTTCTTTTTAAACATAGTCTCTTTTCGTTTTAGAGAAATAAAGAAATGGGGCGCACTTTAAAAAAATTGCCTTGTTTAAAAGCAACCATTGATTACCTGGTCTGTTGACAACAGCAGGCCACCATACCTGTGATGGTCTCCAATCGTAGTGAGTCTCAAAGTGCAACCTACTTCATTAATACTCATGAGGTAGGCCAGGTTCTGACTCAGTATGGTTTGGATTTTTAGGAACCGACCAATTTATACATAGGCCGGATCTTAAAAATCTTTACTGGTCACTATAATACTGGTCACAATTTGCAACCAGCATTATGTGACCAGATATTCATAGATCTGGCCTACAATAGCATAATATATACCACAGATCATGTACAATATAGTTATTGATGTGTTTGATTTGTTACGATGCAACTGAAAAGTATGCCACAAAATACACTGTTGTGCTAACATGCTATTATGTACATTTAGAATGAAAAAGACAATGCTTAATACAGAGCAATAAAAAACTAAAGTGTTTCTTTGTACCCCAAAAGTTGATCTGGTGAAATTTGTCCTTACCTAAAAATATTCTTCCCACCATAATTCGATGTTAGGAGGACACATGTCCTGAATTGAAGGTCAGGCCTTTTCAAACATTTATAGAGTTTATAAAAGAAGAAGTTGGTGGTTTTAACTTCTTTGTTTTAAGAAGTCACTCCCATGACTTTCTCATTTTGCTCACTCCTGTGTCCCAGTCAGAGAGTGCCATCAGTTTCATGTACAAAACTGCTCACATTTTGCTTTCAGACTCATGAAAAGAGCAGCAGTTTATTAGAAAACGTTCCATGTTTATGAATAGTTTGCTGGATAAGGCGTTTGAACAAAACAAATAATTTAAAAGGCGGCATTAGGCCCATTTTCCAGCAGCATTCCTCCCTGTTTTCAGGGGTGCGGCAGAACACCCAGCACCCCTACTTCCAATGCCACTAGACAAATCGATAGGGACTAACTCACCACCCTCCCCAGGCCCAGTGGTTAATTTGTAAAATAAAAAGTGTTGGGGCACATAGTTTTTTTCAGAAACCCTCAGCCTGCGTTGACGAGTATAAGGATTCTCAAATACCAAGGCTGCGTAGTCTTGATTCCTCCTCCTGCCTCTATCTTCCACCACCTCACTCCCTGCCTGTTTTTTTCATTCTTGCAGGCCTTTTCTCATTCCTACTTTCTCCCTTTGTCATTGTTTTTACAGCTTTTTATTCCCCCACCTTTCCTTCTTTTGTGTTTTTCTTTCTTTTGGGTCTGTTGATGAAAGTAAGTGCAGGTCCCCAAAATTGAGTGCCAGTGGACCCCATCTGCAACTATCGGCCCAAATTAAGCACTGCCCTGCCCTCTGCTCGGAGTTTGGATCCCACTTGTTGGAAAACATTATGGCCTCGAAATAAGGCCCTACCTCTTCCGCCCAGTGGATGGGGCACAGCTATCTTTAGTGCAGCAGGAGAATTGGTGCCCAGCGCCAGGAATGTGAGTAGCCCAGTGCACACCAATTATTATCTTTTAATGCCGCTCCATTCTAGCTCTTTAATAACACCTAAAGTAAATAGGCTATAGGTGGAATACTCCCATAGAGAGGCATTAGCACAGTCTTATGAAAGTCTATGCTATGCATTCTTATGAGAAGTGGTACCTTCCAAATATAGGTACAGCAATCATACTAAATCAACTTCCACAAACTAATCAGACCGCTCCGCTCAGCCGGACTCCTACTCGCACCCCTCCTCAGCATATGCAGAACCAGATCCTTCTCCTACCTCGCTTCTAAAGCCTGGAATATCCTGCCTCTGCTCATCAGAGCAGCCTGCTTGGTTCTTGAATTCTTCAAGAACTGAAGACCTAGTCCCCAGCACTAGCTCAGCCCATGCAGCTCTTACTTCAGCTCCAAGATACCCTTCTGGGTGAGTTGTGCGCTGTACAAATTCACATAACAAAACATAATATGCTGATGTTCTACAAATTCACTCTGTGCCCTCTGTTATTAGTAGTGCAGGTTTCTGCTTTGAAAATGCCATAAGTGAGGGTACTGGGGAACAATGGCGGTTGCTCCTGGACAGTAGTGGTGTGGCGGGGAGGGGAGGGTTGAAAGAAAAAAAAGATCACTTACCTGCCAGCCGGCCTGCTGGCTGGCCACCACCTCGCCTCTGTCCTCTCCTTCTGTGAACTGGAAGCACATAGGCTCCCAGACTCCCCTAGCCGATCAAGACGCTGCTGTCACCAGCAAGACAGCAGCGTTGTGATTGGTCTGAGCGCCATGGTTCAGCACTCAGACAGGGAGTGGGAGCCTGTGCATGTTCCCCACCCAGGCTGTGCAATACAGCCGGGTGGAGAACATGCTAAGTGCACACGACTGTTTGGCCGGCCCAAGACTGCCGTCCAAATTGTCATGTGCACTTAAGTGCACTCAACACTCCTCCCCCTGCTGGCTGTGACAAATGCCAAGTCCGAACCTCGCCCCATAACTGGCTTCAACAGGGAAAAATAAAATGATAATAATATTGTGTTAATATCATGTAATTTTCCTTTTTTGCGCTGCTGAAAAGCAGAGGGGCTATGCTCCTCCAACTTAGCGGAGGAGCCTCCCCTGCTGGGAAACCAGGTTTGAGTCTTGGGGTTGGCTCAACATCCTGTTATTCTGGGCAAATCACTTAATCTCTCTGTGCCTAAAAAGAAAATGAATGTGTCTTTGTGTAATGTAACTGGTGCTCATATAAAATGCTCTAATACCCTTGGGTTGAGTTTGCACTATATAAAACTGCAAAGAAAAGAAAACGCATCTGCTGACTCAAGTCCATGCCACGTGTTTTAGCAATGCATTGGCCCCATCTTTTGGACTTTTGGAAACCTACAGCACTACTCCAGCACCTGTACTAGCAGCACTTCTCACCAAGGGTCAAAAAGCAAACCAGTGGCCATTTACGAAAATGCCCGGGGGAGCAGCTTGCGTTAGCGCCTGTTTTGCTTGCCCCCGGGGCACTTTAGTATTACAGAAGGGGCTGCAGAAGCTTGTGCGACCTCTTCTGTAATACAGACAGCGCTGGCGCACATATAGCGTTCCCTCATTTGTATGGGGGCATGGCCCTATGCAAATGAGAGAATCCCTTTGCCTCTGCGCCTGCGCCGTATTATAGATGAGGGCCATAAGCTATCAGGAGGGTCACTGACAGTGCGCCACCTAAAAGGTGGTGCACTGCCAGTGAACCTCTTGATGGCAGCCCTCTGGAGGGGGGAAAGGGGGTCATATGGAACTCCCAGATATTCCCTTGCAGGCAGGTGCAGTTGCTCACTGAACCCGCCTGCAAGGGGATCTCTCTCCCCTCTTAAAGTGCAGGCGGGTTGCAGCCTGCACATTGAAACACTGAGCAGCTGCTCCAAAGTCGCTCCTTTTTTCACTTGAATGCACTGCCCCCAGGACAGTGCAGACTTGCGGCTGCCCTGGGGGCAACACATTCTATGTATTAGGGCACACTTCGCCTTTTTGTGCCAGCGCACCTGTTTTAAGGTGCGCAGTGTCGCAAACAGGGAAAGTGCACCCTATCCATAATGCAGCCTCAGGTAGACTCGTTCAGCATGTTGAACGAATGCTGCGAGACAAGTGCACGTGCACAACATAGGATTCGATGGTGACATGACTGGTTGAGACAACTGGGTAACATAAGACAAGTAGTTGCAGAGCGTACTTTAATCCCTTGGAGTACATTGGATGAATAACATGTTTATTGCTACCCAACTTAATGACACTCAATCATCAACCTCAGAAGGATAGATAACATGCTCAGGGGAGCTACTGATATTTGGATCTGTGACTACCTGGTCAAGCTCAGATTCCTGTAGTAGATGCATTCTTCCCTGAGCTCCCAGCAGACTAATGCCTCTGTATCCTACATAATGACACCTCTTATTGAAGCGCCTAGAAACAGTCCAGTTTGTAGTGTGTGCTATTCAAAAGTTCGTTATTATATATATTATAAAAAGGTGAACACCAAAACATGGTGGTGGGGTTTTTTTCTGCTAAGTTACACCCTTTGCTTCGGAAGAGCATGTTACTAATCTTTGGACTTGTTCAGACAAGTCTGCATTGATGACATATAAGCTACTCTGGAAGGTTGGTTGAAAGTACGGCCAGGCTTGAGAAAATTGTACAGCCAAAAGCTAGCAATTAAATTAGGGAAAAACATAGGAATGCCTACTTCATATCTAAATAAATGATTTGTTGTTTTTCCCTACACTATGAGTTTTTGTTTGTTCATTAAAAAGGCTTAAAAGAACTGGTGTTAACGTGACACGTAATCTGCTCTGTGTTTTTGCATTTCTGTACGTTTTCTATAAATTTCCTTTGTTTTTTCTTTTTACACTTTATTTTGTATATCTGTATGTATTTCGTTTTCTTCCTATGGGCATTTTATTTTTTGTGCATTTCTATATGCTTTTATTTTTTGTTGTAGTTTAGTTTATTTATTTACTTCCAAAATGCAAGTCTCTAAAAAGAGTCTCACTTAAAACATGACAGGGAGCCAGTAACGTGTTAAAGGGTTTAACCATCGCAGTTTCAATCACTTCCCCACCTGGTTCCTTTTACAGGGCTGTAAGTGTAACTCTATTTTGTTAGATGCTTCTGAGGTAGTGTAAGGTATTGATTTACCATTTATCAGTCTATCACCTCTCATTATTACCGTGCTTTGTGCCACATTCTCGCTATGAATCTCTATTTGTTTTTACAGTTTATGGCTGCCTCTAGGACTTCTTCTCTAGTCTTTAAATATTCCAGCTGGAAACTTTCAGTTCCATTAAAACAACAACGCCCAATTCTATATTTTCAGGAGTTCTGGTGACTAATGTGGCTATTTAAAGTGTGGCCGGCATCCTGCAAGGCCCTAGCTCCCTTGTGGAGGGCCGGTTGCTATAGTTAGAGATTCCACTGTCAGGAAATTGCCTCCTCTGGTGTGAGGGATGTCAATGCAAATGCCGACAAGGCCGCCATATTTTTTTGGGCCAATTCAGCATATCTTTTTCTTTCTAGAAACCAACCCCCTTAATTTTGATTCACATTCAAATAAGATAAGGAAGACATGCATGTCTTTAACAAACCAGTTTGTATTTTTTATTTGAATTTGCTGATTTTCTGATCACATCCAATGGAAAGAAGGGTGGCCTACTATTTTGGTTAAAATGTTGCTGTGGCACACCCAAAAAGGCATCATCCCTTCTGGTGACGACATAAACCATGAAGCTAAAAGTCAGGTGTTTCATTTTCATCAGAACCCCAAAATGATATTGTAGACTTACAGTTCAAAAGGATCTAATTTGTATTTTTTACATTATGCAATCCAGTTTGTGTTACATGCTTATTTCAAGTAGAAAGGTATTTATTGAAAACAGTGGGTAGGGTACAATGATAATTTATTTTCCTTAGCGGAGTATCACACAATGAAGGGGTTCTTGATGAATGCTGAGATTCCCACCATACGTGCTATAATCAATCTGTAACATTGACCGACATTTGGTAGGATTGGATTTAAAAATACTTTGCCACGTGGAGGTGGGGTGGGGGTGGGGGGGGTGATCTCCTCCGAGGAATCTTTTAGACACATTTTCTTAAAAGTTTGATATTAAAACATATTTGGCAAATTACATCAATTGCAATGTGATAGGATTTAAAGGCAGATTTACAAGGGGCATTCAGGATTTTTCTAATTGGATAGTGGATATTTCCACTTTGCCCAGTGAGCGGTTTTGTACTTTTCAACAAACACAGAAAATATATCTCCCAGTCTCTATGGGCCCAGCAACACATATTTCCATCTTAAAAGGTTGGATAACAGACATTGCCAGGGTTAACATACCCAGTATGAGGTAAGTCCCGCATTTCAAGTAATACGTATGATATTTTAACTATCTCCTGAAACAAACATGTTTTGCCATGTTCTGGAACTATGCCCTGCCCTAATAAGTACCACACAACTCAGGATCTGAACTGTCCTAATAACATTGTTAATAAAGTGTACTGTGATGGGTGTTAGTCCTCAATGTATGCTCTCCTTGGCCATTGGGGACAACATAATACTCCAGAGCACACACATAGACTGCCAACATAGCTACATGCAGCCACTGGTCACTGCAAAGCCAAAGGTAGCTCTGTTTCACTTTTTCACTAAACCAATTTTTAATAATTTCTTAATTCTTTTAAAATTAGGTTGAGTTTTTCAAAAGTTGAGCAATGATTTTAGCAATTCTCTTGGCACTGGAACATGATATTAACAGGTTTACATTAACCCCAAAAACAGAAAATGTGCTAACAAAGCAGTGGGCTATGTGGCTGCTTCCCATTATCCATTGAAAATGTACCATCACTTTAACTTTGTAAAAAGATGGCAGTCCTATGGCACTAAGGCTTCCTATTTCTGACGTAGGTGAATGGTGATATAGGTTTGGTAAATCCCCAAAAGCAAGTTCTCTATTCAGTTTAATATAGTTGCACAGCCTCACCAATATATAGGGATGTTTGATTTACAAAACACCCACCAAGGAGAAGTTGTCGCATCTGGGAAAAGCTCGAAAATTTCCAGTTACGCCTTGTCTACTTTTAAGTAGAGCTGTGAGAAATTTACTTTAGTGAAATTTCGTAAACATTACATGAAATTACTCGAATCTCTTTGACATTCACTTCACAGGAATCTGAATGAAAATTTAATATGAGGGCATATGTAGCGTTAAAAAATCTGTCAGAGCGAGTGGTATGAAAAAGAAATGCTTCTTTTGAAACATTTTGTGCTGAAACCAGGTTCTTGTGGAAAAAAATTTTGTAAATTTTTGCAGCTGGAAAATTGTTGAATCTTGCAAATTTCGTATGACTCAAAATGTTACTTCTTCGAGACTTCCTATGGGAGAACAGAGGCTATCTGTGCTTGGTGCATAGCATGTGGAATTGCTGGAATAAGAAGTTTTACAACTGAGTGTCTGATTTTTAAAGACGAGGGAGTGAATGAGGCTACAGGATCCACGAAGTGGTCTTGAGAGGTAGAAGAGCTTCCTGCATCTGTCCCCTGGTCAGCGTTATTAGCAGGTGACTTAGAAAAGCCTTCAATACAATTAGCTGCAATACCTCTTCATTGTATCGAAAACACTAGGACTGGGCATCAATATAATTAAATGGATATCCTTGCTCCCTACTCAACTGGTTGCAAAGGATCATACTAGAGAGAGTTCAAGTCCATGCACAATGTGGATGGCACAAGACAGCCGTGTCCGTTCTTGCTGCTCATTTTTGTGTTGGCCATGGAACCCTTGGCAAGCATAATAAGACGTGAATGCAGGAATAGAGGAATACAAATATCAGACTCAACACACAGTATCATTAGAAACTGACAACCTATTCAACCCTTCAATTGTGGAATTGGAGCAGTTTGGCCAAAACTCCTGAATAAAGGTGAATTAGGTTAAGTCTGTGTATTGTGTATTTCCTATTGGTCCCATTATGGGTGGGAACATGGAAGGAATTGGATAAAATAATACAGTCAGTCTCGGAGCTCTAGTTCATCATGTGGACATAGACATTATAGTATCACTCGGAAAACTATTTCTGCTATAGGAGGTACCCTGGTATTTTCTAACAAATCTCCTTCTGTCTTTAATGGGCAAGACAGACCTAGCAAAATGGTGGTGCTTCCAAGGCTTTTGTTTAGGGGTCTCAGATTACAAGCTCTATTATACGGCAGCATAGCTACATTGGGCACCTGAATGGTTCAGTATTCCCCCATCCTTTGAAGCAGAATATATATATGACCAAGCCATTGTAGAACAAAACTGGCAAGTTCATTAATACAACCAAAGCGATTAGGAGAAAAACTCCCCAAACTATTAAAAACAGCCAAATACACCCGGGCCAGGTGCCTCAAGAGGAAACTTCAGTAGCAACACACTCTTCCAAAATCTCAATACGAAACATGTGAGCTAAGAGGATACAATGTGATTCGGTCGTTAATAAAGAGTTGGTCGGTGGGGATTGGCATAGTAGGAGAACTGAATGGGAAAGACTGGAAACTAACAGCTATATCCCAAAGATTTCAAGCAATGCAAGGTTTCAGTCACTGTACTTCAACCTCATATAGGAGTTAACAAACTATACCCTACATTACCTGCCTCTTGCCCCAGGTATGGGGTTGCTGAAGCAGATTTCTTCCATATGTTCTGGGCATGTACTTTCTTTATGGATTATTGAAAACAGACTGTTAATCTTATTACTGAGGTGTTAGGGAGAAATGACTTATGAAAGCCAGAGATATATTGACTGGATCTTCTACCTTGCCACAAGAATAGAAAAGTTTGCTGTTGATTTATAGATTCGGCTCTAGCATCAATCAAGAGACGTATAGTAATGAATTGGAAATCGCCAAGAGTGCCTGATGTCACAAGATGGAAAAAAGAGACAGAAACATGGGCTGAGTTGGAAGGGTCAGTGTTGCATATAGAAAGACATAGATCAGTGGGTGGAGTACGATGTGGCCCAAGGGCGGGATTAGTGTCAAACCTCACTCAAACAAGTAATGACGAGAATCCAAAACTGCACAAATTGTGATAAGGCAGAAGTTCACAACTGGCAACAAAAAAGTTGTAAACAACATTCCAATAAGTTTGCTTTATTAGTGACTGATGTATCGACTGGCTAATAGGATGTTTATTAACGCCAATGGTGCACTACAGGCAGCCCACAGTTGTTCCTGAATTGTGAGAATGCAATGGGCTGCTTTATTGCAGTGAACTAGTAATAGGCTACTCCGAGAGACTAACAAACTTGATTAGCATACCTGCTGAAGGTTTTATCTTTTTCCTTTATGAGCTTGTTTAGATCTGGCTTTTGAAAGCACAGCTCTAAAACGGATCTATTGGTAGCAATATACACACAGTGTACTTTGGGTCTGCCCCTTTTAAACATTTGTTTTCTTCAATCAGCCTCTTTCAACCAGTGGCTTAAAACTGTGATAACTATGTCTTCCCTCAGCCCAGGGGAGTGTTAATTTCACCTAATGCTATTGGCTGCTTGGGTGCATGCTTCCACCTCCACTCAAGTCCTTGCATTGACTTGCATGAGTCACTACTGTTGGAAAGTGGTTTATTAGTAGTGATAAGTAGTGACTTACCACTAGTAATAAGGCCACTAACACAATAAAAGTTTCAGACAAGGTCTCAATAAATTATTCTCTTGCTCAACCCCTGCTAGCTGGCAATGAGCAGGCAGGCGTAACTTAGGAGACAGGTGAGTAAAGCATTTAAAAACACCAATACATTAAATAAGTAAGACACAACACAATGTAGTGAACCGCAGATATGGAATTTTAAAGAATAAACACTTTCTAGTGCTTCAAAACATATAGCGCCACTTTGGGACTTCCGGTCGCACTTGACTGGGACAAAGTCAAAGTTTGAGGCCAACTGCGATGGAGCGGTGGTCGGATACACTGAGTGGGAGGCCTCAGTCAAAATTTTACCTTCAGACTTAGAAACATTTCTGGAGGATTCTTTTCTCAATACAACGTCGTCGGATTGCTTCTCCGCTAGGCCTCGGTCAAATCCTGGAAGTCTAGAGATTTCTGCAAGATAAACCTGAAATCCAGGTCAGGTCAAAGTAGAAGGTAGCCGGCTTGACTCTCGACGTCGAGTTGGTCACCTTATGGAGCTTTCTGACAAAAAGTTCCCAAACTTCACCAAACTTCTGGATCTTCTTCCAGAAGGTCTCCTTGAGGAGTCAAAATGTCCAAAAAAACAATCCATGGGTCTGGAATCTCCTAGGTGGTTCTTTTAATGTCTGGACTACAATTCCAACAATGCACATGACCAAATCCTTAAAAGTCCGCTGAACACACTGCAGGATGGGGACTCTTGGTGGAAATGATGCAGGTGGGGTATGTTAACCTGTAGCTAGCAGGGAGTCCACTCCTTAATCCTCCTTGAAGCAAGGCAAAGTCCTGGGGCTGTAGTACCAGATTGTGCAGCATGTGCAGTCCTTCAGAGTGCAATCCTTTGGGTACAAAGGCAGATCCCAGCAGGGCAGTCCTCCTTCTTTTAGTTTCAGGCAGCAGATCTGAGGAGCTATGCAGCTCTTCCATATTTATCTAGTGTTGCTGGTCATCAAACAGGAGGGCAACCCTGACCAATGGGATGCAGTCTGCCACCCAGGTGTATGACCACTTCCTCCAAAGTGTGGCATATTGTTGTCCCAGAAAGCACTGGTCTCTCAAAATCCAACATGGACAAAGTCTCACCCAACCAACCTACTGGTGTGCGTAATTTTCCTAAACACTCCCCTTCCAATCCTCTCCCTAATCTGATTACAGGGGCTCCTGTGTGGCTAGGGGAGGCAGGATATGGGGGTCAGCCTGTGCTATCCTAAAGTGTCATTCTCCCTTTGAAGACCAGTTTGATACCCCTTACCCCCTTCCTGCCATCTGCTCTGCAGCTTATACTTCACCCACAGGAAACCCATTATCTCTCTAGCAGGGCTTTTCATCCCTCATTAGAGCAGCCTGATCAGCCTGGGCAGAGACTGGCCAATCAGGAGAGAGAAGCCGAAAGGCTGCATTTTGGCTCACAGAAAAGAAAGTTTAGTAACTTATTTTCTGTCATGATTATAAATTTAACAGTGGTAAGTTGTCAGATTATTCTTAACTATTAATTTGATACCTTGAAGTATATTTATATGGCTCATATCAATATTTATACTTAAATATAATATTGCAATGTTAGCCTGGGGAAAACGGGAAAACGGAATTGGCAGTTGTTCCCTCACCAGGGCTTATAAAACATCTTTTATAATGTCCCTGCTTATAGTTACAAGGGACCCTACCCCTGGGGCACCTATGGGAGACCTCAGGGGTGACTTATATGTAAAAATAAGGTAGATTAATACTTTGGAAGTACCTTTAATTGCAAAGTCAAATTTGCATATAATGTATTTTTAAAGACAGTCTGCACAGCAGAGCTGCCTTTAAAATGATAGCAGGCAACACAACAGTGCACATTCCAGTGCAAGAAATCTGCTGGGCCTCTAACCCTCCCTGCACTATTATATACTAGGGACTTATAGGTAGTCTGTATCACCCTTGCCTTATTATCTGCTAGGGTCTTACAGGGCTCTGTCATTACCAATTATAATTAGACCATATACCTTTACAGCATAGCACTGCCCTGGGTCTGGTAAGTAGGGCCCAGGGCACAGTCAGAGTCAGTTACCACCAGTACCAAGCAAAAAATGGAGGTGATCAGCGCAAAAAGGATGACTTTCTCACAACTACTTTACAGTTATAATCCTCTCTTCACTTCTGCTGGATCCCTCCTGTGTGTCTCGCTCTAATGTGCAAATAATGTTTACGTTAGCAAATTAAACCCACATCTATTGGCTTACATGAAGGCTTATTGAGCTAGAGTCCTGTATCCCACTGAACAGCCTAAATTGGTCTTCCAGTGTTTAGTTCATGTATTATTAATCTGATTTTCAGACATTGCTCTTAAAGCACAATATAAATCTTCTCATGAAACTGCTGAAAACAATTTCTTACATTTTGAAACTATGCAACATGCATTGAAAATGAGTGATGCATAGTAGTCCTTGACGTATCTCTTTATGTGCTATGGTTTGCATTTTGAAAACTGACAGTAAAATGTTTGAAAAAAGGCTCACAAGGAATTGTGATATGGAAGTCTTCCTGAAAACAGATTTCTATGGTGTATTTTAACTTCTTGAGAGCTATGACACTCTTCTAGTAGATGTCTGATTCAGTGGACTCATGACTTATGCACAAGCCAAAGGAAAAGGCTTCATTACTCAAAAGTATCTGTAATTTGCATATATATTCTTTAACAAAGAGTTACTGGATTGTACCTTATGTTTCTTCTATATATATATATGCAGGTGATTAGGGTATTCACCATTGTATTGAACATTGATCTCCTGTAGTATTCGGTGTTGGTCTCTTTTCTTGCACACAAATATGCTTTCATTCAGAAACTTCATTTAAGCGTGCTTAATGTTTTGTGCTTTTTTAGCTCACGCTTTGCAATCTTCTATTATTTGCATCGACAGAACCGGATTTGTGCTTGAAAGTTTTACTTTGCACTCTTGCTTGAGAAGTCTATATAGATTTGTTATTTAGCTGTTTCTCATATGCAGTTGCCTTCCAAATCAAATTGGTGGCCACACGAGTGTACGTAAACTAAGTGATTTAAGGTTTGTGAAAAAGACAACTCACACTTAGAGGCATTTTTGGACTATGGTTAATCTTCACCAGTTCTACGGCTAACCCAGCTTGCATCACTACTAATGTGTCCTCTTCGGCCGGTTGCTTTACTGATGAGAACGAATCACCACGTGTCATCGGTTTATATGGCAATGTCAACCAAGATGGTTGCCAAAGTCTCATGTTAACACAGCTACTAAAAAGCTCGGAAGAAGTCGGCCACCATGTCTCGGGACAACTATTGCCAAATTTCCACACATTTTTATTGAACATATCGCTAGCTAGACATGAGATTAGGTTCATGCGCCATTGGAAAAGGCCTTGTTTTGGGGGATCTGGTGAAATCCTAAAGAGGACTGCCGTAGTGCAACTTGCACAAGAACTTGTGGTTCTGACACTCACTATGAGTTATTCCAAGTTTGTAAGTGAAGTGAGAGTGGTCTTGCTAACATGTCATGCCCAGAAGTGTTTGGTACAAATTTCACATGCCTGGTAATTTCTACATGCAGATGTCATGCTCAAGCTTGGCGCTGATCTATCCAACTACAAGGCCACAATCAGACAGACCTGCAGTTCAACTCATCGTGCTAGCAAGAGTTCAGAGTTGATCATAGTCGCTGGTAGTAAGGGTGTATGGGGAGGCAAGTGTCATTTTTATTTTTTAAGAGTTGGCATTGGTCCAATGGACCCCTGCCTACTCCTAAAAAAATAATTTTCAACAATAAAAAGGGTAAAGGATCCTTGGTGACCCCTTTTCATTTGCGAATGAGTTACCAACTTGTTAGACCTGGCATCTTTTGGCGTGTTTCCCCTGTCTTTTTGCTTTCTGACCTCCCGGTTTTGACTCTGTTTTTGCTGGTTTAGTGTCTCTGCGCACTTTCTCACTGCTGTTCAGTGTTAAAGTGCAAGTGCTCCTGTTGTAAATTGTTATTATGGATTGGTGCTTCCATGATTGGCATATTTGATTTACTGGTAAGCCCCTTGTACAGTGCACTGAGTGTGCCAGGGCCTGTAAATCAAATGCTGCTAGTGGGCCTGCAGCACTGATTGTGCCAGCCACATGAGTAGCCCTGAAAATGTATCTCAGACCTGCCACTGTAGGGTCTGCACGCAGTGTGTAACTGCCATGTCGACCTGGCAAGTGCACCCACTTGCCAGGCCCTAAACTGCCCTTTTCTTACACATAAGTCACCCCTAAGGTAGGCCCAAGGTACCCCAGTGGGCAGGGTGCTGTGTATGTTAAAGGTAGGACATGTACTGGTGTGTGTGACATGTCCTGGTGGTGAATTACAGTGTATTTCGTTTTTCACCACTGCAAGGCTATCTGTCTCATAGGAAAGAATGGGAGTTTCACTTATAACACCTTATAAGCCTAACTTCCCATTGGGACCAGATAGGGAAATGGAGTTTAGTATGCCTGGACTCAGAATGTAAAAATGCATCTTTTAGTAAAGATGATTTTTTATGTTCTGTGTTTGAAAATACCACTTTTAGAAAGTAGGTATTTTCTTGCTTAGCCATCCTGTGTGCCTCTGCTGGGTTTGTGGATTGACTGTCTGACTTTGGAGTGACGGGGGCTGGGGATGTGCATTCTCTTCAGACAGCCACTGTGGGGGTCGAGGTGTGTCCTGCCTTTCCTGGATGAGCCAGGGCTGGGCTAAATAGACATGGGCTGCATTTAGAGTAGTGGGAGGCGATTTCCTTGCACCTGAATGGGCCTGGTCTGCCTTGAACAATGCTGTCTCCACCTCCTGCCAGGAAGCTGGGCCAGAGAGGACAGAACTGGTTTGGACTAAGCACAGACACTCTCTGCCTGAGAGAACAAAGGGATTTTGAGTATAAATATTGGGGCCCAGACCCCAGAACTTTAGAACTCGCTGGAATCAAGGAACCTGCCAAGAAGAAGAGCTGGAAGAGCTGCTAGGAGGAGTACTGCCCCTTTGCTGTGTTGTAGCTTTGTTGGGTTGGCCTGCAGTTGCAGCTTCTACCTTTGACAGTGTAAGGACTGGACTGAACTTTCTTGCTGAGTCTCTCCAAGGGCTTGAAGTAGAGCTTGCCTCCTGTTCTGAAGTCTCAGGGACGGCAAAGACTTCACCAGCCTCTGGGTACCGCTTCTGGAACCGCTGTTTCAGTTGCCACAGAGAAGGGAAACGCACCCCACTCCGTCGCTGGCTGTGTCCTGACTGCACTGCAGAAGGCACCGTCCGCATATCGCACCGCAACCCTGATCTCACGGACGACTGCCGCAGCCGCCACCGAGCCGCTGCTTGCACCGTGACCTGTGGGCACGGCACTCCGCACCGCCTCACTTCACTTCGACATCCTGGTCTCACCGACGCCATCGCTGCTGCTGACTTCCACCCCCGTGACCGCATCGCGGCTGAGGGCACCGCTCGTAATTTCACGACTCACCTCCTCATCCCACACAGTCACTAACCGGCTCTGTTGCTTGCACCGCAACCTGCCAGCACCGCATCAAGCACCGCCTTACCCTACACCATAAGCCTTGGTCTCATCGACGCCATCTGGACAATCATCACCGAGCCGCTGCCTGCACCGCATCGTGAGGGCACCTCACCTTGCACCGCTTCCATTTTGCAACGCAACAGCGACCGTTGCCATGACCGGCTCGCACCAACGTGCCAGCCTCAGCTAGAAAGGTACTGTTCACGAGTCTGTCCAAGCTTTCGCTGGCCCGTACCGACGCGGTCGGCTGGAACTGTTAGACTCGGTTCTTTTCAGCATCGCCGTAGCCCCGGACGTACTGACTCGTAGGATTTGTGTTTTTAAGGATATCTTGCAAAGTATATATTTGTAAGTACTGCATAATGGATTCTTATCGTTTTGGTCTTGTTTTGGATATATAAAAATATTGGATATTTTTCTAAACTGGTGTGGTGTCCTTTTGTAGTGTTTTCACTGTATTACTGTTGGTTATGTGCAAATTCTTTACACACTACCTCTGAGATAAGCCTGACTGCTCGTGCCAAGATACCAAGGGGGTGAGCAGGGGTTATTTTAGGAGTGTAACACCCTTATCTTGACTAGAAGGAAGGGTCCCTACTTGGACAAAGGTGAAAAAACCATTGCCAACTAGAGACCCCCATTTATAACACACCTCCTTTGAGGTGTGGGTAAAATATTAATGTTTTGCGGCCGCATTTTGGTCACAAATCATTAATACATCCCACTTTGATTCTGTATTTGGAAGGGACACCCTAAACATGCCCCTTCTAAATACCGAATCGATACGTGGTTGCAAACACAAATTGTGATTTGGTTTGGGTTTGATACATTAGAAATGAGCTTTTGCGAATTCTGTGAATCGGACGTTTGCGACTGAAAAAAGGCATCCTACAACTGGCCCTTAATCTTTGCAAATGTAATGGTCATTTTAAAGAAGAATGTGCTGTATATGTAAAGGCCAGTCCACTAACACACCATGCTTTAGTAATATATTTCTGACTGTGTGCTCTGAAATGCACCATTAGCTAGAATCTACATCCTTACAGCGATGGCCGCTTCGATTTTTCATAGTCCCTATGAGGTCAGTGATGCAACACTGATGTTAGCACCCACACTCTTAAAATAGTTCTAGCACCACTGGAGTTGACTTACGATTACGAGATACATCAGGCTAATTCTCTTCCCCACACTGCCAACCATCAGTGGTGGCACTGCCATTTGTGGAGAACAGTAGAGAGGAAGCCGATCAGCTTCATGCCAGCACCACTAACACATACCTGAGCAACATCAACCACACTGATTGTCCCAACATCAAAGCCATGAAAGATGGCTTCGCAAATACCACTGCCTCACTAAAACTCACCTTACATGTACCAGGACACATCTGTTCCAAAATCAACCAGCTAAACCTGGTCATCTCAGCACCGCCTTCTCTGACCTGTCTAGGTAATCTAATTCAGGGTAGCTCAAAAGTGATTACCACAGACAGATCCTATATAACATACCACACCCACACTCCTCTTCTCCAACATCCACTTACTTCATTTAACTCCTCACCAACATAA
Source organism: Calotriton arnoldi (assembly GCA_963921515.1). Taxonomy (NCBI): domain Eukaryota; kingdom Metazoa; phylum Chordata; class Amphibia; order Caudata; family Salamandridae; genus Calotriton; species Calotriton arnoldi. The sequence continues at coordinate 59,947 of CAWUFW010011468.1, forward strand.
ATAATTGACTTCTGGCCCTAACTGACATACCAAATTCACTCACTCAAAAAACTCAGACCTCAACTGTTGGCGCCCTGAAAATCAAAAGCACTTAATACCTTCAAAAGACGCATTAGCAAACTGGAAAACAGTTAGTGTAGCTTCCAGTTCACACTATTCAAGTCAACATGTTCAAAAGTATCTACATTCAAATTTGCTTGCAGAGAGCACAAATATACCATCACCAGGTCTAATAGATGTCTCAAAACCATACTTGTAACCAACAACAATTACCAAACCCCTTTCCAATGCACTCAGTCATTGGATCTCCACCCTTTTTCCCACGTGCCCAAATCAGTAGCAAAATCCATCAACATCATCAACAACATTCAATTCTTTATGTACAAAATCAACACCATCAGATTCAACATCGCAAGCAACAAACTGTCCTCGGATATCCCTGACCGATCATGAGAACTCACCATAACTATCAGCTACCAAAAGGCCACTACCTGTGATGCAACCCACCTCCATAATTTAAACTATCCCACTGACACCGCCCTCCCAAAAGGCCCCTCCGTCCCTGAAGACTTTCACTGATCTTCAAAATGTGACCTAAGCTCTGATGAGCGCTGAAAAACCTCAAACCGATCATCAGGCTCCTATACCAACAAACAATTTTGGGGCCTCATTTAAGAAGAATGCATTAGGTAAAAGAGGTTGCAAGTTGCTCACCTACTTTTATCAAATGCATTCTTAGGACCTCATATATAAACTTTTGACGCACAGCAGTGCAGCAGGCCTTCCTGCTGCGCTGCCATGTGTTAAAAGAAAAAGGCAGGAATGCGCCATATCTACAAGATACGGTGCATTCCAGTCCTTCTCCCCTGTGCCAGCATACAAACAGCAGCCGTGTGCCAACACAGACACCCTTGCACCATGGCAGAATGCAGCACGCATAGACAATTGAAAAAATAAGGAGAAATAAAAGTATTTCTCCTCGTTGCCCCACTCCTATGCCTCCCCTGGGGAGGCGTAGGAATCTGACGCATTCCCAGGTTTACAATTCCTCATAAATCTGGGAACACCCACAGCAACACCCATGGAAAGCCTCTTTCATGCAGTGTTCTGCGTGAAAGGGGCACATATTTACAAGGCCATGAAAAGCCACATAAAGTGGCTGTGCATGGCCTTGTAAATATGCTGCAGCACATTGCGCCACCATAGCGTCAAAAAAGTGATCCTCCGGCGGCTGAAAAGTGCATCTACGGACTCGTAAATGAGGCCCCTATTTTATAAACTAACCTAAGTATTTATAGGTCAGTTCACAAAATACAGAATCGTAGTGGGTCCCAATTTGACCTACTTCATTAACGCTAATGAAGTAGGTCGCAAATTGCGACAGACTACGATTGGCTACAATCACAGGCTTGGTGGCCTGCTGGGGTCAGCAGACTACCATATCCATGATTGATTTCAAATAAAGCGATCTTTTTTCTTAATGCTGTTTTCCTAAAAGTAAAACGGAAGGCGTTTAAAAAAGAAAATGAAAATGCAAACTTTTTTAATGATTTTCTTTTCATTACATAAAAAGATTTATGATACACACACATGCACACACTTGTGAATGCACATTAGGAGTGTGAGAAATGTGCTCAATTATGCGATGTGACAGAAGAATTAAGAGAAATTTGATGAAAATACAAATCTTGCATTTTGTGCTATTGTTTATATGCGAAGCGCGTCTTTGCACCCACAAATGACACAAGGGCACACGTCACACTAAACACAGCATGTGAGAATGAGAAGGTATGCCTCACACTCCAATGAGCCTCCAGTTGCCTAGTGAGTAAGAGGAATTAATTTCCCAATAGCCTAGTGAGTAATAGAAGTGAACCAAAAGAAAGCGCAAAACACAAAAGCCACAAATGCGCTACTTGAGTTCTGTCCTTTTGCATGCTTCCAGTATTCACTCAATCAGATTGTTTTTACCTGAACAACCCCATGTGGGTTAATGATGTCATTTTGTGGAATTTCATGGAAAGAGCGTAATGCAAAATGCTAGAAATTATGCATATTTGAAATTTTTGCCCAAGTCTAAGCCCACCCCCAAACTCTCTCTCTCTCTCTCATATGTGTATTACAGGGGTGTCAATAGTATCTTTGTTTTAAGACCTATTTATCTTGCTAATAACTTCAGCGCTGCCTTGACATATTGAATGATACTTGCAGACTATGTCAGGGTGTGGGGACAACTTTTTCGTGAGGCGTGTGACAAAATGAGGTTGCTCCATGTTAACAACTAACAGCTCTTTCAAAACAGATGGATGGAATGATAGCAAGGTTGACATGCACAGAGACCCTAGTTGTTTTTGTGAGCTACTTTTTTTGAATGATCTAAATTAGGTAATATTTTTTCTCTAGTTTTTTTACCCAAACTTCACAGGTTTCAAAAAGCATGAATGGACATGGAATGTATTGACTGTCTGAAGCCAGTCATTTTACTCTAGTCATTTTACTCCATCGGCCATCTTGTGATGTTTGGGGACCTCAAAAGAAAATCAATCCAAGGGCATGTGGGGGTGATGCACACTATACAGAAATTGAAAAAGCAAAAAATGCACATTTTAATTGTGTGTCCGCATTCTTCAAGTCCCTCTTCAGAGTGTGAAATTAACCTCCATTGGTGAACTTAGGGCCTTGTAAGAAAAGTAAGAAAGCTTCGCCAAAGAGGGAGCGTAACAAAAAGGGACACATCCTCCCACCATTCCAGGAGAGACAACTACCCAAAATGTAGAAACAGGTTCTGACCAATTTTTTCTTTTAGAATGGCTTTCACCATGTTGAAGAAAATTTAGTTTATTCAGTTCTATTTTCCGTTAGTGGCTTTTAAGGGGTGCCACTCTTAACCCCCTTCCCAGATCTTAAGTGACCCCCTTAGAAATTGTGTCAATCCACCCAAAAAAAGCAAGGCGATTGGCGACATACAAAAATGGTGGAGTGCTATACAAGCATATAGTTAGAAAACATTTTACGAAGAAAAAATACAAGTTTAACCTACCTTAGGCTGCGGAGCTTCTCGATGTTCTACCTGGCTCAAGACTCCTCCGAGCGCAAGGTCCTACAGCCAACTCCCTTATCCACTCCAGAGGCTGCCCTCATGCTGTTAACGATGTTAAGCAGCATGAGCAAAGTGTCTGGATTGACTTGAGCAGGCTGGCTCAGTCCTCCTAAAGGCACTGGAGGCCTGTGCCTGCTCTCCACCCGTTGGAGAGGTTTGAATTGTGCATGTCAGGCTGGCCGTAGCAAGATAGCCGACCAAACCAACATGCGCTCTTCAAACTGAAGTAGCCACTCCTCACTGCTGCCAATCATTAGCAATGATGGACTGGCCCCACCCCCACCCTCACTCTCCGTTCGGCTGGTAGAGACTAAGAAATAAAATGGTCGTTTTATTACCATTTTCTTTTTTACGCCTTCTGCGCAGCAGTGTGGCGGGGGTTTGGGGTGACGCTCCTCCGCTCCTACGGAGGAACCGCCACTGGAATAAGGTCTTTGGAGACCTGCCTTTCCCTGCTGTAAAGCATAGCAACTATAGAAGTGTATGGGCACCTGGAGAAAAAATTATGAAGCTGTGTAACAACATTCCCTGCTTCTCTCCCATGGCAGAATTTAGGGTCACAAAAAATTGTGGCATAAAAAAAAAAAGACTATGGCCCTGATTATGAGTTGGGTGGTTAATTCTGACTTGTGTATAAACTCCTGTTTATGCACTGGTTGGAATTACGAGTTGTTAGGCATTTAATGCACCTGATAATTATCGGGTGCATTTAATAACTCAATCCTCGTTAAATTTCGGCCGGCCAAACCATACAATATTTACCATATCATGCAGATTTTGGTGCGGTAAACAGCAAAATCTGCATCTTATTCCCCAACAACTCAGAATAGGTGGCTGCAATTTCTAAGCACAATAAAAAAACAGGTGTTACTCTCATATAGTTTAATGGTACTCTGTCTATTGGCCTTTGATGGACTTCTTAGAACACAAACTCATGACTTCCAAGTTGACCTCAGACCATAAGTATCTTTCACCTACATCAGGACTTGAGATTAACCTCTTTATTCAAATTCATACATTGGGTGTGCTGTGAGCACTTCTCATATTCCTAGAGCACACAGCTGCATTCCCTTAAGCAAATGCTCTGTTGAACACTTTTGTGGCAAACAAAAAGAGCCAGAATCCATCTGCATCACTGCATCATCTGTTAGCCACTGGAAAAGTTTTTTTTTGGTCCAGTGCAAGAACATCAAGGTTTCTATGCATGTATGTTTTATGTTCTATTCATCAGAGCCCTTGTGGTTCACCGCCCCCCACCCTCCCCCTAAAACCTGCAGATTAATAATGGAAGTCTGCTTGGTTTTAATATCGGGCCATACTTATATTGTCTCCATAGTATTGACTATGAACAATGTAAAGCAAGGTAAATAAATATGGATTAAAAAAATTAAATCTATACTTTACTATACATGTGTACATTGCCTACAGCTATGCCACACTGAATGCGCGCAATCTCATCTGTCCCTGTATATGCATACCTTCATAATATGCTGGTTGTCATTATTGTGGAGTCGATGTATGTGCAGGTCGATATTATTGACCTAGATATTGTGAAGAAAAAAAATTGGCAGAAGGTGTAGGGCCCCAGCCTAATCCAGGGACCCGGAACTCACAAACCCCTGTGGTCAGACCCCCACCCCGGACATGAATTGGTAAGTGTGTGGGGAGGTAGAATATCTCAATCATATTCTTAACCCTCCTTGACCTCGGGTGACATAAGAGTGTGTTTATATGCTTGGCAGAGGGGACTGGGAACTGGTGTGAACCCATACTTCATTCCCCTACCTGCCCTTTTAGCACAGGTGGTATGTCTCAGTGGCGAAGGAGCAATTGTTCATGTCTGGGGCTCCTTATATCTGGCCCTATCCACCGAGACTGCAGGTGAAGGCTACAGTGTCTTCTGGATAATCATCCATGGAGGAGGAAATAGGATAGAACAGCTCAAGAAGGCTAAAAGAAAAGCTTCAGAGGCTGGGCTCCCCTCACCATTGCCAAACACCACCTCCTTACTGAATTAACTCTAAAGGTTATGGTAGATGAGAATGTCCAAAGGCTGCAGGTAAAAAACACAAGGCTGCGACTGAAATCCATCTCCTACACTCATCAGACACATGGCAATGTGGGTGTCACCAGCAGGGACGGCTCCTCTACAATGGCAAGAGAGCGGCGCCCCACTGGCTCAGAGCCAGCAAGTGAAAAATAAAAAAATATTTTACTATTGGTTTATTTTTCACTTGCCGGATCCGAGCCAACGTATGCAGGGAGGGGCGGGGCCGAGGCATGGGAGGGGGAGGAGGAGTGCTATGTGCATTTTTAAGTGCACATGTGTATTTGGCTAGCTGTCTCAAGCCAGCCAAACAGACATGGGCACTTAGGTTTCTCCAGACCAGCTGCATTGAGCAGCCGGGCTGGAGAAACCCCACAGACTCCCTGACCTGAGCAGAGCATTTTCTCAGCCCGCTCAGGCCAATCCCTGCGCTGCTCTCATAGAAGAGCAGCGTGGGGATTGCACAGGGAGTCTGTGACGCTGATCCTGTGGCTACTGGGACAAGGAAGTTCACAGAGGCGGGATGTGACGCTTGGAGGTGGCCAGCAGGTTAAGGTAAATGTTTTTTTTTCTTTTTTAATTATTAGTCGCCCGCACGTTCCCCCTCCAGCTCCTTCCTCCACCCACCCCACCACCTCTTGATTGTGTCAGCCGCCACTGATCACCTGACCATTCAACAGAGAATCAGATAGACCATGTCTTCATTGCCAAGAAGTTCTGGAGGTCCCTGCAGAATATGAGAGTGATGAGAGGAATGGACGTGGGGTTAGATCATCACCTTGTCATGGCCAAGCTAAAGCTGAAGAAAGCATGGATGGAACCAACAAACTTAATCCAGCGACATAACACCACACTCCTCAAAGATGCACAGAAATGGGGTGAATACTCAGTCACCCTCAGTAACAATTTTCACCTCCTGCAAGAACTACAGGACAACAGAGACCCAGTAGAAAGTCTGTGGGAGAAGATCAGAGAAACTGTGACATTAACCTGCCAGGAGGTACTGGGTCCCAAGAAATACCAGCATAAAGAATGGGTCTCCACCGAGACTCTCTGAAAATCCATGAGGGAAAGGTGAATAAAGCTGCAGTCAACACCAGTCAAACAAGAGTAAAAAAAGTAAAAGTTCAAGGCGAATACACCAAAACCAACAAGGAAGCAAAGAGATGCTTAAGCGCAGACAAGCGAAGATTCATCGATGGTCTTGCCACAGAAGCCCAGGAATCAGCAAGCCATGGAAACTTGAAAGAACTCCACGACATAACAAGGGAACTGTCTGGCAGATACATCAAGCCAGAAAATCCTGTTAAAGACAAAGCTGGGAAGACAATCATGGGCAACAAAGGCCAACAATGAAGATGAGTGGAGCACTTTGAAGAACTGCTCAACCAGCCCGTTCCGCAGTCTCCGCCAGACATACAGCCAGGTGACAAAGACTTGCTAATCAACTGCAGCAGACCAACCTAGTAATAAATACAGCAAGCCATCAAACATCTGAGAAATGGGAAGGCAGCACGACCTGACAACATTTCTGCAGAGGCACTGAAGGCAAACATTAAAGCTTCTGTAGACATGTTCTCCCCCATGTTTATGAGGATCTGAGAAAATGAAAAGGTGCCATCAAACTGGAAGGAGGGACATCTCATCAAGATCTCCAAGAAAGGTGACCTGAGTAACTGCGCAAACTACATAGGGATAACACTTCTGTCAACTCCAGTCGAAGTGTTCTACAGGCATCATCCTGAACAGAATGAAGGAATAAGTCGTCAAGATAGATCCTGCACAGACCAGATTGCAACACTGCGCATTATCACTGAACAGTCTATGGAATGGAACTCCCCTCTCTATGTCAACTTCATTGACTATGAGAAGGCATTCAACAGCGTGGACAGAAAGACCCTTTGGAAACTCCTCTGCCACTAAGGTGTGCCAGATAATCTTGTAAGAATCATCAGCTCTTACAAGGAAATTACCTGCATGATAGTCCATGGAGGACAACTCACTGAAGCCTTCCAAGTGAGGACCGGGGTCCGCCAGGGTTGTTTGCTCTCTCCATTTCTCTTCCTGCTGGCCATAGACTGGATCATGAAGTCATCCACAGCAGGGAGAAGAAATCAAATCCAGTGTACACCTTGGACACAGCTCGACGACCTGCAATTTGCAGGCAAACTGGCCCTACTCTCCCATACCCATTTGCAGATGCAAGAGAAGACCGAGAATGTGGCAGCCACATCAGCACTCCTTGGCCTCAACATCCACAGGGGAAAACGTAAGATCCTGAAGGCTAACATGGCAAGCACAACTGCAGTCACTTTTGCAGACGATGCACTAGAAGAGGTTGAGGCCTTCACCTACATGGACAGTGTCATATGCAAGCAGGGCAGCACAGATGCCAACGTCAAGGCAAGAATTAGCAACGCAAGGGCTGCCTATATTCAACTATAGAAGATCTGGAGCTCCAAGGACCTAACCCTGCAAACCAAAACCAGGCTTTTTAACACCAGCGTAAAATTGGTCCTTCTGTATGGAGCAGAAACTTGGAGGACAACAGTCACCACCTCGAACAAAGTCAGACCTTCATCAGCACCTGTCTGAGGAAAATCCTCCAAATCCACTGGCCAAACACCATCAGCAACAACGACCTTTTGGAACAGACTTCTCAACTCCCTGCTCATGAAGACATCATCAAAAGACGCTGGGGCTGGATGGGTCACACCCTCTGCAAGTCCGCATCAAACTCCACCAGGCAAGCCCTGACCTGAAACCCTCAAGATAAAAGGAAAAGAGGAAGGCCAAGAAACATCTGCCACTGAGACCTCGAGGCTGGCTGCAGGGAGATGGGTTACACCTGGAGTCAGACTGAAAGAAATGCCCAGGACAGAGATGGCTGGTGAGTCCTGTTTGATGGGCCATACCCCAAAAGGGGAAGTAGGCATAAGTCAGGAAGTACATTCATCAAAGCATCAGCATTATCTCCTAAATTACACACATTAAAAATATTGGTTACTTGAGGAATTAAGCTTATCCCCCTTTCTCGATCTTTATCAGTTAAGCACTCCTTAATATGTTGAAAAGATATATGCAGAAGTTTGCATACTTTTACAAGTTTCCGTATTTTGACAATATCAAGTTTATTTGTTGTCTTATATAGTGCTCACAGAGTCAGGGGGCAGCTTCATAGCACTAATAAAAACAGAGCATGTTGATGAACTTCAAGAGACCCTGGACAGAAATCTATACTCATGTCTCAAGACACAGTACATGGTTTCACAAATACATGCATTTCACATGCCAAGTCGTCACTTTTATCAACTTTTATCAACTTGCTGTGCTACAAATATAAAGGACAATTTATGGCAATTATTGTATTTCATATTTTTTTGTATGACGAACGATTGAATATTTAGAATTGCATGTACTTAAATGTGGGCTCATGCATCACCTCAAACATTCACTCTGTGGCAGTGACATACCAATAAATTGATAGATAGGAATATGCAGCTTGTCTGTAATATTGTACATTGTACATTGAATAATGTAAATATATTAATATGACTGTACTAGTGAATATTGACACCAACAATATCCTGGCATACTAATATCAAGACCGAATATAAAGGGACAAAATATCAAAAGGTTAGTGCATATATTCCTAACTTCATATATACGCACTTTGAAGTTATATGCACCGCATAGGTACGCATATGTGGCGTTAGGTATAGACAATCTAGACTTACTTACCTGTCAATATTCTTTCTTCAATATTCCATCCCATCGATATTGCTGATTCGAAATTCAGGGGGCACACCTATTAATATGCATAAAGAGTATGCCAAGCAAAATGTGTATTTTACTTTTGACTTTAAAATACAGCCATTCATATTATAGTAAAGGGTATTATAGGGTTGTAAGAGGAGTTCCCATGATGATGTGACATCACCGCACATTCGTTTATTTGACTGGCGGAGTGCAGTTATTCCCTGGTCTTTCTCCTAGAGCATAAGGCCCATGGGTTAGCCATCTCACAGGCTGGGTACGGCTCCTAGCTTCGGCGGAGCTGTTCATATGATCAGAGGTGGGCTCCGACAATAATTGGGGAACCTGCTTCCGAGCCTTGCCTTTGTCCCGTTCCGAACTGGCCAATAGGGCAATCGAGAAAGGCCCAATGAGCTTTCTGATAGGTCAGGGTGTAGTGCAGTTTTTTGCTGTTTGTCAGCATGTTTTATGGTCTGCTGGCCTGTTTTTTTTGTGTAGATTCCCCCAACGTTTAAATAAACATATTTACTGCCCTGAGCAGTAAATAAAATTGTTTAAAAAAATGAATAACACAAAGCACAAAAAGGAAAGCCAGCAGCACACTGCAGCTGTAAGGCTCTCGAAAAAACACACAAAGTGACATGGGGAAAGGATGGGGAAAGGACTCGAAGTGAGTCGGAGAGCGTTGGGGGGCAAAAAGAGGACGTGGATGGGTGCCAAAAAGGAGGTAAGTAAAGCAAGGAAACACATGCACTCCAAAGTAGTGCTCAGTAGCGAATAAAAAGAGTCCCTTCAAGTATGAAGTGGAGTGATACAATCCATTGAGTCATGACAATGTGAGACTGAAATGCTCCTGAGCGTTACAAACACAGACATATGGAGAAAAGCCATAAAACCGTGAGCTGAAGACTAAAATAGACAAAAAAACATCCGATCATTAGTAAGAGGCTGGCCTTAAGCCCATTCTAAGTATATGTTATGTACTGGAAACAATAGTTCATGCCAGCAGACAGCAAAGAATGACTATAGAGGAGACCTAAAATAATGTAGTTGTCTTTCGATTATATTATGTGATTAAAGTGAATTGGTTTTGGTTGAATGAGGAATTATTGAAAGTCTACTGGAAAGAGCCAGAGGATTATGTTTTAGAATTGTTTTTTTTTTTTTTAATAGTATTATATGGCACAGATCGGCCCCTAAGGGCACCAGAGTGATCAACATGAGATTACGGCAAATAGCAGTCTAAATACATTTACTACCAGGAACAGAGCCACAAAGAGGCAGCTTTTATGCTTCGAACCAGCTGTAGCGCTGGCACTTTCCGAAGAAAGGTGACTCAAGATCAGTCGGTCAGCTACCGGATCCAAGTTGTGCAACTTGTGACTGCCATAGTGCCTGTAGCAGCAAATGCGGGTTTTCACAGGGGTCTACTATCCTACCAGAATGCACATCTGGCCTAGTTTACACAATCCCCATGACATTTGTAATGCACTTTTGGAAACAAGGTAGACAGGGAAGCTAATATCCAGATTTGTCTTCATTTTCCACAATGAAGCCGTGATGCTCACATTTGCAAAATGTCTACATTGCCCCTACACGCGCATATTGGAAGTTCAAACACAAAAAAAATATACAAAAAAGCAGACGTTCATTCAGGTTTGCGCCATGAAGCACACAGGCAGGCACACAGATCTACAGGAAACAGGCAGGCACACAGAGACACTGCCATGCCCAGCGCCACCAAAGCAGGCACAAGAGCACTCAGCACACACACTTAGGCACAGGGCCATGGACACACACCCCTCACTCATACAGGTCATGACCAAACAAGCCACTCCCATTTCAAGTCCGGTTTCACATTCACCATCTCTTGGCCCAGCTACAAATGAGAGGCCGTTTCCCATGCCTAGTTGCTTCGTAGGACAGGCGTACAATAACTAACAATGTTTTAACTATTGTGAAGAAACCTTCTTCCAAAATTATTTTGTAAACCCTGTGGTCTCATTTGATAACGATATTAGAAAATACTGGACTAAGGGAACCCCCACTCTCCTACACTATTTAAAGTAAATTCATCCCTTAAAAGTGGAACCCAACAAATTTCCTAGTGCTCTTAAATATGGCTATTAAAGAAAATGAGGCACAGGGAACCAACGTGATTTGCCAAAGATCAAACAGAGTGACCGAAAGAGGGAAGCTTGATTATAACATGTCGCCTGGTTGTAGTAGGTCTCCACAGCGGCATCGGAGAACTTTCTCTCCGCCAGTCTCCTCCTTGCTTCAGACTTTCTTTCTACCTCGAGCTTCCCTCTTTCCAAAGCTCTGTATGTTCCTTCCAAGGCCGGAGTGCGACAGAAAACAGGCCCATAAAATTATTCGTTTGCCTGTAAACTTGGCACCATTTTTAACTATTATCTCGACTTTGTACCTCTGGTTGCTGCTGTCATCCAATTCTGTCGATTTAAGCTGTTCAACATTCTCCTAATAAAACCTTTCAATTCCTTTTCCGCTCAGAAACTTTGACTACCTAGTCCAGTTCTTTCACACTTCAGCACCTGTTCTTCCTTGTTTTTAAGTTTAGCCAGATACCCCACTCCCCTGGGTCTGAGAGGCCTATAGGGCAATCTAACACTGCCCGAAGGCCTGGTCTCACAAATCAGGGTATGGGCAGTTTTTAGGTCGAGCCTGGGCAGCTCATGCACTGCTCTGAGAGGCATGCTGTATTCAGGGAGGGACTTGAAGCTCCGCCCATATTTTTCATTGGCTTGTGTCACTGTCCACTGTAAACTGTGGCTGTTCATTGGCCAATAGGCTTAGTAGTCCCTCCTTAGTACCGCCTTGTCTCATTTTGTAACCTCCCATGGCGACACCCCTTGTTACGTTTGTTGTTACTCTGTAGGCTTTAATAACAGCCTTCGAGCAGTATTTCCTCAAATAGCTTTGTCCTGCCTGCCGTTGCGGGCAGGACACTACTCTTCTAACGCTTTTTACAAAAATATATAGCACGGGCACCAAACGCATTTCAAGTGCAATAAGTCTTGCATTTGCAAGAGTTTCAACTATTGGCATTATTAAATGACAATGCCTTTTATTTATCTGTCTTAAAAACAACACATAAATAAAAGGCGTTGTCATTTACAATGCCAATAGCTCAAACTCTCGTAAATGCGAGACCTATTGCATTGCAAATGCATGTTGTTTTTGGCTGTTTGTGTGCCTATTTTATGGTCCGTTGGGCCGGTTTTTACTCTTGATTTCCCTGATATTACCGCAAACATTGCCCGCAGCAAGATCAAATTCATGCAGTCTCCCATATCTTGCAAAATACCTGTACAGCTTTTCGGTACAAGTTGAAAACTCTCCTGATTTGTGGGCCACTTTTTTAGCTATCTGATTCGCTAATAGTAGCCTTCCTTAATTTGGTACCCGTGCCTGTTTTCTGTCTGAGACTGCCACTCTCCAGCTACAATTAGTCCAGAATGTTTGCAATTCACCTTCTCTATCCCACCTCAGTTACCTCTCCCACCACGGTTTACATCTCCAACTTTGATGGTTTCCTTTTCCTCTATTTAGCAAATTTCATTTTCTCTGCATCATATTTAAATTCTCTTCTTTCTCTTGCTCCTTATGCTCTTTCTCTGTACCTGTGCCCTTTCGTTGCCTCCCACAGTCCTACGTGTGCTCCCTCATGTTTTCCTTCCAGTGAGCTTCTGATCCTTTTTTCGCGGAATCTGCTTCCTTTTCGTGGTAGATGGGCTTCTTTTCAATAATTTGTGAACCTGTTTCCGAGTCTTGCCTTGGTCTCGTTCCGAGCTGGCCTATAGGGCAATCAGGCAGTGAGTGTCCAATGGGCTTCCAGTTTTTAGGTAGAGCCTAGGCAGCGCATGCGCTGCTCTGCGAGGCATGCTGTATTCAGGTATGGACTTGAAGCTCTGCCCACTCTCCGCCCACATTTTAAATTGGCTTGTGTCATTATCCTTTGGAAACTGTGACTTTTCATTGGTTAATAGGCTTAGTAGACCCTCCTTTGTACCGCCTTGTCTCATTTTGCAACCTCCCATGAGGACATCCCCTGTTACATGTGTTGTTACTCGGTAGGCTTTAATTACAGCCTCCAAGCACTATTTGCTTAAATGGTTTTCTCCTGCCTGCTGTTGCAGGCAGGACACGTTCTCCCGCAACGCTTGAATTTGTTTTGTTCATAGCTCGGCATGCCATGCTCATACAGTGGCGGCCGTGCCTTTAGTTTATTTGCGGTGCCGAACTTGGCCGCATGTTTTTTTTTTTTTACTATTTATTACCTTTTTTTTAAAGTGCCCCATACCCCACTTTCAGGCGAGCTACGTAATTAAAGTGAAACCGCGCCTTGTCAGACAAATGCTTTTTTTTGTAATAGCGCCCCATACGGCGCTTTCACTTTAATGGTGGCCACACCCCTTTCTTTAGACGCGGATCATCTAAGGAAAGGGGCGCAGCCGACATTAAAGTGAAAGCGCCGCATGGGCGCTTTTACAAACAAGCATTTGCAATGCAATAGGTCTCGCATTTATGAGAGTTTCATAAATGCGAGACCTATTGCATTGCAAATGCTTGTTTGCTGTTTGTCTGCCTGTTTCGTGCTCTGCTGGGCCGTTTTTTGGTGTTGATCCCCCCCGATATTAAAATAAACATTGCCTTAAGCAAGCTCAAATCCATACTGTTTTCCATACCTTGAAAAGTACTGATACAGTGTGTCTTTACAAGTTGAAAACTGCCCTAGTTTCCAAACATGGGCCACTATCTAATTCAATAATGGGGGCCACTTTTATGTTAATGCCCAGGCCTATTTTCTGTCCCAGTCCCACTCTGTTCCCTTTGTGCAAGCCTGGGAGGCAGTCAGTTGATCGGTTGCCTCCTGGTTCCTTTGTGCAAGCCTGGAGGCAGTCATTTGCTCGGTTCCCTCATCCTCATCCATCTCACAATAGGACAGTGCTGCCCACAGCTCTCCCTTCCCACATAACAAAAATCACCAGACCATTTGGTCTGGCTTTTTTATTTGTGAAAATACGGTTGAGTGGTGAATGTGAGACAGATTAAATGGGTGGAAGAATGAATTATTGATTTAGTGTATGGAAAGACAAATGGAAATAAGTAAACAACCAAGTGGATGCATTTGAGATTGAGCCTGTGGATGGATGAATGAGTGAATGGATGGATAAATATGTGAGGGCATGAATGGATTAATTTCTGAATTATGGATGGATGAATACATTGATTAGGGAGTGCATGGATCGATGAATAAATGCCTGAGTGAGTGAATGCCAAATGGCCTGACTTTTTTTTAGGTCTCGCCTACCACACAGCACAAGCTGCCTGGCTGTGATGCCCCTATTGTGAACTTGCAGTGAGCTTACAGCCTGCCCACTCCTTACAATTTATTGGCTTTATTGTCACTCTCACTTGTTTTCTTATTATTCAATGGTTTTTCTTCCTCTTCTTGTGTTCGTCCCTCCCCTGAAGCACTGCCCTTTAATGATTCTTTTGATTGGCTGACTTGTATGGTTCCACTTGTATGCGCTCACATTTGGGGAACCACTTTTTTTTTTTTCATTCAGCACTCCATGTTTTTAAGCTCTTTCACTCATTTGTTGCTTCCCTCCCTCATATACCTTCCCCATCCCTTCCAACGTATCTCTAAAAGCACAGCAACAGGGATAGTTTTGCTGGGGTATGGCTGAGGAGCAGATTTTAAAGATAATTTTTACTTTATCGCCTGCATTTGATATATTACACAAAATGCAAATCCATCATCATCACTATATTTTAGCATAAAATTCATCTTTGAATGAATTTTTTAGACAAAGATGCATTTTTGTTCTAAAATAATGGTGCGAAAAAACACAATTGCAGCAAACAACAGCTGCTTGCGTACTGGTTGTTTGCATTGTTCACACGCTTCCATGCTATAATTAAACCACAAACTGTGGAATAATGACATCATTTTGGAAATTTCATATAAGCATAACACAAAATTCCTGCAATCACGCAAATTATGCCAGAATGGGTCTAGTGAATATGTTGATGAGGGAACACATGGATGGATGGATACATATGTGAGTAAGTGGATGAGTAAGTGGATGGATGTATGAAAACATGATTACATGGGTGGATGAGTGAATGGATGAATGAGAGACCGTATTGATAGGTCAGTGCATGGATGGAAGTAACAGTGGATGAATGAGTTCTCTTGTGGTTTCCTTCTCCTGCTTCATCCCAGAGTGCTCCTGCCACTAGATTATGAACTCTTAAATCATCCGCCCATGGGCTTAAGCAGGGTGATTTGCATTCCCAGACCTCCCCTCCTCACCAGCACCACATATTGTTTCATGGCTCCAAAACATCGCTTCAGCAGCTGGCTGCACTGCCTGGTATCTCCATCCCGCTCTTCTCAAAGTTCTGCACCTGGTGTATGGCGTGGAACTTCTGGACCAGCCCATTACCTTTCCTGGTGTTCGCCTCAATCGACTAAAACTCATACAGCCAGGGGAAGTCATTAGAGGAGAGAGATTTTAGACTGTTGCCCATACTGAGCCTTTGGTGGCTACTCAATTCTTTTAATTGGCACTATGGGTAGATAGGCATGGTTTGGGGCATAGACTTCCCTGCATGCTCCCTTATGGTAAACAGGAGCTCTGGGTTCTCTGCCTAGCTACCTCTCTGTGCCAGAGAAAAGACACACTGGGGCATATGTACAAGCCCTTATCGTCACCACAACGTCACTTTTACAGATGTTGTATTGGCGATAGGGGCTGCGCCTTATGTACAAGGCAGCGTTAAGCCACTTAACGTGGCTTAACGCTGCCTTGTACATAAGGCCCCCTTTCACACTATGGTTAGCGTGAAAGGAGCGTGCAGTGGGTGTTGTGGTGGGCGTTCCACCGCAACACCCATTGTATTTGACGCTGCCCCCTATGTACAAGGGTGTTGTACATAGGAGGCAGCGCCAAAATTAAGACCAGGAAAACCCTGGTCTTAAGTTGGCGAAATGAGGAGAAATGCATTATTTCTCCTCATTTTTGCTTTTTCCACGTGTACTGCCTTGTGCAGCACACATGGAAAAAGCAAAATGCCATGGTTTGTTTATGTGTAGGAAGGTGTCACTTCCTGTACATAAACAAACCTTTAAAAAAATGCCATTTTGTCACTTTCATGTGTGCTGCATGAAGCAGCTCACATGAAAGTGACAGAATTGCATTTTAGGATTGTTTATCTGCAGGAAGGGACACCTTCCTACACATAACCAATACTCCCCTGCACGCAGACACGCTTGCACTCTGGTGCAAGGGTGCCTGCGTTGGTGCTAAGTTGCTAAACTTAGCGCCACCACAGGGGGAAACGCAAGGCTGCACCACATTCTTGTAAATATGGTGCAGTCTTGCATTTCAGAAGTAGCGGAGCGCAGCGTTAAGCCAATGAGGCTAACGACACGCTCCGCCACTTCCTTGTACATATCCCCCACTGTTCTATGTGAGAAACATGGAAGAAGGTGGTTGGTTTCAGACTGGAGGATAAGTAGGTAGTATGGATTCTGTGTGTCCTGCAGCAGTGCCACCTACATACCACCTTTGGAATGTGGCATTTGTGACAAGTTAAAGTAAGGCAGAGGAGGGAGTGTAGAATCTATCGATGATCCTGCACCAGTCACTGGGCAGAGCTAACCCTGCAGGCTGCCAAAGGAGAGCTCCGTGCCAGGGACCCAGTGCCGTGACCCTGCTGTACCAAACAATACCTAATAGATGTGGAGAGGTTGTCACATGAGCTGGGGGGTCGACATGGCCACTATGAAGACAGAGGAGAACCACAACAGGGGGCAAGAGAGACTGACTGTTGCACCAATAAAATGCCAAATGCCTGATTGCGATGAGGAAAGTCCATATGAAAGACAGTTGGAATCAAGCAGTATTTGACGAATGTGGGCTGATCACAACTACTGAGCAGGACTGACGTTTTGCCCACCCGTTTATTTTGGAGTAACTGGATGAGATTGCTGATGCAGGCCCCAGCCAGACCCAGAATGTAAATCTCTTAAAACAAGGAATCAGGCAAATACAATGTTGCCCACGGTGCCACAATGGTGAACTTCTCCCCCAAACTCCCACCACATTTATCAAGCATCACCTGTGTTGTATGTGTGTTTGTATTTGTATGGGGGCATGTGTGCCTGTGCATGAATGTTTGTGTCTATACATTTGTCAACTTGTATACAGTCTGAACCCCTTCCTGTTACCTCTTGCCAGTATTGCTGGCTTTTATTGTGCCTTACAGCTCTGCAGCCAGCCACGGCTAAGAAAATGACTGCAATATAAATGCATCTAAGCAACAAATGCAACAAATGTAAAGACAAAGCATGAAGCCATTCCGCAATAGGTACACATGACAATAAACATTATTAGTGTGGGATCCTACAGGTGTTCCCTAGTGAGCCACAAGACATGGCTGGGAAGTTGTGATAACTATGTCCCAAATCTTGCTAGAATTTGCTCGAGACAGTCTTGTGGGTCAACGTTCGGAAGTCAGCATACGTTTCTCAGCTCTCTTCCAGACTTTGACAAGTTTGTTTCCCCTAGTACTGCCTGTAAGTGATTACCATCTGATGCGCTCCCTCCTGAGTGGGTGGTTGTGGTTAGGCGTTTGTCCGGTTCTCTTTAGAGATGGGACATACCCATGTCTTGAACATGTGGTGGAATCCAATTAAAGGAAATTTATGTTTGACCTATGAATACAGCACCGGAAACCACATTCTTGTATGCAGCTGTAGCTGTCAGCTCCAGTAAACTATGAGCACCATTTCTGCATCCACATTTTTCGTGTCCCTGTGGTGTTTTACAAGTGCTGGCCCTTAGCGCTTCCACCCCTAGCCCTTCTGTCCTCTGACATGTCTATACACATACTTTTGTGACAAAATACAGTTGAATCATCAACAAAACAGACCACACACTTTTTTTGGGGAAAAACGGTTGCAAGTTTATTCATATTCTTTTATGCAGTACACAGGTAGGGTTAACTTACGGGTGATCATCCGAGTGCAGCGCCATTTAGGCCTAACCGCTGACGCCCGTCCTGAAACAATCTCCAGTCACAGGGCATTACCTTGCTGTCTTATTATTCATCCAGTGCTGTATATTTCACATTGGGTCTGCGGCCCAATGATTTTAATGGTTGCTGCACCTGTGCCACTACGGAGCAAGGAAAGGCCAGCCCCCAGCTGTCAGGGTACCAACTGTCCCTCATGGGATGAAGGGTCCGCCGTCGCGTTTTTCTCATGGCCCCCTATGGCCTGAGGATCTCATATTTAGCTGCCCCATCTCCACCTGATGGGGTATTAATCGCTTTTTGAATTAAGATCACCCGTAAGACCCGCCATGGCTCAGGGTGGCCTATCAAGACCCTGAGTCCCCCACCTGTGCAGCTCTAGGGTTCATTTGTCACAACCAAATGCTTTCAAGGCCCACCAAATGTTACTCACAAACACCTCATTGTCCAGGTCTGATAGGTACACCCCATCTCGCCCAAAGTAGCCGGGCGTCCTTGTGCATAGTGGGCCGTGCCTCGAAAGCCAAATCCAGAGTTCTAGAATGCTCAATAAGGAGATAATGTTAAATAGCAGTCTATACATTTACTATGAAGAATAGAGCACAAAGAGGCAGCTTTTATGCTAACGAAGCAGCTTCAGTGCTAAAGAAAGTTCAAAGTTGACTCAAGTCAGACGGTCAGTACCGGGTCCGAATGAGTAATTAGTGTGGTAGGTTGCCAAGGGGTCTGTAGCACAAGTGCGGGTTTCACAAGGTTCTACAATCCTACGACAATGCACATCTGGCCTAGTATACACAACCCCCATGACATTGTAATGCACTTTTGTAAACAAGGTTGACAGTAAAGCCAAAATCGAGATATGTCTTCATTTTCCATAATGCTCACCTTTGCAAAATGTCTACATTGGCCCTACAAGTACAGATTTTTAGTTCAAATACAAAAAAAAAAAACATACAAAAAGGCAGCAGTTCAATCAGGTTTTAGCCCTGAAGTAGAGGTACACAGGCAGGCACACAGATCTACAGGAAACAGGATGGCACACAGAGACACTGTCATGTCCAGAGCCACCCAGGCACGCATAGGAGCACACACACGTAGGCACCTTGACATGGACACACACCCCTCACTCATACAGGTCATGCACAAACAACCCACGCCCATTTCAAGTCCGGCTCCACAGTCACCATCTCTTGACCCAGCTACAAATGACAGCCCATTTCCCATGCCTAGTTGCATTGTAAGACAGGCGTACAATAACTAACAATGTTTTAACTATGTGAAGAAACCTTCTTTAAAAATAATTTTGTAAAACCTTGGGGCTCATTTGATAACGATATTAGGAAATACTAGACTAAGAAAATCTCATACCCTATTTAAAGTTAATTCATCTCTTAAAACTGGAAATTGGCAATTTTCCTAATGCACTCAAATATGGCTATTAAGGAAAATGAGGCACCTGGAACAAACGTGATTTGCCAAAGATCAAACAGGTGGGGCCGTTTTGTACTGTTGATTTCCCTGATATTAAGCCAAACATTGCCTGCAGCAAGCACAAATCCTCGCAGCCTCCCATACTTTGCAAAGCACCTATACAGCATGGGGCATATTTATTAAAAATGTGCACGCAACGGGGCGCAAGAGCGACGCAATATTTAAGTCTGATTTATCATGGCTTGGCTTGATTAATCTAGAGTAGCGCAATGCAGGGCAAATCTCTGGTTTGCGATACTCTGCCCCAGGGAGGCGTTCTATGGATGGAGCATGGGTGTTCCCACGCATCCACTCATGTATTTTGGCATATTCCCGGATTTACCACTACTGGTAGACCTGGGAATGAGTCGAAATGCTACGCATCCCCAGGTGAGGAGTAACAAGAAGAAATATCTTTATTTCTCCTTGTTACTTCCTCTTGAGGCAGCCATTTTCCAGTCTTTATTGCTATGGTAGACCATTCCGTACGGATGAGCCCGGATGAGCCCTCGACATGGAAGGAACGACCACCGTACATGGACATCATTAAGGGGTCGCAGCTGCGATCCCTGGCTTGCCCCTTGCGACCCCTGGCCTCAAAGGTGGCAACATCAGTCCCAGGAACACAGTGGCAGCTCGCCCTTATGAATGTGGGTTGGGGCTCCACTTTCTTTGTTTTCTCTCAATTGTCTTTATTACACTAATAGTGAATAGTGTTTCGTTATACACTATTAGTGTAATAAACAAGCATTTGTAATGCAATAGGTCTTGCAACTGTGAGATTTGAGCTATTGGCATTGTAAATGACAGTGCCTTTAATTTATGTGTTTAAAAAATCTGCAATAATAAAAGGCATTGTCATTTAAAATACCAATAGGTAAAAGTTTATAAAATGTGAGACCTATTGCATTGCAAATGCTTGTTGTTTACAAGCGCCCTATGCTGCGCTTTCTCGTTAATAGAGTTCACGCCCCTTTCTTTAGACGAACCATGTCTAAAGAAAGGCCAGCGGCGGCTATTAAAATGAAAACACGGTATGGGGTGCTTTTTTTGTAAAAGCGCCCTGTGAAAGCGCGCATGGCACACTGAATGTTGCAGGAAAGCACGTAGTGCCTGCAGTAGGAGAAACTCATTAAAGAAAATAGTGCTTACAGGCTAAACAAGACATACCATGTAACAACCCAAGTAAAAGGGCCAGTCCTCATGGGAGGTTACAAATGAAGACAAGTGGGTACAAAGGAGGGACTAACAGGCCTATTAATGAATCAGTAGCCAGAATTTACGAAGGACAATGACACAAGTCAATGGCAAATATGGGCGGAGAGTGGGCGGGCTTCAAGTACATACTCCAATACAGCATGGCTCGCAGCGCATGCGCTGCCCAGGCTCGACCTAAAAATGGAATACAATTAGGTGGATTATGACCTTCCCTGGCAGCTGAGGTAAGTTAAAAAATAATTGATTTTAAATGAATGTCGTGTGCGTGCATGAGGGTGTGTGTTTACGTGAGAAAGTGAGCATGTGTAAATGTGAATGTGTATGTGTAAGCATGTGTGTGAGTGAAATTGAAGGTCAAAGGGCACGAGATGTCACTTCTGCTACCCCTGGCTTTAAGGTGAATTGACGTTCATGCCACCATATGAGGCTTAGGGGCGAACTAGCCTTAGATCCATTCAGGAACTCTGTGAGGATGCTTTTGCACTTCAGATATTTTCAATTCTTGAGTCCTCCTGGAAAAATTATTGGGGGTGAGGTTTTGGCGTTTTGACCAGAGCTGCCTACTTCGGAACTGGAGAACCAGGTTAGAGTCTCAGCGTCGGGTCGACGTTTTATAATTTTGGCATCTCACTTAATCTCCCGTGCCCAAAAAATTAATGGCGTGACCTTGCATAATGTAACCCGTGCTGCACTTGTGAAAAAGCGCTTTGATACTTTCCGGTCGGGCTTGCGCTGTATATCAAAAGCTTTTTTTCAGTATTTCATTCTAGGTTAGTGCCGCCGCTAGGTGGCGCCTTAACTTCGCCTGGTAAAAAGCACGGGTAATGTCGCTGTATTGTTCAAAACCCTGGATTAGACAAGGCAGAGTAGACGTATCTCCGCAATTTTAGAGTCTAACACATCTAATAGGTCACAACAGGGGGTTGGGGGGATGGGTTGCACATGAACCCAAATTGCAAAACAACCTCTGTGCACAAGTCAGACAGTCTTACGCTTGCAAAAGTAGACATTTCTGCAAGCATTCTGATTAAGAAAGGCATGAGTTGATTTGGTTTTAAAAGAAAATAGAAAGCCGTAGGGCATAATAAAAATCAACATTTTACTCAAGCTTATGAAATTTCTTTCCCAAATGGAGAGAAACAAATTTATAAATCATACTAAGTTTAGAACCCAACAAATAATTCATAAATTCTATGCGACTTTGAAAATGTATATCTTTCAATAAAAGTAGATTATCTCAATTTCTATATATTTAACACTTCACGGAAGCAGAAAATGTGTTCAGGGGCTTCAGCAGATTTAAGCATAGTCTACATTTAATTTACAAGTGCTGGACGTTCCTCAATTTACCTACACTTTGCAGTGACATTTAAACATGGTACTTGACCCTTTCAATACAAAGAGATTTCTTAACTGTGGTTCGAGTCCAGCAAAATAGTGCGCCGGCCAACGCTCAACAGGCAGTTGTTTGAAATGACTTACAACACATTTTTTTCAGCAAGTAGGATCAGCTAATAATGATGTTATTTTTGTATAGTGCTTCAAACTGCATTTCTGCTGTTTCAAAGCGCTGTAAACAGCAGGCATGGTTATAACAGTGAAATATTTGCGGGCATATGAAACAAACCTAGCGTTTGTAATTGTGTGAATTATGCTTATGTACTCAGCTTGATCCATTTGATGAATATTTCTACACAGGTTAATCCTGTACTGTGAAGCGCTAGATCAGCTCTGAATCACTGTGCAAATAGGACATTTTTTACTCGACCAAGTATATACCATGATAGGGAATTTTAGAGGACAGCTGCAAATATACAGCATGGATACTTGCACACATATCCCCGGGGGCTACAAAGTTTGCTCTGTGATGTGACCGAGAGCCGCATTGATCAGGGACGGCTCCTCCATAATGGTGGAGAAGCGCCGCCCCCCTGCTAAAAGAGGAAAAATAAAATGATAATAAAAGCATAAGAGCGAGTCTTCAGCGGGGCAGGGCCGGGCAATCTTGTTGGAGAGGCATGGCAGGGGGAGGAGTGGTGAGCAGTTTTAAGTAACGTGTGTTTGGCTGGCCGTCCTAGGCCGGCCAAGCACACATGTGCAACTAAGTTTCTCCAACCCGGCTGAGTTGCACAGCCAGGTGGGAAAAACACCCAAGGCTCCAATGTACTGTCTGCACTTGGCCGCTGCCCGGTGGAGCTGTCCTATGTAGCTATAGCGGAGTCTAGCTCTGGGTCACCCCCTCGGCCGTCACCTACCCAGCCGGACATCGGACATTGTTTTTCACGGTTCTTCACGGTCTCTCTCTTTGACTGCTTTGTTCCCCCTGGAGTACTTTCTCCCTTCAGATCTACCTGACTCTGTCTGCTTTCCTCTCCCCTGTTTACTTTTCCCCCACTACCTTCCATTCCCCATATGACGTGTGTCTTGGATATGCTACGCGCTAATTTCTTATATTTTTGTATAAGCTCACGTTTTTCTCCTAAGCATATACTGGTAACTGCAACTGTAACTGATGTAACTATGTAACAATGTTCTGAAACAATGTCCTATCTCATGTAAAGCGCTCTGATACCTCCGGGTCTAGCCAGCGCTATATAAAACTTTTCAAATAAAAAATAAAAAGTCTGAACGGCAAACGAAGCCGCTCCGATCAATCCCAGCACTTCTCACATGCGGGAATAGTATTCCGAGCATGAGAGAAGCGCTGGGATTTTGCATCTAGGAGCCTGTTCAGTCGGAGTCCAGGATCGGCGTAGAGAAGGAAGGCAGCAGCCGTCCGAGCGCAAGGTAAGTGTGCTTTTAATTATTTTTTGTTGTGCGTTTAGTTTTTGGTTGTATTCCCCCGCCACACCACTAAGCTCTAATAGCAGCCGCCAATGGCATTGATGCCAGCAGGGTGGCGATCAAGGGTTGGAAGGTGGGTGTAGGAGAAGCAAAGCGTATGCAGCTCGTGTCTGAATTGCACAATGTGAAACCAAAAACTTGGGATTAATCCCGGCTTTTCCACTTAACTAAATTGTGTGATCCTAGGCATTTGTTTTTTTTCACTTTCCCTCCTTTTTCTTAATTAACACATGAGGATCTCAAAATACATGACTTCAGGATGTGTGCTGGACAAAACCTTCTCCAGTGTTTGATTTAATAAACTATAATGTTGTTCATTATAAAAAGAAGCCAGGCCATCCAAAGAGTGCACATACCAACTGCCTTGACTCTTTGTTCACTATTGGCAGTGTTGGGGAGGAGAAGAATTAATTTTTCTAAATTCATGTTTGAAACCTAGCACTTTAAAAAAAAAAACCACCTCAAAGCACAGATATAACCTGATGTACTATGGTGAAACGGTTGTACATGTTATTCAAATACACGTTTTAAATTCTGAACAGAGTTTATCATACGTTTACACTTTTGCTGCAACATGCCTTTAAAAACGAAGGTGTTTCTAAATTCAAGCGGTGCAGAACACCCTAGTTACTTCCTTTCTTTAACTTAAATTAACCTTAAATAAATGCTTCCCTGTTTATATAACATCTTTTTAATGTTCCTGCTGAGTCCAGCAGCCCAGTGCTGCTGTTGACCAGGGTACCACATGTAAAGTTCTGGATGGCCGCATGTAAAGGTCAGGAGGGCTGCATGCGGCCCCTGGGCGTAATTTGAGTATGACTGACTACACAGTTGTTTTCTACTGAGGGGTTTCCAAGTAACATCAGATGTACAAGGGTGAAACTCAAATTGTCTAAGACATGACTTGGAATCCAGAAGTGAAAATCTCCACATGAATGACATCTAAGTTTCTAAAATATATGCTATTTATCCCCCTGCCCATATCTGCTTCCCCTCCAGAGCTGATTCTATGAAGGATATAAAAGGGGAACAGGTATCATAGGAAAGCCAAGTACAACATGGCCTCCTTTGTATCAGACCCCTCCCTCAACTCTACTTTAGGAATAAAATTAACCTGGTGTCCTGCCACCCACTAACACTACCCTTTTTTGACCCTTACCCCTCCCAAAATACAAAATCCTGGAATCTGAGAACCCCCCACACTTCCCATTAAATACCCTCCCTTACCCTCTCGCACCATTTTAAACAAACATTGGCAAAGTCAATAGGTCTCGCTTTTGCCAGAGTTAGAGCTATTGGCGTTTTAAATGACAATGTCTTTTACCCATGTGTTATGGAATGGAGTGGATCTATGGTAGTGTGGAGTGGAGTGGAAATATGTGGGTTGTATTTGAATTGTTAGTTGTGGAATTGTGTGGCATGGAATTGTGTGGTGTAGAGGGGATCTGTGGAGTGGAATTATGTAGCATGGTGTGCAATGGAATTCTGTGGGTAGTAATTATGTGGTATTGAGTGTGCTGGAATTATGTAGAACGGGATTGTGTGTCATGGAGTGTAATTATGTGGAATGGTATTTTGTGTTGTGGAGTGGTATGTAGTGGAGTTTAATTATGCAGTGTGCAGTTGAATTTTGTGTCATGATGTGGAATTCTGGGGTGTGGATTGGATGTATATGGTGTGTTATGTAAGTGTGTTGTTGAGTTGAATTATGTGGTTTGTTGTTGAATTATGTGGTGTGGAATGGAAATGTGTGATTGTGTGGCGTAGGACTGTGTGGCGTTGAGTGAAATCTTCCTGATTGAAATTATGTGGCATGGTGTGGAGTGTATTCATGTGGATTGTTGCTATGTGGTAAAGAGTGGTTTTAATGTGGGGTGTAATTATGTGGTATTGTGTAATCATGTGGAGTTAAATCATGTTGTGTTGAGTGGTGTTATGTGGGGTGTAATAATTATACTGGGTGGTGTTGAATTGTGTGGTGTTGTGTGTCACACTAAACATCCAGGTATGCCACAAGGTACCCAGCTGAGGGGAGCGATTATCTTTATTCTGCATCTTCTTCAGACTATTCAGATAGATTCACATTAATGACGATACTGGATTTGCCCAAGATTACACAATGTAGTCAAGTTAGAGAGTCAGGATTAAAACCAAAGTCTACTAGTTCCACAGTCAACAATTAAAGTTCCAGATCTTTTCTAAGAAATCAAACATATATTTGGTTAGTAACTCATTTCTTGTGAAGTCCATTTATTTGACAAATTCTGATAGTTTCATCAGGTTTTATTAAACAAGCAGCAAAAAATAAAACAAAAAAACTAAACATGGCAAACAAATCTGATACATCTTTATTTTACCAATAGAACAGATCCTTATAGAACTGATGGGCAACGCTGACATCACATATAGCCCATTCTTCAATAACATTCTCTTTCATCTTGGTATAATGACTCCCACACCAAATAGGCCATGTCCACGGTAGTCAACAGCTGCTTGAGGGGGAGAACAGAATTACCAGCAGGACTAAATCTGAACATGTCCAACTGTGCGTGCATCCAAAGCACCCCAGCATGGGAGTTGGTGAGCCCCAGCAGTGGGCACAAGAGAGAAGAGGCACACCAGTGTGCCTTTTAAGGTATCAGCCAGCTGGAAGTGATTTCCTATGCTACATTCTTATTAAAAGAGCACAGTAGTCATTTGTTTTGAATTTGTTATGGCTTACGGTAATCCTTTTATCTCTCAGGAGGCAGACACCGGCTGCTAGAAATAGGTTTTAATTTCCAGATTTCTCAACTTCCTAATTGAGTTTGCTGCTTAATAAAGGAGTATTATTGCAAGTAAAAAAAAAAAAGCACAGGGAAAAAATTCATGGTATGTGTTCATTTAAGAACATACTTATAACATTCACTGCCTCTGCAGGAATGCTTCAGTGATCATCTCTCCTATACCCCCTCTACCCCCCAACCTAAAGGGCTTGTTAAAGAGGTGCACGCAGGCGCAGTTTCACAACGAGAGACTTTATGTGTGAACAGCTAGGAACAAAGGTACATAATGGTTCGATCTAAAGGCGAAAACCTCTAGTAAGGCACGCCCCTCTTCGCGGGGGTGAGCAAGTAAAGGCAGCCACGTGTTGCCTGTGGTCTGACAGACTAGTTTGTTCTGTGGCAGATTAAGACATATTAAGTCGTAACCCGCATAGTGAACATACAATCATACAATGTGCTCGGGCACAACACTGTCTGCTTTGCAGCCAGCTCTCAGCTATGTGAGGAGATCTCTTGATTTCCCCATAGTCCGAGAGGTTAGGAGGGAATTACCACAATCAGTCGGTAATCACATAACTACACCGTATTGCACCGGAAGGAGCGTGATCTTAAATATTGGCAAGACCAAAGATGACTGATTTATTTATACAGAGTTGATGTGCCTGCACATCCCTGCAGTCTCTTAAAAGCACTGAATGAAGATATCAGAAGGGGGTTAGAGTCCAGCCAGGTGGAAGGGAAGGTCCAACTAGAGTGTCGTCACCAAAACCTACAGAGATTGGGAGGGAGGGCTAGAGCGTCACAATGGAGACAAGGAGGACAGACCCAGGGAAGCAGGCTTTGCGGCCGGCAGCTCGCTTCAAGCGAGAACAAGGATCAATCAGTTTGTTGTCCATCTGTCTGGTTGTTTCGCTGTCCCTCTGTACCTCACTTCTGGTGTGCCTCCTGTGTCTGAGTTGTGCAAAGCTATGTTGTCTGCATGTTTATAGTGTGTGTGTGTGTGTGTGTGTGTTCGCACACTCTTTTGTGTGTTGATTTGTACCTGTGAGAACCTGGCTCTACCAAGCATCTCTTTACAGTCAGCTACGTATCCTGACTCTCTCACCATCAGCGGTGGCCCCTCCGGAAACCCCCCCCCCCGCCAGCAGCCTAAAAAAAAGAACATAAAGAAAACAATGATAATCCCAGGGTTATTATCGTTTTCTTTTGTTTCCCAGCTGAGTCTTGGTGGGCGGGGCCAGGGGGGATGACAGGCAAGGAGGGGAGTGGCTGCAGACACTGCCTTCAGTGCGCATGTGGGTTTGGCTGGCCGATATGAGCACTGAAGTTCTCTCCAACTTGAGCTGAGAAAGCCCACTCCCTGTCATGCCAAAGGCGCCAGGCGTCCCACAAACCCATGGAAGCTGCTCACTAAGCACGTTTAGTAGACCAACAACCAGAAGGCTGAAAATAGTGTCAAGGTCAAGATCAGGTTCCATAACTGCATTGAAATCCCCCCCAATTACAAACCTTCCCCCTGCTGATCGTAGTGGAAGTATGATTAGGCACAGTTCGTGAGACGTAAACCAACAACAGTGACCAGGTGTGTCCATGTATTGAACCCCTGAGGAAGCTTTTGTGGCCTAGTTTGTCTGTCACAGCCTTCTGGATCTCATGTGGAAGAATCACTACTCCCCCAGAGCTGGAATTGAAGCCGGTATGGTACACCCTATTGAACCCTTGTCTACTTAAGAATGTGCAAATAGTTCCCTGAAGGTGTGTTTCTTGCAGTATTAGAAATTGTGGAGTTTATCACTGAGTGTACTGCATGACCGCATCCCTCTTAGTGCAACTATCAGTCCATTTATGTTCCAAGAGAGGATTCTGATGTCCTCATGAGTCAATATATCCACCCCCTTCCATTGTAATGTAGAAAACAGTTGCTGTGGTCTGTCAGGAAATGCCTGGAGAGAGCCAGCTAATGTTTAAAAAATAAACATGAACACCTCCCCAAACTCCCCCACCCAATACTTCATCCCTAGAAGCATTTATTGATCCATTTCTAACACAAATGAAAATGCCCCTAGTATCATTGATACTAACAGTCAGAATTAACGTGTAGCTTAGCTGTAGCAATGAGACGTGTCCCCCTAAGTACAGTAAGAAAAGAAAACACCGGGAAGGAAGGTCTCAGGACAACAAAGTAGACTTATGGTAGAACAGGGTCTCTGGTAGCCTCCTCCCCATACGACAGCAGCTCGGGTTGCTTGAGGTTATGAATTATAGTGTCTGCAAGTGATGCCATCTCTTACAATTTAAAAAAACAGCATCTTTTATTGGATTTTGTGTTGCAAAATAGAGATGCATAACACAACATAACAATGTCAGGACAGAAGTCCAAGATAAAGAACCAAGATGCATATTCCCATAACCCTCCCTTATTCCCAACCCCTCCCCCCACTAGTCCTTGCGTCCCCCCCATAGCAGGAACCACTCTGTGGCAGTTTGCATGTGACTGCAGGCGGTTATCCCTCATAATTGCAGATTTCCGCATCTAAATTCCACCCCCCCCCCATATGTTCATGGTTTACGGGCACAGCCCCTAGCTTCGTACACTGGTTTTTCCACAGTCATACAGAGGTCTAACCCCTTCTGCCACTCTTCAAATGAAGGGGGTTGTTCACTCTTCCAGTGGTGAGTGATGTCACACTTTGCCACAGTTAATCCCATTCTAAGCAGTGTCAATTTGTGACAGGCATCGTCAAAGTCAAGGTTAGCATGTAAAAGGACTTATTTAAGGTCCAACGGTAAATTCTACCCCAGGACCAAGTCCAAGCAGGAGAGAACCCAACCTTAGTATGGCTGTATGGTATCTCAGCTCCATGTTGTGTGGAGAAGCTCCCCCGCCTGTGGCAAGCATCTGGGACAAGAAGGGGACAATGTTACCTCCATTCACCACAGTCTGTGTCATGTGAGATGTATCCTTCATTTCTGTTAGGTGAAACCGGACTGAGATCACTGAAAAAGTTCTTATACCTACTGTCTCCCTCTGCATGAAAAAAACAATAATTCAAGCTCTTATTACATCAAGACTTGACTATGGTAATTCACTTTACCTGGGCCTGCCGGAATACCTCCTGGAGAGATTGCAGGTGGTGCAGAACGCGGCAGCCCAGCTCCTTCTGAAACTGCCTATGAGAGTGCATATTTCTCCACATTTGCAAGCTCTGCACTGGCTTCCGATTAGGAAAAGAATTGTGTTCAAGGCGCTTGTGCTGACAAATGGTGCCCTATATCAATCTGGGGCTGTGTACCTCAGAGCCAGGTTCAGCTTCCATTCTCCTACCCGAAATCTGAGATCTGCCAATGAATTGTTGGCTGTGATTCCTAGAATACAGAAGACTAGAGCCGGAGACAGTTCTTTGGCTATTCTAGGTGATACTAATTAAAACAAGCTCCCGTTTTATTTGCGTGCCGTCGCTAATCAATCAGCCTTTGAAAACTTGTCTTTTTAATCAGGTTTGAACGATGTTTATCTAACTTCTGACCTCTGGCTACTGCACCGGGATGCTCTGTTGAGTAGCTGTGCGCATTATAAGTCTAATTTCATTCATTCAGATTACTGAGCGACATTGGGCTGCCCTAGCCTCAGCCCAGTTTTCATCTGCAAGGGCATCCACATTTCTCTCCCAGGCGGTGAGAAGAGCCTCAAAAGGGTATGATGAACCAATATTTGATAAATTTGTATCACTTTATGGCCAGGCAGTTTGCCCATAAGTAGTTTCTCCTCTGAAGGGCTAAATCTGGGAAGAGTTTCAAGGTTTGAAATGCATGGCGTCAGTGCATGCCAAATTTTTGCAGGTAACAATAAAATTGGCTATGATGGAGGTACAACTCCCTCTGCAGGGTCTAACAGGTTTTAAGTACCGTGCCCTGCATTAGGTACCCTAGAGAAGGGATGTCAATGACATCCCACCCCTGAAATCCCCCTAGTGCGATCACCTGACTCAACACATCACCCAGCTGCAGAGAGGTTTGCTCCATCAGTTTGTTTAGCCACCCAATGCATCTCAGGGCAAACCTCCATATCTGTATGACTGCTTGGGTTGCCGGTGGGAGTTGCAGTTGCATCCCACCTCTGTATAGTAGTTGTTAAATTGTAGTGCCCACCTTTCAGTGGTGTAAGTGGAACTGTCTTGATTGTGATACCACCATTCACTGCTGATCACCAACTCGGATGCCCAATAGTATGATTCAATGACAGGTGTTACAATTCCACCCTCAAAGGTGGACTCAAAGCATTTCTTTAGAGTGACTGTAGGAATCCCTGATTCCACAAAAAGCTCTAGAGCATGGAGTTTAGTTCATGAAATACGGAGTGTTGAATTGCATATGAGTTGTTCTGTAGTTTCTATGAGAACCGGGGAAGCAACACCATTTAAAAAATGCCCGATCTACCCAGAAGTGACAAGGGGAGCACTGGCCACGATTTGATCTGAAGTTAATCTGTCCAGCAACAGTTGAAGGTTCCTTTTACACACTGTTGTGGCCTGGGCCCCTTGGAGTGGCATACACTCGCAGGTATCAAAACCGGCACACAATAGTTTGCAATTCTGTCACCAGGTTGAGGTCCCGGTGGTAGGATTGGCCAGAAAGACCAGTGACTTGGATTTATTGACATAAAGGCTGATGTTTCCCCAAAACTCTTTAGACTCTGGAGCATCTGTGGGCTCAATAAGTCAGGATCCATCAGGAAGGTCAATGAATCATCGGCATATAAGGCTACTCTATCTGCAATCCAGGCGTCCCACTTGAAACCTCACACCTGGGCATCGATACAAAGCCACTCTGCCAGGGGTTATATGGAAGGGCGAAGAGAAGTGGGGAGGGGGCATCCCTGTTTGTCCGCCTGTGAATCTGGAAAGACTCTGATGTTGCATCAGTTTTACCGCCAAGGCTAGGGCATTATAAACTTGTCTGATATTATGTTTAGTAGCTTGTTGGGGCATGAAGCTTGTCTGGTCTGAGTGTATCAATGTGTGGATCTCTCCTAGCAGTCAAGGTGGATGAACTTTGTTTTTGGAAAGTTTCTTGAAGATTCATCAAATGGTGCCAAAGTTATTGGCAGAACCAAAAACGCTTTTCCGATTAAAACTCTGGCTTACGTAAAACTACACAATGGCAACCGCCTTTGTGCAATATTCATGTTAGGGGTAATTGTAATGTGATATGTAATATGAGGTATAGAAACACAAAAAGGGTGATAAGGATAGCAACAATTATCAAGGTAGTCCTGTCTAAGATTAAAGTACCTAGCATGATGGGAATGCTAGGTATTCCTGTTAGGCAGAGCTCCTAGCCCAGTACTTCCCACCCAATGAGGCTGACCGCTACACAGACAGAGCAAGACACCGGTATTCCTCTGATAGCTTCAGGAAGCTGCAGAATCTCCTCGCCATCCTGATCCTACTCTACCTCTTGACCTGTTGAGCAGAGGCTTTAATGCCCATGTACTGCATTGGGAGACACTTAAATTAGACCACGTAAAGAGAAAAGAAACAAGTTACATTGCAGCACTGGATGCAGCAGTGTGACTGCCGAGATTGAGAGCCACTTTGTGGGCCCACTAGAGTGTAGATGCAAAGTTTCTCCTTGTGAGTGCAGTTGCTCATAAATAGGGCTCCCGGTTTTATGGTATTTATTTTTTGACATTTCCGTCTGTATTTAGCCATATTTATTTTTTGCTAATGTTATCTGTATTTATCCATATTTATTTTGGGTTTTGTGAGAAAATTAAGTTGAAACTAGTACATTTCCACATTTATGTAACCGATAAAAGTGCATTCATACTTGAACACCAGATAGGTTTCCATGATATGAACACCCACAGATGATAAATCAATGCACTTATATGAAAATATGAACATTTTTGTATCAAGGTTGTGCATATCTACTGCTGTTTAAGCCTCTTTACTAAACTTCCTTTCTTTTTTTAACCCCTTACTTGTCAATCCACAAACTATTGGCTTGGCAATGAATGACAGCATTTAGAATCACACAAAAAGAACCCAATTTCCGTTGTTATCCACATTTAACAATAAATACAGACAGGAAAATAAATGGTTTTATGTCTGTATTTATCTGTAAAAACTCAGTAAAAAAGTAAATCCGGGAGCCTTACTCATAAATCATAAATCATGAGCTGAATGTTTGCATGGCAACATTTCAACACCTTATTTAGTGTAGAGACCGCAGCAATTCCAGGCTGTAGCAGAGCACAGTTAAACTGCCATTTGCAGTGAATGGATTCTAATGGGGTTTCATTACATATAATTGTAGATGGGTGTGTTTCTGCCTGCTTGGTGGGTTGCCCGATTGCTTCAGGCCATTTGAAATTCAGCAGCATTTTTTGGCCCATGACCCACTGGCCTTCATATATGTTAAACTTCATAAGGAGCTGTTAACTGAGGTATGGAAGTGGTCAGGCAGAAGGGGAGGAGAAGGGGTGGCAGGTGATAACGGTAGCAGGGGCGGCTCCTCCATTGAAGAGGTGGAGTGTTGCACCACTTAAAATCCCCCCAAAACCCCAGAGATGAAAAATAAAATGGTAATTTCCCCTGTCCTGAAAAGAGCATCAGGACGGGAGAGGAGCCGCTGCTGAGTGACAGCAGCAGAGAGGAGGGTGGGCTGTCTATTCATGTCTTTTTGGCCAGCCATCCTGCGACTGCCAGCCACACATGCGCACTTTAAACATCTCTAACCCAGCTGTCTTAAGACAATAAGACAGCTAGGGTAGAGCAAGTGCCGGCCTCCAGAGCGCTGTGAAGTGCCGAGTGAGGCCGCTCCCTCTAACCAGGGTGCTGCTCTCATGCTGCATGAGAGCAGTGCCAGGATTGGTAAAGGGAGTTGCAGCATCCAGTTTCTGTAAGGAGAGGCTCGGAGCGGAGGACGTCATTATTGTCTTTAGGTAAGTGTTTTTATATTATTTTTGTGCTCGCCCGCTGCCGCGCGCTGCCCCTCCCATAGATGCCAGCTGACACTGAGCGGTAGGTGGTGGAACCACAAAGAGAATTTGCATCCAAGAATCTATATCAAACTAGAGACTCAAATGTATATTTTTTGCAGTTGCTATCTAAAAAAATTCTTGACTAAGAACGTAACGAAACATCTTTGGTATTATCAGTTGGATAAACACATTTTTGATTAAAACTCAAGGTAAACTATTTATATCCCCTTGAGGAGGTAAAATGGCCAATAATACATTAAATGTCTTTAGGACTAAAATCAATCCAATGAAATCTGAACTAATCGTAAAACAAGTAGAGGTAGAGTTGGAATCCATGCACACCTAAGACGCTCCTCTGATTTCCAAAGTATCTGGCTCGGAAGTCAGAGCAGAGCCACCTGTAGATCTCAAGGAGCAATCCCCATGGACTAAGGAGATCGCTTGGGAATGAATTGATAGTTCTCAGAGTTCATCGTCGGCAGAACCATATCCCAGTAAAAAAAGAAAATAACAACCAATTGATAATGCAGTCGGGAAGCAATAACAACATATAGAATTATAGATGGTTAAAAGTAAATTACGTGGATGTTTTTGACTGAGGGTTCTGAGTGACATCAGATAGACAACGAGAGTGAAGCTCCAGTTGTCTATGATGTCACTCGGAACCCTGAGGCGAAACCCGTCCCTATAATTCACTTTGTACCCATTTAAAATTTTATGTTATGTATGGCCCCCAAAATTGTCTGCCCCTGCTTTCAACTACTACTTAGTGACAGAAGAGTAATGGGAGAGCCATACATAACATGGCCTCTGTTATGTCTCCCTGTATCAAAGGTAAAAAAAAACCTTTCCTGCAATCCTTGACCAACTCCCACTACCTTCCCTGTCTTCCTTTCCCCCTCCTGCAGCTGTGCTTTCAGTTTTCATTCAAAGCAGACAAGCAGAGCTGCGCTGACTGGTTCTTAGAGAAAACTTGATGACGGAAATCTAGCTTTCACGTGTACATTGGATCAGAAGTGACCAGTGGGACATTAACGTTGAAAGATACGATCTATGAGGATTCCTCACCAGTCGGAAGGTCCTTATGCATAATTGTTTACAGAGGGGAGTAATATCATTGAAGATAGAGGGATAAGCTTTTTTATGAAAGTTACAACAGAATACCGGATAGGATCTGTTAATTAAACCCCTTTCATCCATTTCAAAACATTAAGACATATAAACATCCAAAGGTGATTGCGTCAAACAATCATAATACTACCTTCGTGAGGAGGGGTCCAAAGAATCACTATCACCTATAAATTGTTTTTTGAATTTTTTTATATACATTTGTCCTGAAGAAGGCGGGGGATCTACCTTAAGAACCGCCGAAACACCGCGTCGACAGAATTTTTAATGAATAATGACTTCATGTGAAATATTTTTTGTAACAGAGTTTTTTTCTGGCTTTGAATATTTTTTGTTGAAAAAGTGGAATGTAGGAAGAGTGTTAAAGAGAAGAGTGTTTGTTAATGTCATTTTATAAACAAGGACGATGGTATGAAGCATAGATTGTATATTCTAAGCTACACACAGTATAGAGATATGTATTACGATGATGTTTTGATTATAACAATGTCTTTAAATTGTGGATAGTGGGCTCATGGATTTATTTTGAATGACAATAATAAATTAATGTATTTTTAATAAGGAGACAGAGTCACATTTAGTTTTATGCATTGTCAGTATATATGTAATATACTGTTTAGTGCATCCTGACTGGGCTATAGAGATATATTTACGGTTTACACACAGAAATTGGTTTGCACAAAAGGGAGTCTCTTTTTATTATGGTATAATCTACCCTGTCCCTTTTGGCTAGAAAGGGTGACTCTTTTGAATTTAAAGTTTCTTAGAGAGCCCTGTCAGCCTGGTCTGAAAGGCCTTTATGACTTAGCAACAGGGGTAACCTTTTGATAACATCTATTGCTATGTCATAGTAGTGGGTTATGGCATTTAGAAGCTGAAATAAAGAATAGAGGCTCTCTATGGCAGCCATTCATAACATAGCACTAACATTAAATTCTGATGCCTTTAGACCTAAGCATGAACAATTAAGTAAGAAAACTGTCTATTATCCAATTTTTAAAAACATACAAAAATAATCTCTATTTATATCCCTTGAGTATTGAATTAACGTAGCCATAATGGTATTAACAATATCTCACCAACAACTGTGGTTTATGAAATTTAGGAGTCAAATATAATGAAGGACAATTTTCCAGAGACAGATTTATCCCAAACTCTTGATAAGTACATTCAAGTCAGTAACTCTAAAGAGAGTCATACTTTGTTGGATGAAGCATCCTTTTTATTTTTATTTTTATTTTTATTAATTTTTTAATTTCGAGACATTGCGTTATACAGAAACAGAGGCAAGCAACACACTTGCAGTCACACAATGACAGAGCAGACATTTGTCTATAAACTTGCACAATCTATTCCATCAACTTTGTACCGCAACCTCCCAACATATCCCAAAAAATACATACAGTCAAAAGAGAACTATTCAACCCAAATCAGACAGGTATATGAGAGTTACATCTTCATATTAAAATGAGATTTTACAGGCAGCTCACTGATTATAATGTACACATAGCAGTTATTGTATTCAAGCAGGTGATTTCGCTAAGATCATACCATATTTTAATTTGCCAGGAGATAAGTAGTTAGCGGGGCCCAAAAATCTTTAGGTTTGGATGCTTCTGGGAGCTCCTCAGCGAAGACCTCAAGTTGCTCTTTACAATATACCAAATCTCGAAGCCACTTCCCCAATGTAGGCACCGTTTTTGCACACCAATGCATTGCAACAGCCCTTTTAGCAAATAGTGTTGACACAGCTACAAGTCGCCTATTACAAGGTTTGAGTGACTTCAGCAGCCCAAGCACACATAGTTCTGGATTACATTCAATCCTATCTTGCACAGTTTCTGTTAGCGTATTGGCCACCTTCTGCCAAACTTTAGAGATACCATCACATTCCCATGCCAAATGAATAAAATCCGCATTATCCCTCCCACATCGAGGACACCTAGCATCCTCCCGCAGACCAAACTTGAACAATCGTGCTGGCGTGTAGTACACCTGATGCAGAAATTTGAAGTATATCATGCGGAGGTTGCAGTTAGCCTCCCAGTTAGCGCGCAGCAAGCTTCCCAATTTTCGCATGACATAGGTGCATCTAGTACTTTGTTCCATTTATCCAAGGAGGGTGAATCTACCCTGTCATTCTGAAGTTGGGAGGCCCTGTACAGCCTAGTGATCAACCCCTTGCTGTCCTTTGTTGTTAAAATCACCTGTAACGCCCTCAATGCACAAGGTTCCTGTGGGAAATCTGAACACATGGAGCACACTGCTAGACGGAGTCTAGTGTAAGTGAAGCCATGCATCGCCTTATATGGCTGTCCCGTATGAAACTCCAACAAAGAGAGGAACGCCCCATTCTGATACAAATCACCCATAATGGTAATGCCAGCATCTCGCATAATGCCCAGCGCCACACTCTCCCGCGCCGCAGAAATGTCTGGATGCGCCGCAATAGGCATACTCGGCGCATACATCCACTCCCGCCCAGTGCGACGGGCCAGTGTACGCCACGCCTAGACTGTGCAGTTAACAGGACTGATCTCCTTCCTAGAGCAGCCTTCCTCTTTATGTAATATCTTAGCTGTCAGCGGCACAGGGTGTGCAGCATCTGTCTCCACCGCAAGATGCGGCAGGAACGCCTGGGGAAAAAACCAATAATGCGCAAACTGCGCCTGCGCACAGAGGTAATATAACCATATATCCGGTGCCTCAAACCACCCCCGCTCAAACGGCAACGTGAGAGTGTGCCAGCTACATCTAGGCTGTTTCCCAGCCCACACCAGGGATAATAAACAAGACTGCAACGATTTGAATAGGGTAGCATTCAATTTTATGGGGATGTTCACGAATAAGTATAGCAATTTAGGTAGTATACTAATTTTTACCACCGCAACGCTAATACCCAGAGATAATGGCAGCCGGGTCCAATGTGCAATTTGATCTGTGATCCTAGTTATAGCCCGACCATAATTCATACTTATTACAGTATCCAAATCCCTATGTATCCATATCTCAAGATACCTCACAGGGTCAGCTGACCATGCAAGCGGATAAGCAAGATCCATCTCCTGTGTACTATCTGTCAAAGGGAATACCGTTGACTTTTCCCAATTTATCCCCAGCCCCGAATGCCGTTCGAACTGCACATATTCACGCAATATAGGTTCCAAATACCTCTCTGGCACCCGCACATATAGCAACATATCGTTCGCGTACAGCGAAACCACAATAGCCATTGTTGGAACCGCGGGGCCGCCTCAGCGTGTTTCTGCCGCAGTTTACAGGCCAACGGCTCCAGAGCCAAAGAAAATAACATGGGGGAAAGGGGACAGCCCTGACGCGAACCTCTACGTATCGGAAACGCTGCCAAAACCCATCCATTGACACGCAAACGAGCCACAGGGTGGGTATACAGAAGATGCACCCATTTCAGAAAAAAGGGCGGCATGCCCATCCTTTGCAAGACCACAAACATATCCCCTCATTGTAGGAAATCAAAGGCTTTCGCCGCGTCCAATAACACGGCGACCGCCGGCAACGTTGGTTCCAGATAGCGCAGTACCGCAAAAATAGTGCGCAGATTGTGTGTGGTTGACCGTTTTTGGACAAATCCTGACTGATCAGGCAAAATCAAGTTAGGTATTAAGGGCTACAGTCGGGTGGTATTTAACTTCGCTAAAATTGTAGTATCAATATTTATAAGGGAGAGTGGCTGGTAGGAATCACATTTATTAGCCACCTTATCAGGCTTCAATAGGGTAACAACCAAGGCCTCCCTGAGTGTGGGGGCAACTCACCCTTTTCATACGCTTCGGCAAAAACCTTAAGTAATTGCGGAGCTAGGTCATCACAGTACACCTTGTAAAATTTACTGGGCAGGCCATCTAGCCCCGCTGCCTTGCAAGTTGGGAGTGCCCTAATGGCCTCCTTAACGTCCTCAACATCAAAAGGCTGAGTCAGGTATTCATGCTGTCCTTGAGATAGCCATCCCAGCGCCATATCCTCCATATACTCATTTATGTCATCTTCACTAGCCCCCGATTTAGCACCATAGAGTTTGGTATAAAAGTCCACAAGCAGTCCGCTAATCTCTTCAGTGGAATGGTGCGCCTCAGACTCGTTGTCCAGCAGCTCGCAGATAAATTCCTGCCCCTTAGGCATAGCCAGCTTGTGGGCCAGTGAGCGACCAGGCCTACCCCCCTCACCGTAGTAGCTCGCTTTGCTCCTCCGCGACTTATGTAGGATCTCTTGATCTGCAGTACCATTATAGTCAGTTACCAGGTTCCTGATTTGTGCTAAAATTGCAGCAGAGGGGCTTTGCTCGTATTCACGCTCTAATAGGCCAATCTCAGTCGCTAACCTACTCAATCTATTTCTAATGTCCCTCAGAACACCAGCCTGGGCTCCGATGCATTCCCCCTCATCGTTACTTTAGACGCCTCCCAGAGAGTACCACCACTTGCCACTGAGCCCTCATTATCTAAGAAAAAATTTGTAATGGCAGCCCCAATTTTTACACAAAACACTTGGTCCGTGAGTGACGACTGTTGAAGCCGCCACTGGAAAGGGGGACATGCACAAGTCGGCACCGCTAGCTCCAGGAGGACTGAAGAGTGATCAGAAAGTGTCCTGGCGAGATGACGCACAGACACCGTCCATGCACACACTTCCCTAGAAACTAGCCAATAGTCCAACCTAGACCACGAACTATACACAGTGGACACAAATGTGCCCTCTGTACCTTCAGGATTCCTGACTCTCCAGACATCAATGAGACCCTCAACACTCATCAGCTCGGATAAAACTTGCCCAGCCTGCCTTTCACGTGCCACTACTTCAGAGGATCGGTCCATACTCGGGTTCAGGCAAACATTAAAGTCCCCCCCCCCAAATAACCATAGCTGGTGGGAATAGGGAGATGCGCCTCCATACATCACTAAAGAAGCCCGGTCGGCAACATTAGGCCCATACGTATTAACAAACAACATCATTTGTTCACCTAATTTTCCCTGCACAAGCAACACCCTTCCCTGCTCATCTATGTCGGATTAATCAGTGAAAAAGGCGTCCCCCGTTTAACCAGAAATATGACCCCACAGGAGTAAGAAGAGAATGATGCTGTAACACGGACACTTGCCCATTTACTTCCCACAGTGGTTTCCGTACGATTAGTGAGGTGCGTCTCCTGTAGCATTGCAATTTGCACATGCTGTCTGTCAAGATAAGCCAACACACTCCGGATTTTCTTTGGGTTATTCAGTCCCCTAACATTCCAGGTAATTAATTTTATATTACCACCTGCATTTTCAGAGCTAGATACACATGCGAATTCATGTGACTAGGGCTGCCTGTCTTAAAATACATCAACAGATCTTGCATTGCAACTGTAAATAACCACACCTGCCTGTTAACTACCCCCCATCCACCCCACCACCCACTTCAGCACATCCAACTCGCTAAAGACAACCCAAATAAACATTTCCCCCCACCCCAGCCCCTCATTTCCACCAAAACTTCGACAGGGTATTCCTATTGGGGGCATAAGAGTGCAGAACAGCCTCCCATAGAATCAAGGAGGTGGCCCACTCACATATATTCAGACGTGTTCAGTTTATCATACCATTCCATGTCTATAACCCACCCAGGTCAGCATTATCAATGCTTTTTATGCTTCGTGTACTTCAGGAAATCGTTACTTATACCAATTTAGAGTCATCACATGTAGAGTTCCATATCCATGACCATAGCCATCCCATCCCAGCACTAACATTGTACAGACATATGAAAGCAAGTAGCAACTGGCTAAAGACATACAGTGTTCAAGAAACTAAACCTTTACTGTTCATCATCATTCGGATCCACTGTGGAATCTCGTCTGCGCTTTTTCAGCGTTTTCACATGTTCCATAGCCACTTTAGGATTGTTGAAAATCTTGGGCACCCCCTCCACACCAATCCGTAGCTGCACCGGGTATAGCATGGCATACGGAATTCCCTCAGCCTGCAGTGCCTTCTTCACCAGCATGAACTCTCTCCGAGCCGCCTGGACCACCGCCGTGAAGTCCGAGAAGAACGTCAGCGTATTCCCTTGATGGGTGATTGGCCCCTTCTCCCTAGCCAGGTGCAGAACCGTATCCCGGTCCCTATAGTTCAAGACCTTGGCAATTATAGGTCACGGTGGAGCCCCAGGGACAGGGCGAACCGCCAGTAAGTGATGAGCCCTCTCTACTATGAGCATCGGGGAGAGGTTATCCGCACCAAAAATGTCTCTTAGCATCTCCTCAATGTACATCTCCAGCTTTCCTACATTGGTCGACTCAGGCAGCCCAGTACTCCGTAGATTCTTCCGTCTGGACCTAGCTTCCAAGTCCTCGTTCTTAGCCTGGATTACTGTAAGAACTTTCTTCATATTTAACTTTTTGTCAGACACAGTTTGCAGAGTGTCTTCCGCTGTAGAAATTTGCTGTTCTACCTCCTCTATTCGAGCTCCCTGCCTGTCAAGCTTCGCCGCCATAGTGTCCATGCGGTGGTTGAGAGCATCAATTTTTCCATCTATTGTTTGCAAGCTGCATTGCATTGCGATAAGAGTATGTTCAAGAGATGGGGTGGTTTCTGACGGGGTCTCAGCCTCCAAATCAGAGGTTTGTTTTTGCTGAGCTTTGCTAGATTTTCGCATTTCAAAAGTAAGGCGCGTCTGGGCTCTGTCCGGTTTTCCCATCACACACAGGCCACCAACTCTCCTGCGCACAGAACCGCCACACACGATGCCACTATACCACAGACGCACAGTTCGGTAAAGCTCCAGGCCCTTCTGCGTGCTCTGAGCCCGGTGCGTACTGCACGACCTTAGGGCCACAGCACCACGCGGCCACCCCTCGCAGTCGCGATCAGGCCACTATGTATGATTACCCCGCACAATCCAATTGCATGCTCCTCGCTGCATACAGTAATCTATGCCAGTCAAACAGAAGGGCAATCCAGCATGTAAGACCTTCCATTCCACTGACCTATTTGCTAAACTGCTCCAGAGTCCAGGACAGCACAGAGGTTCCCTCACCAGTCTCCATCCGGGCCCTGGGAAATTCAATTACTCAAATTTGCGTTACGCTGTTGTGATACTCGGTGCCCCCGCTGCACTACAATTTATTACTCACAAGACACCCGTACACAATGCCTGTTAAGCAAATCACGAGTGGGACATATCTCTTTACACATCTGGCTGCCCTCTCGTCAATTATAGACACCTGGCCATCCTAGGGGCCCTGTCCACGGTCCCTCCACCAGCAGTCACGTATCCCACAGGCCAGGCCCCTGGCACTATTGTGACAGTTTACGTTCCACCGCTTCGAATCGAATATGCCTCCGAATCCGCAGCTATAGATGCATCACTCCTCACTCACCGGGGGTTGA
Source organism: Calotriton arnoldi (assembly GCA_963921515.1). Lineage (NCBI taxonomy): Eukaryota > Metazoa > Chordata > Amphibia > Caudata > Salamandridae > Calotriton > Calotriton arnoldi. The sequence continues at coordinate 101,738 of CAWUFW010011468.1, forward strand.
GGACTCCGCGGCTCCCCACCGCCGCAGGGAAACACTGATCCAGCGCGGCCTGCCGAAGGGCAAACGCAGCGGCCCCAGTACCCCAGGGCGCAGCTCGAGCCGCAGCACCGCAAGACCCCCGCCGCAAGACTCAGCAGCTCACAGCCCTCCGTCTCACCGCCAGCAGCCGCCACAGATGTCCAGTCGTGCACAACTCCTCTGCCGCCCGGCACACCAAACAAGCCCCCGTAGCAGGCCACACGTACCAATCTTCGCAGTCACTGCCGCGCAGCCACCACACAGCTCTCCGACCCCCGGGCCGCGTTAGAAGCAGCACAGGGCAGCCACACCTTATATTTTCACTAGTCCAGATCAACAACGCGGATCACACGACACAGCTCCCACAATCAACGGTCTCCGGTACGGGCCTCAGCACCCAGCCCGGGCCGCCATTTTGTCAGCCGGGATAAAGCTTCGGCCCCTGCACAGCAGTCCAGTCAGGACGAACGTTGCTCCCCGGTGAAATATTCTTCCTGCGCGGTGTCGCGACTTGGGATGCACGTATACTCTGGCAGTTGCACCATGTATCGCAGCCCAGCGGAAACAGCCGGATCAAGCCGCAGGCACACTCTTCAAGAATAGGCCCAGCTCGCCATGCTGCCCATCAGGCCGCACCTCCCTCGCTCCTTTCACTGTCTACGAGGTCATTCGCCTGCAACTGGACCCACACCAGCGATCCCAGGGGATTGCCAAGCTCAGTGCCCGCCAGAAGCTTCACACTGACACGTTGATTCGCAGGATATTGGATGGATATTGGAGTGGCCAGCGGAGCTGCACTAGAATGCAGCCATCTTGCCGTGCGCCCTCTAGCGCCCCCTGGATGAAGCATCCTTTAATTCTCAAATATTTAATTTGCTGCCCAGGATATAATAGGAAGTACAAGATATAAAAACCTCCTAAGACGAATCTGTGACAATCATTCAAAACAATATCGATCCTTTGCACAAACATATGTTATCTTTAGCAAGTCACATAGATGATGTTAAAGTCAGTGTTTCAGAATTAGAAGCCTCCCAAGTACATTTTCAATCAGAGGTCTCAATAGTATTAAAGGAGGTGATAGCATTTAAATAAAAGATGGAGGATTTATAAAATCAGTCACACAGGTCAAATCTCTGCATATTAGGTGTTCCCGAAAGACAAAAGGATGGACAAAACATGATAGACTTTGTGATTAATTTGATTAAAAACCAAGTTGACTCCATCGCACCCAAACAACTTACCATTTTAAGAGCACACTGAGCTTCATTCAACTACCCCAAGTAAGTAGCTTTACCACATAGTATCTTACTTAACTTTATGGACTTCAGAATAACGTCATGTATTCTGACCAAGGAAATCCAGAAAAGAACAATCCATGCAGCCAATGATTTCCACTTCTCAATCTATCCAGACATCTCAAACAAATGATATAGGAAAAGATGGATATTCAAACAAGTGATGGAGAAATTTAATAATTACAGCATACAAACACAATTATTGCAAGCAGCAAAGTTAGAAGTACTTTTGGCCAACCAATTTCATGTCTTCAGATATGCCCAAGCAGCTCAAGTCTTGCTGACAGAGGTTCAAAAGCTCAATCTAGTGGCAGAAAAAAGACATTAGAATGAGATTGATTCAAACAATGTCATCTGTCTGAAAATATTGTAAAGTTAGGATGATCCGATGACTGCTGGGTTGGAGTACTGTCCTTATCATAGGCCGAACAAGGCACCATACTGGGTGCAGAGGTAGGTCATGTTTCAAAAGCAGGAAGGGTTGCACACCCATGTTAGGAGGGAATCAAAGAGAGTGGGTGTGGGAAAAGATGGTAGGTTCACAAAGGAATGTGTGAAGAGTAAAAATGAAAATGCAGTTGCAGGATTCCTTTATAGCACTCAACAAAGTATTACTGTTACTATAACAAAAGATTGCCTCCTGGCTGACCAATAGAGATCAGAGCGGTTTTGTACCAGTATGGGCTTGGCAATTAACACGTATTTTTAGCTGAAGCATCTGAATATTTTAAAAATAACTTTTGGGCAGCAGTCTTTTTTGTCGTATGAGGCAAAAGCTTTTGAACTGGGGAGCTGGGTAATTTTTATTTATGACTCTCAAGGAATTTAAGTTCCCTCTCTGACTCATCAAATTGATTGCCTCGTTATCCAACATAACCAAAGCCAAAGTGATGATTAATAAGAAAAGGGCTGGCATAGTTTATCCTAAGAGGGTCACAAGGCAGGGTTGCCCCATCTCCCCTATATTCTTTGCTGTATTTATTGAATCAATGACTATTCATAGCCACCGCCGGACAAAGGTCTTCTGGTGATTAAAATATAGTGGATGACATCACTCTTTACTTAGCAGCTAATCCAGATAATGATGTGTCTGTGTTTTCAGCTATAAAAGAATATACTATTTTGGTGAGCTACAGAGTGAACAAAACTAAGACTACGTTTTTCTATTTAATGTTATCAAAGCAGTTTCAACGCCTTTTTGATTACCCATTACAACACCGATCCCAAACGATATCTGGGTGTCAGATTATCTGAGGATACGGACTCATTATTTGGAAATATCTATGTCCCCTTGATAGCAAAAGTACAAAGCTTGTTTCAGAGATGGGAAATATTGCTGTTGTCAGTTTTTGGCTGCATCTCATTAATTAAGATGTCAATGCTTCCACTGGTTTCATTCTTTTTTATGACTTTTCCCTGCTATTTGTCTAATGCCTTTTTTATCCATAGAAATAGATGGAATGTTTTCACATTTTATGTGGGCCAAATCAGAACAACCCAGAATTTCAATTAAAGTGTCTAAGTTGTCTAAAAATTGGGGTGATTGGCCCATCCTGATTAATTTTTCTATTATCTGGCCTTAATTATTACAAATGTGCACATATGCTACAAATGTGGTAGTATCTGGTAATTCAGTTATACTAAGAATGCTTAGGGACAAGGAAATAGCATACTTACATTGTTTTTTATTAAATTAGTGAAACTTCACAAAAACGTGAGATATAAGATTTTGGTTAGTTTTCATAAAAATGAAATTAGGCTATTCTAGAGATGGCAAACTCAGAATTTACATCCTGAGACTCCCCTCATTGAACTACAAGAATTATTAACATTTGTAACCCTCACTTGTCTAGCACGCTGTAGTCAAGTTGGGGAGATGAAGATGGCCAATCTTTTAATAGGTGGTTGGGTGAAGAAAATATATGCTTGTCAGATACACACCATGGAAGATGCAAGCTGGGTTTTTTTGTTATATAATCACTTAAAACAAATAACTAAACAATTGAAAAGTACCTTGGTGGCACAATCCTATGAGATTGTAAACCAGATTTACTCATCACAACATACAAATCCAAAAATGAGTGAATAGTATTGAAAATGACATAATAATGAGGGATGGCCATGGGGCAATTTGGATGAAACTGTTTGGCTGAAAATTAATAGAATATCTTATACAGCTTTACATAGTTCCAACTTTCAATATTTATTATATATGACTAAATGGATGTTAGACTACACTCTGAAAAAATAACATAAGTTTTGTACCACAATTCCATCTGCATGTCCTTGATGCACTAATAATTTGATTAAAGTTTGGTGGGATATGTTCCTGGTATGTCCCCAAATACATAACTACTGGCAAAATATTTTTAGACCCTAGAGTTCTAAATCTGGGGTTCAATTATGTCCCTCTCCTGGACCTGTCTGCTTTGGTTTATTGAAGGATGATATTTTGATGAATATTCATAAGAAGACCATAGGCCACTTGTACAAAGCATTATCGTGTTCAATCAATCAATCAAGAAAGCTTTATTCGATTGTAAGCAAACAACCATAAAAGCACGATAGCAGCATTTCATACATGTTAAAATTCATATAAAATACATTTAAACAAGAAGGTAAAAACATTATTAAACTTCACAAGCTTTCCTGAGATTTAAAAAGGAATATTTAAAATAAAGACAATTGTTTTCTTAGGCACAGAACATTTTTCAAGAAAGTTACCATCCTAAAAACAACATGTACATGGTCTAATTGTTGTAGTGCCAGAAGAGCAGGTCGACATTGGCGAAGCCCAAACCGTCTTAACACAGGGACTATACTCGTTCTCCTGGCACCGGAGTAAAATTTACAAAAGAGAATGACATGAATCAAGGTCTGCTTGGAGATTTTATCACAAGGGCACAACTGTAAAACTTGGGACCAGTCATTTACTTTGGGCAGAGTAACTAATCTATAAAATATTCCCAGGCGGAAACGAGTTAAAAGGAACCTGTCAAAATCACTTAGGGCCAAAGTGAGGTAGGGTTGAATATAATTAAAATCAACTGGTTATGCAGGACTGTAGGTTTTGCAATTTCAGTTGATAACCTGGCGGAGTCTAGTAGAGACAAACCCTTTGCTTTTAATTCCTTCCTAGTTATTTCCCTGATGGTACTGGGGTTGGTGAAATACTCTGGATGGTCAAGATCTTGAAAAAACCTTCGGACATAGTTTATCCATGGGATCTTCAGGGCCCTGTCCAGTTTCAAAACGTCCATAACGATATCTCTGTTTAGTTTTGTCTCTTCCTTTGTCCAGAGTCTGTGCCATAACAGCACAGGCTCAAGTTTTATTAGGTCTGAAACAAAGGAGAGGCCACAAATGGGCCGAATCACAGAATCGGCCCATTTGCAAATGCAAAAAGGCTTTTTGAAATGTACAAATCTCTATTTGCAATTTGGTAACCTTTTACTGAATGGGGTTTGCGACCCCGCAGGCCACCATCCCTGTTATTTTTGCAATTCCAAGTGGGTCGCAAACAGAGACCTACCTCATTATTATTCATGAGGTAGGTCTAATGCGACCCAACTATTAGGATTTGAAAGACGTAACTCCCTAGAGGTAAAGCCACAGGGAACCTATGAAGAAATAAGTGTAGGGGAAGGAGGTTGAGAGCTCTTTATTTGTCCTTCCCTATTGCATGATTAAAAGCAATATACTCTAGGAAACTGTACAATGCAGGATGAAAAACTTTCAGCTGCAAAATCACATAATTCAAGTGACCCTAGCAATATGTGATAATAATATTTGTGAACATTTGTTGTGAGACATTTTTTTTGGTGGTGATATATTGTGTTCTTTTTGGCTGTATTATTTAATATTGAGGTTGCATTGTGTTCTTCTGTGCTTGTTTTTTGTTCTGTTTTAACTGCTTTGGTGTGTTGTGCCTTGTTATGTTTCTGCTGTGCTGCTATTTTTCTTTATGGTGAGTTATCATGTTGAAATTTTCCATTAAAGATACCAACAATGCTGTTACATTTTCAGCCAGAAACAGAACAGAATATTCCAGTGACAAACAACTATTTACCACACTTTAAGGTGGTAAAATACCGCTGCTCCAGCTGCTCACCAATTTAAAGCATCTATCGGTACATAATTGTGGCTGAGATCATGGCTTAACATTGCAATTCCAATACTCACTTTATGTAATCTGGCCCCTGGGCTCCTAAAAAGAGTGCAATTATGCCTCATATGAGTCCAGATTTAAAGTGTGCGCCTTGACCAATGACCAAAACTATTACTGGGGCAATTTGAGTGCAGAAATATGACGATTCTGAGGTCATCAGGGAGGAGTACTCCTTCAAGTAAATTCGTATTGCGAATGTTGCATTAGATTTGAAAATTTGTTTTTTAAATGGAGATTGTTTTCTTTTTCTTTAGGAGACAAAAGAAGACATTCTGTATACTGAATCAGAACTCTTGGAAGGTATGTATATTTGAATATCTAAACGTTGGATGATGTTACTTTTGCTTTAAAGACACTTAAGCTCTGAAGCTGCTCAAGGTAGCTTGTTAGAAATCCACTAACAATATTAAAATAATATTAATAATTAGAATTGTTGTCATTGTTGTTGTTTGTTGTTGTTGATAATAATAATAATCATCCTCATAATACAAAGAGTCATAATAAAATTACATTGCTGATAGTGATAACAATGATACTTATACAACTGTGGCTACTTCTACTACTATTGCTGCTACCACTGATACTAACGCTTATCATGATAATGCCAATTTAACTAGTATCTCAATATAACTACCTGGGGGAGCTTTTAACTCCCAATTTGAACCTGGAGTTTTAGAGTGTGGTACTGAGGGACACAGTCAACTTGGCTCGAGACATTTTAATTGTAATAAAGTGGATCCGCAGATGTTCCCTCTCATGAGGGCATTTTCAAGTGAAATCCTTCATTTTGATCTGTGCTTCCACTATCTATAATGGCACAGCTGGTTGCAAAATGAGCATCATCAAAAGCAAGTAATTGTGCCATTCATTTGGATCTCACAGCTCTTCACTTCTTTTTTTAGTTTATTTTTTTTATTGAGGAATCAAAACAATAAATCAGAACATAAACCAGTACATCATTTAGTCAGCAACTTAGTAGGATGTGAACAGTTTATCAAAATAAAGCAAAATAAAAAGGTCAAAATGAATGAGTCACCAAAAAGACAGTACACTGAATGATATTATAATAGAAAAGAAGAAAGAAAGCTAGAAGGAGAAAAAAGGGAAGAAAAAAGAAGAGAATGGAAAGAAGAAGTCAGAAGGATATAAAGTATATATTGAGATACAATTACAATATAGTAAGCGATGATAACAAAATATCCTATACAATTCCAATAGCACTATGAGATAAATAATTGGTAATTGGTAACCACAGTTTGTCACATTTAAATGCTAACTGTAGGGAGTTCAGATTAAATCTGTCCAATCTGGGATTGCAACATACTAAATTCCACCAACAACTAATAGAAATATTTTCTTTGGATTTCCAGTTAAAAATAATTACCTGTCAAGGAATTGCTATTAAGAGGTATACAAGTTTTCCTTGCAATATACTACGAGACCAAACAGAGTGTACCCCTTCGAAAGAACGGTTATCTAATGAAAAAGGTGAGGAAACATTGGTAATAACTTCCACCTTTTGCCAAACATGAGTCCAAATTTCAGAATAAATGAGGGATAGAAAAAACATATGCAAGTATGAACCAGCATGTGCATCACATAGCCAACAAGTATCTTGTTGAATAAGTTTAGTTTTAAAAAGAAAAACTGGAGTGTAAGATAATAGATTTTTGAAAATAAAACAGAGTTTAAGTTAAAATAGTGGTGCAAGATGTAGAATGCACTTTGGCCCAGATTTTATCCCAGGTGGAAACCGGCCAAGTACAATGCAACTCCAAATCCCATAAAGCATCATTAGGAAACTTAGGTCTGTCCATATTGAATGGTCACAGCAATTTGTATATAATAGCAATTTTTTAGAGCAAATTCCTAGAAATAGGACTATTCTGCACATGAGGAGCTGCAAGGCTACATGCGGTGAGTGACCGAAGTGAAATGTGGAGAGGACCGTTTACCTCACTATATTGTATAAACATATTATTTGAGTGTTAGACCTGGCATCTGTTAGACTTGCCGTCCTTGGCATGGTTTCCCCTGACTTTTTGCCTCTACCTCCTGTATTTTTTATGCTATGCTGGATTTCGTTTTTGCTGGCTTAGATGCTTTGGGCACTTTGCCACTGCTGATCAGTGTGAAAGTGCAAGTGCTCCCTGTGTAAATTGTTATTCTGATTGATTATCCCTGATTGGCATATTTGATTTACTGGAAAGTACCTAGTAAAGTGCACTGAGTGTACCAGGGCCTGTAACTCAAATGCTGCTAGTGGGCCTGCAGCACTATTTGTGCCACCCACATGAGTAGCCCTGTAAAGGTATCTCAGACCTGCCACTGCAGTGTCTGTGCACAGTTTTAAACTGCCATGCCGACCTGGCAAGTGCACCTACTTGCCAGGCCTCCACCTTCCCTTTTCTTTCAGGTAGGGCACCCCTCAGGTAGACACAAGGTGCCTCCATGGGCAGGGTGCAGTGTAGGTAAAAGGTAGGACATGTGCGGGTGTGTTTTACATATCCCGTTGGTAAAATATTGCCAATTTCATTTTTTCACTATTGAAAGGCTGTCTGTCCCATAGGCTAACATGTGAGTTACTTTGTAACATCTTCCAGGTATAACTTTCCATTGGGACCAGATAGAGAAATGGAGTTTAGGCTCTCTGAACTCAAAATTTAATAACACATCTTTTTAGGGGGTGGTTTTTAAATTGTGTGTTTGAAAATGCCACTTCTAGAAAGTAGGCATTTTCTTATTTAACCATTCTGTGGGCCTCTGTTATTTTGTGTATTGACTGTCTGGTTTTGGGGTGACAGGGGCTGGGGAGGTGTTTTCATTGTAGACAGCTACCAGAGGGGTTGAGGTGTGTCCTGCCTTTCATGGGTGACTCATAGCTGAGCTGAATGGACCTTGGCTGCATTTAGAGGAGTTTCACTTGCACCTGAATAGGCAGTGTCTCCTCTGCACAATGCTGTCTCCACCTCCTGTAGTGAAGCTGGGCCAGAGAGGGCAGAACTGGTTTGGACTGGGCTCAGAGACCCTTGCCACAAAGAAAACAAAGACAAACTGGGGTATAAATAGTGGACCTTAAACCCCAGAGAATTAGATCACCTCTGGATTCAAGAAAAACCTTTGCCAAGGAGAAGAGCTGGCGAGCTGTGAGGAGGAGTTCTGCCCCTTTGCTGTGTGCATTGTTGGGTTGGCCTGCAGTTGCTGCTTCTGACAAGGAAAGGACAAAGACTGGAATTTTGCTGTGAACCTGCTTGAAGAAGAATCTCCAAGGGCTTGTGTGTACTGGCCTCCTGTTCTGAAGTCTCAGGGACACAAAGACTTCACCTGCAACTCACTGACCAGCACCTGGACTCCTGTGTGGACTCCTGCTTTCAAATGGGCACCAATTCCAGTTCCTGGGCCCTGAGAATTGTGTGGTTGGTGCTGCAAAGCAAGAAAAACAACTCCAACGCTGTTATCGACGCCACCAGTGACACTGCGACCTGCACCGAGGTTGGGTGCAGCGCTCGTGAAGTGCACGACGCCCTGCTCTGCCTTCACTGCAGGTCCGACGCCCTTCTACGCCCTTTGATGCCTGCAGTTATCAGCCTTCCCAATGCCAGCGCTCGCACCGACGCCCTCACCGCCAGCGCCTACATCCCTTTATCACGGAGCCGATAACTGACGAGGATAACTTCACGGACCCTTCGACTTCGCATCGCTTCTCCGGAACCAATGCCTCACCGCCGCTGACTTCCCCTGTCCTGGATTCAATCGCCTTGCCTCCTCACGGACTCAACACTTCGTCTCCCCCGTGGCAACCAGGGAACCAGACTCGACCTCGGGACCAATGCCTCAGCTCCACAACGCCATGCATTGTCCTTAGACTTCGTTTTCCAAGGTACTGTTGTTTGGGGTTCCCTGTGACTCTGTGCCCCACGCCGCACACCTCACGGTCGGCGGCGTATTTTGGATTTATGCCTGTCACAACGTCGTAATAGCCCCAGTTGGAGCTATTTTGTTTCTTCAGGTTCTATTTCTGAAATAACTGTTCTAAAGTCATAATTTGATAAATGTATGTTGGCTTTTTTGTCGTTTTGGTCTTGTTTGGTTTACATAAAGATATTTATTTTTTTCTAAACTGGTGTAGTATTCATTTGTGGTATTTTCACTGTGTTACTGTGTGCTTTGAGTACAAATACTTCACCCATTGCCTTTGGGATAAGCCTGTCTGCTCCTGCCAAGCTACCAAGGGGGTGAGCAGAGGTTATCTAATGGGTTTATCTCCCTTACCCTGACTAGAAGCAAGGGTACTTACTTGGACAAAGGTGCATACTTCTGCCAGTTAGAGGGCACCATTTCTAACAGCATCATTTGGCATAGTTTTCTCTGTCTTTTTGCTTCTGACCTCCTGTTTGTAACTGTCTGCTGAAGTTCATTTTTGCTGGTTTTAGTACTCTGGTCACTTTATCACTGCTAATCAGTGCTAAAATGCAATTGCTCTGTGTATAAAATGTAATGGCATTTGATTTTGTCCATGATTGGCATATTTGATTTACTTTTTAAGTCCCTAGTACAGCGCACTACATATTCTCACTGCCTGTAAATCAAATGCTACTAGTGGACCTGCAGTACTGATTGTGCCACCCACAAAAGTAGTCCTTCAAACATGTCTCAGGCCTGCCACTACAGAGCCTGTGTGTGCAGTTTTAGACTGCAATATAGACCTGGCAGGTTTACCTACTTACCAGGCCCAAACCTTCCCTTTTATAACATGTAAGTCACCCCTGAGGTAGGCCCTAGGTAGCCCCATGGATTGGATGCAGTGTATTTAAAAGGTAGGACATGTACTTTTGATTTTTACATGTCCTGGTAGTGAAAGACTGCTAAATTAATTTTTCACTGCAGCAATGCCTTTCTCTCCCATAGGTTATCATTGGAGCTGCCTTGTAACACTTTACAAGAGTATCTTCCAATTGGGAGCAGATAGAAAATTGGAGTTTGATGTCTCTGGACTCACCATTTAAAAACGCATCTTTTAGTGAAGTTGGTTTTTAAATTGCAGGTCAGAAAATGCCACTTTTAGAAAGTTAAAGACACACAATTGATGGACGGAATGCAGAACAAATCAAAACATTCAACCCCAGTCAAGAGATCGGGGTTAAATCCATCATTCTTTTGCTCACCATACCACCCCAGTTTAGACCTGAACCTGTCCACATGCAAATCAGTCTTGACCTGTGTCTCATGGGAACAGTCCAGCCTGAACTGCCAAGCCAGGTCCTCCCTGCACCGGGAACAAGCATCCTAGGACCAGTTTCAGGGTTTCACCCCTCATCAGCCAGGATAGCTTGAATCCAGTGTCACAGAGAGCCCGGGACCCACGTCTGGGCATACCCGGCGCACTTAGGGTGAAAAAAGCAAAAGACACACAATTAATGGACAGAATGTAGAACAAATTAAAACATTAACCCCCAGTCAAGAGATCTGGGTTAAATCCATCATTCTTTTGCTCACTATGCCACCCCAGTTTAGACCTGACCATATGCAAATCAGTCTTGACCCTGTGCCTCTTGGGAACAGTCCAGCCCGAACTGCCAAGCCAGGTCGTCCCTGGACCAGAAACAAGCATCCTAGGACCGGTTTCGGGGTTTGACCCCTCATCAGCCAGGATAGCTTGAATCCAGTGGCACAGTGAGCCCGGTACCTTCGTCTGGGCATACTCGGCGCACTTAGAGCGAGAAAGCAAAAGACACACAATTGATGGACGGAATGCAGAACAAATCAAAACATTCACCCCCAGTCAATAGATCTGGGTTAAATCCATCATTCTTTTGCTCACCATGCCACCCCAGTTTAGACCTGACCATCTGCAAATCAGTCTTGACCCTATGCCTCAAGGGAACAGTTCAGCCCGAACTGCCAAGCCAGGCCCTACCTGGACCGGAAAAAAGCATCCTAGGACTGGTTTTGGGGTTTCACCTCTCATCAGCCAGGATAGCTTGAATCCAGTGGCACAGTGAGCCCGGGACCCACGTCTGGACATACCCAGCGCACTTAGGGCGAGAAAGCAAAAGACACACAATTGATGGACCGAATGCAGAACAAATCAAAACATTCACCCCCAGTCAAGAGATCTGGGTTAAATCCATCATTCTTTTGCTCACCATGCCACCCCAGTTTAGACCTGACCATCTGCAAATCAGTCTTGACCCTATGCCTCAAGGGAACAGTTCAGCCCGAACTGCCAAGCCAGGCCCTACCTGGACCGGAAAAAGCATCCTAGGACTGGTTTTGGGGTTTCACCTCTCATCAGCCAGGATAGCTTGAATCCAGTGGCACAGTGAGCCCGGGACCCACGTCTGGACATACCCAGCGCACTTAGGGCGAGAAAGCAAAAGACACACAATTGATGGACCGAATGCAGAACAAATCAAAACATTCACCCCCAGTCAAGAGATCTGGGTTAAATCCATCATTCTTTTGCTCACCATGCCACCCCAGTTTAGACCTGACCATTTGCAAATCAGTCTTGACCCTGTGTCTCATGGGAACAATCCAGCCCGATCTGCCAAGCCAGGTCCTCCCTGGACCAGAAACAAGCATCCTAGGACCAGTTTCAGGAGTTCACCCCTCATCAGCCAGGATAGCTTGAATACAGTGGCACAGTGAGCCCGGGACCCACGTCTGGGCATACCCAGCGCACTTAGGGCAAGCAAGCAAAAGATACACAATTGATAGACGGAATGCAGAACAAATCAAAACAGGGTGCAGGGTCAAGACTGATTTGCATATGGCTGGGTTCAAACTGGAATGGCATGGGGAACAAAAAAACGATGGATTTAGGCCCAGATCTCTTTACTGGGGTGAATGTATGACATTGTTCTGCATTCTGTCCATCAATTGTTCTTTTTGCATTTGTCACCCTTAGTGGGACGGGTATGCCCAGACATGGACCTGTGCTCTCCATGCCACTGGAGTCAAGCTATCCTGGCTGATGAGGAGTGAAACCCCAAAACTGGTCCTAGGATGCTTGTTTCCAGTCCAGGGAGGACCTGGCCTGGCAGTTTGGGCTGGACTGTTCCCATTGGGTGCAGGGCCAAGACTGATTTGCATATGGCTGGGTTCAAACTGGAATGGCATTGAGAGGAAAACAATGCTGGAATTAGGCCCAGATCTCTGTACTGGGGTGAATGTATGACATTGTTCTGCATTCTGTCCATCAATTGTTCTTTTTGCATTTGTCACACTGAGTGCGACAGCTATGCCCAGACGTGAGTCCGGTGGTCTCCATGCCACTGGAGTCAAGCTATCATGGCTGATGAGGGGTGAAACACCGAAACCGGTCCTAGGATGCTTGTTTCCAGTCCAGCGAGGACCTGGCCTTGCAGCTCAGGCTGGACTGTTCCCATTGGGTGCAGGGTCAAGACTGATTTGCATGTGACTGGGTTCAAACTGGAATGGCATGGGGAGCAAAAAAACAATGGATTTAGGCCCAGATCTCTGTACTGGGGTGAATGTATGACATTGTTCTGCATTCTGTCCATCAATTGTTCTTTTTGCATTTGTCACCCCGAGTGGGACGGATAATCCCCGACGTGGGCCCCGTGCTCTCCATGCCACTGGAGTCAAGCTATCCTGGCTGATGAGAGGTGAAACCCCGAAACCGGTCCTAGAATGCTTGTTTCCAGTCCAGGGAGGACCTGGCCAGGCAGTTCGGGCTGGACTGTTCCCATCGGGTGCAGGGTCAAGACTGATTTGCATATGGCTGGGTTCAAACTGGAATGGCATGGCGAGCAACAAAACGAAGGATTTAGGCCCAGATCTCTGTACTGTGGTTAGTGTATGATATTGTTCTGCATTCTGTCCCTCAATTGTACTTTTTGCACTTTTAGAAAGTTAGCTTTTTTTTACTTTATCCATTCCGTGCCTCTGCCCTGCCCTGTTAAGGTAAAAAAGAGAACGGTCCAGAGATCCTGAGTCTGGATATGAATCCCTAGAGTTCTGGAGGAGTTTTGCTCAAGCCTCTGGACCTTTTCAGCCTCAAAGGAACAAGTGAAGAGAGGGTTGTGAGCATATGTTCCTCACTTCTGTACACGTTCACGGGCATACAGACAAGAGCAAGGAAAAGGGAACTACACAATACACCGAAATAATGCCTAACAACTTGGTGATCAACCTTTCATCGACCACACTCACCGAGACTCATAAACAAATTCTTAATAAAGGATTATCCTTTTGTCCCACGGAGCACTGGGACCTCGTCCAAACAAAGGTTGACCTCTTCAAATTCACAAGGAAACTAAAGCTGCATTCCTTCTTCACTGATAATCCTACGGGGCATGCATCATTAGCAAGAGGACAACAAAGCAGCGATCTCACTGCACAAGATCTAGAAAACATCAACCTCCTGGCAAACTTATCAACGGAGGCCCTACCAGATAATTTGGAATCTCTAACTACTACTGCTGAGTAATTGGGAATAGACATCTTCCATTCAAGACCTAACCCTCTCAAAAAGAAATCGAAATTTACACCATCCTTACCGACTGGTAACTCTATAGATATGTTTTTCAAAGCCGTAAACAAAGACCTGGATAAAGAATTTGCAAAATTCCAAACCAAACAGAAATTCATATAAAAAAACATAACGAACAAAGAGAGCAAGGCATTGATAGAACTAAGAAATGACCCCAACCTCATAATCAAGGAAGCAGACAAAGGGGGAAACATTGTTGTCCTAAACACCCTAGACTATTTGGAAGAGGCCCACCGACAACTAAGTGACGCAACCTGCTATTTGAAAATTGATCATAATCCTACAAAAGAAATTCAAGGTAAACTCCTTCATCTTCTGAATATCTGGTATGAAAAAGAGCTTTTAAATTTGGATGAAAAACAACTTTTATACATCAATAATCCAATAACTCCAACCTTGTACCTCCTACCAAAGGTACACAAACCAGGAAGAATACCCAAAGGTAGGCCAATCATCGCAGGAATCGATTCAATCTGTTCTAATGTGGGTGCTTTCATTGACGCAGAATTACAACCTCTCATGCGTGATCTCCCGTCTTTTATCAAAGACACCAAAGATGTCCTACAAAAATTAGAAAACATTGTCTGGCAAGAGGACTATGTTCTCTCCTCAATTGACGTCACCAGTCTTTACACCTCAATCAGGCACACGGATGGAATTGCAGCCACCAGAAAATTTCTACAAACCAGATCGGTTCACCTAACAGCCAGAAGCAATATGATACTGGATATGCTTGAATTTTGTCTTTTCAATAATTACTTTCTTTTCAATGGAAATTTCTATATACAACTCCAGGGTACGGCAATGGGGGCAAGATTTGCACCTCCGTATGCCTGCCTCCTGATGGGAGAAGTAGAGAGAAACTGGCTATGGGGAGAAAGATCGATAGACCTCACCAACAACATCATAATGTGGGGTAGGTATATCGATGACATTCTGCTTGTCTGGCAAGGACCTAAAGACCTTCTGAAACAGTTCATCGATTCACTTACCCCCAACAAATGGGGAATCGAGATTACTTACACCATCTCGACAACTGAAATCGAATTTCTGGACCTCACCATTTACATTGAGAACAACAAACTGCAAACTAAAATACACAGAAAACCGACCAGTGCAAACTCAATTCTCCATGCATCCAGTAGTCATCCAAACCACACTATCATCAATATCCCAGCAGGAGAATACCGCCGAGCTCGTATGAACTGTAGCTCTACTGAAGACTACATGGCTAACTCCAATGAAATAACCCACCAACTAAAAAGTCGAGGTTACAAAACACGAGTTCTAAACACAGCCCAGAAGAGGTTTGCTGACCCTGAACGACACCTACTGCTACACAACAATCGCACCAGAGAAAGCAAATCAGTGATTCGTTTTTCCACACAATACAATAATGGACATCAGTACATCCGTAAAACGCTCAACAAAAATTGGCATCTCTTGAAGGAAAATCCTACCATATCGGAAGTGCTCCATGAAAAACCACAGCTCAGCTTCTCCAGAAGCAGAAACCTGAGGGACATTCTATGCCCATCCTTTCTGGATATAAAACAAGAACCCATGAAGTTTCTACAACAACCAAAAGGCTTCTACACCTGCTCAAACTGCTCGGTATGCAAGCTTGGAAAATCTAAAAGAAAAGAAGTCATTATCAATGGCAATATGTACAAAATAAATGATTTCATCAACTGTGAAAGTACCAACACAATTTACCTTATTTCCTGTCCGTGTAATCAACATTACATTGGGAGTACCATCAGACCATTGAAAGTCCGCATCCAAGAGCACTATCGCAACATTCATAAATCAGACACTCGACAATCCTTGGTGGAACATTTCCTGACACATCATTACCACCAACGAAACTTCACGTTTGTCGGCCTAAAAAAACTGAAACAACACAAACG
Source organism: Calotriton arnoldi (assembly GCA_963921515.1). NCBI lineage: Eukaryota > Metazoa > Chordata > Amphibia > Caudata > Salamandridae > Calotriton > Calotriton arnoldi. Next base: position 117,650 of record CAWUFW010011468.1, read on the forward strand.
AGGCGGAAACTTGGAACTACGCCTTCGTAAAGAAGAGAGCGCACTCATCATAGGGCTTGAGACGGTGGAAAAGGGTCTCAACATAGAATATGAGTGGCATCACTGGCTCTAAGAAATCATACGAACCACCAATTTGACATAGAGACCACTGGAACACTGGACTTATGTACCATGTCTGATATGGTTTTAATTAATTGTACATGTTAAAGAAATCTGTGCATCAATGCACAAGATGTTAAGCAACATGCGCAGTTAACATAACAAACATGCCACCTCTAAGTAGGGAGCCACACTGGCTGTTAAGTGTTTATGTCATGTATCCTGCTCTTCCTGTACAACGAAACTGGTGTATTCAATACAACCAGTCCACGAAACATAGTTAACTTTTTCTATTGATTTTAAACATAATGCTATCACATACAACAAAATATGAAATCGGCGTATTATACAGAACTAGTCCGTGACCCATAGCTGGGAACATCTTTTTAATGCTGGTCTTTAACATTACTTTTTTATAAGAAGACAAGGGTACCCCAATATGTGAACCTGGGGAGGTAAGATATATTTAGAGAACAATAGTTCAGGTGTGGCCTTAATGGTCCAAAGCAAGAAGTACCCCAGAGGGGGCACCGTGTTTTTATGAAATTAATTCAGGTAGGAGCAGAAAGAAAGGATCTACAGAGGGTCATGTAGGTCTTGGAAATGACAAGCATTTATTTACAAATCCGCCTGGCTGAGACTATAATATGCATGGTTTCTATTTTTTCTCTGCCTACTCCAACATGGCGGCCAAATATACATACTCCATAACACTCCCTGTTTACAACTCAGGGCTTCGATCGTGGGATACCAAACCGTCGAATTATGGGTATTTATTGCACCTTGAGGGCCATTCGAGCAGCCCTTAATCAAGACATACATAGCATATAAGTAAATATATAACACGGCACATATACTTCCTTCGCGTTTTTTTTATGCCTAGCAACCATCGAATTACGAGTATTTACGCATTCTGCAATGTTTTTCGAGTAACCCTCAACATAGGCACACACAGCATATAATTATAAGAGTACAATATGGCACACACGCTACTTACGCGTGTTTTCTTATTGCTTAGGACTAAATCCCGATCACGTGGGGGGGTTCACTTCCGGGTTAACGCGCCCAAACAGGGTATTTAAAATGGCCACCCCTACACTAACACATAGCGTAGCGGATTTACCCGGTGACCAGAGGAGAGACTATACTGAATTGATCTTGAAGTAAGTGACTCCTTCCATATCCTTTGACCAGCGTTGTCCCCTGCTCGTGTTAGTACAGCGCTAGAAAGAACCTCGCAGCATTTTTGCTGCGTAACGCGTTAATAATGGGACATTTTTTTCTCTTTGCATAACTCTGTCTCGGCTCCTCACCACTTTGCCCTAGTTTAAAACCGTGCCTCAAAGCGCCTTAAATCGAACTTAACCTTATACTGTTAATAAATAAGTAATCCCTGTCTCTCCTCGTTTTAATAGTTATAAGTTGTCCAATATAAGTGGCAGAATATCGAAAACATGATAACTTTGACCACAGATATGATACTGAAGTTATGCCATGTTGAAATCAGCAAACAAGTGGCGTTCTCCTCAATGAATGTATATATGTCTTAAACAACCAGATTAATAAAAACGCTTTGTACTGTATAAAATATAAACCTGTATCCTAAAGAGACTGTAGTAAAGACAGTATCTACTCTCTCTCCTAGAATCTAATAAGGATACACCATCTCGCCTCCCACTCTCACCATAATGTTACATTTACGCACGCTTGTGAAATTGTCAGCCTTTCAACAACAGTAGATCCTTAACAAATTACCTAAAAATACGACCTTCCCTAACCAAGTACACTAGATTGCCACTTCTGAACTAAAGGGATTGTATTCTTAAACCAAAGGGACTGTGCTTGGTATCTCTTGGGAGTCTTTGCATACAAAGTTGAATAATCATTGACAATCTTTTCTTCATCTTTTCTAATGATGAGTATGATTTGTTTACAAAATATGCTTGTTCTTGCAGATTTGGATGTTTTAAACAATGTTACGCTACAATTCTTGAAAATGTATGAATTTAACGCTGATACCTTGTCTTGCTGGAACGATATAAATAGGTATTATATACTTGTTTACCTAGCGTTCACTACCACCAAGCATGCTCTGACCCTGCATGAACCCCTTAATACTGCATGCCCCAGATCTCTGGTTAAGACCATAACGCAATTAGTCTGTTTTTTCGCCACTCCCACCATACTCGTGTATTACTTGCACAGAAACAATCTGCAATATGCCGTATGCCAGCACTTCTATCCTTTGCTGTCTGTAACCATCTATTCTCAAACATTTGTTTCTAGTTTAGAACTATCGGAATGGACATGGGACTTAATTACCCCCTTTTCTTGGCACTTTTTCCTCCCTTTTTCTACAGCTCTGGTTAAAGGTAACTGCTTCTCCACTCTTTAAACCGCTCATTTATGGCACTTTTGTATTTAGTAAGAAAATGACAACACCGTAAAAACACCGTTCAATGCTCTCCCTCACTCCAACACTTGGCTGGTGTCCCTCTTCTTCTTTTGGGAGCCATATGCCCCAATACTTACATTTTTCTCTTTTCCATCAACAGCCTTGAGAAAGCCCTGGCCTTACTCGCCACACGGGGCGAAACACGTGTCGGCTGTTCTCTCTTTTACAATGTTTTCTATGAAAAACCTATAATGAGTGAAATGGACTCAATTAAATGATAAATAAAAAGAACTACTTTCACTCCAACCTACTTGTATTGTGTTACATCCAAAAAAGGAATTAGCCTACGGTTGGGTATATATACGTGTTTGGAAAGGAGGAACATATGCTCACAACCCTCTCTTCACTCTGCCCTGCCCTGTCCCTAGAATACACGTCTGGGTCAGGATGACAGGTGGGCTTTGTGAATCCACTTTAGACAGTCACACACAAAGGGAGCTGAAGTGTGGCCTGCATATCCTGATGCCCCATCACCAGGCTGATGAGCCTTCATGAGCTAGAGTGGTGGGAGGAATTGACACTTGCGCCTGAGTAGGGTAGTGCCTGTCCCTACACAGAGAGATGCATACCCTCCTGTAGTGTGTCTGGAGCGAGGGCCAGGAAGGGCGGGGTCTTGTGCACTACAAAGACCTTTCTTTGAAGTCTCTATACATCAAATGCTAAAATGGGTATACGTACTGGACATCTGACACCATAACTTCTGGACTGAGGACATTATACAAGGAAGAAGAGCTGTTGTTCTGGCAAGAGGGATGGCCACTTTGCTGCTTGCTTTGCTGTGTTGGCCTGATGCCTGCTGCATCTTGCCTCAGAGTGAGAGGACTGGACTTTACTCTCTAAATCCTGCATCTAAAGTTTCTCCAAGGGCTTGACTGAACTTGCCTCCTGTTGCTGAAGTCTCAGGGACAACAAAGACTTTACCTGCATCTTGCTACCAGCACCTGGGCTCCTCTCCTGTGAGACCTGCTCTGCCTAGTGGTGCCAAATTCAGTCCTAGGCATTTTTTGTGCTGCAATAAGCAACTGACGCATCAACCCCAAAGCCTCAGTTTGAAACCGGCACATCCCTGCAAAATCGCCACTTCCTGCACCGAAGCGATGATCACCGCTCGCTGAGTGTGTGATGCACCGACCTCAACATTCAACGCAGCTCTGACTTTGCTGCAGCGCCTCCGAAGAATTGCCACTGCATGGGTCTTGCACACTGCATCACCGACATCTGTGGTGCACAGTTCCAACTCTGATACAGTCCTGACTCTGGGTGGCTTTTGACTGATGCATCGCCTTTGGCCCAGTGGTTCGACTTTTACGCTGTGGAATCGATGCATCGCGCCCTTGACATTGACGCATCATCGACGCTCTCACAACCACAACCAACACATCACCTCCTCTGTGGAACGCATCGCCTCCAAGCGTCAAAGCACTTGCACCGCCTTCAGGAAGCAACCCATCATCTGCATCCATGATGCCTCACCTTCTCTGCGCCATGCATCGTCTTTGATTTTCGATGCATCCAAGGTACTGTAAGGGGGTCTGAATTATTCCTGTATCCGGCCCATGCTCCATTGCGGTCAGACTGAACGTTTGAGTTTGTCCCCGTCAGGCATGACCAGATAGTCCCAGTTGGAGCTAATGACTTCTAAGCACTGCATTTTGATTTAATCTTGCAAGATTCATAGCTTAAGTAGTGTATGTTGGATGTTTGTCGTTTTGGTCTTCTTTTACTCAGATAAATATTGGCTATTTCTCTAAACTTGTGTGTAATACGTTTGTGGTGTTTTCAATGTGTTACTGTGTGTGTGTGTGTGTGTGCACAGATACTTTACAAGTTTTACTTGTAAAGCAATACTGTGCCAAGCTACCAAAGGGAGAGCACAGGTAAACTTTGGTGTGATTTACACTCACCCTAACTAGAGTGGCGGTCCTTACTTTGACAGGGCGCAGACCTCTGCCAACTAGAGACCCCATTTCTAACATTGAGAGATTGTAATTTGCTGGATTGTTCTGAAAAACAAACAATAGATTATCCTTCAATAATTATAAAATGGTGAAAACACCCCTACCTGTTTACTTTTTCCACAATATGGTTTTACTATTTTTCTTAATCAAATTTTTATACCAGGTGGGACTGCTGACAGACTGATCACAAGTTGATAAATTTGAAACCATAAATAGTTTCAATAAGGAACAGAATGTGATACAGTAGACGGAAACCAAACATACAAAGAATATTTTTGTGAGAAAAAGGAAGTTAGAACCATAACTTGCCAATGTTGCAGAAATTGATCCATTACATGATCCTGAATTTTCTTAATTCTAAATGCCCTGTAATAAGTGGAGAAATCAGGAAAATTAACACCTCCACTCACTTTGAGATTTTTCACACGATCTAGGGAGATTCTAGGTTTCTTCCCATTCTAAAGAAACTTAGATACTATGCTTTCTAAGGCAGCAAAAAACTTTTAAAAATCTTAACCGGCATCATCATAAGAAAAAGGTTTACAATTGGGAGAATCATCATCTTGATTGTATCAATGTGACTCCACCAAGATAAAAAAAAGGAGACCATTTTTGTGTAAGGTGACAGACTTTACTAATTATTTCATTTGTATTGATTTTCAGAGTATCCCTAATAGAATTACAATACCAGATCCCAAAGAATCTGATTATAGTCTTATTCAAGGATAAGCCTGCTGCAACAAATGGGTCTTTTTTTTCATGTCCTCATTGTGCCGCATGCAAGTGATGGTTGCTTTCCTGAGGGATCGCTAATACCCATAATCCAACAGGTGCACTTCAACCTGAGCAAGACATCTCTCTTCTAGTTTTCTGCCCTTACTGAGTTTTGCCTCGCTCACTACTGCTCTAAGAGCAGCCACATCCCCACCTTTCTCGAAGGTGGACATTTGCTATCAAACTTGCTGACCTGTTGTGCTGATTGTGCCCACTCCATAACCCCAGGGGGATAGTAGATACCCATCTTATACACAGCGTCTTTCTTACCAGCAAAATTAGTACAAATAGAAACAATCTCTGTTTCTTGGGTAATTTAACTATTGACCCTTTGTTCTCTGGGATACCATAAATCACCGATGCAAGGATTCACTTAATTTCTCCATCCAGTATCTCAGTTATATCCTTACCCACTTCTTGCCAGAAGAGCTGAATACTGGAACACTGCTTAAACATGTGCACGTCATCCTCCTTCTCTAGACCGCATTTGTGACTGCACTTCACCGCTCGATTTCCCATCCTTGATAGCCTTTTCAGGGTTCAGTAGGCTCTATGCAACATAAGCAAATGGCTCTTTAAAAGTGCGGATTTCCCTGATTCATACAAGGTGGACATTGATACTTGCCAGAAGTTTGTTAGCTCAGCGTTGGCAGGTCCCTTATCCAGATCTCCTCTGGCAAAGTGAAGTCTCTATCCATGCCTTCCAGTATCAACCAATACCATTTAGCCACCTTCTTCTTAATGAGGAACCATCATGTAGTTGATATTCCAAATCGTCCTCACCTCTGCCTTCCTGGACTGGTCCGGGTGCCCAAATGACCAATTGGTAGTATTTAAATCTGGACAGTCTATCCTCTGTTATCTATGACATATCTTCCCATGATAGCAAGCTTCCTTCTCGGATAATTTGACCTCACCTATTTATACCCGACTCTCTCAGGGGCTTTGCTAAACAGTCTTGTAGACACCCTGGAGTTCTAGGTGAGTTTCAAATGGGGCAAACTCACTATAATATGATATAACATAACATGTGTATGTGTAAACGCACGTTCACCCAAGGGTATCTTGGAGCTGAATAACAGATGTTTATTGTTACCCAACTCAATGATATCCTTAAAGCCTCTTTAATATGCACCCAAAGCCTAATTACTGCGCTCAAACTTTTTAATCAATCCTTTGTAAAGCATCACCAAACTTGTAAAGAAAGTGCATATCCCCCTGTTGCAGTTTTTGTAACATTGCTCAGAGCATGAAGCCTATCTGTGAGTGATCTACACCCAGTAGCAACCTTCTAACATTCTTTGGTTGGAAGGCACAACAGTAAATTTGGAACTCCAGAGCTGCTATACCTCCCTTCGCCGTTCTCCTGGGCAGCTTTTTCCATGCAATTCTGACTCCTACAGAGGCCAAAATAAAACTACTCAGTTCCCCCTGCAACTTCCTAAACCACTCCTTTTTAAATGATAATGGGATTGCATTAAAAGGGAGGTAAACTTGGGTAGTACCGACAACTTTATAATATTGGATCACTCTATAATTGTCAACGAGAGACTCATCCATGATTTTAGCAAATTTTTATAGAGAATTATCACACGGGATGTTCCAAGCCATAATTTCAGTTTTTAGCGCATTCACCAGCTAGCCAGAAACCTCACTAAATTTCTCCATTATCTGCTGCATAATGCGGTACGAGCCTACCAAATCTAAGGTATAAACCATCAAATCGTCTACATATAATGCAACCTTCTTCTCCCATCCATTACATACAAAAGGCTTAATACCTGGGTTACCAAATGGCTCTTTCGTGCAATTTTTATTAAGAGGCATAACCTCTGATTTATCTACATTATGTGTGTAACCTGAAACCTCAGAATAGAGTTTTAGTTCTGTGAAGAAAGTTGGAATAGACAACTCCAGTTTTGAAACAAAAAAAAGAATATATTCTGCATAAGCAGTAAATGTAATGTGTTGATCTTTAACTTTAAAGCCTGGAAACCTCTCAGACTGTTTTAATTGAAAGAGAAATTGTTCTAATGCCAGAAAGAAGAGTAAAGGAGACAGTTAACATCCCAGTCTAGTGTTCTTATTAAGAGGGAAACAAGGGGAATGGATGCCCTTTACTATTACTGACAACTTGGGAGAATAATGCAGTAATGAAAAAAGCTCTAAAAATCTAGGACCAAAACCATGGTACTTCAATGCTTCCATAAGAATCTGCCATTTAACTCTATCAACAGCTTTCGCTGCATCGAGAGTAAGTGCGGCAACAGGGATGACCTTTTTCGAAAATATGTTAATAGTATTTTAAAAAGTATGAGAATTATCGACTATGTTTTTATTTTTAACAAAACCAGACTGTTCCAGGCCAATTAAGTCTGATATGAAGTCAATTATTCTAAAGGGAGGCGCTTTGGCAGATAATTTACAATCAGTATTAATGAGAGGAATAGGTCTGTAGTTCTTGCACAAAGGGGGATCTTGATCTTTTTTAGGTATAATACAAATTATAAGTTCCATAAAAGAACCCACGGAACCATTCAAAGAAGAGAAGTGATTAATCAGCCAAAATAGCATAGGAGAAAGAATTTTTGAAAACTGCTAATAGAATTCTATTGTGAATCAATCTAGACCCAGTGCTTTCCCTGCTGGGAGAACTTTAACAGCAGAGTATAACTCTTCAATTTTTAACAGGTTTTCTAGAGGAGACAAATCTATATTATCTGTATTTCCTTTCTTAGGCCTAGAGAAGTAGGAATTAATATGCACCTCATTAGGACTAGTCTAAGAAGTGTATAAAATTTGGGAGTAGTTTGAAAAGTAAGCAGGAAGATCTGAATCTCGGAACATTTTCTTCCCCAAGTCATTCTTGATAGATTTCACAGCGGACTTCTCCATTTTGCACTTCAGATAATTAGCCAGTAAATTACCAGCTCTATTCCTCACACCAAAATAAGTAGCATTAATTTTAAGAAGGCCCCTGTTAGAAATGGAGGTCTCTAGTTGGCAAGGGTTTGCACCTTTGTCCAAGTAGGGACCCTTCCTTATAGTTAGGATAAGGGAGTTACACTCCTAAAATAACCCTTGCTCACCCCCTTGGTAGCTTGGCACGAGCAGTCAGGCTTATCTTAGAGGCAGTGTGTAAAGCATTTGCACATAACCAACAGTAATACAATGAAAACACTACAAACGGACACCACACCAGTTTTAGAAAAATATCCAATATTTTATATACTTAAAACAAGACCAAAAACGATAAAGAATCCACAATACAGTGCTTGAAAAATAGATACTTTGAAAGATGTCTTCTAAACTGCAGAAATACCTCAAAAACACAGTTCGCACGAGTTGGTAGCTCCGTCCGGGGCTACCGGATTGCTGAAAAAAACAAAGTCTAACAGTTCCAGCTGACCGCATCGATACGGGCCAGCAAAAGGGTAAACAGACTCGGTAACAGTACCTTTCTTGGTGTGGCTTACACGGGGGTGCGAGCCAGTCGTGGCAACCGTCGAGGTTGAGTTGCAAAATGGAAGCAGTGCAGGGCACGGTGTCCTCTCGATGCGGTGCAGGCAGCGGCTCGGTGACGATTGTCCAGACGGTGTTGGTGAGACCAAGGCTTACGGTGCAGGGCAAGACGGTGCTCGATGCAGTGCAGGCAGGTTGCGGTGCAGGCGACAGAGCCGGTTTGCGGGAGCTGGCATCGGTCGGCCCACACGGCTGTGTGGGACGAGGTGGTGCGTCGTGAAACTTTACGAGCGGTGCCCCCAACCACGATGCGGTCACGGGTGTTGAGTCAGCAGCAGCGACAGCGTCAGCGAGACCAGGATGGTGAAGTGAAGCGAGGCGGTGCGGACTGCGGTGCCCACAGGTCACGGTGCAAGCAGCGGCTCGGTGGAGGTGGCGGTCGTCGTCGTCGGTGAGATGAAGGTTACGGTGCGAGATGCGGACGATGCGGTCTGCGGTGCCGTTAGGATACAGAGCCAGCGACGGAGTCGGTGACGGAGTAGGTTGTGGTTCCCTTCTCTGTGGCAACTGAAACAGTGGTTCCAGAAGCGGTACCCAGAGGTTGGTGAAGTCTTTGCAATCCCTGGGACTTCAGAACAGGAGGCCAGCTCGATTTCAGGCCCTTGGAGATACTCAGCACAAGTAAAGAAGGTTCAGTCCAGACCTTCACTGCCCAAGGCAGAAGCAGCAACTGCAGGCCAACCCAACAAAGCAACAACACAGGAAAAGGGCAGTACTCCTCCTAGCAGCTCTTCCAGCTCTTCTTCTTGGCAGGTTCCTTGATTCCAGCAAATTCTAAAATTTAGAGGTTTGGGCCCCACTTTTTATAGCCCAAAATCCTTTGTCCTCTCAGGCAGAGAGTGTCTGTGCCCAGCCAGAACCAGTTCTGTCCTCTCTGGTGCAGCTTCCTGGCAGTAGCTGGAGACAGCATTGTCAGAGGCAGACCACGCCCATTCAGGTGCAAGGAAATCTCCTCCCCCTACTCTTAATGCAGCCCAGGTCTATTCAGCCCATCCCTGACCCATCTAGACTCTCTGGAGACACTGCTCTTCCCCAGCCCCTGTCATCCCAAAACCAGACAGTCAATCCACAAACCCAGCAGAGGCATACTGGATGGCTGAGCGAGAAAATGCTTACATTCTAAAAGTGGTATTTTCAAACACAGAATGTGAAAATCACCTTTACTAAAAGCTTCATCTTTAGATTCTGAGTTCAGGCATACTAAACTTTATTTTACTACCTTGTTCCCAGGGTAGTTATATTTATAAGATGTTATAAACAAACTCCCCATTCTGTCCTATGGGAACAGGTAGCCTTGCAATAGTGAAAATCGAAATTGGCAGTATTTCACTATCAGGACATGCCACACACATCAGGGCATGTCCTATCTTTCAAATACACTGCACCCTGCCCACAAGGGTACCTTGGGCCTACCCTAGGGGTGACTGATATGTAAGAAAAGGGAAGGTTAGGGCCTGGCAAGTGGGTACACTTGCCAAGTCGACATGGCAGTACCAGACTGCACACAGGCTCTGCAATGGCAGGCCAGAGTTACATTTACAGGCTGCTTGTGTGGGTGGCACAACCAGTGCTGCAAGCCCACTAGCAGCATTTGATTTACAGGCCCTGGGCACACACGGTGCACTGTACTAGGGACTGATTAGTAAATCAAATCAGCAAATCATGGAAACACCAATCCATAATGACAACTTACAACAGCAGCACTTGCACTTTAACACTGGACAGTAGTGAGAAAGTGCGCAGAGACACTAAACCAGCAAAAACAGAGTCAAAACCGGAAGGTCAGAAAGCAAAAAGTCAGGGGAAACAGATGCCAAGTCTAACAGCCCCACAAGCTATTTCAGAAGTGCATTTGTTAAACTATATGTTAGCTGACATCAATGCATCCAGATCAGTTTGTTTGAGTTTTGAAGTATGTTATTTATGTTCTAACCTCTAAATGTTTTTCTTTTTGAAGGAAACATAATTAATTATAAAACCTCTGGAGGCTGTTTAAATGCATCCCAGACAAAGTGGAAAGGATTGTCCCCTGTAATAGTAATATGAAAATATTCTTTGGCAAAGGTTTCATTGCCAGTGATGAAATTCTTATCTGAAAGCAGAGAATTATTAAATCTCCATTGAGATTTCCTATTATTGATCTGCAAAATATCTAAGTCTGTCCATACCGGGGGCATGGTCAGATATCAGAATTGAGCCAATGTCCGAATTAACCAAATGTTGAACCATGCTTTTACTTAAAAACAAATAGTGAATTCTAGTTTGAAAATTATGAGTTGTCGAGGAAAAGGAGAACTCTCAAAGAACTGGATTAAACAATCCCCAGGTGTTAGATAGGGTGCTCTGTGAAATGGTACTTTCAAATGCGCTGAGAAGAATAAATCTAGCTGAGGAATGCCTGTCCAGAAGGGGATCCATTAATTGATTATAATCCCCACCTAGTAGGAAATTATCACCAGATTCTTCAAGTATTTTCTGTGTAATGAGTTTCCAAAAAGTGGATTGATGGATAGGGCCATACACATTCATTATTGAAAGGTTATTATATTCTATTTTTAGTTTAACCAAAATCCACCTTCTTTCAGAATCATTTCTTGTGTAATAAAAGAAATAGCCAAATTCTTGTGACAAAGTATAGCAACACCATTAGAAATAGAGGAGGAGAAAAATAATTCACCGACCCATTGCTTCTTCAGTTTAAGAACCTCAATATCAGAAAGATGTGTTTCTTATAATAAAACTAGCTGAGCCTTGATCCTAACCAAATGTGACGACTCTTTGCCTATCAACAGGGTTTTTCAAACCGTTTACATTCCATGTAGCAATTCAAAGATTCATTACAAATAATGTGATTGAAAAACACTTGACTTAATAAACGCATATTATGTATCAATCCTAGAATAAAAATGAAAGAAGAAAGAAAAACAGTAAGGAGTAATAGATAGAAAGAAAACAGGAAGTGGGGAACAATCCCCAACAAACTAACAAAGACATGAATAATGACAAAGGGGAAATGAAAATTCCCTAGTCGTAGTTGAAAACTATACGGATCTGAATTGAAACACCCCTAAGGATGTGAGAGTGGTGGAACACCTAAATTCAGACATGCACATCGTGAATCCAATGGACCAAAAAGTAAAGAAAAAATATATATACCACAGTGACGAAGTACAAGGACAGCGGGTGACACACAGCTGAATAGAGTAAAGTGGAAACATAGAAAAACAACATAATGGCATTTTTACAAAAGTCTCTGAACTTTCCAATATTAACATAAGGATAGATCAAATAGGAACCAGGAGACGAACAACAGGATGAGGTGGAAACAGAACAAGAAACTATACAAAAATCCAGTCTGAAATATTTTAAAAAAAACAAAGATGCAATTAGGCATTTCTTAAGCAAAACAACAAAATCATGAAGTAATAGAAGAATTCACTTCCATATCTTCAGATCTGTGCTGACTGATAAAATCTCTGAGGTTGCTAGAGTGATCAAATGTTAAAATCTTATCTTTGTACATTACCTTAAAAAGCAGGGATGCACTAAACCATATCTAGTATTCATGGTTTTGAGTTGCTGGCGATATGCAAGAAGTTGTTTTCTCATAAGTGCTGTAGTGTTGGTGACATCTTGAGTTAAAAAGACTTTGTTCCCTGAACAGTGCAATTCTCTGATTTCTTTAGCTGCTGAAAGAACACCCATCAATTCTGTGTATTGCAGGAAGAGAATGATGAGGCCCCTAGGCCTTGGGCTAGATGAAGAACAAACCTTAGGGCCCAATCAATGAGCCCTTTGGATGCTGAGTGGACCACGAGCTCTCAGGTGAACAGATGAGGGAATAGCATTTTGTAAGAATGAGATCATGTTGGAACCTTCAGATCCCTCTGGTATGCCATACAGGCAAAGATTATTTCTCCTGTTTCTGTTTTCCAAGTCCTCATTTTTTTTAAAAATATTGTTCAATTTCCTTGACCATATGGTAAACTTCTGGCATGGAATCTTCAATATCCCTCACTCTCTATTCAATAACAGGAATTCTTTTATCACAAAAAGACAATTTTACCTCAATTCTTTGAAGAGCTGCATAGGTTTCAACTACAAAACTTTTCAGGGTTCTAATCTCTTCCGTGAGATCGTTGAAGGTCAAGGGGGAAGTGACTTGGAGAGAGAGTCCACATCCTTTTAGGGCCTTTTAACAGAGGTAGAGGAGTTAGGCTTTTTAGAATCTGCTCCTGAAACTTAGAAGAAGCAGAGCACCTTTGTGAAAAATTACCTCCCTCTTACATGTTGGCCCCAAAAGATATGTTATCAAGGTCCTTCTGATGCCTTTTAGTCTTGATAAGGGACAGAGACTTGAAGAAAAAAGAAGTCGGTTTAGTGCCAGCCCTCTCCCTTTCAGATCTACCCATAAGGTCACAGGAAAGAACAGAATGTTCCAAACCCCTCAAGTAATAACATGTTAATAGCAATGCCAAAATGATTTAAGGTAAGGGTTCTCAACCTGAACTTGACAACCAATGCCAATAGAAGGAACAGGATCAATGTTATGAAGGGGTGGCATCTAACAACATTTGGGATTTCTGAATCCAGAAATAAAACTACAGCAAGGTAGGCACAAATATTCCTCAAACTGTTGCTAGGTAGGTGAAGGAGCCAATAACTCCACACCCTAGCAGAACAATTCAAAAGGAGTCTTAAAGAGAGTGCATGTCAAGTCAGACACTGAGGTAAAACCACATCATTGCGGGAGTTTAATTCAAAATAGGCATAGCAGTATTTTTTCAGTTATAAATAAACCAAACAAAGTGCTGGGACTTTAATGTTATAAAAATAAATAAAACCAAGCAACCTGCAAGAATTTTTTTCCCATACATCAAATGGCCTTATCAAAAATATGCTGCATTCATAAATGTTATTGTACCTTTCAGAAATGTTTCAGAGTATTGCTGTTAATAAAAAAAACTCCTTCAGCAGCAAGACAAGAGCTTTACATTCATTGTAGAAAGGCTTTCGAATGATTTGCTTACTTAGAAGATGCATTGAATTGAAAGGCAGAGCAATATTATTTTAATTCATTATTATCTTTGTCCTGCGGTTCAGTAAAGTTAAATCTGTGTTAAAGAAGCCTTTGACAGCAATAGAGATAAAGTGAGAGGTGAAAAGCTGGCGAATCAATCAATCAATCAATCAATCAGGGGTTGGTAAAGCGCAACTACTCACCCGCGAGGGTCTCACGTCACGAGGGGACGGATCCGATTGAGTGCTGGGGTCATCCGAAGTGCCAGATCTTGAGGTCCTTCCTGAACTGGAGCAGTGTGGGAGCTTGCTGGAGGGGGAGGGGGAGGTCGTTCCAGGCCTTGGCTGCGAGGAAGGAGAAGGGCTTTCCTCCCATTCTGGTCTTGTAAATGCGTGGATCGGTGGCAAGAGAGAGGTCAGCTGATCGGAGGTGTCTTTTGGGTGCGTGGAAGGAGAGGTGGTTGTTCAGGTATGTTGGTCCGGTGTTGTGGAGGGCCTTGTATTTGTGAGTAAGGAGTTTGAAGGTTATTCTTCTTTCGATAGGGAGCCAGTGGAGATTGCGTAGGTGTTGGGTGATATGGCTGCGACGGGGGATGTCTAGGATCAGTCTGGCTGAGGCGTTGTGGACGCTCTGGAGTTTGCGAAGTCGCTTCTTGTTGATTCCAGTGTAGAGAGCATTGCTGTAGTCCAGTCTGCTACTGATGAGAGCATACGTGACAGTTTTTCTGGATTCAGATGGGATCCATCTGATCGTCTTTTGGAGTATGCGGAGGGTGTTGAAGCAGGCTGAGGATCTGGCGTTGATGTGGCAGTTCATTGTGAGCAATGAGTCTAGTATGATGCAGAGGTTTCATGCGTGGTCCTTCGGGGTCGGGGGTTTACCGGGGGCGGGGGGCCACAAGGAGTCGTCCCATGCGGAGGGGGTGGAGCCAAGGTTGAGGACTTCTGTTTTCGCAGAGGTGAGTTTCATGCAGCTCTTTTTCATCTAGGTGACGACGGCTTTCATCGCTTCTTGGAAGTTGTGTCTAGTGATGTTGGGTTCGTTGGTGAGGGAGAGGATAAGCTGCGTGTTGTCAGTGTAGGAGATGATGTTGAGCCAGTGGGTTCTAATGATGGTTGCGAGGGGGTCCATGTAGATGTTGAAGAGGGTGGGACTGAGGGAGGATCCCTGGGGCACTCCACAGTTGGTTTCTGTTGGTTCCGAGAGGTAGGGCAGGAGTCTGACTCACTGAGTTCTGCCAGTGAGAAATGAGCATATCCAGTTGAGGGCCTTTTCGTGGATGCTGGCTTCTCGGAGCCTGGTGGCTAGTGTGTGGTGGGAGACAGTGTCGAAGGCAGCCAAGAGGTCCAGGAGGATGAGGGCTGCCGTTTGGCCCTGGTTGCGGAGGGAGCGGATGTCGTCAGTGGCGGCGAGTAGGGCGGTCTCAGTGCTGTGGTTGCTGCAGAATACGAATTGGGAGATGTCCAGGACGTTGTTAGCTTCTATGAAGTTTGCTAGCTGGGTGTTGACGGCCTTTTCGTAGACTTTGGCTGCAAATCACCCCAGCACTTCTTCCAAAACATGACAGGTGGCTTCTCCACAGAAGTATTTCACATTCTGTAGAATAGATAAACTTGCTCACTCTTCAATAAATCTGTCATAAAATGTTGAAAAGCTGACTGGAGCAAAGTGCCCATGCTTACTAAAACAAACACATCCTGTTTCTTCTTACATGTCAATTAACAGGCTAGAAAATAATCTTTTTCTTAAAGAAAACTGGAGCCACAAGTTGCCTTATTATCTTATTCTATTTTGTGCAGTCACAAATCATCCTAATGCCACTAAATTCTAAAGGTCCTCTCCGCCACAGCCCTCACTGAACTGTATCTGCCATCTTGGGCTTTCAAGCCATGCCCACCACAGTTCTACACTTCAAGCTCTGTTTTGTTTAGAATTTAGTATTTAAATGTAGTCAGTATTGGAGTAATAGATAAAAAATAATATTTGTTACCAAAACAACTAGGAACCCAACCAATCCGATTGTGCTTCAGAAAGAGATTGAAACCCCTTTGCCCAATCAGTACTTTAACTAAACTCTACTCGTCAACTTCTCTGGCAGACTAGTCCATCCGATCAATTTATATCCTTTGACTTCCATCTCTCTCCTCCACGCTTCACCCCATACTCCTCCTAAACATTCTCTTCTTATTTCCTCCATTTACTCTGTTGTTATGATGTATCATGCGCTAACACCCAGTGTTTAATTTGAACCGGTGTTTGAAGTTGGGGCCTGCCAGCACTCATTGTTGGAGACTCGCACTGATTTTTGCTCATCAGATCCAGAGCAAGACTGTAAAAAACATGCATGGCAGAAAGAAGGAAGAAAAGATGGAAAAGCCTTGGCAAATGAAGAAAGTAGGAACCTGCAAGAGTGAGATAAATGGGCAGGGAGTGTCTGGTGGTGGGTTGAAGATGCATGAGGTGGAATGAACACTACACAGCCTTGGTATTTGGCATGCTGACATTCAGTAACTCCAGCCTCTGGCTTCTGAGCATAATGTTGGGCCCTGGCACTTATATTTTCTCAAATTAAGGACTGCTAATACTACCATGTGTAGCAGTGCTATATAAGACTGTTGAATACCAATGAATAAATCGAGATTACCTTTCCAATTGATTACTATATGTGTCTATAATCCTAGAAAAGGGAAGTTCTAGTCTATACATAAAGGACCCCTAACGAAAATATACTGCAATGGCTGTAAATGGGTGAAAAAACTGTATTAAGAATGCAATAGAATTGTTTAGTTTCTCAAGTGATCTTAAGCTCAGTAGGAAGTTCTAAGGCGGTAAAATAATGTTGGCAAGATACCATACTTGCTGGGCTACCTCAAAGTACCAATGTCTGTTAGAATGCGGCATGGTTTTGTGATCTTTTGGTTTTGCCGTTTAACTAGGCATGACCTTACAGGGGCATGACAAAAATGTAAAGAAGGAAGAAATCCTATATTGTTTATGCAGTGTGGATGGGCAAACCCTGACCCATGCAGTGTGTGAGAAGAACCTGGCAGCAAGGGAAACATGCTACACTACACGGTGCAATCACAGTAATTTTTGGCCACACTGATTGCCCACGTCAAATGACTAGCCACCTTTAGTCGTACATCTTTCTGGTCCACACCATCACACAGCAATTCTATAATTCTAAAATATCTGACAATACAGCGTAAATTTCCTATATTCCGTCTCACATCAAATCGTGTCAAAGTAGAAGTCCAAGCGTATTTTCAATGGACATCTTAGTGGCGATCAAAATGACGCTGCTCACAAATTAACGCATGTCAATAATCTTCTCCTTTGCTGAACCCACAATGTGAATCCTGAAGTAAGATTCCTTTCAAGTATTAGATGACTGGAATAGTCAACCTGTGTTCGGCATGTTAAACGACCTCTGGCCAGGTTTGGCGTACTTTGACACAATTTGATGTGAGATGGATAGGAATTTTACACTGTATTTTCAGGTATTTTTGAATTATTGAATTGCTGCATGATGGTGCAGACCAGAATTGGCGAACTTTGCCAACATACAGGCACATGCATCAAAGCTTTTTGCGATCGCAAACGGTGCGATTCGCAAAAATCGGCCGTTTGCGATCGCAAAATTAGCTTTTGCGATACATCGAGGGTCAAGGCCCTCGCAATTTGAGAATTCGCAATTAACTGCGAGTTCTCAAATTGCGATTGCATTTAAGGAATCGCAAATTGAGATTCCTTAAATGCAATGCATTAAAGTAAAAAAATTAGCGATTTCGCTAATAGGGGCGCAAATTACCATGAAGTTGAACTTCATGGTAATTTGCAAAACTTTGAAAAATGCACTAAAGTGCATTTTTCTAAGTTCCATTTTACACACACACGCCCTTGGGGCATGTGTGTGTGCAAGATGTACTCATATGCAGATTTCAGGGGTGCAACAGGGTGTCCTTTTGACACCCTGGCACCCTTGAAATTGCATTCTCAATTTGCGATTCTCTAATTGAGAATCGCAAATTGAGAATGTCTTCCCATTCATTCCTATGGGCCTCTAGGCCCATAGGAATGAATGGGGAGGTATTCTTAATTGCGACTCGCAATTTGCGAGTCGCAATTAAGGAATGTTTAGAAATTGCTATTTTTTAAGCGATTTCTACATGCATAGGCTTTTATGATTCCCTTAATTGCGATTCCTTAAAAATCGCAATTAAGAAATCGCAAAATCCAACATTGATGCATGTGCCTGATACTCTTTTAAGGCCCTGAAGAAGCATTGTGCTTGCGAAACAAGTTGGCTGTGTTTGTCTACTTATGAGTGAAAAAGGAAAACAAGCTTGAATAAAGAAAAACACACAAGCAGAAGATTAAACCTGTGTACTTTGTACTGACTTATTTTGTGACTTTGCTTGATATTTGTTTGGTTGCCTCTCGCTATTGCATAAATGTATCACATGCAGTGTGTCTTTGTCCAGGTCTTCAGGATTTGAGAAAGATTTTTTAAAATGTTTTTTGGAAGCATGGAACCATAGAAGAGGACATCGAATCTTTGGAGAAAACACAATGTAATTAAATTTGCACTTAATTGTGAGGGTCATAGAAATTAATTAAACAAGATTGTGTGTGACATATTCTGGATTTTCAACCTCATCTGGGCATATTTATGGGGATTTGGTGCAGGGAAGCACAGCAAGCCACCTTGCTGCACTGCCCTGAGTCAAAGTGAATGGACAGGAATGCCGCCAATCTATGGCATAAGATGCATTCCATTCCTTTCCCCTTGTGCTGGCACCATTTCGGCACCAAGGTGCAAGGGTGCATGCGTTGCATGCAGGATTGTTTTTGTGCAGGAAGGGGTACCATTTAATATCTTCTATGTGCTATACCTTCAGTGCACCTGCATTGCACTAATCTATTGTTTCTCGAGCATCCAGTGTCCATTCTTATAAAACACTTCATACCAATCCCCCCACACAGTGATTTACCCCTTTTTGGTCTTCTGTAAACAGCAGTTCGTACGCCATTTGTGCAACTTAAGCAGCTACTTATTTAGTTTTTATGTGTTTTATTACATGTATGTTTTTGTATCTTATGATTATAAATATAGAAGTCTGATTGTCTAAAAAATAAATCAAATATTATAATTTCACTACTATTATTAAGAAACTCAGTTGCAGGGTCACAGGACTAGCAGTTTAGTGGGAGTTTTGAATTGTGTACAATTGTCTCAAAGACAGGGCTATATGGGATCCATTGGGGGGCTGTTGCTTTGTGCTTGTGGCTTCATAGATCAACTTTAATTTTATCAGTTGTAGGTTTTCTGGATGTTCTACTGGCTTAGAGGTTAGTGCTTATGATTATCTCAATGGCTCTTCTACCCAGATTTAATGATAATTAAATATATTTGTGCGTCAGCTATTAGTGTGCGGGTTTCCATTGTGGTACAGTGGTAGAAAAGAGTGGATTTTAATTTGTGCAGCTTAAGTCTTTTGGCTGCAGACTTATCGCAATGAATTATTGATAAAGCTATAGAGTAAACACAGATTTTAAGTATAGCAAAGCAGAAGAGTGGGTCGAATGGCCAAGTGGTCATGGTAGTCCAAATGGCTCAGTGATAGAGTTTAGATTACTCTAAATATGCCATTGGTATATGTGTAAATCAGTTCAATTAGTCCACAAACGTAGTTTTAGATTAATCAAAATGGTTCAGTAGAGTACCTTCATTTTAGCCGAATGGTACAGTAGAATCGCTTCAGGTTAATCCCAATGGCTCTGTTGACTAGCTTCAGTTAAGTGCAAATATTTCACTTCAATAGTTTAACTAAGTCTAAATGGCTCAGGAGGTTGAGGGTGGCCAGAAGAACCTTGGAGCATAGCTTCACAGTTGTTCAAAGACCTCATACAAGGACCTCATGTAAAGTTATCCATAGCGGACTTTCACGAGTCACCGAAATATCCCAAAAGATCATTCATAGGACATTATCGTAATTGCTAACACTGAAGGGTGTAGGTTTGTGTCAACTGTTAGTGTTGTTAGAGAAGGGGTACCCCAGTTGAGAGTACTTTTGTTAGAATATGCTATTGGTAGTCATTTTGTGGTTAGCTTGCCGACTAGGACCTAGTTCAATTATAGAAACTATACTCATCTGCAGTTGGTGGATTGACCTCTGTGGTCAGTGTCATAAAGGGAAAACAAATTGCTTGGACATTTCAGACAAACGTTTTAAGATACCCTTATGCTATTTCACTCAAACAAAGATGCCTTTGGTTAGTTCGGATTGATCATGAGAAGTGTCAAACTCTTCACTGTCTTCTTTTGTAGGAGATCGTGGTGGGCCCCGCAACCTGATCTGGCGCTTTGGCAAAAAAAACATAGAGAACAACTCGGTCATCATCACCAAAGATGGCTGCTACCTTCTTTGTGTACGTGGAAGTCTTGAGAGCGAGGGTGACAAAGCAGACATCAAGGTCTACAGTCGGAGCAATGGTGAAAAGCCAGAACTCATCCTCGAGGGGCAGATGACCAACAGAGTGATGAATTTGTTGACTCTTCAAACATTCTTGAAGGGAGACACAATGAATGTCACAGTTGACTCCGAAGCTAAGCTGAGCAGTTTATCCCTGAAGCTAACTTTCCTGTTGGAGATCCCACTTGATGAGGCTGACCCTACATCTCAATAGAAGGAATTTTCCATGGTGTACATTAGTTTTTCCCATGAGCCATGCATTCCTATTGAATGAAGTATTTAATATGTAGGGCATGTGAAAATGAACAGACTTGCTCAAAAGAACCATGTGTGCCACTGAAAAGCAAAACATGCTCAGGATTAATTTATGTCTGTACATTATGAACAGTTCATGCCACAGATAGTCTAATTTCAAATGTGCTAACTCTTAATATTGGACGTTCAACATTAACCTGTATATTTATGAAAGGAGCAAAGATGTGTGCAATTGCTCCTTGAACGACCTTCAACAATAAGCTCTGTATATCAAATGACATGTATTTTGTTTCTTCCACACAAGGTTCAGCTTTTGCTCTCTGTTAAAGGTCATTTCCACTATTTATTGTTGCTTTATGCATCTTGCGCCCCAAAGAGCAGATAGCATCTTATGCATTGATGGGTATACGATGAGGAGCAGCTTGACCAAGATGGCGGATGTGACTTCCCAACACCAAGATGGCAGCTTACACATGCAACATTCCCATTCTAATACACCAGTTATTTGCTTGCCTCTTCCCCTTCCAGAAACCCAAGTACCTCGGAGCCGATCTAAAGACGGTGCCATCCTGCCTGTCTTCAGCTTGATTGATAATAGCATGGAACTAAGATGCAAGAACAGTTTCACAATTTAACCCACTGTCTAATATGACAAAAATATATCACTGCTAATATGCTCATGCTGATATGATAAATGCCACCAATGAGCTAAAGTGGGAGCTTCCACTCAAGCCTCCAGACCCCGTCCTAGCACTATAGCATAAATTGGAAAGGGCATCTCCCTTTCAGCTTATGAATTTCTCCGTCTGGCCACCTTAACTCGCACAAACATTAATGAATTTTGTTAGCCACACGCCTTTTAATCACGTCCCCTGAGCCACGGGCTCAGTCCATTCTGAAGAAACCCCTGTAGATAACAAGCTTTAAAGCACCACAGTGCAACAAGCTATGCTTTTCTTGGGAAGCTCTGCATGGTAATACTGCAATATTATTTTCTTTTTGTTATCAGAACACATTATTTTCACAGTTTCAATGCTATTGGTTAACATTAATGTTCATATTCCACATTTTTCACTGTATTTTCTATTTTTTCTGTTCTAGAGGAAAAATATTTCTGCTGTACACTCATACAGGAGAGAGTATTCATTCCGCTCTACCGCCATCTTCATGTGATTAATTAAGCATCATCGAAGGCTGTATTGTTATTGCGGGGTGTGCCACATTATAATTTAATTGGCGAAGTTTTGTGAATGTGACAAAATTCGCATCTTTCTGAAAGTCGAAGTGTGTGATTTTGCGAAACGTCACCTTCAAACTAAATGTATCACAAAATTAATTCCCCAGCAACCTCTTTTGCGAAATGTATGTTTTGTGTGTTTTCGCGCTAGCAAATCATACATTTTAGTGGATTTTCACACACGATGGGGCATATTAGCAAGACCCACGTTAAAATTATCGCCATTTTAGCGGCAGGAAACTGCCGCTAAAACGAGCGATAATGGGCTTGCTAATATGCGCTATAGAATTCCAGTAGAAGCCCATGTTAGACGTGCAGAACATCTAACCTGGGCTTCTATTGGAATTCCATAACGCATATTAGCAAGCTCATTATCGCCGTTTTAGCGGCAGTTTCCTGCCGCTAAAATGGCGATAATTTTAACGTGGGTCTTGCTAATATGCCCCGATATTTTTTAAACTTTGCTACCTTCATGAAGTTGTCAAAGTTTATTAAAAGGGTGCTATATTAGCAAAAGTCAATCTCACAATTTTAAAACACCCCACATTACTATTCTGTTCATTTCAGGTCTCTTCTTCAAAATAACTTGCTTTGCCTGTGCTTTGGCTAATATAAATTCTCTAATTCAGTTGTAATCGCAGATGCTTGATTCCACTGCTGACACCATCCCTTTGTTCCAGATCTGAGTATAACCTCTTCATGTTCTTAAAAGCTTTGGGCAGATTTGCAAGCCCCTTGCGCCACTTTTGCGTCACTTTTCCCATGTTAAAAATGACGCAAAAGTGGCGCAAAAGCCCCTTTATCTTCTAGTGACCTGCTTTACACATGTTTCTGGGCCATGTTCCACATGTAGAGTGGCATAAAACACGCAGGGGCATATTAACAACGAGGCGATAGTCAATTATCGCCGCTTTAGCGTCCGTTTTCGGACGGAAAGCGGCGATAATTCTATTGCCTAATCAGCAAGGTCACGCTGTCGCGTGAATCCCTGCACTATCGCCCTTTCCCCCAACGCCCATCCTTGCATCTCTAATGAGATGCAAAGTGGGCGTTACTGGGCGTACCCCAGATGGGTTACGTTGTAAATATCGCCGATGTGCACATCGCGATATTTACAAGGCAGCCCACAGGATTATAGCAGACGTTAGATTTTGGCGAAAACAGCCGTTTTCGCCAAAATCTAACGTCTGCTATAATCCCGACTTACCTATGTTAGCCATAGGAGGTGGATTCTGCTGATACGACCCTGTGGGTCGTATCAGCAAGGTTGTCGCCTTTTGCAGGGAACATCGCTGGAAAACCAGCGATGTTCCCTGCAAAACGGCGATAACCTCGCTATCTCTGGAATTTTTATCGCCCTGGAGTAACGCGTTGTTAATAACGCGCTACCAGGGCGATAAATGCCAGAGATAGCCAGCGATAATATAATTATCGCTACGCACGGCCAGCGATAATTATCGCTGGCCGTTGTTAATATGCCCCGCAGCTTTAGTTTCTGTCTGTCGGTAAAGCACAGCAGCCAAACAAGATAACTTGATCCGTGACGTCATCACTTTAGACTCCTGTAAGAATATCACACTCCATTGTTTTCTTATACACCTACAACATATGTTATTACGTTGTACCCTAATTATGTTAACCCTGGTAGAATAGAGCAGGCCAGTCTTTAAAAAGACGGGAAACTTATCGAGTTGCCGCCCCAGCCCCTTGGTTTTGTTCATGTTATAAAATAATTAAATGAAAATACAGCTTCATGTCAACATTCGTGTGCGTAGGCAGATTTGATCCATGCAGGATTTAAAAGCAACTAAGTTGAACCTCCAATGACCTTGACATTCCGTCTTCTGTGGCCGTAGACAGCAAAACGCCCATAACTGTGAATGGCAGAGGTGTTCGTTTGCTATTTATTTGATAAAATAATGTATCTATTTAATTGTATTTTTACAAAAAAATAAGATTTTTTTATATAAAAATGAGTTGACAACTTAAATAAAATAAGGCTGAAAGCAGAGAACCACTTTGCTGTGTATTGCACTCTTTCTTTCACGACTGTGTCAAATGGCAGAAGCCATGGCTAAAAGTTTTGTTCCGAAATGAAAATTGATTGGGTAGTCAAAATCACTGAGTCCCTATTGACATTACACCTGTGGGTCTCTTTTTCCAACCTGAGCATTGGGGAAAAGTTAGATTGAACATACTTGATAGGCAATGAAGATCCCAAGCTTTGAATACATTGCCCGAGCAATTAATGCAACAATTGACCACTGCTATGATTTGTATTTGGACTTCCTGCAATGTTCACACCAGTTGTGGTTAGTTCCAAATGCAACCTCTTGCCTGGTTGTGGTTTGGAACAAGGTGAACTGCATCTCACTTGTGCGTCTCAACCAGTAGAGTTATGGTTAAAATGGTCATGTTTATAAATACAGTAGTAGGCCACACTCCCCTATCTGCAATATCATTGTTTCCGCAGTACGTGTTATCAAAAGTGTCCATATCTGTCATAATGGAAGTCCATTGATTTCACTGGAACTATTAGAAAGCCTATTCTGTGACAGGAAACTGGCAGTATCTCTATTATCATCCCCTTACGGGGTCCCGAATTTTATATGAAGGGTGGTTGGTGTATGGAATAGAGCTGGGAAGACTTAGAGGAGTTGACCACAAGTCATACATGTGCTTACATTACTCTGAAGCATCTTTGATTGTGTCATTAAGCATATTCTGAAAATACAGCCTTTTGAGGTTTATGAAGTCTACGGGATGAGTAAGAGTGGTTTACCTGGCCTACACCCATGAGTTCCCAGAAGCTGAAAAAATTGATCATTATTTAAAAGTTTCAACCTGAATGAGGCCAAAGAAAGATCAACAGCTCTACACTATCTTGTGAAGCCCAGCATGTGTGCACCATTCTGTAATAAAGAGTGAAATCTACATACAGAAGCAAAGGAGAGACATTTTGAGGAACAGAAAGAACCACTTGAGACTGTGGTCCACCAGGCCCATATGACAAGGAGGATGCTGGCCCCAGTAGCCACCTAATGATTGATTTGGTTATTCGACAAAAGATGCGTGAGGCACAGAACTCAATCTAGAGCTCACCCAAAGTAGATGTCTGCAAGGCTCTTTGCCACCTGTGGATCATTATCAGCAGCCACAGGAATGCATGAAAGCGACCAGCATAGAGGCATTTGGTAGTCATTTGATGTAAACTTTAAAAGTACGTATCTCCTTCATGGGACCTCAATAACTGCTTAAAGTTCCAGGCTTGATGTGAATGGTTGTAGTTGGTCACAGGAGAGGGATTGATTTTTCTGTGGGTGTTGCCTTCTAAACCCACCCCTCTAAGTATGCTGTGGTTAATGAACTATCATGATAAATTCCTCCAGGAGTGCCAGAGAAGATAAACAACAACAATTTACCAACCAGCAGCATCACTTCTGGGCGGTAGGTCTACCTGATAGATTTTTAGGGAAATAGTAAAGAGCTACATCCAAATAATTAGCAAGATTTTGTTGCTTGTGACGTTAGTAATAGAGCCTCTAGTAACACACACACACACACACATACACGCACGCACGCACACACACACACACACACACACACTAACACAATGAAAACACCGCAAAAAGACTCCACACAGGTTTAGAAACATAGGGAAGATTTATCTGAGTAAAACAAGACCAAAACGGCAAAAACCCAATACGTAGATGTCGAGGAATTAATTTTTAACCCCTTCGCTGCTAGGCCTTTTCCCCCCCTGTGCTAAGCCTTTTTTTGGCTATTTGGGGTAGTTTGCGCTTAGGCCCCTGTAACTTTTTGACCACATAAGGTATCCACGCCAAATTTGCGTCCTTTTCTTCCAACATCATGGGGATTCTAAAGGTACCCAAGGTTTGTGGATTCCCCTGGAGGGGTCCCAGAAATTAGCCAAAATACAGCTAAATTTTGTTTTTTTTGGGAAAATTGGGAAAAAAGGGCTGCAAATGAAAGCGTCAGGGTTTTTCCCTGCAAATAGTGTCAAAAAAGGATTTGTGGGGCTGAAATCACAATTTTCCCAGATTTTAGGAAATGACAGACTTTTGTCAGAAAACCAACATTTTTTACACAGTTTGGGCATTTTTCTGGGACATAGTCTATTTTTGCTATTTTTTGTGCTTTCAACCTCCTTCCAGTTAATGGTAGAAATGGGTATGAAAGCAATAATGGATCCTGTAAAGCTATACATTTTAGAAAAGTAGACAAAATTCTGAATTCAGCAAGGGGTCATTTGTGTAGATCCATCAAGGTTTCTTTATAGAAATTTACAGTTAAATATAGGAAAAATTGAAAATTTGTTGAAAAAAACAGCCTTTTGTGTCAACGTTTTCACCTGTAACTTCTTCTAATTATGACAGGTCTTTGAAAGCATTACACCGTTACATCCGCTGGACGTTACTGGTTGTGGGGATATATAGGACTTGTTGGTTCACCAAGAACCCGACGAACCCAGAGTCAAAAACTGAGCAGCAATTTGCAATGGCTTTTTATTATGTACCGGGTATATAGCAATTATTGTGGGAAAATGTATACATGGAAAAATCGGTATGAAAGACACCTATGTATTTCTGAAATGGGAACAAATTATAGAGTTTAGAAACAGTAGATATTTGCACATTTTCGAAATTGGGAATACTCATACTAGCATGAGAATTATGGGTCATTTTTCAAAAAGACTTCTTTTTTACACAATGTCTTTCATTTGGAAGGCAGAAATGCATCGAAAGTCAATAAGTAATAACAGTTGCTTTACAAATATGAATTACCCTAAGTCTCCCGATAAAAATGGTACCTCACTTGTGTGGGTAGGCATAGTGCCTACGACAGGAAATGGCTCAAAACCCAACGTGAACACACCACATTTTCTCAATGAAAAATTACCCTTTTTTGCAAAGTGCCTAGCTGTAGTTTTTGAACCCTAGCTCTCCCGGCACCTAGGGAAACCTAGCAAACCTATACATTTTTGAAAACTAGACACGCAGGGGAATCCAGGATGGGGTGACTTGACTGCTTCCCACCAGGTTCTGTTACCCAGAATCCCTTGCAAACCTAAAAAATTGTCAAAAAAAACCCATTTTCCCCACATTTCTGTGGTGGAAAGTTCTGGAATCTGCGTGGATCCACAAATTTCTACTCACCCCGCGTTCCCCAAAGTGTTCCGAGAAAAATGGTACCTCACTTGTGTGGGTCGGCCTAGTGCCCGCGGCAGGAAACAGCGCAAAACGCAATGTGGTCACACCTCAATTTTGCAGTGAAAAATGACCCTTTTTTGGCAAAGGCCTAGCTGTAGTTTTTGAACCCTAGCTCTGCTGGCACATAGGGAAACCTAGCAAACCTATACATTTTTGAAAAGTAGACACCCAGCGTAATCCAGGATGGGGTGACTTGACTGCCTCCCACCAGGTTCTGTTACCCAGAATCCCTTGCAAACCTACAAAATTGTAAAAAAAAAAAAACACATTTTCCCCACATTTCTGTGCTGGAAAGATCTGGAATCTGCGTGGATCCACAGATTTCCACCCACCCCGCGTTCCCCTAAGTCTTCCAAGAAAAATGGTACCTCATTTGTGTGGGTCGGCCTAATGCCCGCGACAGCGAACGGCGCAAAACGCAACGTGGTCACACCTCAATTTCGCAGTGAAAGATGACCCTTTTTTGGCAAAGTGCCTAGCTGTAGTTTTTGAACCCTAGCTCTGCTGGCACCTAGGGAAACCTAGCAAACCTATACATTTTTGAAAACTAGACACCCAGGGTAATCCAGGACGGGGTGACTTGACTGCCTCCCACCAGGTTCTGTTACCCAGAATCCCTTGCAAACCTAAAAAATTGTCAAAAAAAACACAATTTCCCCACATTTCTCTGGTGGAAAGTTCTGGAATCTGCGTGGATCCACAAATTTCCACTCACCCCGCGTTCCCAAAAGTCTTCCGAGAAAAATGGTACCTCACTTGTGTGGGTCGGCCTAGTGCCCGCGGCAGGAAACGGCGCAAAACGCAACGTGGTCACACCTCAATTTCGCAGTGAAAAATGACCCTTTTTTGGCAAAGTGCCTAGCTGTAGTTTTTGAACCCTAGCTCTGCTGGCACCTAGGGAAACCTAGCAAACCTATACATTTTTGAAAACTAGACACCGAGGGGAATCCAGGATGGGGTGACTTGACTGCCTCCCACAAGGTTCTGTTACCCAGAATCCCTTGCAAGCCTAAAAAATTGTCAAAAAACCCACATTTTCCCCACATTTCTGTGCTGGAAAGTTCTGGAATCTGCGTGGATCCACAAATTTCCACCCACCCCACGTTCCCCAAAGTCTTCCGAGAGAAATGGTACCTCACTTGTGTGGATCGGCCTAGTGCCCGCGACAGGCAACGGCGCAAAACGCAACCTGGGCACACCTCAATTTCGCAGTGAAAAATGACCCTTTTTTTGGCAAAGTGCCTAGCTGTAGTTTTTGAACCATAGCTCTGCCGGCACGTAGGGAAACCTAGCAAACCTATACATTTTTGAAAACTAGACACCAAGGGGAATCCAGGATGGGGTGACTTGACTGCCTCCCACCAGGTTCGGCTACCCAGGATCCCTTGCAAACCTAAAAAAATGTCCAAAAAAACACATTTTCCCCACATTTCTGTGGTGGAAAGTTCTGGAATCTGCGTGGATCCACAAATCTCCACCCACCCCGCGTTTCCAAAAGTCTTCCGAGAAAAATGGTACCTCACTTGTGTGGGTCGGCCTAGTGCCCGTGACAGGAAACGGCGCAAAACGCAACGTGGACACACCTCAATTTCGCAGTGAAAAATGACCCTTTTTTGGCAAAGTGCCTAGCTGTAGTTTTTGAACCATAGCTCTGCCGGCACCTAGGGAAACCTAGCAAACCTATACATTTTTGAAAACTAGACACCCAGGGGAATCCAGGATGGGGTGACTTGACTACCTCCCACCAGGTTCTGTTACCCAGAATCCCTTGCAAACCTAAACAATTGTCAAAAAAACCACATTTTCCCCACATTTCTGTGCTGGAAAGTTCTGGAATCTGCGTGGATCCACAAATTTCCACCCACCCCGCGTTCCCCTAAGTCTTCTGAGAAAAATGGTACCTCATTTGTGTGGGTCGGCCTAGTGCCCGCGACATCAAACGGCGCAAAACGCAACGTGGTCACACCTCAATTTCGCAGTGAAAAATGACCCTTTTTTGGCAAAGTGCCTAGCTGTAGTTTTTGAACCATAGCCCTGCCGGCACCTAGGGAAACCTAGCAAACCTATACATTTTTGAAAACTAGACACCCAGGGGAATCCAGGACGGGGTGACTTGACTGCCTCCCACAAGGTTCTGTTACCCAGAATCCCTTACAAACCTAAAAAATTGTCAAAAAAAACCCATTTCCCCCACATTTCTGTGGTGGAAAGTTCTGGAATCTGCGTGGATCCACAAATTTCCACCCACCCCGCATTCCCCAAAGTCTTCCGAGAAAAATGGTACCTCACTAGTGTGGGTCGGCCTAGTGCCCGCAACAGGAAACGGCGCAAAACGCAACGTGGACACACCTCAATTTCGCAGTGAAAAATGACCCTTTTTTTGGCAAAGTGCCTAGCTGTAGTTTTTGAACCATAGCTCTGCCGGCACCTAGGGAAACCTAGCAAACCTATACATTTTTGAAAACTAGACACCCAGGGGAATCCAGGATGGGGTGACTTGACTGCCTCCCACCAGGTTCTGTTATCCAGAATCCCTTGCAAACCTAAGAAAATGTCCAAAAAAACACATTTTCCCCACATTTCTGTGGTGGAAAGTTCTGGAATCTGCGTGGATCCACAAATCTCCACCCACCCCGCGTTCCCCAAAGTCTTCCGAGACAAGTGGTACCTCACTTGTGTGGGTCAGCCTAGTGCCCGCGGCAGGAAACGGCACAAAACGCAACGTGGACACACCTCAATTTCGCAGTGACAAATGACCCTGTTTTGGCAAAGTGCCTAGCTGTAGTTTTTGAACCCTAGGCTCTGCCAGCACCTAGGGAAACCTAGCAAACCTATACATTTTTGAAAACTAGACACCCAGGGGAATCCAGGATGGGGTGACTTGACTGCCTTCCATCAGGTTCTGTTACCCAGAATCCCTTGCAAACCTAAAACATTGCTGAAAAACCACATTTCCCTCACATTTCTGTGGTGGAAAGTTCTGGAATCTGCGTGGATCCACAAATTTCCACCCACACAAGTGAGGTATCATTTTACTCGGGAGAACAAGGGGAACGCTGGGTGGTAGGACATTTGTGCCGGCACGGTGATTCCACACAAAAATATGTGGAAAATGTGTTTTTTCAGCTAAATTTGAGGTTTGCTTGGCATTCTGGGTAGGAGAATGATGGGGGACCCACGCAAGCCATACCTCGCTGGACTCCCCCGGGTGTCTAGTTTCCAGAAATGTGTGGGTTAGGTAGGTTTCCCTAGATGGATGTCAAGCCCCGGGCCAAAAACTCATGGGACCCCCCATGCAAAATCAGGTTGGTTTGTGATATGTAATTTTGATGTTGCCTCAATAGCTTTTGGGGCCTTGCCTGTCGCGGGTCCATGACCCACCCACGCAAGTGAGGTACCATTTTTATCGGGAGACCTGGGGGAACGCTGGGTGGGAGGAAATTTGTGGATCCACGCAGATTCCAGAACTTTCCCACACAGAAATGTGACAAAAAAGTGAATTTTTCGGCGAAATTTGAGGTTTGCAGGGGATTCTGGGTAGGAGAATGATGGGGGACCCACGCAAGCCATACCTCGCTGGACTCCCCCGGGTGTCTAGTTTCCAGAAATGTGTGGCTTAGGTAGGTTTCCCTAGATGGATGTCGAGCCCCAGGCCAAAAACTCATGGGACCCCCCATGCAAAACCAGGTTGGTTTGTGATATGTAATTTTGATGTCGCCTCAATAGCTTTTGGGGCCTTGCCTGTCGCGGGTCCTTGACCCACCCACACAAGTGAGGTACCATTTTTATTGGGAGACCTGGGGGAACGCTGGGTGGGAGGAAATTTGTGGATCCACGCAGATTCCAGAACTTTCCCACACAGAAATGTGAGAAAAAAGTGGATTTTTCAGCAAAATAGAAGGCTTGCAGGGGATTCTGGGTAGGAGAAAGATGGGGGACCCACGCAAGCCATACCTCGCTGGACTCCCCCAGGTGTCTAGTTTCCAGAAATGTGTGGGTTAGGTAGGTTTCCCCAGATGGCCGCCGAGCCCCGGACCTAAAACTCATGGGACCCCCCATGCAAAACCAGGTTGGTTTGTGATAGGTAATTTTGATGTCACATCAATAGGTTTTGGGCCCTTCCCTGCCGCGGGTACTTGGCCCACCCATACAAGTAAGGTACCATTTCTATTGGGATACTTGGAGAAATGCTGGGGGGTTGGAAATTTGTTGTTACTTTCTGCAGTGTGAAAATTTGGGCACAAAATGCAAGGAAAATGTCACAGTCACATTTTGAGGTTTGCAGGACATTTTGGGTAAGATAACTTGTTGGGATCCACAAGAGAGACATCACCATGCACTCCCATGGGTGTTTAGTTTACGACAAAAACTACAGTTGTTAGGTTATTCTTAAATGAAATGTACAGCTTGGCAGAGAGACAAAACAGACAAAGATTACTGCACAGCCATCTATTCCTCAAACACACACACATACTGGTTGGATTTGGCACGAGGGCGAGCGATGGTTCAGTATATAGAATTGTATTAAAAAGAGATTTCACAAAAATGAAATGCAGTCAATAATTGAATGGACAAAAAAACTGAACCAGTGACTCACAGCTCGTGAGCTGTAAAGCCACTTCAAGGCACCAACCGCTTTACAGGCCATTCACACACCTTTCATACATGATACACACAAGACCATTCACACCACCAGGCACAAAACCAACACATTACAACATTCACAAAAAGGACAAGGTACACCCTGCTTGACAAAAACAGAAAAGACACATTTTTATGCACAACCATCTATTCCTCAAGCACACACACATACTGGTTGGATTTGGCACGAGGGTGAGTGATGGTTCAGTATATACAGTTGTATTAACCAGAGATTTCACAAAAATGAAATGCACTGTTAATTGAAAGGACAAGAAACTGAACCATTGACTCACAGCTCGTGAGCTGTAAAGCCACGACAAGGCACCAACCTCTTTATAGGCCATTCATACACCTTTCATACGTGTGACACATACAAAACCATTCACGCCAGCCGCGGGCCCAGCACATTACAACACTCACACCAGCAGACAGCGCCATTCAAGGGCCCATCACTTTCACATGCCCACATTCCTGACACAGCAACCACACCAGCTCACGGATTGCGTTGAGTGGCGTTTGGCTAGCAGTGTGTGTAGTGACCAGCAGCTAGTCACTACTCACACACCGCCAGCCAAGCGCCAGTCCACGTACACCGCCAGCCGAGCGCCAGTCCACGCACACCGCCAGCCAAGCGCCAGTCCACGCACACCGCCAGCCAAGCGCCAGTCCACGCACACCGCCAGCCAAGCGCCAGCCCAAACACACCGCCAGCCAAGCGCCAGCCCAAACACACCACCAGCCAAGCACCAGTCCACGCACACCGCCAGCCAAGCGCCAATCCAAACACACCGCCAGCCAAACGCCAGACCACGCACACCGCCACACAAGCGCCACTCCACGCACACCACCATCACATTTAGGATTTTTTTTTATATAAATAAGAAAACACAAACAAATTGCAAATAGATACAAATCTACTAACACAAAATCTGAAACTCAATACACTACATAAATGCCAACCTTGAAACTGAACCAAAAATATTAAACAATAGAGGCCAGGCAGTTCACTTTACCACTCATGGATGCTCCCAAAAATTATTTTGCGTGTGGTACATTCTAAAACAAGCAGGCACACACAGCCCAGGGTTAGAAGGACACTCGGGGCAGTACATACGAGTCTCCTTCCGCATACCTCTTCACCAACAGACTCTGCATCTCCTACTGGGAAAGTCTTTTGAGGGTGTGGGAGGAATGTGATCAGGAAAGTGGCGATCTTTCAATCTAGCAACATCCTCCACCACTCCAAATCTAGGAACACTTGCCTGTTCCACTAAAACAAGGCTGCCTATTACAGACTCTTGAAACTTAGCAAAAGTCATCTTTGACTCAGGACAAGAATCCTGGAACACAACAAAAGCATTAAAGGTTGCCAAGTGGAAAAGATGGATAGCCAACTTCTTGTACCAAATGTAAGCCTTACGAAGAGCAGAACAAGGTTCCAACCTCTGATCTACTCTGTCAACACCACCCATGTGCTTATTATAGTCTAAAATGCACACAGGTTTGCGCGCTTCAGCAACCTGACCCCAAACAGTCACAGGTGCAGTGCTTTCATCATGGATGGTAGACAGCATGTAGACATCTCTCCTGTCTGAAAACTTCACAGCTAGAAGCTCCTCGCAACGCAACGCACTGCACTGTCCCTGCACAAGCTTTTGACAAACAAGTTCTTTTGGGAAACCTTTACGGTTAGAGCGGATTGTGCCACAAGCAACAGTGTCCACTTTGGCCAATTCCTGAACAACCGCACACCAGTGTAGAAGTTATCTACATATAAATGGTGGCCTTTGTTAAAAAATCCTCTTCCAAGTTCCCACACAATTTTTTCAGTCACTCCAAAAGTGGACGGACAACCAGGGGGTTAATCCTGGATTCCTTACCGGTGTACACCCTGAAATTAGAGACATATCCAGTCCTACTGTCACACAGCATATACAGCTTAATTCCATAGCGTGCCCTCTTACTAGGAATGTATTGCCTAAAAACCAAGCGGCCCTTGAACAACACCAAAGACTCATCCACTGCAATTTCTTTCCCTGGAGCATAGATCTCAGAAAATCGATCAACAAAGTGATCAATGACAGGCTGAATCTTAAAAAGACGGTCACACTGACTCAACCATTATCGACAAAATGCATCATCCGAAGCAGAAGCAAATACCTATCACGACTCATGACTGCCGGAAAAATAGCAGTTGCCATCAAGGGACTAGTAGACCAGTATGAAGACATTGATGGCTTCCTTAGCAAGCCCATCAAAAAAGTTAAACCCAAGAACTTCTTCATCTCTTCCAGATTTGTGGGAGTCCACCGGGTAGCTCTAGAGTGGGGCTTAAGACTGGCACTGTTGTCCCTCAAAAACTGTTCGGCATACAAATTAGTCTGCTCAACAATCTCTGCCAAAAACACATCGTCCATAAACAACTGAAAAAAATGTATCGGCAAAAAGTTTTCAGTATTCACTCTACACCCTGGAACACCAGTAAAGTCTGGCAATGCCGGCTGCACCATGCCTGGGGCAACCCAGAGGTCAGCACTTTCAACGGGAAGCCTTGCAGCCCCAGGCTGCAGCCCAGATGCCTCTTGCCGCACTATACCAACGGGAAGCCTTGCTGCCCCAGATGCCTCTTGCCGCACTACACCAACCGGAAGCCTTGCAGCCGCAGGCTGCAGCCCAGATGCCTCTTGCCGCACTACACCAACGGGAAGCCTTGCAGCCCCAGGCTGCAGCCCAGATGCCTCTTGCCGCACTATCGGCACATCAATCTCCTCCTCTAACACAGGCACTTCATCCGCACTAAGAGTATCTTCAGTATCCGATGATTCCATGTGGAGAGAAAACTCACTGCCTGAATCGTCCCCTGCCTCCTCTGACTCAGATGCAGAGTCAGTCTCTGAACCATGGTCAGGGGAAGACTCAAAAAGCATACCAACAACCTGCTGAGCAATAATCCTGCGGCTAGCCATTATCCTTACTAAGAAAGGAGACTGCACAAACAAGTCAACAACAACCAACACTGTGCAAAACAAGTAAGTAAAATAATGTGTGCCTTTATCACAAAGATCTATATACTCAAAAACTATACAATTCACTTACAAGAGACAGCTACACTCACCAGCACCTATTCTGCAGAG
The DNA here is from genome assembly GCA_963921515.1 of Calotriton arnoldi. Taxonomy (NCBI): domain Eukaryota; kingdom Metazoa; phylum Chordata; class Amphibia; order Caudata; family Salamandridae; genus Calotriton; species Calotriton arnoldi. The sequence continues at coordinate 152,452 of CAWUFW010011468.1, forward strand.
ACACAGCAAAAACGATATCCCACTAGAAAGAAAAACAAAACCAATTACTCACAAGACAACAAAATACACATCGAGCACAAATGCAAAAAGTTTTTGACACTCAAAAAACAGAAGCCAAACATACTGCTATTATTACACCATTTGCAAAAAACAAATTCATGCAGAGAAATGAAACTCATATACATTGTACAAAAAAAAGTCTCTTACCAAACACATGCAACTACACAAACAGCAGAAGCACCAGTAACGAAACCGCAACCTGGAACAGTCTAAAGAGCAAAAGCCTTCAACTAGAACAAAAAAGGAGAAATAAAGCATTACAATTGCAATTCACAAAAAATAAAACAATTAACATTATAACACGCTATGTTACTACCCAAATGGTCAATGGGCCAGATGGGCCTTCAAATAGGGCTGAGAAAAATAGGGGGTGATCTTGCCCAAGGGATCGGGTGAGGTTGTCTGCCAGGCCAATCTGCCCCCCAGGTGGGGCAGAAAACAGCAGACAGAAATTTGCCCCCTTGCAAAAGTAATAAATCCCTAGTGCCTAGTAGGGTTTTCTGCCTCCCCCTTCCGCCTAAGGCAGAAAGGCCAAAAAAAGGGGCAGATCTGTCCCCAGGAAGCAACCATGTCGCTTCCATTACTCGAAAAACAAAATCCCTGGTGCCTAGTGGGGTTTTCTGCCCCCCCCCCCGGTGGCAGAAAGGGCAAAATAATAGGCTGAATACACATATAAAAAAATTTGCCCCCTGGAAGCGACCCTTGGCCAAGTGGTTTCTTCCATTTTAATTTAACAGAAGTCCCTGGTGTCTAGTGGGGTTTTCTGCCCCCCCCCGGGCAGAAAGGCAAAAAAAACAGGCTAATCTGCCCCCAGGGGGAGCAGAATATGCATACAAAAACAATATGCCCCCTAGCAGCGACCCTTGCCCAAGGGGTCACTCCCATTTCATTTTTAAAATGAGTCCCTGGTGTCTAGTGGGGTTTTCTGCCCCCCACTGGGGACAGAAAGGCCCGATAAAAATGCCGATCTGCCCCCAGGGGGGGCAGAATACACATAAAAAAATAAATTGCCCCCTGGAAGCAACACTTGCCCAAGGGGTTGCTTCCATTTTTATTTAAAATAATTCCCTGGTGTCTAGTGGGGGTTTCGGGGGCAGAAACGCCAAAAAACGGGCCGATCTGCCCCCAGGGGGGGCAGAATTCCTATTACAAAATAAAATGGCCCCCTGGAAGTGACCCTTGCCCAAGGGGTCACTCCCATCCCAATTTAAATTAATGCCCTGGTGTCTAGTGGGGGTTTCTGCCAAAAAAACGGGGCGATCTGCCCCCAGGGGGGGCAGAATAACCAAACAAACAAAGACAAAGAAAATTGCCTCCCTGGAAGCGACCCTTGCCCAAGGGGTCGCTTCCATTTAATTATAAAACATAATCCCTGGATCTAGTGGGCTTTTCTGTCCCCCCCTGGGTCCAAAAACGGCTGAAAAAACGGTCGATCTGTCCCAAGGGGGGCAGAAAAGTCTTAAAAGTAAATTGCCCCATAGGAAGCGACCCTAGCCCAAGGGGTCGCTTCCTTTATCTAAAAAAATAATCCCTGGTGTCTAGTGGGGCATTCCTGCTCCACGATCGCGACACTGTGCACGATCGTGAAGCAGGAATGCCCTGCATTGAGACATCAGGGGAGAGGAAATACTCTTTCCTCTCCCCCGATGCCTCAAGGCATCCTGTTTTGGACCCCCACCCCACCGGAGACAAAAAAACCTACCTCCTCTATGGACGCGCTGGAAAGAAATGATTTCCAGCGCGTCCGGCGCTTCCTGGTGACGTCTGCGCGCGCTGTGCGCGCTGACGTCATGGGGAAGCGTGGGGGTCGGGGTGGCAGCGGAAAGTCTTCCGCTGCCATCCCCTCTGTGGGGCAAGATCGATGCCCCAGGGGGAGCGCCAGCGCTTTCCAGGGGCTGTGCTCATGACGGAGCGGTTCCGTCATAAGCACAGCCCAACCGATGCTCATGACGGAACCGCTCAATCATGAGCATCGAAGGGGTTAAAGATTAAATGCTAACACAGTGCTAGGAAGTCACTAGCGGTCAAAAGGTTACTTGAGATCATGAGGGACTGGTGCAAGTTCAAATTTCAGGCCGACCGGGGGCAGGCCGACTACAGGACCCAGACAGGTCCTACTTGAAGAAATACCTTGGATGGAGATTTTGTCAACGTTGAGAGCCTACTGTGTCGTCGTCGAGCCATGCACAGGGGGTCCCACGTCGTAGTTAAGCTCCATTGAAGTGAATGCATTGCGTTGTCCTTGAGCCACGCAAAGCGTTGTCGTCGAGCCGCACAGACTGTGGATCTGTTGTCGCTGAGCAGCCTCTGCATCAAAGGGTGATGTATTAAATAAAACAATTGGTTCTGTCGGGGTGTTCAATTGCTTAGAGTACATAAGTAGCAAAGGCTTACTTGTAACACATACCAATGATTTGAGAAAAAAGGGAATAAAATACCATAACACACACCAATGTTAATATTCAATACTGTATTTGGAAATATATATCCAATAATCGTGGCTGTCGCAATTTACAAAATCAATTGCAATACACAATAAGTGACTATTGGTGAAAAAGTGACATGTGGTGAGGGGTGACGTTGATAGTGCACTATATACAAGACAATTAAACGTGCATTCAAGAGAGGGGAGAAGAATTTCTGTTTGTCCTTATTATTTTAGCACATATATTGCAGGATTCATTGGCAAGTTAAACTGTGATCCTGAGCGCTGTGCAGACATATGTAGTACGTCGACGTTTCGACCCTGCTGGTAGCGCAAAAGTAAAATGCGTCAAGGTGGGTCTTCTTCAGGACATGAGGGGAGATGGGCAGCCTATGGGTTTAATTTAAGAGCTAGATCAGGTGTGTGTTATAAAACAAAAATTATAAAGTAACTGTTTTGCTTCCAGAGTTAAGCTTACCAAAATGCAGATTCTTTAGTCTGTTTGCGAGTGGCAAGTGCCTCTTATTCAAAGTAGGGCTAATGATTACAGCCTCTCAGGACTCCACCAGCCGGTGGAAGCCTACGAGAAAATGACAAGGACTAATTCAGTGGCTGACAATATAACTATTGTCTTAAGTAAGAGTGTCCGCTTTAAGTGTAACATACCTCAATGGTATTCTTTTTTAATCGACTTCCACCCATCGGTTGGAGTCTTTTGTTATAGCCAGTCAAATGAATTGCTAAAAAAACAATAGGTGAAAGCCAGTCAAATGATTTACTCGAAAAATAATACGTGAGTCATTACTTTAAAAAAGGGCCACTTGTAAACGCGAAGGCGTGCTTCACGAAGTATTTCCTAACATCAACTCACCGTGATCTGGCAAAAGCGCGTCCGTCCGTCAGCTGCTTTGTTCTAAGAATGAGGTCAGACTGGGAGGCAGGTAATAAATAACATGCGCAGCGTGGGAGCGACGTGCACGCTCGACCGTGTCTGCTTGGGAGTGTGCTGAACGTCATTTGTAAAAAACAACGTGCACGTATGGTGCAGCAGCTTAGTGAGGCTGTCAAAAAGAGTCCAGCTGCTAAGTACAGGTTTAAAAACACGCCATATGTCAAACATGAAATGTGACGGGTGCTGGAAAGTTCTACAATTGAACAGTTTAAATACTGTTTCCAAAGCCTAAGAGATTTCATAAACAGCAGGTGAAATGTACATATCATTTCAAAGGGTATTGGTGCGAATTACATAAGTCGGGCTAAATGAAAACATCCAGCATCTTTAAGGTATAGGAAATTACATTTCATATCGTAAGTTCTGATGAACATCTAAAAGTATAATATGCTACGATGAGTAGGACTACATGAAAACATCCAACATATTTATAAACATCGCATCCATGTTGTTTAAGGCTTAGGTTATAAATAGTCTGTAACATGAACTATGATAGGCATCTTTGCGCAGACAATAGTACATAGTAAAGTTGATGTTTACAGAGTGCAATCTGATGTTGTAGAAAGAAAAGTAAAACTATGTGATCACATCCAGCATTTTTATAAACACGTAGTTATAAATAGTCTGTTGCATGAACTCAGACATTAGTACATAGTGGAAGTAATCTATTAGAATACATTCTGATATTACAGAATAAAGAGAGATGGTGTTATTAAAAACACATGTAAATTACTCCCCGCATATTTATACCTAGATTAGAACCTTTACTGAGGATGTTTATATATTTACACAGCGATGTACAGTACAAGCTTATACATGCATCAATGGGATTCATGACAAGTTAATGAAGGGAACCAGAACTAGATTTAAGGATTCTAGAGTCTAACCATTTGCCTGTATGTTTCCTCAAATTCATTTAACCCTGTATTTACTGAATCTAGAATATGGATCCATCTGCATTCATTAAGATTTAACAGTGAGAGTATGCTACCTCCTCTAGGGTGCAGAGTAGTTTTCTCCAGGACCCACCATTGTAGGTCATCCGCAGTGTGATTGTTTGTGGAAAAGTGCTCGACCAGGGGAGCCCCCTGGACCTTGCAGCGGATTCTACTGCGATGTTGGAGAATCCTTGCCTTGACTTTTTGAGTAGTTTGGTCCACGTAGATTCTGTCACAGGGGCATCGTATAGCATAGATGACGTTGTGACTGTTGCAATTGCTATGTTGCCTCAAATGGTATGTTTTTCCCATATGTTGAAATGATGAGCCAATCATTGCAAACTCACAGGCTTTACAGTTACAGCATTTAAAATGACCAATTAGAGGTGGTAGATTGAGTTGTTGTCTGATATCCAGTGGTTTCTCAATCTCTAGATAGGAGCTTACAACATAGACTTTGATATTTTTGGCTCTCTTAACCCCTTGACCGCGATCGGAATTCCGCTCGTGTGCTGGACATTCCGATCGCGGGTGGGGTCGTGACGAGCTCAGCTCGTCATGCGCACAGCGCTACCGCGCAGCATGACGAGCTGAGCTCGTCATGAGCACGGAAGGGGTTAAAGGCAAACAGGGGTTTCTCCTGGGTCCCAATCTCAGTGTTTACCAGGTTCCAATATTTCAGTAGTACTTTCTTGATTTCATGACTACGGGTATTGAATGTGGTCACGCAAACCAACTTCTCAATGTCATACACTGATGGTTGTATCTCAAGGAGAGTCTCTCTAGGGCGATACCAGGCCCTTTTTCTAGAGCGGTTTAGAAGGCCTTTCGGATATCCACGGTCCCTCAGTTTTGTAATAAGATTATCTGTCTCCTTGTAGAAATCACTTCTTTTTGAGCAATTCCGTCGCAGTCTTAAAAATTGTCCGTAAGGCAAATTATCTCTGAGGCTTCTGGGATGGTGTGAATCATATTTTAAGGTGGTGTTACGCTCTGTAGGTTTCCTGTATAATGTGGTAATGAGCCTTCCGTCTTCGTTCTGTAATGTGATGTCCAAGAAGCTAATGGCTTCATTGTTGTAGGACATGGTGAATTGTATGTCCGGAGTGCGTGCATTTAGCCATGTTTTAAACTCAGTTAGGCTCTGTTCTGTGCCTGTCCATATCATCAGCACATCATCAATGTACCGCTTCCACACTGATATGTTGTTCAAGAAGGGATTTGTGAGGTCGTATAGGTATGTATCCTCGTAGTCATCCATGTAGAGGTTCGCTAGACTGGGGGCAAATCCAGCCCCCATAGCCACACCTTTGCATTGTAGGTAATAGGTGTTTTGAAAGACAAAATAGTTCTTTTTCATGGCTATTTTGAGTAACTGGATCAGAAAATCAGTTGGTATCCACATGGGTGCAGGTCGTTTCTCCAATGCCCTCCGTATTACATCAATTGCATGTTCCTGGGGAATGCTTGTGTATAAAGAGGAGACGTCTAGTGTGGCTAGAAACTGTGTTTGCATATCAAAAGGTTGATTTTCCATTAATTGTATGGTATGCATAGTGTCTCTTAGAAAAGAACGTGTCTCTACCACAAACGGTTGTAGAAAACTGTCCAAAAATTGATTCAGGGGCTCCAAGATTGAGCCACATCCCGATACAATCGGGCGGCCAGGCAGCTTTTGTAGATCTTTATGAATTTTTGGTAGTGTATAAATGGTAGGTATTCTTGGTTCAGTTTTGTTCAAAAAGTTATATTCATGTTGTGACAGAAAGCCTTCTGTTAATCCCTGTTGCGTGAGTGATCGAATGAGTGTAGCGATTTCTTCGGTAGCATTTTTTCTTATCTTTTGATAGCTATCCATGCAGCTCAGTTGTTTGTTAATTTCTGTGATGTAATCCTGGGTGTTTTGAATGACCACAGCTCCGCCTTTATCAGCTGATTTCACAACAATCGACGAGTTTTCTCTTAGCGAGTGAAGGGCCTGCTTCTCATCCTTAGTGATGTTGTACTTGATATATTTTTTGTTGTTAAGGATGTCCATCACTTCTTCCATCACGATTTTTTCATAGGCGAGGATTTTTTCACTCATCAAGTAAGCTGCAGGAAGAAAGGTAGAAGCAGGTCTAAATTCGGTGGCAGCTGAGCGTTTCCTCCAATGCTCACTTTTTTTGAAGTGGTATTTTAGGCGTATTTTACGGAAGAACTGTTGATGTTCCAGCTTGATATTGAAATTGTTAGGTGGAGACGTGGGGATGAATGAGAGACCGTTTGACAGTACATCATGTTCACTTTGTGTCAGTACGTAATTCGAAATATTGATGATGGGGTCTTTCGAGGTTAAGCCGATCTGTGTGTTTTGAGCCACTCTTGTATTTTGTTCATCCATATGTAATGTCAATTCTTCTTCTGGGGGAGTGTCTTCATCTATATCCAGTAGTTCTTCTTCGGAGGCATCCATGTAAGGTATCAATCCTTCTGCTTCTGGGACAATATCTTCATCTATAACAGATGGTGTTATCAAATGTTCATTCAAGGGGGGTCTTAGTTCTTCTGTGGTAATTTCCCCGGCTCTAATCACTGGTGTTACCACTTGTAAGCCTGCCTCCTTGTGTTGATCTCTCCATGACTGTCGTTTCTCTGGAACCTTACTCTCGTGTTGCCTCGTGGTCTGTTCTGTCCGCGGTTCCATCTCGCCGGTCTGTTCCAGTTCGTGTCCCTGTTCATCCATATCTGCTCCCCTAAAAAAGGAACACTGCCTTGTGGATCTTGGAAGCGTTGTCCTTGTTGGAGTGATCTGTTATTAGTACTTGTAGATGGTCTCTCAGTGTCGCTATCAGAGCCGCTTCCAAATGAAGAGTTTGAAAGGTTCACGAACCTCCGATATCCTTGTCGACCCCGATAAGTGTAGAAACCCTGCGAGTCCTGTTCGTAATAATCGTCGCTCAAGTATGGATAGGTTGTTTTCTTGTCGTATGCTCTTATATCCTTTCCAAGTTTATCAAGTTTTTTATTAAGAGTGATGGTATTAAATTCTGTCAATGTCTTTTCAGCTCGTTCCAGAGCCTCCTTTTCGTTGCTGACAGTTTTATCGTCCAGGATTTCTCTTTTTAAATCTGCAATTTCTTGAGCCAGTTTTTTTACATACTCAGATTCAGTAAATACAGGGTTAAATGAATTTGAGGAAACATACAGGCAAATGGTTAGACTCTAGAATCCTTAAATCTAGTTCTAGTTCCCTTCATTAACTTGTCATGAATCCCATTGATGCATGTATAAGCTTGTACTGTACATCGCTGTGTAACTATATAAACATCCTCAGTAAAGGTTCTAATCTAGGTATATATATGCGGGGAGTAATTTACATGTGGTTTTAATAACATCATCTCTCTTTATTCTGTAATATCAGAATGTATTCTAATAGATTACTTCCACTATGTACTAATGTCTGAGTTCATGCAACAGACTATTTATAACTACGTGTTTATAAAAATGCTGGATGTGATCACATAGTTTTACTTTTTTTCTACAACATCAGATTGCACTCTGTAAACATCACCTTTACTATGTACTATTGTCTGCGCAAAGTTGCCTATCATAGTTCATGTTACAGACTATTTATAACCTAAGCCTTAAACAACATGGATGCGATGTTTATAAATATGTTGGATGTTTTCATGTAGTCCTACTCATCGTAGCATATTATACTTTTAGATGTTCATCAGAACTTACGATATGAAATGTAATTTCCTATGCCTTTAAGATGCTGGATGTTATCATTTAGCCCGACTTATGTAATTCGCACCAATACCCTTTGAAATGATATGTACATTTCACCTGCTGTTTATGAAATCTCTTAGGCTTTGGAAACAGTATTTAAACTGTTCAATTGTAGAACTTTCCAGCACCCGTCACATTTCATGTTTGACATATGGCGTGTTTTTAAACCTGTACTTAGCAGCTGGACTCTTTTTGACAGCCTCACTAAGCTGCTGCACCATACGTGCACGTTGTTTTTTACAAATGACGTTCAGCACACTCCCAAGCAGACACGGTCGAGCGTGCACGTCGCTCCCACGCTGCGCATGTTATTTATTACCTGCCTCCCAGTCTGACCTCATTCTTAGAATAAAGCAGCTGCCGGACGGACGCGCTTTTGCCAGATCACGGTGAGATGATGTTAGGAAATACTTTGTGAAGCGCGCCTTCGCGTTTACAAGTGGCCCTTTTTTAAAGTAATGACTCACGTATTATTTTTCGAGTAAATCATTTGACTGGCTTTCACCTATTGTTTTTTTAGCAATTCATTTGACTGGCTATAACAAAAGACTCCAACCGACGGGTGGAAGTCGATTAAAAAAGAATACCATTGAGGTATGTTACACTTAAAGCGGACACTCTTACTTAAGACAATAGTTATATTGTCAGCCACTGAATTAGTCCTTGTCATTTTCTCGTAGGCTTCCACCGGCTGGTGGAGTCCTGAGAGGCTGTAATCATTAGCCCTACTTTGAATAAGAGGCACTTGCCACTCGCAAACAGACTAAAGAATCTGCATTTTGGTAAGCTTAACTCTGGAAGCAAAACAGTTACTTTATAATTTTTGTTTTATAACACCCACCTGATCTAGCTCTTAAATTAAACCCATAGGCTGCCCATCTCCCCTCATGTCCTGAAGAAGACCCACCTTGACGCATTTTACTTTTGTGCTACCAGCAGGGTCGAAACGTCGACGTACTACAAATGTCTGCACAGCGCTCAAGATCACAGTTTAACTTGCCAATGAATCCTGCAATATATGTGCTAAAATAATAAGGACAAACAGAAATTCTTCTCCCCTCTCTTGAATGCACGTTTAATTGTCTTGTATATAGTGCACTATCAACGTCACCCATCATCACATGTCACTTTTTCACCAATAGTCACTTATTGTGTATTGCAATTGATTTTGTAAATTGCGACAGCCACGATTATTTGATATATATTTCCAAATACAGTATTGAATACTAACATTGGTGTGTGTTATGGTATTTTATTCCCTTTTTCTCAAATCATTGGTATGTGTTACAAGTAAGCATTTGCTACTTATGTACTCTAAGCAATTGAACACCCCGACAGAACCAATTGTTTTATTTAATACGTATACCCAGGTTCTGAGGGACACCGAGTCGCCCCATTATTTTTTCTAGTCAAAGGGTGATGTGGCGGAATTTCTCACGCAGTCAAGGCAATGCATTGGTTTTTGCAGAAATCAGCTTCAGAACTCAAATTCTGAAGTCCAGGGCTGGAGGGGGCACCCCAGGCAAGGGTAGGACTAAAAAATGGCAGAGTCCAACAGCACCAGCAGGATTGCAGGAAGTCTTTTGCATCCCTGAGACTGTAGAAAACAGAAGGCAAGCCAGCAAGGCCTTGGAGTCGCTCTGGGTTCATGTGAGATGGGTCCAGTTCTTGTCCTCAGCAGGGTAGAGATCAGCAGGCAGCAGGGCAGCTCAGCAAAGGAGAGAAGCAGTTCCTCAGAACCCTCAGTCACAGTAACGTGGCAATCCATCAGCACAGCAGTCTTTACTCCAGCAGAGTTCTTCCCAGGTCCAGTAGTGTACTGATTTGGTAGGGCCAGAGCCCTAGTACTTGTACTCAAAAGTGCTTTTGATGTAGGGGTGACTTCAAAGGAACTCTCTGGAGTGCATAAGGATACTTTTCAACCCAGTTCTGTCTGTCAGGCTATCTGTGGGGGGTACCCCCCGACAAGTAGCCTGGTAGAGAGGGCTGACTTTCCTGCAGCTTTTAGGTAAACTGCTGGAAGGTCTAAACGATAAACATCTGACTGGTTATCTTGAAGTAAATATGATCCTGGACCCTTCACAATCAGGTTTTAGAGCCAAGCATAGCACCTAGTCAGACTTGGTTACTGTGACTGACATCATCAGATGCTCGCTGTATGCTGACACCCCAGCCATGCTCTTGCTCTGAGACCTATTAGCAGCATTCGATACGGTGTCCCAAGACAGAATGCAGAGCATCACACTGGGAGCTGTCAAATCTAGGCCTAGTTTTGTCGACAAAGGGGTTCCCCAAGGTTCATGCTTGAGCCCTACATTATTCAACATTTATATGGCACCCCTGGCTTAAGTCATTAGAGCATATGGGTTTGATACTTTGTCATATACAGATGTCACACAGCTGGTCATTTCCTTCGATGAAAATATCGTCAAAGTAAAGAACCGCTTCTTAGTCGGAATGAAGGCTATTGCAGGGTGGATACAAGATAACTTTCTCCAGCTGAATCCAGGGAAAACAGAGATTATTCTGTTTGGGAAAGCCCAAGATCTGTTGACTCCAGATTGGTGGCCGACGGAGTTAGGTAAAGCCTCCACCCCAAGTAAGGTAGTAAAAAACCTTGGAGTCAAGGTACACCAGGAACTTAATATGAAAGAACAAGTTTTATCAGTTGAACAGGCACCTGTTTTTACATGTCACGTCTACTGAAGAAAGCCCTGACGTTCTTTCCTCTGACAGCCAGAAAGACCTTGGTACAGGCTCTAAGTCAGCTGGTTACAGAAATGCGTTACTGGCTTCCACCAATGAGTCACTACTGTCTAAATTGCAGGTAGTGCAAAACACGGCCGCACAAATGATCTGTAACGAGCCTCCTAGAACGGCCTCCACACTTCTTCTACAATCTCTACACTGGCTGCCAGTAAAAAAAAGAATAGTCTTTAAAATATGCTGCTTAACCTATAAAGCTCTGCAGGGGAAAGGTTCTCAGCACCTTTGTCAGAGGCTTAAGCACCATCACCCCACTAGGAATTTGCATTCCAGGGATCAGGAGCTTCTGTTGGTCCCACGCATTCGACGATCTAGATTCGGTGGAAGAGCCTTTTCTTACTTGGCTCGCACCTTCTGGCGTAAATTGCCATTTTCTTTTCGAACCTGCCCTGACTACAGCAAATTTAGAAAAGCATTAAAACAGCACTGTTTTAGATCTTACGTTCAGTTTCTTTGTGTTGACTGCGCTCCGAGATACCCCAGTTGGGGTGATCGTGCGCGATATCAAATTATATATATATATGTGAATAAATCCCTCTTTGAGGAGTGCATTTTGCCTGGGGGCAACTTCTTTCTTTGTATTAACACGGCTGGTCCGGCAGTGAAATACACCACTGCGAGATCCTTGCGGGCCACAGTTTGCTCACTTAAGCAACGTTGTGCGGATCAACAGGGCACTACAGACGGAAGGTTACTGTGGTGTAAGTTGCACTGGCAAGAAAACAAACTTATTGGCACATGCAACTGAGGCAAACCCACAGGGGTAACAATTGGGAAAGCAAACTAGCCCTAGCATTTACGTTGGACCGACCCCCCGGGAAGGAGGTGCGGGGGTGCTGGTGGAAAACACAGCTGCTGCACTTTTGTTACAGGTGGCCGATTTTGCAGCAATGCTGCAAAACCAGCCCTCAGTAACAAAAACGGCCCCTACCGTTCCAGAATCGGCCCCCATCCTTCCGGCACACTGGGAAAACGCCTGGTGCCCGCTACGGCCAGTCCTTCCCTGCTACAGACTGAAGGTTACTGTGGTGTAAGTTGCACTGGCAAGAAAACAAACTAATTGGCACATACGTCTGAGGCGAACTACCAATCCCATGATGCTTAGTACATGGTTTTGCTCACCTGAGGACGATGTGTCTGTTATAAAGAGGGAAAGAATCGTCAGTCAGTGCTTGGTGTATGCTGCTTTTTTTGCCTTTGACAAAGAAAGATGAATTCCGAAACGTGGCATGCATAGTACATTTATTGCTTTGTTGGTGCAACTTACCTTGGTCATTGTGAATAAATATCTGTTTGAGGAGTGCATTTCGCCTGGGGGCAACTTCTTTCTTTTCATTAATACGGCTGTCCAGCCGTGACATGCACCGCTGCGAGATCCTCGTGGGTCACAGTTTGCTTATTTAGGCAACATTGTGTGGATCAACAGGGCACTACAGACTGAAGGTTACTGTGGTGTAAGCTGCACTGGCAAGAAAACGAACTTATTGGCACATACAACTGAGGCGAACCCAAAAGGGTAACAAGTGACTACCGATCCCATAATGCTTAGCAATCAATCAATCAATCATGTCACTTATAAAGCGCACTACATACCCGCGAGGGTCTCAAGGCGCTGGGGGAAGAGGGGGGTGGTGCTGCTACTGATCGAAGAGCCAGGTCTTGAGGAGTCTTCTGAAGGCCAGTAGGTCTTGGGTCTGTCGGAGGTTGGTGGGGAGGGTGTTCCAGGTCTTGGTGGCGAGGTGGGAGAAGGATCTGTCGCCGGCGGTCGTTTTCCGGATGCGGGGGACTGTGGCGAGGGCGAGGCTGGTCGAGCGGAGCTGGCGGGTGGGGGTGTAGAAGCTGAGCCGTCTGTTGAGGTAGGCTGGTCCGGAGTTGTGGAGTGCTTTGTGTGCGTGGGTGAGGAGCTTGAAGGTTATCCTCTTGTTGACAGGGAGCCAGTGCAGGTCTCTCAGGTGGGGTGTGATGTGGCTGCGTAGGGGGATGTTGAGGATAAGACGTGCAGAGGCGTTCTGGATGCGTTGCAGCCGTCTCAGGAGCTTAGCCGTCGTTCCTGCGTAGAGGGCGTTTCCGTAGTCCAGCCTGCTGGTGACGAGGGCCTGGGTGACTGTTTTTCTTGTTTCGGTGGGGATCCACTTGAAGATCCTGCGGAGCATTCGGAGGATGTTGAAGCAGGATGAGGAAACGGCGTTGACCTGCTTAGTCATGGAGAGGGTGGGGTCGAGGGATGACCCCTAGGTTGCGTACGTGGTCGGTGGGTGGCGGGGCTGTTCCCAGTGATGTTGGCCACCAGGAGTCGTCCCAGGCTGAAGGGTTGGAACCAAGGATGAGGACCTCCGTCTTGTCCGAGTTCAGCTTCAGGCGGCTGGTCCTCATCCATTCGGCGACGGCCTTCATTCCTTCGTGGAGGTGGGCTTTGGCGGTGTGAGGGTCTTTGGTGAGGGAGAGGATCAGCTGGGTGTCGTCGGCGTAGGAGATGATGTTGAGGTTGTGCTGTCGGGCGACGTGGGCGAGGGGTGCCATGTAGATGTTGAACAGCGTTGGGCTGAGGGAGGAGCCTTGGGGTATGCCGCAGATGATCTTGGTGGCCTTGGATCGGAAGGGGCGAGGCGAACGCTTTGTGTTCTGCCGGAAAGGAAGGATGTGGTCCAGTCCAGGGCCTTCTCTTGGATCCCGGCGTCGTGAAGGCGTGTTCGTAGTGTGTGGTGGCAGACCGTGTCGAAGGCGGCTGATAGGTCCAGGAGGATGAGGGCTGCTGTTTCTCCGTTGTCTAGCAGGGTCCTGATGTCATCGGTGGCGGCGATGAGGGCGGTTTCGGTGCTGTGGTTGCTGCGGAAGCCGGACTTGGAAGGGTCCAGGATGTTGTTCTCCTCGAGGTAGCGGGTCAGTTGTTTGTTGACGATTTTCTCGGTGACCTTCGCGGGGAATGGGAGCAGAGAGATGGGTCGGAAGTTCTTGAGGTCCTTGGGGTCTGCCTTGGGTTTCTTGAGTAAGGCGGTGATCTCGGCGTGCTTCCAGCTTTCCGGGAAGGTTGCTGTCTCGAAGGAGATGTTGATTATTTTCCGGAGATGGGGCGCGATGGCTGTACTGGCTTTGTTGAAGATGTGGTGAGGGCACGGGTCTAGCGGTGAACCGGAGTGGATGGTGTTCATGATCTCGCTGGTGTCCTCGTCGTTGATGTTGGTCCAGGAGAGCAGGCGGTTGGTGGTTGTGGGGGCAGTGGTCTCGGTGGTTGCCGGGGCGGTCGTGGTGTTGAAGCTGTCGTGGATGTCGGCGATTTTGCGGTGGAAGAAGGTGGCCAGTGAGTCGCACAGGTCTCGCGACGGCTGGATGGCGTTGGTGTTGGAGCTGGGGTTGGAGAGTTCCTTCACGATGTTGAAGAGCTCTTTGCTGTTGTGTGCGTTGTTGTCTAGGCGGTCTTTGAGTGAGGCCCTTTTGGCGGATCTGATGAGGTGATGGTGACTGCGGGTGGCGCTCTTGTGTCCGTTCGTGGAGCCAGATCTTCTCCAGTTTTCGGCATGTTCGTTTGGAGGCCTGGAGGTCTTCGGTGAACCAGGTGGCTTTCTTGCTGGTGTGGCTGTTGGGCGGATTCTTGAGCGGGGCGAGGGTGTTGGCGCAGTCGTCGATCCACTGTCTGAGGTTGCGGGCGGCGGTATCGGGGTCGGAGGGTTCGGCGGGTGGGCTCAGGGCGAGGGTTGTGGTTAGCTGGTCTTCCGTGACTCTGCTCCAGCAGCGGCAAGGCATTTGTTCGTGCGGTGGTGCGTGGTGGGCTTCCTGTAGGTGAAGTGGATGCAGTGGTGGTCAGTCCAGTGGGGTTCAGAGGTGTGGTTGAAGGAGACGTGTGGGCTTGCGGAAAAGATGGAGTCGAGCGTGTGGCCGGCGGCGTGGGTGGGTGTAGTCACGAGCTGTCTGAGTCCGAGGGTGGCGAGGTTGTCGATCAGGGTGGTGGAGTTGGTGTCCTTGTTGTTCTCGAGGTGGAAGTTCAGGTCCCCGAGGAGGATGTAGTCCGTGGAGGCGATGGCGTGTGTGCTGACGAAGTCAGCGATGGAATCGCTGAACTGTGGTCGGGGTCCGGGGGTCTGTAGATGAGGGTTCCTCTGAGGGTGGTGTTGGGATCGGTGTGGATCTGGAAGTGCATGTGTTCGGCGGTGCTGAGGGTGTCGTCGGTGTTGGTTGAGACTCTGAGGGTGTTCCGGTGGACGATGGCGATGCCTCCTCCGACTCCGTTGGTGCGGTCCCTGCGGGTGATCTTGTATCCGTCCGGGATGGCAATGGCGATGTCGGGGGCTGAAGCGGGATTCAGTCAGGTCTCCGTCAGGAAGTGCGGCGTCTGGGGAGGTTGAGTCGAGAAGGTCCCAGAGTTCGATGGCGTGTTTGCGGGGCGGAGCGGGTGTTGAGGAGGATGCATCTGAGGTAGTTGGGTTCTTTCCTGGGCGGTGGTTTGGCGGGACGGGTGCTGGCGAAGCTGCAGTTCCGGCAGGTGAAGGGCCCTTGGGTGCGCTTCGGGGTGGCCTGGTAGCAGGCGTGATCTTTTCCGGGGTTGAGTGCGTGGAGGGTGCTGGCGTCGTATCGGCATCTGTTGATGTGGCGGGCGCGGGGGATGCCCGGACCAGGGGTCTGGCGCCGGGCGCGGTCACGGCGCGGACGGGCGCAGACGGGCTTGCCTTAGGCGCGGCCGCACAGCGGCCGCCATAAATGGGGAGGTGGGAGGGAGGAGCAGGGAATGGGGCAGCGAATGGGCAGTGAGGGCGGGGCCGCAGGGCGCAGCGGCGGGAAACAGGCACAGAAGGGAAAGCGAGCACAATCAGGGCATCAAGGGGGCACAGAAAGGAAAAAACTAGCACAATGAGGGGCAGCAAGGGGGCACAGAAAGGAAAAACGAGCACAATCAGGGGCAGCAAGGGGGGCACAGAAAGGAAAAAACGAGCACAATCAGGGGCAGCAAGGGGCACAGAAAGGAAAAAACGAGCACAATCCAGGGGCAGCAAGGGGGCACAGAAAGGAGAAACGAGCACAATCAGGGGCAGCAAGGGGGCACAGAAAGGAAAAACGAGCACAATCAGGGGCAGCAAGGGGGCACAGAAAGGAAAAAACAGAGCACAATCAGGGGCAGCAAGGGGCACAGAAAGGAAAAACGAGCACAATCAGGGGCAGCAAGGGGGCACAGAAAGGAAAAACGAGGCACAATCAGGGGCAGCAAGGGGGCACAGAAAGGAAAAAACGAGCACAATCAGGGGCAGCAAGGGGGCACAGAAAGGAAAAACGAGCACAATCAGGGGCAGCAAGGGGGGCACGGAAGGAAAAAACGAGCACAATCAGGGGCAGCAAGGGGGCACAGAAAGGAAAAACGAGCACAATCAGGGGCAGCAAGAGGGGCACAGAAAGGAAAAAACCAGCACAATCAGGGGCAGCAAGGGGGGCACAGAAAGGAAAAAAAACGAGCACAATCAGGGGCAGCAAGGGGGGCACAGAAAGGAAAAAACGAGCACAATCAGGGGCAGCAAGGGGGCGCAGAAAGGAAAAACGAGCACAATCAGGGGCAGCAGCAGAGCACACAGACGGAGCTGTGTGGTGGGGGAGCGACCTACCAGTCAAGGTCAGGGGTCGCTCTCTTCACCACGCAGCGGCCGCCATAAATGGGGAGGTGGGAGGGAGGAGCAGGGAATGGGGCAGCGAATGGGCAGTGAGGGGGCGGGGCCGCAGGGGCGCAGCGGCGGGAAACAGGCACAGAAGGGAAAACGAGCACAATCAGGGCATCAAGGGGGCACAGAAAGGAAAAAACTAGCACAATGAGGGGCAGCAAGGGGGCACAGAAAGGAAAAACGAGCACAATCAGGGGCAGCAAGGGGGCACAGAAAGGAAAAAACAGAGCACAATCAGGGGCAGCAAGGGGGCACAGAAAGGAAAAAACGAGCACAATCGGGCAGCAAGGGGGCACAGAAAGGAAAAGCGAGGCACAATCAGGGGCAGCAAGGGGGGCACAGAAAGGAAAAACGAGCACAATCAGGGGCAGCAAGGGGGCACAGAAAGGAAAAAAACGAGCACAATCAGGGGCAGCAAGGGGGCACAGAAAGGAAAAACGAGCACAATCAGGGGCAGCAAGGGGGGCACAGAAAGGAAAAAACGAGCACAATCAGGGGCAGCAAGGGGGGCACAGAAGGAAAAAACAGAGCACAATCAGGGGCAGCAAGGGGGCACAGAAAGGAAAAGCGAGCACAATCAGGGGCAGCAAGGGGGCACAGAAGGAAAAAACGAGCACAATCAGGGGCAGCATGGGGGCACAGAAAGGAAAAACGAGCACAATCAGGGGCAGCAAGGGGGGCACAGAAAGGAAAAAACGAGCACAATCAGGGGCAGCAAGGGGGCACAGAAAGGAAAAAAAAACGAGCACAATCAGGGGCAGCAAGGGGGCACAGAAAGGAAAAAACGAGCACAATCAGGGGCAGCAAGGGGGCACAGAAAGGAAAAACGAGCACAATAAGGGGCAGCAGCAGGGCACACAGACGGAGCTGTGTGGTGGGGGAGCGACCTACCAGTCAAGGTCAGGGGTCGCTCTCCCCTGCACATGCTTTTCCTCACCTGAGGACAATGTGTCTGTTATAAAGAGGGAAAGAATCGGCAGTCAATGCTTGGTGTATGCTGCTTGTTTTGCCTTTGAGAAAGAAAGATGAATTCTGAAACGCGTCAGGCATGGGACATTTATTGCTTTGTTGGTGCAACTTACCTTGGACTTTCTGAATAAGTCCCTGTTTTATGTATGTGAAAAATAGCTAACCGACTTGTTTGACCCCTTTTTTTTGTAAATGTGTCTGCTATCTTTGTATTCAATTCGTACTGCACTGTTCCAGAAGTGTCTTTTTACTGTTTTCTGAAGGGCTACTCAATAGACACGTGTTTACGTTTTTGCCACAGCTTTTCTTTGTTTACTCTGTTGAAGTCCACTGTGAAGTCTAGAAAGATAAGTTACAAAGCATGTATATATTTTTTTTTGCCAAACGGGTCAATGTAAATACTTATCCATCTTAGAAAGGCCTCCGCAGAGGCCCTGTTGCTTCTCAAGCAAGAACCACAATCCTTGTCAGGGTGAACCACAAAAGTCACTTAATTAACCTATGCTTAACCATATGCTTGGCACAAAGCATTCAGGCTTAACTTAAAGGCAATCTAATGTTTTTATGAGGCACACCAACGTTAATAAAGTGAAAACAAATCATAAGATAAATCCCACATTTATTTAGAACAATAGAGTAAAATTTAATAGATACATTGAGACCAAAATGACAAAAACCCAATCAGCAAAACCAGAGATTTGCAATTTCAAAGATTTAGGTAAGTATAGTGCCTAAAAGCACAAAGCACCACTTGTGGTCATCTGGGCATGCTAGACCAGGGGAAAGTCACAAGTTCAGGCCGACTGCAATGGTGCGAGGGCTGGATACAGGGACCAGGTTGGTTCTGCTGAAAAAGTTACCTTCTTAAAGTCCAACCTGAAGTGTCCAGTTCTAAGTAGAGGAGGCTGGGTGTCATGTACAGTCATCGCCGTAGTGCGAAGATCGTGTCAATGCTTTGTGTACAGACATTGCTGGAGCTCCACATTGGCACTCACTACGTGCTATCGATGCTGAGGATGGAAGTGCAGATCTTGTGTTGCAATTAGCTGGTGGTGGAGCTATAGCATGAAGAGTCTGGATCACCAGAGCTTTGTGTTGCCAGTTGGCCTGGTCAGCAAGATCTCAGTGCGAACAGGCCCGTTCATGGTCGCGAAGTGACCAAACTTCAGGATTTCTTCCCTTTCTTCAGAGGAGTGCATTCTTATACCAGCCAAGAGCCTTGGACCTTGGAAGACACCTCTTGGGGATCCGGGACCCACTCTAGGAGAGGCTAGCAGGACTCAGGCAGGTTCAGACAGGGTCTGTTGCAACAGGTCAACTGGGCAGTTGCAAGGAGGCCTCTGGAGCTTGTTGTGTCCCTGTAGCTCAGAACAGGAGGGCAGTCAGCTGTCCCTTGGAGTTACTCAGGTTGGCAGCGATGAAGGGAGCAGGTCCAGTCTTTCTTCTCAGAGAGCAGGACAGGCCTCAAGCAACAGGACACTTCTCTGGCAACAGGGCAGTCCTTCTTCTGTAGTGTCCACAGGTCCTGGAGTGTACTGAAAAGGTGGTCTGAAGGCCCACTATTTATTCCTGGTGTGGGCTATGAAGTAGTAGAAACTTCAAGACTTTCCCCCACAACTATGTCTGGAATTCCTTATTTCCCCTGCTCAGGGTCTGAGGGGCCTGGGGTGACAAGAGCCTGACTTATAATTCTTTGTGAGTGTGCTGAGGCAGCTCCTTTGAAATGTAAGTAGGGCAAGGAACAGCTCTGCCGCAGCCACCCTGGCAGGATGGCCCATCCCAACAACAACTAGTACCCCTTTGTCTTGTTGTCTGGGAGGGATACACAAAGGCCAACTGCAAACTACACCCTGCATGTGACCCAGGGTACATGATGCAGGCACCAAATGGTTAGGGCAATAAAATGCCAGCTTTCTGAAAGTGGCATTTTCAGAATTTTTGCTTGAAACCTAACCTTACATTAAATGAGGGTTTTACGTTACAAATTGTGACTGTAAGCATCACATTCCTACCTGCTCCCAATCAATAGTTATCACTTATGCAATGTACCCTGGTAACCCAATGCTATCCCATGGGAGAGGTAGGCCTTGCAGTAGTGAAAAACGAATTTAAAACTATTTCACTACCAGGACATGTAAATCCTAACAGTACATGTCAAACTTTTTAAAAACACTGCACCCTGTCCTAAGGGCTGTGAACGATCTACCTTAGGTATGACATATGTATTAAAAAGGAAGGCTTAGGCCTGGCAAACAGGTTGCCAGGTCAAAATTGCAGGTTAAAATTGTACACAGGCTGCAATAGACCTGTTTCAAATGTTGACTTAGGTGAGTGGCACAATAAGCACTGCAGGCTCACTAGTTGCATTTAATTTACAGTCTCTGGGTACATGTAGTATCCCTTGACTAGGGCCTTATAAGTAAATTAAATGTGCCAATTGCAGTTTTACCTGGCAGGCCCCTATCCAGATCACCTTCGTGGGCTGCTTCTCAGCTCAGTCAAGGAAGCAACAATGGTGCCATCCCCTTTACAAACCTCCTATAGAAACCAGTGAAGCCCAGGAAAGCCCTTACTTCTGTCAGAGGTTTAGGGGGTTTCCTGGCCAGGATAGTCTTAATCTTGGCTGGGAGAGGCTGCACCTTGTCCCCACCCACCAGGTGCCCCAGATACACCACAGAACTCTGCCCTATCTAGCACTTGCTAGCCTTGATAGTCAGACCTGTCTGTTGCAGATCCTGAAGCACCTCTTGGGGGTGGAACAGGTGATCCTCCCAGCTGGAGTGGTAGACAGCTATGTCATCCAGATAGGCAGCACTGAATGCCTCTGTCCCAGCCAGGACCCTGTTAACCTCTGAAAGGTGGCAGGGGCATTTTTCAATCCAAATGGCATGACCCAAATTTGGAAGTGGCCCTCTAATGTAGACCATACTGGCTGTTGTACGGTTCCTACTGATTTAGTAAGACTGTGCGTTTGGGCAACATAAGCATCAAAACTATGGGGACTATGTCCACTCATACCATCTGAGTATGTTGACCTGGTTCATGGCTCACTCACAGTGCACCATCTGGACCCATAAACCTATACGGGTACCTGATAGCCTCTGCAATCACAGAACATGACAACCCTAATTCCCCCAAGGAAAACATGGAAACAGATTTACCCTTCCGTTGTAACTCAAGCAAGCCCAAAGGGAGACACAAGAAGTTCACAAATTGGCATTTCAAACATTTATTGAAGCAATTGTATTATTGTATAATGCAATGATTAGTAGAAAAAAACAGAGCATTGTAACCAGCATTACAAGAATGGTGAAAAATATAAATAATTCAACCATTATAATTATTGCATTGATTCTATGAATACATATAATTGCACTCCTACCTAGTACTACCTATCCTAGACTGCATAGGGTGAATGCATTTCTGCCAGATACCTTGGAGTGGTCTAACTCCCCATTTACCTGTGTGCGCGTTTCATCTGGAAGCCAATATGTTGTAGAACTTTAGCCCCCTCAGTCAGAGCAATCTGCCAGTACCCTGATGTGAGAGCAAATGTGCTCAAGAACTTGCAGCTCCCAGCCTGACGATGACCTCACCAGCTTGGGGGATGGGGTAAGCATCAGATTTTGGTAACTGAGTTGAGTCCCCCTGTAAACTTAGCAGATGCTGAGTTCTAGGGTAGCGCTTGGAGGGGCGACTTTGGGTACCAGCACCACTGGGCTGGACCAGAGATTATTGGACTGCTCAGTCACCCCTAATTCAATTATCTTGGATTCCTCCTCTTTAATGCTAGCCTCCACCTTGTCAGACAGTCTGTAAAGGTTATTCTTTACAGGCATGCTGTCTCTAGTATCAATATCATGGGTACACAAATGTGTAAGCCTAGGGATGAGGGAGCACAGGGAGGCAACCTTCCCCAGCAGCTGGCAACAGTCCCTCTGCTGTTCTGGGGTCATGGTAGAAGAGAGATAGCATCTTCCACTGACTCAGGCTCACTCTCCTCTTGCACCCCATCATCTGTCACTAGGAGCATGGTGACTTCTGACCTCTCATAATGGGGATTGAGGCAACTGCCATGGAGTAACCTTAAGTTGTTTCTGGTGGTCTTGCAGTCCACCAAATAGGTGACCTCTCCCTTCCTCTCCTTCACCTCATACAGCTCTGACCAGCAGCGTTATAGACCCTGGGCTCCACTGGCTCCATAACCCTCACTTTTTGGCCAGACTGAAATGTGACCAAAGTGGCCATCTGGTTATACCAGAGTTTCATCATCTTCTCGCTGGCTTCCAGATTTTTAGAGGCCTTACTCCAGACGTGTTACATTTGGTTTCAGAAAGCAAGCATGCAGCTGATTACATCTTGGGGAGCTTCTTGAGAGCTTGCTCCCACCCAAAGTGAGAGGTCCCTGTTAGACCTCTAAGCATTAGGGTTGACTTCCCCCAATCATTTTGCCTACTTATGTCCATTTTTGAACTGAAATTTGTTTTTTTGGTCTTAGCACTTTGTGCACTTGATCACTGCTAACCAGTGCTAAAGTGCATGTGCTTCCTCCCCTAACCATGGTTTACCTGGCATATACTCAACTGAACTGGCATATTTTATTTAATTATATGTCCCGTGTAGAGTGGTATACGATATACCCATGGCCTGTAAATTAAATGCTACCAGTCGGCCTGCAGCATTTATTATGCCACCCACTTAAGTAGCACCTTAAAACGTGGCCCAGGCCTGCCACTGCAAACGGAATGCAATTTTAAACTGCCATGTTGACTTGGCTTTAAAAACCCCTTGCCAAGTCTTAAACTCCCTTTTTTATTACATATAAGGCGCCCCTAAGGTAGGCTCTTGGTAGCCCATAGGGAAGGATGCTGTATAATTAAAAGGTTGGACATGCACTTTTAAGTTTTACATGTCCTAGTAGTGAAAAACTCATACATTTGTTTTTCACTACTGTGCGGCCTACCCCTCCCATATGACAACATTGGGAATCCCTTACTACATTTAATAAGTTGTAATTTCCAATTAGGAGCAGGTAGCTATATCATGTTTGGTAGCTGTGAAATTGTGGTGATAAAACCCCTTTAATGGAAAAGTTAGATTTTTCATTACAATTTTGAAATTGCAGTTTTGGAAAGTTGACATTTTCTGCCCATAGCCCTTTGTGCCTGCAGCCTGTTTTAGGTAACATGACTGGGAGTAGCTGATAGTAAGGCTATGTGAATTCTTCCCAGACAGTCACAGAATAGAGGAATTAGGCATGCCTCAATGGGCCATTTGCTGGCAGGATGGGGGGCAGAGCTGAGCCCAGCCACACTTTCAACTGAATGGGATGCGCTCTGCCTTTACACAAAGGACCTGACGACCCCACATAGTCGCTGCAGCCAGCTTGGAGCCAAGGCAGGCAAACCAGGAAATTCCATGCACTTCAAAGAACGTTTCTAGAAGCTTCTCCAACCTTTCAGAGGAGGGGGTGCCACGGCATAACAATAGGCTTCAGACCCACTCTTCCATTCACTGCTGGACCTATGTAAGGACTCTCAGAGGTCTGCCTGCTGCTGTGACCTGCTAGGCACTCTGCAAGACTGCTGCTCCACCTGGAAGAACTGCTTTGCTGTCTGAAGCCTGGCTTGATCCCTCAAAGGCCAGCCCTACTGTTAAGCCCTGAATCTACAGCTGAACCCAGGACTACCAGAGTAACTCCAAGGGCTTCCTGTTTAGAGCCATAGAGGCACAAAATGCTTTGATCAGCAGGCGTCTATGAGTGAAAACAGTCTCACAACTGTCCATGTCTGACAATCAACTGCCATGTAAGGCAGCTTGGGTGTTAATCCACAAATGTTTATTTTCCTACCAGCTATGTACCTGCTTCTGGTCTGAGAGGTAAGCCGGAGAATGCAAAGGTATCCAGAGCAATCTAATGCCCTAAACTCCTCTGATACAAATGTCCAACAGGGGCACTATATCTTCAAAAGCCTCACCCCTTTGTTCTAGGGACAGCGACATCTTTTCTATAGCCATCATTTAGCCTGTGTAGCCAACTCCTATGGTCTGGTATGGGGACTGAGTACCAAAGCGTAACCATGAACTGTTTTGCTGTGCATACTGCTAGGGAAGTTAATTTATCTCTTTGAGAGAGCAAGGGATTTGTTTGTCTGTTCAAGAGGTCTAAGATGATGTGGGTTGACAGTCTTAGGAGTTCTGTGTGTACCATTGGATCAATATCCCAAAAGACCATGGGGCATATTATCAAGGCGGCGCTATGAAATTATCGCCGCTTTTGCGTCCGTTTTCGGGCGAAAAGCGGCGATAATTTCATCGCCTTATCAGCAAAGACACGCTATCGCGTGTTTTGCTGACTTAGCGTCCCGTTTCCAGCACGCCTAACTTTGCATCGCTAATGAGATGCAAAGTAGGCGTGGCTGTGAAACCAACCAGGAAAATATCGCGAAGGCAGCTTCGCGATATTGACAAGGAAGGTTAGCGATTTTTTAAATCGCGTTAAGTATGACTTAACGCAGGAATTTAACGTCTGTTAAATTCCTGACTAGAGCATACTTAACATGGGGGTGGATTCTGTGGCTAAGACCACAGGCCCTATCATCAAGGATATCGCCGTTTTCCATCATGGAAAACGGCGATATCCACACTATCTCTGGAATTTTTATCGCCTCGGCGATCCGCGTTGTTGATAACGCGCTAACCGGGCGATAAATTCCAGAGATAGCCGGCGATAAATATACAAGCGCTAAGCGCGCTGTGTGACATTTATCGCCGGCCCTTGTTAATATGCCCCCATATCCCCAAATCATTGTAGCTTGGAACGCTGCTGTAAT
Organism: Calotriton arnoldi; assembly: GCA_963921515.1. Taxonomy (NCBI): domain Eukaryota; kingdom Metazoa; phylum Chordata; class Amphibia; order Caudata; family Salamandridae; genus Calotriton; species Calotriton arnoldi. The sequence continues at coordinate 176,808 of CAWUFW010011468.1, forward strand.
AGGTGGAGTGATCCCCACTTCATCTTGCGGTCCTCTGATCCCGTGGGAACCCATCTATTCATTCTTTCAGGTGTATAATACCATTAACGCATTATGTTTGTCTTTGACTTTCTACCCACCACACTTGTTGCTTTGGAGTGTGTTCTTTTGTGAATATCATTCTATTCTTTAACCGAGGATATGGCCAAGTTTATTTTCCCATTTTTTGTCACAACTCTTTCCTGTGACTGGCGTCTGAAAGTATGAGGCATTTATAATTGCCTGAGAGGAGATGTTTATTGTCTGTTTTAGTAAAACTCCATCTTTCAAATAGAGTCAGGCTTCTAGTCGAGAATGGCTGAATGTAGTTATTGGTGCCACAATGCTGGATTTGGAGGTACTGTAGATGTTCCAGTTTGGTTAAACCACGCTCATTTTTCATTTGTTCAAACAATTTTAACCTTATTGTGATCATATAGGTCACCTATCACTTTGCAACCTGCTGTTTGCCACTTGATATAATATTCCCCTGAAACAGCAGGAGTAAAATTGGCATTATTTAAAAATGGCATGATTGGGGATGGGATAGTAGTCAGTCCTTTCTTGATAGCTACCTTATCTCAGGCATGCAAAGTTACCCGAATGAATGGTGGGAAATAAAAGTCTAATGCTCTGTTATTTCTGGGAAGCCATGGGATCTTCTAGATGTGAATACCTGCTATTGTTTGGTCTGTGAAACTCTAATATTTTTCATATACAAATCTATTCCTTTTTAAGATGCATCTAATTTGAGCAGCGTGGTAATAGTTGGTTATGTTCGGGACCCCCAATCCACCCAAGGCAGTGTGTCTATATGTGATCTTTTTGGCTACACCTGACTTTTTTAACCCCCAGAAAAAGGTGTAAATGACCTTTTGCAATTTTTGTAGTGCACCTTGTGGGGGTTGAAAGGGAGTGTTTGCCTAACAAAGAGTATTGTAAGCAATATAAACATTTTAATGGCTGCCAGTCTACCCATCCATGATAGACCACCCATTTGCAAATTTGATGGGTCACTTGTCACTCCCTGCAGCAGCTCATGATAATTCACTTGGGATGCCTTGTCTAGTGACAGGGTACATTTTAGGTCAGGATATTGAATGCTATCCATAGCCCAATTTAAAATAAATCTGTTTTGTATCTCCATATGCAGCTCTGGGGCGGTGTTTTTACTATGTATTTGAGCCTTCTGAATATTTATTTTGAAGCCAGTTCCTCCAGTGTCACTGGGACCGACTGGATCGGGTCTGCCAGGGCCAGTAAGATATCATCCGCTTATAGACATATTTTGGGGAGGTTGTGTCCTAACTTCAAACATGTAATATTAACATTCTGCCTCACTATTTAGGCCAAGGTTTCCATATAAAGGGGGATAGTAGTGGAGACATGGGGCAGCTTTGTTTTGTACTACTTTGGATCTGGATTGAGTCTTAGGATTTACCATTGATTCTAACTCCAGTGAAGGGATCTTGGTGGCCACTGAACACCTACTTTCTAAATCTAGGACCAAAACCAAATGCCTTCAAAATATCTTTCAAATAGAATGAGGAATGTTCTGGGACAGAGGGCAGGAGAAACGGATGCGTTGCAACAGAAATCGGGGGCACTTTGTATCCCCTGTCTTAAGAGTATACAAAGCACAGTGCTAGAATGCTTCTCTTTATGGAGCGGAGCTCTGGGGCCATACAAACCTTGCCAATCTGTCTATCTGTGAAAAAGGAATCTTAAAATGTCTGCTGAGACTTACACCAGCACTTCCATTGTATTTAGATCTAGGGATCACCGGAGCTCGGCCACCTGAAGGATACACTTGATGATGTACTTGGCTATTCAGGGAGTATAGCCTTGGGCTGGTTCAGGTATGTTAGGAATATGCTGGGGAAATCGGTCTTTCACATCTCTGTTATGCTTAACAGCATCTCAAATGTAAAATCAGCATATAAACAAATGGCCGAGGGAAGGCATCTGTTCAATATCCACCATGGCAGCCTGACCAAGTAATTCCTGCTCCCTATATTTGAGCCATTTCTAGTCTATGTCACCCCTGTTTTAGCTAAAACTCTTTATTTAAAATTCAGAACGGGTATCTTGCCACTGAGTTATTTCACTTCAAAATGAGGTAATTCTTTTTCCTAATTCCCCTGTTGTTCATTCTGCACCTGATGTTACTGAAGACAAGACACATTTTAGTAGGTTTCCCTAAAGAGATTGTCTAAATTTGTGGAACCCAATATTATTGTCAGGATTCTTGTAAAACAAATATGACAAACCCTTCCTCACCAACCTAGGTGGCATGCTTCATTATCTTTCGCCACACCTGCTCCACTGTTTGTTTTAGGGGGGCGAATGGGCTTCCTGTAATTACAGGAAGTATTTTGTTGTGGATGGTAGAGTAATTTATTCTATGGTGGTTAAAAACCCGTTCAAATAACCCAGTTCCTGGGTTTATTGTGTTTTCCTAGAGGGATATTAAAAACAGAAGTTTGGGATTGCTGGTTTAATTATTGCACCCAAATCCCTTGGGTAGATGTTTCAGCTGGCCTCGAGGTCCAAGGCTATCTTCAGGACTGCGCTCCCTACTTAGTCAACTCTCCCTCAAACCATACATACACACACAGGTGCCAAATGCAGGTGGTACTCACTGCGGATGTATCACTTCTGGCGAACTATTCCCTGTTTCTAGATACTGATCGCCCCATGGAGGGAAAACCCTGGGTGTTCCCTCTACTTAAATTAAACAGTTGTCAAGGAGAGTAGCCCACGATTTGTCTATTAAGTATTTATTTATTTATGAAGTTTTATATAGCGCAAACATGACCCTTGCGGGTATCAGGGTGCTTTACAGTTGTTCAGAGAGCAGAGACAAATAAAATCAATAATATCATAGTCGAGAAAAATACAGGATATGGTAGCACCATAGATATGGGAGGGTACAACACAATGTCAGGACCAATAGTATGTATGCCTCTGGATAACGGTGATGATTCTGTATGTGGTGCAGACATGGGTTTTAAGGTCCACTGCATTTTTGCAAGGAAGACGTCTGTCTGAAGTACATTCTCTATTTACCACCGAGGTCAACGAGTTCAGCTGTGGTTATAAATGTGTATTCAAGAGACTGTCTGATGCCACATTGTGGCTGCAAATGCATTCATGGCTTTGCCATGGGCACTGCAAGAAAGAGTAACTTTCAAGACAACATTTAATGCTTTTGGAAAACGTCCTGTACATAGTCCACACAGCGCCCACCTTTGTAGCTTGAACGCACTTTCACCTGCAACTTAACCGTGGGCTGGGCCCAGGCAGGGTTCAGTCACTTCAACTGTGCAGAGGGATTTCCCTTCTCGACGAGTAACTCCCAGCTAGCATTCACCTAACAACAGAGAGTAATCTGAGACACCCTTGAAGCACAGCTGCGGCAGGGGCCCGTTTCATGTGTACACTGCAGTTTCTGGACTATACATTGCCCCGGAAGGACAATTGCTCCCTCGCTGTGTGTGTATGCATACGTCCACCCTCCATCCCTCCCGCCTGCAGTTGTGAAACTGAGTGGAAATGGGTCTATAGAATGAAAAAGCAGATCTGAGTCTTTAATGGTGTTCAGACCATCCCTTTACATTACTTTTATGTAAAGTAGGTCATTCATGGTTCAATACCTGGCTCTAAATGTGTAGGAACAAGATTAGATGGAGGAGAGGTGACCAAGTTCTTGTGAAGTCCTCTTACTCACCTGCACCCCACACGCACACACACATCCTCCCAACCTTTCCCAGGACTGGAATGCGCAGTCAGTAAGGTAACCAGCTTTATTTAGAATAAAATCAGGACTTAACGATCATCCATTGTAAATAAAATGATGGTTTTCTTCAGCACGCTATTTCACATAATATTTAACACAATTGTGCTTATTTTCCATTTACATGGCATCATGTTATTATTGCCCGACTCAGTAGTACTTCTTTTATCAACTTTGAAGGATGAAAAACCGCCAGTCACGACGATATCTGAATTTGTGAACTTCAAGTTGAAAACAAATTTCCAAAGAATGAAGTCTACCACATTCAGGTATCTTAATAGTTAAACTGACTGACCAAGAGTCTCAGCTAGAAAACTAGCTCAGTGGGTTAAGGCACTGTTGGGATGGAAAAGTCCTCTGCATGGTAGTAGACATGTACCCCTGCCCTGATTGCCCAACCGTACTGTCGTCTAGATCCCTAATGCTGATTTTAGCTGTCATAGTCATACATGGATCAGGCGTGTGCATGCTATGACATAGGCCTGCCTCATGGATTGCGGTCTTGTTGGACTGTTGGACTGGGAGAGACACCCAGAGCGCTTCCTTCATAGTGGTGGAAAGCTACTGCCTTCACCAGGAGTTAAGCAGCACAAGCACAGTGGTGGGAGAATACCAGCATACCGTGCAGTGATCAGTAGTAGTGAACGGTTCATTTTTAACCTGTGTCACTGGAGTGAGATCGACAGGCTCACTCACCTTTTTAAAGTTCCTCTGCTGTGTGCTTAACTCACCCTTAGCCTACATCAGTTAGATGTGAACTGCTGCGCAGTTCAGGGGTGGTGACTCGGCACTGGTTGTATGTGTGCCTGGGAAGAGTATAGTACAGGCTTAGAGCAGTACTGTGCAGTGAGTGCATGTACTAGGTGCATGTGTACCTACGGGAAGGACCTTACATGAAAGATGTAGTGCTGTGCATGGTGTGTACCTGCAAGAAGTGCAATACATAAAGGGTGTAGGGCAGCATATGTGTGCCTGCAAGTGACACAATACAGAAAGGTTACAGTACTGAGCAGTATGCCGAGAGTGAATGTGTGTGCTGAATGTATGCACGCCTGGGGTGGCATAATGCATGGAGGCAAAAGCGTTGGACAGTGTGTGTGCTGTGTGCATACACTGAGTGCAAGTGTGCCTGTAATGGTACATTACATGGAGGCCCATGGATTCTATTTTGGGAAGCCTTGTCCTGCATGGTGAAGAAATTAGGTACAAGGATCCCCCCAGACAGATTTTTGTATTGCTGCATTACTGTGAGCTGGGTGGGACACACTGGAAAGGGGAGAGAAACAGAGACTCCCCCTATACACTTTAAATGGGGCTTTGGATCAGTGATAGAATGCAAAAAAGAGGCCTGACTTCATCTCTGGAAGGAGATAGGGCTGATAAAGGAATGATAAAGAGAAGGGCTGGAAGCTCGGGATTAACCTTTTGATGCACATATCACTGTGCCTGACATCCAGGTGTGAACTCTAGTCACTCTCCTGTCCTGGATTGTGGGACAATCAGCTTGGGAGTCTCTCCTCCTTGTGACAGACAGCCTTTCAAGAGTAAGAGGGAGAGGAGAATCGTGCACTTCAAATGAAGCACAACCCCAAGAAAAAACTTCAAAGGCCCAGAGCCTAAATGTCATTTGGTGCATGGAAATAGACTATAAGAAGGGGAGGTTAAAAACACAAAAATTGTCATATGTTAAGAAGCCAGATGGGCTGTGTGAGGAGGGGAAGCTCTGGAAGACTTCTCCCTGTGACCAGGACTGGGAGCCAAGGCCTGCTAGAACTGGTCTGGTGCTGAATGAGGGGAATCACCAGTAGCGGCTGCTACCGACCAGGGGTGGTGAGGTAGGGGGGCAGGGGGATGGAGGGGGGGAGGGGGGAAATATTTTTTTTTTAAAAGGACTTACCTTTTTACCGCCGACCACCGCCTCTTCTTTCTCCGTCCTCTTCTCTGCACGGCAGGAAGCACACAGCCTCCCAGAATCCCCTGGCCAATCACAATGCTGCCTTAGCAGCACTGTGATTGGTCTGAGCGCCGTGGTTTGCCTCTCAGACAGGGGCTGGCAGGCTGTGCATGTTCCCCACGCAGGCTGTTGTACGGCCTGCGTGCAGAACATGCAAAGTGCCCATGATGCTTTGGCCGGCCGGAGATGGCCAGCCAAAGCGTCATGCGCACTTTAGGTGCTGCCACCACTCCTACCCCTGTGACGTACGAGGAGGCCAGCCCCGCCTGCCTGGTTTCAGCTGAAAGCTGAATGCAAAAAACAAAATGATAATAACGAACGTTATTAGCATTTTATTTTTTGCATTCAGCTTGCAGCTGAAGCAGTGGGGCGACGCTCTTCCGCCTTAGCAGAGGAGCTGCCACTGGAAATCACCCAGGGAAACCAAGACGACCTGCTCTGGCGCCTGGAGCACCAGTGCCTGCCTGCTTGCCAACACCAGTGTGCCCTGTGAAGAAGAGGAGAGTGATGGAGCAAGCGACATCCAGTGGGGAGCCCTGTCAAGAGGTGTGAGGAGACTGCTGATGCACCGATCGTGTTGTTGCCCTTGTGCAGATCTAAGTTGGCGACCAGGAGAGGGCCGCCGTGAAGAAAGTCGTGAGCTGAGTGCCGTGCGGGGGGAGTAAAGCCTGTGCAGCATTGTTGCAGCAACCCGGTATGCCAAGAGGGGCTGCCGTAGTACAGTCTGTGGAGCAGTGAGGGCTGCTACCCTGTTTGGAAGTGTTGCAGCAACCCAGTATGTCTGGATGGGCTCCTGGTATTTAATGTGCTGTGAGGATTGGGTCGCTGCCTGAGAACTGCAATGTCATGTGACCTATGGGTCAAAGGAAGCATTGAGGTTTGCACCTCATCTTCCCCCGTGGACTGAGGAGGACACTGTAGGTGTATCGCCACATCGCAGGGTTACAGATTGCGAGCATCAGAATCAAACCTCTTCCCCTGTTAGGAAGTACAGAACTTACTGTGCAGGCGGAGCACCGGAGCCAGTTACTGGAGCCAGTCACATATGCTCAAGGAAATCTTGCACTTGTCGGGTGCTGCCATGCCTCCCACGTGCAAACTCACTCAGTGAATAGGACTGGACCGTTGCGAGTGCCAGTGGACGGTGCACCGTTTGAGGCACTGCACACTTCCTTGCTGATAGAGTGGGTAAGACTGGTTATGGTCCTACAGGGCCCTAGGTGACTCGCTGCTAAGGATGCTGCAGCACCAAAGACACTTTTGATTATTTTCTAAGAGTCAGAGTGGGATCTTGAGTAAAGGCTTACTAGTGAGCATTCCCCAGAAATGGCCACCAGTGAATGGAGAATACTTCCGGCCACAATACGAGGAGTCGGTGGGACAGGAATTTGACAGTGAAACACTAGAACCCCAACCTCAAGGGAATTGTATTATTGCTTATAAATGTCGTAATCTTTCTTTGAACCAGTAGAGTTAGAAATAAAATACTTATTATTCTAAAAATAAGTACTTGACTTGACATTGATTTATTGATACTGTTGTGAGCTCTTTGAGTTATAAATCATGTTCACTAATCCGTATCTACACTTCTCCCATTGAGAGAGACTTTGTCTGCTCGTCCACAGGTACCACTGAGAGTCAAGTGCAGAAGGGGTCCTTGGCCCAGTTGCTCAGGATCCAAAGTAGGCCGGGCCCTGAGACATCAGGGGTAAAAGCTCTCAACCACCACAGTTGGGCCCAGTAACCCCTGCGTGCCCTGTGGACCTCTGAAAGGGATTCTGACGGGCATACAGTACACAGATCTGTGTTTCTTCAGCAGGTCACAGCATTCAATATTAGTGAAACAGCCCAGTTCCTTAGTGTGTCTGGTGCAGTGCATTGTGTGCAATATGTCAGTCACAGGCATGAAGTTTAGGAGCCTGCTCAGTGTGTTTATGTGTTCACTGTAGTGATCTTGCTCTAACCTGCAAGTTGCAGATTTGATTCCTGGTAAAATAAATAAGTGGGTTATGCGCACACTGCAAGGACCTGCATGTAAAATGCAGGGCATGAGTATGAATACTTGCAGGGCTAACTTAAGCTTTCATCCTTCTGAGGGTAAAATACCTCACAGCTACACTGAACATAGCCACATTGAATTAATTTCTTAACTTAATTTCCTCCCAATGCTCATATACTTCACAACTCACTCGTACCATTAACATGCTCTTCCATACATCCCTCACTTGAGCTTTGCCTCATACTTCTCTAAAATTTCTACCATCAGAAATACCCTTACCTCACTAGTAACAAATAAAGTCCCTTCTTCTACTCCCATCCTGTAACCACTTTTAATGGCACTAAACTCCACAGCCCACATTTCCTACTGATCTGCCTCCCATACTCAAATTTGCTAATTCTTTTTGTGAAATGTCTGAACTTCTCAATGCAAAAAGCTGAATGCAGCATCTTCTCAGGGAACTTGTTAATAGCTTGCCCAAGGAAAGGGCGATGCCTTCTAGTAACCGCTCTACCCTCACATGATATTATGCTATTTGTAAAAAGCAGGTGTCTGTAAAGAAGGGTTACTGAAAAGGAGGTGAAAGCCTTGCGGTACAAAAATAAAACCTAAGAAAGCTTCAAAACTATGGGGCTTATTTATGAGAGGCTTGTGCCGCCGGAGCATCACTTTTTTTGACGCTTCAGCGGCGCAAGCCTCTCAATCATATCTATGAGGTGACGCAAAGCCACACTGCGCGGCTTTGCAGGGCCTCATAGATATGGAGTAAGACAAAGCAGCACAAGTTGCTGCCTTGCCTTACTTTGTGCCAAGGAGGCATTCCATGAGTGTTGCTGTGGGTTTTCCAACACAACATCCATGGATTTTGACGCTGCCCAGATTTACTTAATCACGTAAACCTGGGGCAGCACCTAAACCTTGAGCCTCCCCAAAGCAGGCATAACAAAGAGAAATATTTTCACTTCTACTTGTTTTTTCCTCTTTCCATGTTTTCTGCTTTCTGCAGCATACACAGAAAGAGGATAACACCTCTCGGGATTGTATTTGTGCAGGAAGGTGCCCCTTCCTACACAAAAACAATTCTGCCTGCAACTGAGGCACATTGAGCCATGGTGCAAGGGTGCTTACATTGGTGCTAGGCTGCAAATTGTGCACAAGCGCAGGGGGAAAGGACAGGAATGCATGGTATTTCAAAAAAAGGGTACATTCCTGCCCTTTCACATTGGCGTAAGGCAGAGCAGCAAGAAGACTTGCGATGCTGCCCTATGCCAATTCCTCATAAATGAGGCCCTGTGGGTGCAGAAGTAAAAAGCTCATTAGGACATATGAGCCAACACAAGTCAGGAATGAGCTGAAAGATATCAGTGCTCAAGAAATGGATATCAAGAAAGCTGATTCAAAAGAATATTGAATCGGAGAGGAAAAATAAAGGACAAAAATGGGGAACATGGGCAATGAACCCATAGCAAAAATAATCTGACTTCATGAATCATTGGAAAAGAACAGAGACGTTGGTTGCACACCAAGGATCCCAGAGCAACCACCACCATTGGTTTCTGAATGCAGGCTGCAATACGTCTCATCCTTATATCTGATGTGGTATTACATACACTGAAAAAACACTGCTGATCCATTAACCCTCCTGATCCATTAACTTCAATCCCAATCCTTTATTCCCATCTACCTTTCTGCTCCAAAGTTTTGGCATTTCTTGTCTTCAACTATTTGACCTCATGTGTCACCTCCCAAAATATTTTTTGTCCTCTACAATTTTGTTTCGATCCCTTCACCCAACCAAACTGCCCGTCCATGTTGGTAATTTTAATACTTAGGCACACCAAAGCAACCTGTCATTGATCCTCATGCTTCTCACACTCTCAGCTATAATAAATACAGTTGGTCGGCCCACCTTAATATCTCTCCTCCTGACCCTTGGTATCACTATTTTGCCTTTGTATTCCAGGCCCAAATGATTTACTGCCATTGACTTTAATGGAAAAAACATTTGACTGAGATTGTTTGTTCTGTACTCTGTGGCGTCATCAGGTTAGGCTCAAGGAGGCATTATTTTCTAAGGTAAAAGTTTTCGAAAAGTGTGCTCCGATCCCACCCCATGCATTTATCTATTGTCCTGTGAATTATCACTCAGCTGGATGACATTGTTTATTTAACAAGAGGACAGGCTGCATTGTAATTGTAATTGTATTTATATTGTGCTTACTACCCCTGATGAGGAGTCAAAGCACTTTTCAGCGATTACCATGCTACTACAGAATCCAAAAGTATTAGTGATGGATTTGTATAGGGAAATATGAGCTAATTTAAGTGGTGGGCATGTGATTCTGATAGTTGGATTGAATAGGAAAATGGAGGGATAGAAGAGGGAGAGTCTAGAAAGTGTTATTTGGGAGATCATAGTAGTAAGATGAGGTTTGGGATGAGTCAAAGGAGGGACACATGAGGGAAAAATTTAGAAAGGATTGTTTGGGAGACCATAGTGGTAAAATGAGGTTTGGGGTGAGCCAGAAGGATAGAGGAGGGAATAGTCTAGAAAGGGTTATTTTGGAGATCATACCAGTAGAATGAGGTTTGGGATGAGTGAGCGAATGGAAGTAGAGGATATACTGAGAGAGGTAAAGGATGAGACAGAGTAGTGCAGTGGAGAGAGTCATTAAAAATAAAATGATTTCTTCTACAATAGGAGTAAAGTAATAAATATATAGATACATGACTACATAGAAAGGGCAAATGGACTCTATGCGACTTAACTCTTCTCTGCACCACTCTACATAAATACACTCTGTTAGAAATGGGGGTCTCTAGTTGGCAGAGGTAGGTACCTTTGTCCAATTAGGGGCCCTTGCTTCTAGTCAGGGTAAGGGGGATACACTTCTAAAATAACCCCTACTCACCCCCTTGGTAGCTTGGCACGAGCAGACAGGCTTATCTCAGAGGCAGTGTGTAAAGCATTTGTGAACACATACAGTAATACAGTGAAAACACTACAAATGGTCACCACACCAGTTTAGAAAATAAGTAATCTTTATCTAAACCAAAACAAGACCAAACAACAAAAATCCACAATACAGTAATAAAAATATGACTTTCAGATGGTAGAAATAGTTCAGTTCAAAGCAAATTGCGATGCAACACTTTTCACACAAAGTACCTTGGATGCATCATGCAAACAAACAAAAGGGGCCGCAGGGAAGGTGATGCGTTGGTTCCTTACACTCAGGGAAGGTGATGCGTCAGTTCCTTACTGCTGTGCAGGGGAGGTGATGCGTTGGTTCCTTACTGGAGAGGAGGTGATGCGTCGGTTTCTTACTGCATGGGGAGGTGATGCGTCGGTTTCTTACTGCATCCCCAACGATGCGACAGACTTGGCGCCTCGATGCAATGCGACAATCCGGGACGATGCGTGGATTCTTGTAGCTGCACGGCAGGCCTTGCGTCAAAATCGGTGCGGTGATCTCGGACTTCGGAGATCGATGCACTCAATGCGGCGTGCGGCGATTTCTCGTGGTGCAGCAAACGCTGCGACGGTTTCTTCGGCGATGCGTCGGAAACAGGTACGGATGCGTCACGCTTCTCGATGTTGCGTTGATTTTTCCAGCTCCCAGCAGAAAACTGTCTCTAGAAGTCCAAAACAAAATCAGGCACCTCTTTACCGGTCAAAACTCCCAGCCAGGAAGTTCAGGGGAGCTGGTGGTGAAGTCTTTGTGTCCCTGAGACTTCAGAACAGGAGGCAAGCTCAGTTTCAAGCCCTTGGAGATCTTCTTCAAACAGGGGACACAGCAAACAGCAAAGTCCTTTTCTTCTCTCCTTGGCAGCAAGTAGCCACTGCAGGCCAACCCCAGACAGCAACCAGCACAGGGGCAGTATTCCTCCTCAGCTTCTACTTGGCAAAGGTTCCTCTTGATTCCCAGAAATGATCTAAAGTTCTGGGACCCCATATTTTTACTTCAAAATCCTTTGTTCTCTGGTGGCAGAGAAGCCCTGTGCTTGGTCAAAACTGGTTCTGTCCTCTCTGGTGCACCTTCCTGGCAGGAGGTGGAGACAGCATTGTGGGAGGCATATCAGGCCCATTCAGGTGAAAGGAAATCTCCTCCCCCACTCTAAATGCAGCGCAGGTCTATATAGCCCAGCCCTGACTCATCAGGCTCTCTGCGGTAGTAATTCACTATTAGGACATGCCACACATCAGGGCATGTCCTACCTTTTACATACATTACACCCTGCCCACAGGGGTACCTTGGGCCTACCTTAGGGGTGACTAACATGTAAGAAAAGGGAAGGTTAGGGCATGGCAAGTGGGTGCACTTGCCAAGTCAACATGGCAGTACCAGACTGCACACAGGCTCTGCAATGGCAGGCCAGAGTTACATTTACAGGCTGCTTATGTGGGTGGCACAATCAGTGCTACAGTCCACTAGCAACATTTGATTTACAGGCCCTGTGCACAGGGACTGACTAGTAAATCAGATCAGTGAATCATGGAAACACCAATCCATAACAACAATCTACAAGGGGAGCACTTGCACTTTGGCACTGAACAACAGTGGCAAAGTGCCCAAAGCATCTAGACCAGCAAAACGGAGTCCAACACAAAGCAAAAACACAGGAGGCAAAGGCAAAAAATGCAGGGAGACCCACGACAATGGTGCCAGGTCTAACACACTCCATGCCACCATTCTACTCTGCACCATTCTACTGCACTCTACATAAATGCACTCTAAGCAACTACACTCTACACCACTCTACTCTATGCCCTCTACTCTAAGCCAATGCACTCTACGCCAATGAACTCTATGCCAAAGCACTCAACTCTATGCCTATGTGCCATGCCACTCTGCACCACGTCACTCCGTGCCACGCCACTCTGCACCAAGCCACTCAGTGCCGCGCCAGTGTACTCTACGCTAATGCGCTCTGCTCTACGCCAATGCACTCTACTCTATCACACTCTGTGCCATGCCACTGCATGCCATGCCACTCTGCGCCACTCACCACCGCTCTGCTACGTACCACTCCACACCAGTGCACCCTATACCAATCCACTCTACGTCACTCTAATCTACTCATCGCCACTTCACTCTACTCTGAAACAATCCACTTTGTGCCACTCCACGCCACTCTACACCACACTATGCCACGCCAAGCCACTCCACTCCACAGCAAGCCACTGCACTGTACTTTAACCACTCCACGTCACTGCGCTTCACGCCAATACACTCTACTCCATTACACTATACTCTGCAACACTACTCCACTGCTCTCAACTCCACTTTATTCTAATCTGCACAACTTTACTTCATGCCACTGCTCCCTACGCCACAGTACTCTACACCACTCTTCATCACTGCACAACACTCTTCTCTGCAACAATGCACTCTCCGCCACTGTACTCTGCACCAATCTACTCTATGCCAATGCACTCTACTCAACTATGCACCACTGCACTCTGCACCAATCCAGTCTAGGCCACTCCACTCTACAGCACCCTATTCTGCAACACTGCATTCTATGCCACTGCACTCTACTCTGTACCACTCCATGCCAGTGTATTCTACGCTACTACTCTATGCCACTGAACTATACCCTGCACCACTCCTCTCTACCCTGCACCACTCCACGCCACTTTATTTTACTCTGAAACAGTCTACTCTATGGCATTGCACTCTATGCCACTGCACTCTACGCCACTCCACTCTACTTTGCACCTTTCTACTCTACACCACTGTGCTCTACACCACTCTTCTCTAAACCACTGCCCTCTCTGCCAATGCACTTTACACCACTGTACTCAAAACCAATACACTCTAAGCCACTGCACTCTACGTCAACTACACTGCAGTCTATGACACTCTAATCTGAAAAACTGCACTCTCTGCCTCTGAACTCTTTGCCACTCTACTCTGCACCACTCTACTCCACTGCACTGCACTCTACATCACTCTAATCTACTCTGCACCACTCCACGCAACTTCACTCTACTCTAAAACAATTCACTTTGCAGCACGGCACTCTGCCCCACTCCACGTCACTGCACTCTACACCAATCTACTCTGTACTTTACACCACTTCACTCTACGCCACTCCGCTCTATGACACTCAACTCCATTAAACTCTTCTCCACTCTAACACTCTGCTCCACTTTATCCCACTTTACGACACTACTCCACAACACTCTACACAACTTCCTCTATGCCATTCCATGCCACTTCACTCCACTCTATTATACAACACTCTACGCCACCCCACACAACTTTATTTCACTCTATGTCATTCCACTGTACTACACTACTCTATGCCACTCCACAACAATCTACTCTGCTCTACGCCACTCTATAACACTCTGCACTACCCATCACATACAGTTTGATTACCGATGACATCACGGATTAGACTTCTTGCCCCACCGTTGCCTCTCAACTGCCTCCTGTGTGCTGATAAGGGTTAAGGGCAAGTGTAAACTACAAAAACAAAGCAAGCACAGCTCCCAAGGCCTGATGTAGGAAGGGGGGTACTTAGGGTGAGCCAGGGGTAGTCGCTTTTACCCCGGGCTACTTATTATACATAATCACTAGAAGTCAACAAACCAAGAAGGTAAAGGCAGTAAGCAAAGGAACATATTTGCATTCTCAACTTTTTCAGAGCAGCCTGGAGCCACACCTCAGTGTCTCACTGCCATCACATGATCGGTGACCCGCCATGACATTACAGGAAGTGAAAAAACATGACCTTTCATCCCGTCACAGAATTTGGAGATATATGTCAAGGAAACAAATCAGACAGGTGCACCTGGTTTGTTGACTTCTAGTCCCTGTGGTAAGAAAACACATAAGGCAAACAACTGTGAAACTGTCCAAACATAAAAATCCTTCAACTATGTGAATATGCCCTGAAAATGGACGACAGCTGTGTGCATTAAAACACATATTTGAGTGATTTTTATGTTTGTTTGTTAAGTTGCACACTCATGGTAGACACCTTGAGAAGGGTTGTTTTAGAGATTTAGGGCCATATTAGCAAGAAGCCCGATAAAATTATCGCCGCTTTGGCGGCAGGAAACTGCCGCTAAAGCAGCGATAATGGGCTTGCTAATATGAGTTATAGAATTCCAATAGAAGCCCAGGTTAGATGTGCAGGACATCTAACCTGGGCTTCTATTGGAATTCTATAACGCATATTAGCAAGCCCATTATCGCCGTTTTAGCGGCAGTTTCCTGCCGCTAAAACGGCGATAATTTTATCGCCGGTCTTGCTAATATGCCCCTTAGTCTTCTTGGTTTCTAGCTGGAGTTTCAAGCAGAAGGCTATCAGTGCTCCAAATGCCCAATGCCCAAGAAGGCTGGTTTATGGACAAGATACATAGTCAGGGTGCACAAAGAAGGCTTTATAGATGAATCTTTCTAGTTTAAGAATGCTCCTTGCTCCTTTGACGAATCTCTTTAGAGGCACGAAATCGTGGGCAGTATGGCAGTCGCGTGGATCATTGATTTGAAGGGAGATAGATGCTGTCTCAGAATCCTTATGAGAAGGTGTTTACCACAGTTCAATCTCAACAGGACAATGAAATGGATTATTATCTTGTAATCTGGATCCAGGATAAAAGTTTTGATTTGGTGAAAAGGCTTGAAATTCTGAACCCTGGCAAATGCATTAATGAGTGATTGAAGGTTAAAATGTTGTCCAAGTACATACTAAGGATTTGGCGCTCTCCACAACTGCAGATTTACAGTTCAGCGCTTTAAACTAGTTAAACCATGATTGAAACAGGTTGGTCAATTAGGTAGTTATTAACAGAATGATCTCTACTTTAGGTCAGGAAGCGACACTACAAATTGAATGCCCTCAAGAACATTGGTCTGAAATTCAATATCTTAAGGGGAGGATATTTTCAGAGGATGACACTCAGAGTTTCGTGTCATCAAGATAAAAGGAGTGCAAGTTACAACATCTGAGAGTGGAAATCAGAGGTTTCATGTAGAGGTATAAGAGGGTAGGAGAGAAAGAAGAACCACTGAGAACCGTTTGTTGAAACATCTTTGCTATGATCCCAACTGACACTAACTTGATGCAGGTGGCTTATCATTGGCTGATGTCTGTCGTACGGTTCTAAAATTGAGGTTGGACTGAGAGCATTCCAAGACCTGAAAAACTATACAGCTCCTAGTCTTTCAAGTTTCCTCCATTAGCTTATCCATAATATTGATATTAAAATTGTTCATATGGAGCAGCTCCACTGTTTTGCAGTACTGAATATAACAGGTACAACTCAACCAGAATTAATGACCGTGGCGGCTGGTAGGGGACAGTGGCAGAGGGGCGTGGGAAAGTGGGGGGTTAGGAAATAAAGAAAACGTACCTGCTGGTCGCGGTCACCAGCCGCCACCTCTCCTCTGCAGGGACCAGGCCCAGGAAGCACCCAAGCTTCCAGACTCCCCTAGCCACTCACGACGCTGCTGATAGCAGCATCGTGATTGAGCTGAGCGCCATGGTTTGACGCTCAGAGAGGGAGTGGGAGCCTGGGCATGTTCTCCAACCAGGCTGTAGTACAGCCTGGTACGGATGGCCAAGCAGTCATGCGCACTTTACGTGCAGCAGCTTCCACTCCTCCTCCTCCCTCTGGGTCACGGGGGCCCAGTCCCGCCCTGCCGTGCCCTAGCCTGGCGGCAACTGCAATACTAAAAACAAGCATTTGCAATGCAATAGGTCTCACATTCATGCGAGTTTAAGCTATTGGCATTGTAAATGACAATGCCTTTTATTTATGTTTTGGGTTTTAAAACATAAATAAAAGGCATTGTCATTTACAATACTAATAGCTTAAATTCTCATAAATGCGTGACCTATTGCATTGCAATAAAGGGCCTTCTTGACCGCTTGTTAGATTGTAAATATCAGAGGAAGAGACTGGCCTGGGATGCCTTCAAAGTAGTGATAAATAGTGCAGTGAAGAAGATGTGTAAGTGTTGTAAATTACACAAACACAAAGTGTGAAGTGAGAGTTACACATGATCCGAGCTATAAACACTAACAAAGTGCTCCAACACCTTTCGCTCTGTGATTACACTGTCGCGGCTCAGGAGGAAGAGCGGGAGGGGGTGCTATTTCCTGCTCTCTCCGTGATTTGAGTGTGCAGTGTGGCATTGCGTAATGTCATTCCTATCTTTGGCCTAATAAAAAACACTCCAGCTGTAGTAGGGCACTGGCTATACCTCCTGGTGCAGGGCGGGCTGTGCTTTATGGCAGGCATGGAGGGAGGAAGGGATGGTCTCGGCTGCAGCTCTGGCCTCGTACATTGCTCCTGCTATTACTAGTGAGCGAGAGGCGCTGAGGTGGTGGTATTGGTACTGGTGGTGGTGGTATTGGTGGTAGTGGTGGTGGTGGTGTTATTGGTATTGGCGGTGGTGGTATTGGTGGTGGTGGTATTGATGGTGGTGGTACTGGTGGTGTGGTATTGGTGGTGGTGGCATTAGTGGTAGTGGTGGTATTGGTGGTGGTGGTGTTTTTGGTATTGGTGGTGGTGGTATTGGTGGTATTGGTGGTGGTGGTATTGGTGGTGTGGTATTGGTGGTAGGGGTATTGGTGGTGGTGGTGGCATTGGAGGTATTGGTGGTGCTGGTATTGGTGGTATTGGTGGTGCTGGTATTGGTGGTATTGGTGGTGGTATTGGTGGTGGTGGCATTGGTGATATTGGTGGTGGTGGTATTGGTGGTGGTATTGGTGGTGGTCATACTGGTATTGGTGGTTGTGGTATTGGTAGTGGTGGTGGTATTGGTATTGGTGGTGGTGGTATTGGTGGTGGTATTGGTATTGGTGGTGATGGTATTAGTGGTATTGGTGGTGCTGGTGGTATTGGTGGTGGTGGAGGTGGTATTGGTGGTGGGGTATTGGTGGTGGTATTGGTGGTGGTGGTGGTATTGTTGGTGGTGGTATTGGTGGTGGTGGTGGAATTGGTGGTGGTGCTAATGGTGGTGGTATTGGTGGTGGTTGAGGTATGTGTGGTGGCGGTATTGGTGGTATCGGTGGTGGTGGTATTGGTGGCAGTATTGGTATTGTGGTGGTGGTATTGGGTATTGGTTGTATTGGTGGTATTGGTGATGGTGGTGGTATTGTTGGTGGTGGTGGTATTGGTGTTGGTATTGGTGGTGGTATTGGTGGTGGTATTGGTGGTGGTGGTATTGGTGGTGGTGGTATTGGTGGTGGTGATATTGGTGAAGGTGGTATTGGTGGTGGTATTGGGGGTGGTGGGATTGGTGGTGGTGGTATTGGCGGTGGTGGTAGTATTGGTGGTGGTGGTAGTATTGGTGGTGGTGGTATCGGTGGTGGTGGTATTGGTGGTGGTATTGGTGGTGGTATTGGTGGTGGTATTGGTGGTGGTGGTATTGGTGGTGGTGGTATTGGTGGTAGTATTGGTGGTGGTGTTGGTGGTGGTGTTGGTGGTGGTGGTATTGGTGGTGGTGATATTGGTGGCATTAGTGGTGGTGATGGAGGTGGTATTGATGGGGGTGGTGGTATTGGTTGTGGTGGGAGTATTGGTGGTGGTGGTATTGGTGGTGGCAGTATTGGTGGTGGTGATATGGTGGTGGTGGCATTAGTGGTGGTATTGGTGGTGGTGGTGGTACTGGAGATGGTGGTGGTGGGGTTGGTGGTGGTATTGGTGGTGGTGGTGGTGATAGCACTGGAGGTATTGGTGGTGGTATTGGTGGTGGTGGTGTTATTGGTATTGGAGGTGGTGGCTTTGGTGGTGGTGGTATTGGTGGTGCTGGTATTGGTGGAATTGGATGTGGTGGTGGTGGTGGTGGTATTGGTGGTGGTGGCATTGGTGGTATTGGTGGTTGTGGTATTGGTGGTGGTGGTATTGGTATTGGTGGTGGTGGTACTGGTATTGGTGGTGGTGCTACTGGTGGTGTTAGTGGTATTGGTGGTGCTGGTGGTATTGGTGGTGGTGGTATTGGTGGTGGTTGAGGTATGTGTGGTGGCGGTATCGGTGGGATCGGTGGTGGTGGTATTGGTGGCGGTATTGGTATTGGTGGTGGTATTGGTGGTGGTATTTGCGGTGGTGGTATTGGTGGTATTGGGTATTGGCCGTATTGGTGGTATTGGTGATGGTGGTGGTATTGTTGGTGGTGGTGGTATTGGTGGTGGTGGTATTGGTGTTGGTATTGGTGGTGGTGGTGGTATTGGTGGTAGTGATATTGTTGAAGGTGGTATTGGAGGTGGGATTGGGGGTGGTGGGATTGGTGGTGGTGGTATTAGTGGTGGTGGTGGTATTGGTGGTGGTGGTATTGGTGGTATTGGTGGTGGTGGCATTGGCGGTGGAGGTAGTATTGGTGGTGGTGGTATTGGTAGTATTGGTGGTGGTATTGGTGGTGGTGGTATTGGTGGTGGTGGTATTGGTGGTGGTGGTATTGGTGGTGGTGTTGGTGGTGGTGTTGGTGGTGGTGGTATTGGTGGCATTAGTGGTGGTGATGGAGGTGGTATTGATGGGGGTGGTAGTATTGGTTGTGGTGGGTGTATTGGTGGTGGTGGTATTGGTGGTGGTAGTATTGGTGGTGGTAGTATTGGTGGTGGTGATATGGTGGTGGTGGCATTAGTGGTGGTATTGGTGGTGGTGGTGGTACTGGAGATGGTGGTGGTGGGGTTGGTGGTGGTGGTGGTATTGGTGGTGGTGGTGATAGCACTGGAGGTATTGGTGGTGGTATTGGTGGTGGTGGTGTTATTGGTATTGGAGGTGGTGGCTTTGGTGGTGGTGGTATTGGTGGTGCTGGTATTGGTGGAATTGGATGTGGTGGTGGTGGTATTGGTGGTATTGGTGGTTGTGGTATTGGTAGTGGTGGTGGTGGTGGTATTGGTATTGGTGGTGGTATTGGTGGTGGTGGTATTGGTATTGGTGGTGGTGGTACTGGTGGTGGTGCTACTGGTGATGTTAGTGGTATTGGTGGTGCTGGTGGTATTGGTGGTGGTGGTGGTATTGGTGGTGGTGGTGGTATTGGTGGTATTGGTGGTGGTGGTGGTATTGGTGACGGTATTGGTATTGGTGGTGGTATTGGTACTGGTGGTGGTGGTATTGGTATTGGTGGTGGTGGTATTGGTAGTGGTGGTATTGGGTGTTGGTCATATTGGTGGTGGTGGTATTGGTGATGGTGGTGGTATTGTTGGTGGTGGTGGTATTGGTGGTGGTGGTATTGCTGGTGGTGGTGGTATTGGTGGTGGTATTGGTGGTGGTGGTATTGGTGGTGGTGATATTGCTGAAGGGGGTATTGGTGGTGGAAATGGGGTGGTGGTATTGGCGGTGGTGGTATTCATGGTATTGGTGGTGGTGGTATTGGTATTGGTGGTGGTGGTATTGGTGGTATTATTGTATTGGTGGTGGTATTGGATTGGTGGTGGTATTGGTGTTGGTGGTATTGGTGGTGGTGGTATTGGTGGTGGTGGTATCGGTGGTGGTGGTATTGGTGGAGGTATTTGTGGTGGTATTGGTGGTGGTACTGGTGGTGGTGGTGGTATTGGTGGTGGAGGTATTGGTGGTGGTGGTATTGGTGGTACTAGTGGTGGTGGAGGGGGTGGTATTGATGGGAGTGGTGATATTGGTGGTGGTGGTATTGGTGGCGGTATTGGTGGTGGCGATATTGGTCGTGGTGGTATGGTGGTGGTGGCATTAGTGGTGGTGATATTGGAGGTGTTGGTGGTGAGGGTGGTATTGGTATTGGTGGTGGTGGTACTGGTGGTGGTGCTACTGGTGATGTTAGTGGTATTGGTGGTGCTGGTGGTATTGGTGGTGGTGGTATTGGTGGTGGTGGTGGTATTGGTGGTGGTGGTATTGGTGGTGGTATTGGTACTGGTGGTGGTGGTGGTGGTATTGGTGGTGGTGGTATTGGTGGTGGTGATATTGGTGAAGGTGGTATTGGTGGTGATATTGGGGTGGTGGTATTGGTGGTGGTGGTATTAGTGGTGGTGGTGGTATTGGTGGTGGTGGTATTGGTGGTATTGGTGGTGGTGGTATTGGCGGTGGTGGTAGTATTGGTGGTGGTGGTATTGGTGGTGGTGGTATCGGTGGTGGTGGTATTGGTGGTGGTATTGGTGGTGGTATTGGTGGTGGTGGTATTGGTGGTGGTGGTATTGGTGGTGGTATTGGTGGTGGTATTGGTGGTGGTGTTGGTGGTGGTGGTATTGGTGGTGGTGATATTGGTGGCATTAGTGGTGGTGATGGAGGTGGTATTGATGGGGTGGGTGTATTGGTGGTATTGGTGGTGGTAGTATTGGTGGTGGTGATATGGTGGTGGTGGCATTAGTGGTGGTATTGGTGGTGGTGGTGGTACTGGAGATGGTGGTGGTGGGGTTGGTGGTGGTGGTGGTATTGGTGGTGGTGGTGATAGCACTGGAGGTATTGGTGGTGGTATTGGTGGTGGTGGTGTTATTGGTATTGGAGGTGGTGGCTTTGGTGGTGGTGGTATTGGTGGTGCTGGTATTGGTGGAATTGGATGATGTGGTGGTGGTGGTATTGGTGGTGGTGGCATTGGTGGTATTGGTGGTTGTGGTATTGGTGGTGGTGGTATTGGTATTGGTGGTGGTGCTACTGGTGGTGTTAGTGGTATTGGTGGTGCTGGTGGTATTGGTGGTGGTGGTATTGGTGGTGGTTGAGGTATGTGTGGTGGCGGTATCGGTGGTATCGGTGGTGGTGGTATTGGTGGCGGTATTGGTGGTGGTATTGGTGGTGGTATTTGCGGTGGTGGTATTGGTATTGGTGGTGGTGGTATTGGGTATTGGCCGTATTGGTGGTATTGGTGATGGTGGTGGTATTGGTGGTGGTGGTGGTGTTGGTGGTGGTGGTATTGGTGTTGGTATTGGTGGTGGTGGTGGTATTGGTGGTAGTGATATTGTTGAAGGTGGTATTGGTGGTGGGATTGGGGGTGGTGGGATTGGTGGTGGTGGTATTAGTGGTGGTGGTGGTATTGGTGGTGGTGGTATTGGTGGTATTGGTGGTGGTGGCATTGGCGGTGGTGGTAGTATTGGTGGTGGTATTGGTGGTAGTGGTATCGGTGGTGGTGGTATTGGTGGTATTGGTGGTGGTATTGGTGGTGGTGGTATTGGTGGTGGTGGTGTTGGTGGTGGTGTTGGTGGTGGTGGTATTGGTGGCATTAGTGGTGGTGATGGAGGTGGTATTGATGGGGGTGGTAGTATTGGTTGTGGTGGGTGTATTGGTGGTGGTGGTATTAGTGGTGGTAGTATTGGTGGTGGTGATATGGTGGTGGTGGCATTAGTGGTGGTATTGGTGGTGGTGGTGGTACTGGAGATGGTGGTGGTGGGGTTGGTGGTGGTGGTGGTATTGGTGGTGGTGGTGATAGCACTGGAGGTATTGGTGGTGGTGGTGTTATTGGTATTGGAGGTGGTGGCTTTGGTGGTGGTGGTATTGGTGGTGCTGGTATTGGTGGAATTGGATGTGGTGGTGGTGGTATTGGTGGTGGTGGCATTGGTGGTATTGGTGGTTGTGGTATTGGTAGTGGTGGTGGTATTGGTGGTGGTGGTATTGGTATTGGTGGTGGTGGTACTGGTGGTGGTGCTACTGGTGATGTTAGTGGTATTGGTGGTGCTGGTGGTATTGGTGGTGGTGGTATTGGTGGTGGTGGTGGTATTGGTGGTGGTGGTATTGGTGGTGGTATTGGTGGCGGTATTGGTATTGGTGGTGGTATTGGTATTGGTGGTGGTATTGGTGGTGGTGGTATTGGTAGTGGTGGTATTGGGTATTGGTCATATTGGTGGTGGTGGTGGTATTGGTGATGGTGGTGGTATTGTTGGTGGTGGTGGTATTGGTGGTGGTGGTATTGATGGTGGTGGTGGTATTGGTGGTGGTGGTATTGGTGGTGGTATTGGTGGTGGTGGTGTTGGTGGTGGTGGTATTGGTGGTGGTGATATTGGTGGCATTAGTGGTGGTGATGGAGGTGGTATTGATGGGGGTGGTGGTATTGGTTGTGGTGGGTGTATTGGTGGTGGTGGTATTGGTGGTGGTAGTATTGGTGGTGGTGATATGGTGGTGGTGGCATTAGTGGTGGTATTGGTGGTGGTGGTGGTGGTACTGGAGATGGTGGTGGTGGGGTTGGTGGTGGTGGTGGTATTGGTG
The DNA here is from genome assembly GCA_963921515.1 of Calotriton arnoldi. Classification (NCBI taxonomy): domain Eukaryota; kingdom Metazoa; phylum Chordata; class Amphibia; order Caudata; family Salamandridae; genus Calotriton; species Calotriton arnoldi. The sequence continues at coordinate 199,705 of CAWUFW010011468.1, forward strand.
GTGGTGGTGATAGCACTGGAGGTATTGGTGGTGGTATTGGTGGTGGTGGTGTTATTGGTATTGGAGGTGGTGGCTTTGGTGGTGGTGGTATTGGTGGTGCTGGTATTGGTGGAATTGGATGATGTGGTGGTGGTGGTGGTATTGGTGGTGGTGGCATTGGTGGTTGTGGTATTGGTGGTGGTGGTATTGGTATTGGTGGTGGTGGTACTGGTATTGGTGGTGGTGCTACTGGTGGTGTTAGTGGTATTGGTGGTGCTGGTGGTATTGGTGGTGGTGGTATTGGTGGTGGTTGAGGTATGTGTGGTGGCGGTATCGGTGGTATCGGTGGTGGTGGTATTGGTGGCGGTATTGGTATTGGTGGTGGTATTGGTGGTGGTATTTGCGGTGGTGGTATTGGTATTGGTGGTGGTGGTACTGGGTATTGGCCGTATTGGTGGTATTGGTGATGGTGGTGGTGGTGTTGGTGGTGGTGGTATTGGTGGTGGTGGTATTGGTGTTGGTATTGGTGGTGGTGGTGGTATTGGTGGTGGTGGTATTGGTGGTGGTGGTGGTATTGGTGGTGGTGGTATTGGTGGTGGTATTGGTGGCGGTATTGGTATTGGTGGTGGTATTGGTATTGGTGGTGGTATTGGTGGTGGTGGTATTGGTAGTGGTGATATTGGGTATTGGTCATATTGGTGGTGGTGGTGGTATTGGTGATGGTGGTGGTATTGTTGGTGGTGGTGGTATTGGTGGTGGTGGTATTGATGGTGGTGGTGGTATTGGTGGTGGTGGTATTGGTGGTGGTATTGGTGGTGGTGGTGGTGGTGTTGGTGGTGGTGGTATTGGTGGTGGTGATATTGGTGGCATTAGTGGTGGTGATGGAGGTGGTATTGATGGGGGTGGTGGTATTGGTTGTGGTGGGTGTATTGGTGTTGGTGGTATTGGTGGTGGTAGTATTGGTGGTGGTGATATGGTGGTGGTGGCATTAGTGGTGGTATTGGTGGTGGTGGTGGTGGTACTGGAGATGGTGGTGGTGGGGTTGGTGGTGGTGGTGGTATTGGTGGTGGTGGTGATAGCACTGGAGGTATTGGTGGTGGTATTGGTGGTGGTGGTGTTATTGGTATTGGAGGTGGTGGCTTTGGTGGTGGTGGTATTGGTGGTGCTGGTATTGGTGGAATTGGATGATGTGGTGGTGGTGGTGGTATTGGTGGTGGTGGCATTGGTGGTATTGGTGGTTGTGGTATTGGTGGTGGTGGTATTGGTATTGGTGGTGGTGGTACTGGTATTGGTGGTGGTGCTACTGGTGGTGTTAGTGGTATTGGTGGTGCTGGTGGTATTGGTGGTGGTGGTATTGGTGGTGGTTGAGGTATGTGTGGTGGCGGTATCGGTGGTATCGGTGGTGGTGGTATTGGTGGCGGTATTGGTATTGGTGGTGGTATTGGTGGTGGTATTTGCGGTGGTGGTATTGGTATTGGTGGTGGTGGTACTGGGTATTGGCCGTATTGGTGGTATTGGTGATGGTGGTGGTGGTGTTGGTGGTGGTGGTATTGGTGGTGGTGGTATTGGTGTTGGTATTGGTGGTGGTGGTGGTATTGGTGGTAGTGATATTGTTGAAGGTGGTATTGGTGGTGGGATTGGGGGTGGTGGGATTGGTGGTGGTGGTATTAGTGGTGGTGGTGGTATTAGTGGTGGTGGTATTGGTGGTGGTGGCATTGGCGGTGGTGGTAGTATTGGTGGTGGTATTGGTGGTGGTGGTATCGGTGGTGGTGGTATTGGTGGTATTGGTGGTGGTATTGGTGGTGGTGGTATTGGTGGTGGTGGTATTGGTGGTGGTGGTATTGGTGGTGGTGTTGGTGGTGGTGGTATTGGTGGCATTAGTGGTGGTGATGGAGGTGGTATTGATGGGGGTGGTAGTATTGGTTGTGGTGGGTGTATTGGTGGTGGTGGTATTGGTGGTGGTAGTATTGGTGGTGGTGATATGGTGGTGGTGGCATTAGTGGTGGTATTGGTGGTGGTGGTGGTACTGGAGATGGTGGTGGTGGGGTTGGTGGTGGTGGTGGTATTGGTGGTGGTGGTGATAGCACTGGAGGTATTGGTGGTGTTATTGGTGGTGGTGGTGTTGTTGGTATTGGAGGTGGTGGCTTTGGTGGTGGTGGTATTGGTGGTGCTGGTATTGGTGGAATTGGATGATGTGGTGGTGGTGGTATTGGTGGTGGTGGCATTGGTGGTATTGGTTGTGGTATTGGTGGTGGTATTGGTATTGGTATTGGTGGTGGTGGTACTGGTATTGGTGGTGGTGCTACTGGTGGTGTTAGTGGTATTGGTGGTGCTGGTGGTATTGGTGGTGGTGGTATTGGTGGTGGTTGAGGTATGTGTGGTGGCGGTATCGGTGGTATCGGTGGTGGTGGTATTGGTGGCGGTATTGGTATTGGTGGTTGTATTGGTGATGGTATTTGCGGTGGTGGTATTGGTATTGGTGGTGGTGGTATTGGGTATTGGCCGTATTGGTGGTATTGGTGATGGTGGTGGTATTGTTGGTGGTGGTGGTATTGGTGGTGGTGGTATTGGTGTTGGTATTGGTGGTGGTGGTGGTATTGGTGGTAGTGATATTGTTGAAGGTGGTATTGGTGGTGGGATTGGGGGTGGTGGGATTGGTGGTGGTGGTATTAGTGGTGGTGGTGGTATTGGTGGTGGTGGTGGTATTGGTGGTGGTGGCATTGGCGGTGGTGGTAGTATTGGTGGTGGTATTGGTGGTGGTGGTATCGGTGGTGGTGGTATTGGTGGTATTGGTGGTGGTATTGGTGGTGGTGGTATTGGTGGTGGTGGTGTTGGTGGTGGTGTTGGTGGTGGTGGTATTGGTGGCATTAGTGGTGGTGATGGAGGTGGTATTGATGGGGGTGGTAGTATTGGTTGTGGTGGGTGTATTGGTGGTGGTGGTATTAGTGGTGGTAGTATTGGTGGTGGTGATATGGTGGTGGTGGCATTAGTGGTGGTATTGGTGGTGGTGGTGGTACTGGAGATGGTGGTGGTGGGGTTGGTGGTGGTGGTGGTATTGGTGGTGGTGGTGATAGCACTGGAGGTATTGGTGGTGGTATTGGTGGTGGTGGTGTTATTGGTATTGGAGGTGGTGACTTTGGTGGTGGTATTGGTGGTGCTGGTATTGGTGGAATTGGATGTGGTGGTGGTGGTATTGGTGGTGGTGGCATTGGTGGTATTGGTGGTTGTGGTATTGGTAGTGGTGGTGGTATTGGTGGTGGTGGTATTGGTATTGGTGGTGGTGGTACTGGTGGTGGTGCTACTGGTGATGTTAGTGGTATTGGTGGTGCTGGTGGTATTGGTGGTGGTGGTATTGGTGGTGGTGGTGGTATTGGTATTGGTGGTGGTATTGGTGGTGGTATTGGTGGCGGTATTGGTATTGGTGGTGGTATTGGTACTGGTGGTGGGGTATTGGTATTGGTGGTGGTGGTATTGGTAGTGGTGGTATTGGGTATTGGTCATATTGGTGGTGGTGGTGGTATTGGTGATGGTGGTGGTATTGTTGGTGGTGGTGGTATTGGTGGTGGTGGTATTGGTGGTGGTGGTGGTTTTTGGTGGTGGTATTGGTGGTGGTGGTATTGGTGGTGGTGGTATTGGTGGTGGTATTGGTGGTGGTGTTGGTGGTGGTGTTGGTGGTGGTATTGGTGGTGGTGATATTGGTGGCATTAGTGGTGGTGATGGAGGTGGTATTGATGGGGGTGGTGGTATTGGTTGTGGTGGGTGTATTGGTGGTGGTGGTATTGGTGGTGGTAGTGTTGGTGGTGGTGATATGGTGGTGGTGGCATTAGTGGTGGTATTGGTGGTGGTGGTGGTACTGGAGATGGTGGTGGTGGGGTTGGTGGTGGTGGTGGTATTGGTGGTGGTGGTGATAGCACTGGAGGTATTGGTGGTGGTATTGGTGGTGGTGGTGTTATTGGTATTGGAGGTGGTGGCTTTGGTGGTGGTGGTATTGGTGGTGCTGGTATTGGTGGAATTGGATGATGTGGTGGTGGTGGTGGTGGTATTGGTGGTGGTGGCATTGGTGGTATTGGTGGTTGTGGTATTGGTGGTGGTGGTATTGGTATTGGTGGTGGTGGTACTGGTATTGGTGGTGGTGCTACTGGTGGTGTTAGTGGTATTGGTGGTGCTGGTGGTATTGGTGGTGGTGGTATTGGTGGTGGTTGAGGTATGTGTGGTGGCGGTATCGGTGGTATCGGTGGTGGTGGTATTGGTGGCGGTATTGGTATTGGTGGTGGTATTGGTGGTGGTATTTGCGGTGGTGGTATTGGTATTGGTGGTGGTGGTATTGGGTATTGGCCGTATTGGTGGTATTGGTGATGGTGGTGGTATTGTTGGTGGTGGTGGTATTGGTGGTGGTGGTATTGGTGTTGGTATTGGTGGTGGTGGTGGTATTGGTGGTAGTGATATTGTTGAAGGTGGTATTGGTGGTGGTATTGGGGGTGGTGGGATTGGTGGTGGTGGTATTAGTGGTGGTGGTGGTATTAGTGGTGGTGGTATTGGTGGTGGTGGCATTGGCGGTGGTGGTAGTATTGGTGGTGGTATTGGTGGTGGTGGTATCGGTGGTGGTGGTATTGGTGGTATTGGTGGTGGTATTGGTGGTGGTGGTATTGGTGGTGGTGTTGGTGGTGGTGTTGGTGGTGGTGGTATTGGTGGCATTAGTGGTGGTGATGGAGGTGGTATTGATGGGGGTGGTAGTATTGGTTGTGGTGGGTGTATTGGTGGTGGTGGTATTGGTGGTGGTAGTATTGGTGGTGGTGATATGGTGGTGGTGGCATTAGTGGTGGTATTGGTGGTGGTGGTGGTACTGGAGATGGTGGTGGTGGGGTTGGTGGTGGTGGTGGTATTGGTGGTGGTGGTGATAGCACTGGAGGTATTGGTGGTGGTATTGGTGGTGGTGGTGTTATTGGTATTGGAGGTGGTGGCTTTGGTGGTGGTGGTATTGGTGGTGCTGGTATTGGTGGAATTGGATGTGGTGGTGGTGGCATTGGTGGTGGTGGCATTGGTGGTATTGGTGGTTGTGGTATTGGTAGTGGTGGTGGTATTGGTGGTGGTGGTATTGGTATTGGTGGTGGTGGTACTGGTGGTGGTGCTACTGGTGATGTTAGTGGTATTGGTGGTGCTGGTGGTATTGGTGGTGGTGGTATTGGTGGTGGTGGTGGTATTGGTGGTGGTGGTATTGGTGGTGGTGGTGGTATTGGTGGCGTTATTGGTATTGGTGGTGGTATTGGTACTAGTGGTGGGGGTATTGGTATTGGTGGTGGTAGTATTGGTAGTGGTGGTATTGGGTATTGGTCATATTGGTGGTGGTGGTGGTATTGGTGATGGTGGTGGTATTGTTGGTGGTGGTGGTATTGGTGGTGGTGGTGGTATTGGTGGTGGTATTGGTGGTGGTGGTATTGATGGTGGTATTGGTGGTGGTATTGGTGGTGCTTGTATTGGTGGTGGTGATATTGCTGAAGGGGGTATTGGTGGTGGAAATCGGGTGGTGGTATTGGCGGTGGTGGTATTAGTGGTATTGGTGGTATTGGTGGTGGTGGTATTGGTATTGGTGGTGGTGGTATTGGTGGTATTATTGTATTGGTGGTGGTATTGGATTGGTGGTGGTATTGGTGGTGGTGGTATTGGTGGTGGTGGTATCGGTGGTGGTGGTATTGGTGGAGGTATTTGTGGTGGTTTGGTGGTGGTACTGGTGGTGGTGGTGGTATTGGTGGTGGTGGTATTGGTGGTACTAGTGGTGGTGGAGGGGGTGGTATTGATGGGAGTGGTGATATTGGTGGTGGTGGTATTGGTGGCGGTATTGGTGGTGGCGATATTGGTCGTGGTGGTATGGTGGTGGTGGCATTAGTGGTGGTGATATTGGAGGTGTTGGTGGTGGGGGTGGTATTGGTAGTGGTGGTGGTATTGGTGGTGGTATTAGTGGTGGTATTAGTGGTGGTGGTGGTATTGGTGGTGGTGGTATTGTTGGTCATGATATTGGTGGTGGTGGTTGTGGTGGTATTAGTGGTATTGGTGGTGGTGGTATTAGTGGTGGTATTGGTGGTGGTGGTATTGGTAGTGGTATTGGTATTGGCAGTGGTATTGGTATTGGTGGTGGTATTGGTGGTGGTGGTGGTATTGGTGGAGGTGGTGGTATTGGTGGTATTGGTAGTGGTATTGGTGGTGGTGGTATTGGTGGCATTGGTGGTGGTGGTGGTATTGGTGGTGGTTGTTCTATTGGTGGTGGTGGTATTGGTGGTGGTGGTATTGGTAGTGATGGTATTGGTGGTGGTGGTGGTATTGATGATGGTGGTATTGATAGTGGTGGTGGTGGTGATATTGGTGGTTGTGTTATTGGTGGTAGGGATATTGGTGGTATTGGTGGTGGTATTGGTATTGGCAGTGGTATTGGTGGTGGTATTGGTGGAAGTGGTGGTGGTGGTATTGGTGGTGGTATTGTTTTTGGAATTGGTGGTGGTGGTATTGGTGGTGGTGTTGGTGGTGGTGTTGGTGGTGGTATTGGTGGTGGTATTGGTGGTGGAGGTGGTGGTGGTATTGGTGGTATTCGTGGTGGTATTCGTGGTGGTATTCATGGTAGTGGGATTGGTGGTGGTCGTATTGGTGGTGGTGGTATTGGTGGTGGTAGTGGGATTGGTGGGGGTGTTGGTGGTGGTATTGGTGGTGATGGTAGTGGTATTGGTGGTGGTATTGGTGGTGGTATTGGTGGTTGTATTGGTATTGGTGGTGGTATTGATATGGGTGGTGGTGGATTTTAGTGGTGGTGGTGGTGGTGGTATTGGTGGTGGTTGTATTGGTGGTGGTGTTGGTATTGGTATTGGTGGTGGTGTTGGTGGTATTGGTGGTGGTGGTATTGGTGGCAGTATTGGTTGTGGTGGAGGTTTTGGTATTTATGGTGGTGGTGGTATTGGTGGTGGTAGTATTGGTGGTGGTATTGGTGGTGGTGGTATTGCTGGTGGTATTGGTTGTGGTGGAGGTGGTGGTATTGATGGTGGTGGTATTGGTGGTGGTAGTGGTGTTGGTGGTGGTATTGATGGTGCGATTGGAGGTGGTGGTGTTATTGGTGGTGGTGTTATTGGTGGTGGTGGTATTGGTGGTGGTGGTATTGGTGGTGGTGGTATTGGTTGTGGTATTGGTGGAGGTGGTGGTAGTGGTATTAGGGGTGGAATTGGTGATGTTGATGGTGGTGGTGTGGTGGTGGTATTGGTATTGGCAGTGGGGTTGGTATTGGTGGTGGTATTGGTGGTGGTATTGGCGGTGGTGGTGGTATTGGCGGTGGTGGTGGTATTGGTAGTTGTGGTATTGGTGGAGGTGGTGGTATTGATGGTGGTGGTGGTGGTGGTATTGATGGTGGTGTTGTTGTTAATAAAACAGGCTTTTGACAACCGGTCAGGTGGCTCTAGTACAGATGACATGTAACACAGATGTGCTGTTATCAGCTTCAGCCCATTAGCACACGATTATGTGCTACCTGGAATTCACATGACTTAATTCGCTAATCATTTCTGAATCCATTTTACTTCGGGGGGCGGGGTTGAAACAGACACGAGATAATGCCGGGTTAAAGTGAATGAAAGAGGGCGCCCGTGTTACGGGGGTGGCCGTGCTGCTTAAAAAAAACACAAGTGGTTTCAGCTGAAGCAGCTCATGTCCGGCCTGCAGTAAGAGAAACTCAATAAAGTAAATAGTGCTTACAGACTAAATAACAGGTCCCGTGTAACAACTGAAGTAAAAGGGCCTGTCGTCATGGGAGGGTACAAATGAAGACAAGGCCGTACTAAGGAGGGACTAACAAGCCTATTAGCAATCTGAAGGCAGCATTTATGAAAGACATTAATACAAGCCAATGAAAAATATGGGAGGAGAGTTGGCGCGACTTCTCTCCCATACTCTACTACAGCAGTCTTGCAGAACGAGCAGCGTATGCGCGCTGCCGCTAGGCTTGACCTAATAAAATAATAACATTCCGTTATCACTTTAATTTTTCCTTTGCACTGCTTTACAGCAGTGAGGCGACACTCCTCCGCCTTAGCGGAGGAGCTGTAGCTGATTAATCATACTCCACTTATTGGCCCAAGAAATGCGAAAAGCTGAAATGGCTGGGATTCTAAACTGTGGACTACAAGACCTACAAACGACAGAAGCAGGCACATATATTGGTGAGCCATCTAAATGCCCTTAGAAGTGTTGACTGGAAAAGCATAAAGCAAGTAGTAGAATCCATTTCTGAGCACCTTCAGTTCATACACGACATCTGGGTCTATACAACAAGACCTTGCAGTATATTTAGCAGTGAAGCATGATGTTATTTGGTAATATGAGAGCCTAAGGACTGCATATGCTTGAGTAAATTAAGAAAATGTTCTCTATCTATAAGTCTGCCACTTCCATTTCAAACTAAATAAGAGTAATTTGCAGGTCAGAGAATATAGGCATAAGCCAGGTTTAAAACCACTATTTTACAGTTTTGAGATTCACTTAAGCCATCATTTAGAGGGCCATAGTCAAACGTTGGCTGATTCAGCTATGCAGAAACCTGGGAACCAGGCACTGCATAGAGGCATTTAGGATATTGAAATAGGATACGTGTCTCTCTGTAGCATTTTCGGTAGCAGGCTTTTTATTCTCTATGTGGTGCACACACAGAGCTCTTTTGAAGTTGACCTCCACAGACTTTGGCTAATTATTTTAAAATATTTTTAACAGACTTTGAATATCTTTTTACCTGTATGTATACTAACGACTTTTTTACGAGCTCTTTTTACTATTTTATCGATGCATATTTGTCTTTACAAATATTGTACATGCACGTAAAACCACCAATAGGTTGATTGGTGGTCCTTGGGTTAGGGCATTCGCTTATGTTTACAGTTTCTAGTTGATAGGCACAAGCACTTTACAAAAAAGCTATTGCAATGGAGGGCCAGAAGGCCTGAGCCTGCGCTTATTTTTTCAGGTTTTCTATATTGCAAATGTATTGCATATGCACTTTTATGAAGTTATTGGATCTGGGATGATCGAAATATAGATTGCCTCTATGTTATATTTACGTGCTGCACATGCATTGTTGCAAGATGAATGGACTTCTTTTAATTGTTTTATCCTTGAATCGATTGAAATGTATTGTACTATATATATACTTTTATGGTCATATTGGCCGAAATAAAGTTTTCTGAATTCTTAAGAGGAGAGACAGGTAGATTTCTTGATGGGATTGCCCAACAAGAAACTGTAGCCAGCCGGAAGAGAATAATGTATGTTAAATTGTAAATGTCACCTGTTCATCATCAATATAAAATCCAAGCGAAGATCCTATCACGTTGCAGATTATTTTAATTGGGGGCATGTGCATTGTCCTAAACTCGACGTGACCGCCTATGCCAATGTCAAACAGAAATGGCTTTAACCAAATACTTTTAAATGTCAACCTGGGCGACTGTCTTAATTAAGGAAGGAGCGAAAGACCCACCCTTATCAAGTGTGCCAGTCAGGAAGTTGATTTCTTTTTACGAGGAGCCCAAGAGCAGACACTTAAATTACAAATCTGGTATCTCCTGCCTTGCCATCTTTCTGGTGGGCGGTGTTTTAAAGCGCACATTAGCAGACAGGCAGCTGCTTCGCTATGAGGTTGACTCACAGGCAGGGAGATACTTCAAAACAGCCAGTGAACTACGGGCAACTTGCAACTGCCCAATTGGAGACTCGTGCACTGAGGCAACTGTAGGCCGTTGATTTGAAGTTTTACAACAGCCTGCCACAAGGGCACTAACTTATAACAGGGAGCTTAAAATGGTCTTGTAGCTGCCAAAAGGCATCACATAATTTGTCCAGGAGTTCAAAAAGTTCTTGCACCTGACTGAGCTGAAGGGACTTCTTCTTGTGCTAACTATGATTACTGTCCTGTTTTACCCTGGATAGGGGCATGTTATTTTGATAATTCAAGTGTATCAGGGGACAGATACATGGGTAGGTGGGTAGGGTAGAGTGAACTATATACAAGAAAGCAAAGAGATAAAGGTGGGAGGGGAAAGGTGTGGGAATAAAATAAGAAGTATATTGAAAAGAGCTAAGGGTGCAAAGGATAAAACAATGGCGGAAGTGAGATGTGCAGCCGGAAAGAAGAAGTGCAGAGGAGAGGGATAAGAAAGAGGGTCAGGTCATTTAGATGGGTGCATGGACAGCACGGTCAGGGATACACTAATTAGAGTACCTTATTCATATCTGTGCAAAATGGACCTGCGCCGGTCCTGGCCGCAAGCACTGAGTGGGGGTATGCACGGAGGGACGAGGGTGGATGCACACGAAATGTATTAAAGGAAGTTAGCATGTTTCTAAACAACCAGTTAGTACAATCGTTACTGTACAAAAATATACAAAGGCAGTAAGAGGATGTCGAGACTATTCACAGTCGCACAAACATGTTTTGCTGTACTTTGCAGTCTTCTCCCAGGCCCTCCCCCATGGCACAGGGACAAGTGGAAGGTCCGCCGCAGTTTCGTCACCAGTATCTACCATTTCCTTTCTCTTTGAAAGCTCAGCTGATGAGGTCGCTGGCTCGCTGCACACTGCTGGCCGCGCGCCAGCTCACACGGTAAACGGAAGTTCTGTGAGGGACCGAGGGAAACTCCAAAGCCGAAAAGGGAGCAGAAAAAACGATAACCAGCGCAAAGAAGGTGTCTCCGGAAACGAGAGGGAAAATAGACTAATTTAGACCAACAAACCAACCAATCCGTTTGCATTTCTGCTGGTTTTGCGTCATGATGACTAGTGTTGACAGACGAGTTCAGGTCACTGGAGGACTGAGCATGCAGACTTCTATTACCCTCGCGGCCTGTCCTGGTGCATGATGTTATGTTAGCCCATGCTATGTATTGTATTCTAATTACATTTATAAAGTGCGTACCACCACTCCCAGGCCATCGAATCGCTTTATGGCAGATTGCACGCTACTCCGAAACACAAGGCTTGTGGTTAACCTATTGGTTACTAGTTATTAGCGTTATCATTTACTGTTGGTTTTTGGGATCAGTCTTGTGCACTCAAGGAACCATTCCGTGCATTTACCCCTGATTTCCTAGAATAAATGAATAGAAGCTATGTGTGATTATTTGCGGCATTGCTAAGTTTCAGGGAAGAAGGAGAAGTTGGGATCTATGAGATGATGTGTGGGCAATTTGTAGAAAGTCCATAATACACAGTAAGGCAGATGGACATGCGGCTTAGAATAGGCTACACTCATAGGGTCATATTCTCAAGGACACATCGCCGATTTATTGGCACTTTAGAGCCGCAAAAGTGGCGATAGATTTCTCGCCCTATTCACAATCTGGTGCAAACTGCCGATATTGCCAGTTTTCCAGCGATAGCTGCCGCGAAAAACATCACCACGGATGAGAACGACAACTAACGCTAATGATATACAGAGTAGGCGTTCCCGTGCAAAAACACACGAAAACACCACTTCGCGATATTCTCAACGACCAGCCAGATCTGCGATGCGATCCAAAAACAGGCGATAAGGCGCGTTAGCAGCAGGGATTTAACACCTGCCTTTTACTGGTTTTAAGCAGGAAGACAACCTGCAGTATGAAAGGGAGCCCAGCCCAGAGCCACATCTGAAGACCAACACATGTCATGAAGCTACTGATCATGCAGCTCGGAGACCCAAGAGGTCCACAACACCTACCGCCACCACCCCCAGGCCCCCCCACCCCCCCTCCGGACTACCACCCAGGCAGCGCAGAACAAGACAGCTGACCTTCCGAAAACGGCATGGCCCCTCAGCCACACAATTGCAGAATGTGGGGTTCTGGTTGTCCTCTGTACTTGCTCCGGCTACCTCCATGGTGCTTCACAGTTGTTTGTGTTTTGTTTGTGTTTTTTGTTGCCGCTTTTATAGTGGTTTTTCCCGCTTGACTTGTGGGACTTGCAGACCTGGCGCTGCTTATCGCTGATTTTTTTATCGCAGTTGGGCCCATCGCAACTTTTTTCACGTTCGGGTTTGGATTTTTATCGCCGTCCCGGGGATTTTATCGCGGACATTTGACGCGTTATCGGGAAACTATCGCATGTTACCGCCGTGTTGAGAATACGACGTTAACACAGAGTTATTTTCCCGCGATAGACGGCGATATGAAAAATTGCGATGATTATCGCACGTTCTTGAGAATATCCCCCATAGAGTAAGGCATGCTGGATATGGAGAATAAGGAGAGAAAAATTAAAAAGAAAGAAAGGAGAGAACATTCTACTTTGAAGACAAAGCAAATTTTATCATGGAGGGTTTAAGGAACGTAGCAGGAGGGGGTGCTTCGAGATAGCATTCAATATGAGGATGAAAAACAAGCTGTTCCATCATTTCCTTGGAGAGGTACCTCTAGATTGATGTACAATAGAGGTGAATCTAGTACCACTAGCGGAATATATCTCTCCGACCCAGAGCATGATGAATTGGAGAGGATGGGCGGCTGAAATACAAAATAGTTCTTCTACATATGCAAAAAGGGGAGTAACCACATAAGTGGCAAGATCAACCAAATGTAAGTTACTACTGGAGGTCACGGATCTGGATGTCATGTCAACTTATGTTTTACGCTATTCTATGTAATGTTATGTGTAGCTCTCAAGTCACCTGGGGCCCTATTATATATAGGGCGCACTTTCCCCTTTTGTGCCTGGCGCACCTTAAATCAGGTGCGCCGGGCGCACACATGGAAAGTGCACCCTATTACATTAAATGCGCTGCCCCCAGGGCAGTAGCAAACTCGTGCTGCTGAAGGTGCAGCACATTTAAGTGAAAAGCGGAGAAACTTTGAAGCAGCTGCTCCGTGTTTCACTGTGCAGGAAGCAACCTGCCTGCACTTTTAAGGGGAATTAGAGATCCCCTTGCAGATGGGTGCAGTGAGTGACTGCACTTCCTGCAAAGGAGATGTCTGGGGGTTCATAGGACCCCCTTTACCCCCTCCAGAGGGCTGCTATGAGAGACTCACCACCATTTTAGTGATGAAATATTTTCTAATGTTGCTCCTGAACTACGCACACCTTTTTCAAATTCACACCTTCTGGTTTTTGTTTTGAATAGACTAAACACATTTCTTCCACGAAGCAGAAAGTGCACATTTATTCTACTGGGAAGTCTTGTTACTTAAGCCCGCTCCTTGGCACATTATTATGTTTTCGATTCCAAGCGGATCACTGTGTTTCAAGGATCTTAGGGTCAAAGGTCAGTTTTTAGAGTCACTGGCATGTCCCTCAGAGGTTTCGGTTTGTGCCTTCTGACCATTTTTTTCTATACAGAGCTATGCAAAAGTAGAGAGAGTTAAATCTGTGAGAACAAATGAATTTTAATAATAGCTCTCCGGATATGCCCTAGTTAGATGCATCCGCTTTGGATCTAAGTGAACTTGTACAACCTGGAGGTGGAACTATTCAGTCTCTAATCCCTCCAGTTTTTGTCCTCGCCTAGTAATTTCTCCTTTGCTTTGCAATCTGAGAGTGGTGACATCTGAACTTTCCCGGACATGCACTTGGATAGTTTTGTTTCCACTGGCAAAGGTGTGGCACCCTGGAACAAAGTCTGAAAATCATGCTATGGTGTGGGCGTAGCATTTCCAGACAGGCATACCGATTATGTAACTATGGCTACATTCCAAATGATCTGGGCATGCCTGCTCCACTATGTACATATGTGGGTGACTATGATGATGAAACTTACCTGGCACCAAGGTAAAGTATTCATAGCTAAGCTTTTGATTACCAGTAACATTTTCTCTAATTTTATATAATATCGTGGGACACTTCCTCATATATTAAAACATGAGCTAAGAAGCTTTTTTGTGAGGATTTTAAGCCTTTATAGGTTACAAGGCTTGAGTGGAAGTGTTACACCTCCTCCTGTTTGCACTATAGGAACACAAAGGGTCTCCTATGAAGAGTCAGCTGATCCACTTTCAGCACTCAGGAGCACGAACGGTTGTGTGCCAGATTAGTGACTATAAAAATATTGTGCCATGAAAACATCATAGGAATAATGTCGACAATAAAAATTTTGTGAAGGTAAGTATATATGGGTAACAAATGATTTACTATTCTTACCTTCACGCCTGGACTATAAATTACATATGTAGTTCTGGTTCCGTTGCGCTTTCCATTGAAAAGGCATTTTTTGATTTGTCTATAACTTTGGAGCCTCTGCACAAATCTGCACCAAATTGGCAATTGCATGATGTAGTCAGCTAAGTTCCACAATGCCACTTTTGGGGAAGATCCGATTAAGGGAAGAAAGTTAATAGGGGGTGAAAAAAGTTTGTTTTTCCATTTTAGCACCTATAGTAAAATTTGCTTGTGCTTACAGCAAAAACCGCTGAAGGGTTTCATGCCAAACTTGGAATGAAAGTAGAACTTTGCTCAAAGTGTGCCCTCAGTTGTTTGGTGTAAATCTGTTAAGTGGATTTTAAGATATAAACTGGTTGGTCTTCAAAGGGTTAACACTTTTGTTTATCTCTGCTAAGGTGCACTGTGAATCATGAACACATGTGACGGAACACCCCCATAAAACAGGTTGAAGATGTGGAAATCACAATTTTAATAAAAAATTGTGATTTAATGGCTGCTATTTTGTGAATAGCAGAAAGGCATAATTGTGTGCTGCTGTTTACTACTTCAATAAAAGTGTGAATTTTCTCAAAAAATAAAAAAATGGAAAATATAGGAAAATTATTTTCCCATTAAAAACCTGCTGTGCCTAGTCAATGAAGACTCTGCGCAGTGATGGTTGGTCTCCTGCAGGGGGTTGTGTGCAGAGCGGGCGTTGGCTGCCCGTGGTTGGTTGCATGTAGGGCATGCGCTAGTATGAATAGTAAAGGACATCAAATAGACCATAACTTGCACCTTCTGCCATGCTCAAAGCAATCATTTGCTGTTTGCGCAGAAACAAAAAATAGCTAACCAGATTAAGGCATGGCGGATTGCTCCAGTTAAGGTGCATTATTTGTGTGTTACAATTCATACTAACCAGTACTGATAAATTTCAGTGAACAGATTTGTAGTTAGAACTGAAATGTGTTGGTATCACCTGCATAGTAGTAAAGCACGTTGCCATATGACCGTGCGTTTGAATACATAGGGCCTGATTTAGAGGTTGGCAGACAGGTTACTCCAGCACTCTACGGAGCCGCCCCCTTTTCCCCCAGCGCCTTGAGACCCTCACGGGTGAGTAGTTGTGCTTTACCAACCCTGATTGATTGACTGACTATCCTATCATATGGCACTACTATCCTATCCTATCCTACTCTCCTATGGAACTTGGAACAAGTAGAACAGAATCTAAATGAGGCCCCAATTCTGTCATTGATGTACCTTAGGTGCAATGGTCTGACTCTTGGATTAAGATCAAAAGCTGTGCAGTGTCACCGGAAAGTTGAAATGCACATAATATCTTATGATATTGGTGAAACGAACCCACAGGCTTGATTCCAATGTGATAGTATGGAAAGGAATCAGAGTGTTAGCTTTATGCTTTGAGGGAGAGCTTTGCACGGATCTCCAAATGCCAAATGGCTATCTGCATTTGAAGAGGCATCCTTCCCTTTTAGGGCAATGTTTTCTTATTAAAGAGTTTATGCGGATGTTTTGTAGTGTTAGTAAATCATGTTACTGCACATATGGTATTGTAATGCTCCTGTTAACTACTGGGTGTGGTACAACCCACATTCCCTGGATAAATGTCATCAGTCCAAATATGCCAGCATATGCGTATGTCTAGGTTGGATGTGTCGCACACAGGCCCAAGGGCCTTGAATACTTTCACCAAACATGGAGTGGAATTCTGATATACAACTATGTAAACCGTCCTCATACTCTTCTGCTTTGTATTTCATGCAGATTAAAATATAAACCTCCCCCAACAATGCATGATTGTTTTCTTCAGCGGTGGCGCGGTGTCTGGGGACAGTGCCAAAATGACATTTGCTAGTCTGGGTGTAACATCCTCATAATTAACCTTGTCTATGAATTTTGTAAGAACATATTTATAGTTTGCGGGTGACAAAATTGATAAAAGATAACTTGGTGCAGTTTAGAGTACTTTTTGAAGTGACTTTTAATGAGTGGCACAAAGAAAGGTTAAACGCCTGGTTAGTCAGTCTAAACATTCAGACACTCCAGATATTCCTACCTTTGGTTGACTAAATTCAAGTAAAATACATCCCTGGTGCAATGTATTAGCCTTTGGAGTCACAGAGACCCCCCAAGCAGACATTAGTGACGCAATGAATGAACATTGCTCCAGCCACGGCCTGTACGGGTAAGAGCGGTTGGGCCGGGTTGGGGGAGGATTCGACAGACGACTACGAGGGGAAATTAAATAAATAATTAATTTTCCCTCATCGTCATCTGTCAAAATACCCCCCACCGCCCTCTAAAGAATGCGCTCTCTGTGACGCTAAAGGATAATACAATGAATCCTCTTTCCTTTTTCTTTTCAATTGTGCACTAAAGGTGTCAAAACCCGGGCCCAGATTTACTAATACTTTGCACTGGGTTTGCGCCACTTTTGTGATGCAAACCTGGGGCAAAGTGTCAAGGGAGATATACTATCCGACGCAAATCAGGATTTGAGTTGGGTAGTATCTCAGAGTAACACAAAGTTGCGTTATGCTTTGCTTTCCGTACCTTTGCGTCAAGGGCCGTTCCATGGCATGGGTGATGATAGGCATTCCCATGCAGCCTCCCATGGGTTTTGACGTAAGCACCTAACTACATACATTCACAGAGAGGGATTTGCACCAAAATCTTACACCCTCCTTGAGGCAGGCGAAAGAAGGAGGATTTTTTTCATTTCTACCCGTTTTTACAAATTTACATGTGTACTGCATTGTAAAGCACAAATGCAAAAGAATGACGAGCCTTAAAGCATAGTTTTTGTACTGGAAGGGACTACTTCCAGTAAAAAAAAACTATGCTTCAGAGAATGCACCCCCCCCCCCCGCACTATGAAACAAGGGTGTGTGCAGTGGCGCATGGCAGCTAAAAATGCGGGAGCGAAGATAAAAAATGCACATTTTATCTCTCTCGCTTTGAAGCAAGACTGTGCAGCAACTTTGGTGCAGAGTTGCCGTGCATCAAAGAATAGAAAATTGGGTCCTGGATTTTATTTGTGGCATACGTTTTCTCCCAAAAAGTTATGAATGTGAACCGCTAGACTAAATGAGTTGATTTGGGAAGCACTCACGTTTTCAAGGTATACATTACATCGATGCATATGATTTCTGGAGCAAATAAATTCCATGACAAAAATAACATAAGTCCATAGGTAGGAGAGGTACCAGTAGCAATCATCCTGTTTAAGTTTTATTGCTTTTTAAAACAAAACGAAAGATAGAGCAGCCACTGGATTTTGAAAGCATCCCAAGCTGTATTGAGTGACTGGAGGAAGTTTCTAAGGATCCTGTCAAAGGGGAACAATAATTGCAAACCAGTTGAGGGTCTAATTCTGGAAATCAGACTTTAAAGCATATGCAGTCGATGACTTCTTTGCTCACGTTTGTAGATTTATTTGGATTTTTCCTGGACTTGAATATTTTCAAAACGGGCGATCTCTCCCACTTGCTAAGATGTGTCCGTCTGTATGAGCCCATGTTTGGAGCTCACTTCCCCTGCAAGGAATTCTTTGAAAAACAAACTGTCAGGCCTAGTTCCCTGGAGTGGCTAATTGTAGGTGCCACTGCGATCTCTTAGAGCTATTGATCCCTAGCAACCAGCTCTCATAACATAATTTCGGCCTTGCATAAGCCTGCTTGACTTTCTGATTGGATGCGGGCATGCAGCCAAGGCTGAACTTAAGGCATGTGAGTAGGGTGAGCTTAGGCACAGCATGTATTAGACTGTAAAAGGCCAACCAAGCTTGTTTGTTTCACATCACTTTTACTAATGCCCACTATATTAAATATATTTCCATACAAATCAATGGAAAGTTCAGAACACAGTATAAAGACCAATGCACCAGTGTAATTCAATACAATGAGCTGGTCTCACAACTTCACAAGGCTAACAAACAGCAGTTCAACAGATATTTAACACTAAACAGCAAGTCATTGAGGGTACTTAAATACAAAATACTAAATTTTGACAAAGTTCTAATGCTCAGGAAGCTCTAATGTTTGGGAAGGTCGGAATACATCTGGAATGGAAAGGAAAGGTACCAATACAATGCAATATGGCTACGGAAACAAGCTTCGTAAACCGCTAATATTCGGAAAGCTTTAGGGAGACTGTAGTTGATCAGTAACTTTTGGCATATGGGGGATACTTTATACTTTTCTTGTATTATTTTTTTTTGTGTTGGTGAATATAGCTGTTCAACAACACTTAACCAGCACAAATCATAGCAAACACAAATGATAACTACACCATCAGGTGTACTGTACCTGCAAGGAAAGTGGATCGTGTCTCAGAGTGCATCTGAGTTGACTTTGTACACACTAGCGAGGTACACCAACCCCAGCTACCAACAGTCCAAAGGCGACCAGCCCAAGAGCATTCGGGTTGAAGAACTGGCCACCCAGACCACTGGGTCTGCCCAAGGTCGTTCTCTTGGGAAGTCTACTTCTGTTTCTGGCATGAGGTTCAAGTCGTTTCGTGAACATTTACGTATGCCTGCTGTTGTCACATTTGAACCTTCAGCATGCAGCCTTTGTTTCATGGCTCAAGCTCCATTTAGCAATACAGGACTCCTTGGCCTGGTTAGTGGCTTCCGCGTAGGACAAGATCAGCAGCTGTGCAGACAGGCAGAGCTTCAATAGAGCCTCAGGCTTAGCTCTAGCCACAACGAAGTGGGCAGCACACAGCCTCTGAACTCTCAAATGCATCTTGAGAAACACATTCCACAGAGGTCCTCAGTCCAAATCCGGCTTCTCCAATGAGAAGCTCTGAGCTACTGATAGCGCTCCAGCTACCTTTAAGTAGCTATCCTATGTGCAGCCCAGCTACTAAATTAGAAGCTTTTCCTTGGTTAAATTAATATGTGAATTCTAAATTTGAGGGTGTGGTTTCCAGACGAAAATGTGTGTATTATTGGCAATGTTGCCTGATGCACTGAGGTGATCACTGCTAGTAATCTTGCCTATGGTGGCCTCTAATGTAAGTTTCTCTGATGTGGTCACAATTACAACACTAATATTAGTACCTCTGGATGATTTTCATTCAACATAGTTGGTTTTTATTACAGAAAAGGTTGGAGACCCCTGGTCCAAATGTTGTTTAATGAGCTGCAGGTCATTCATCTTCAAGTTAAATAGACAAAGGCAGATTGTTGGGGAGTAGCCACTGCCAAACACAGTCAGTGAATCCTCACTGGTCAAACTTCCAGCAACTACGTTGAGACAGAGTTTGCCTCCTCAGAGAGAATTTGGAATAGGTCATTTTACTACAATGCAGTGTGGTACCTAAGAAACAAAGGAACGAAGGAGTGGGGAATGGGGCTACTCTCTGCGGGCAGCATCCACCTTCCATCTTGCTAACACCTTACACTAAAAGTGATGTTATTGAACAGTTACAGGTGCAACAGTAATCTTCACGAAGCATTTAACATACACATTTATGCTAATGTTCATAAAAGGTTTTGGCAGCGATGATCGAGCATAATATCCATGAATATTACATTTAATAAAAAATATCAAAAGCCTTCCTCAAACGTCTGCACTTAATTTTACAATTTAATATGGGAAAACCAATAGGCAACTTGCTCGGTTACATTACGATGCTCCAAAAATGATAATAGCTGCCACTAACCAGCACTTGCACAGAAGGACAATGGATGTCTTTACTTTTGAAAGATGTGTGGGGGGGACAATGGAGGTTCTTCACCTTCTCAGGGTACACCAAGTGTATGGTTGAGGAACACTAGATTGGCAGTTTGAGGGATTAGGGTTCCAAAAATAGTACAAATAAGCAAACAAACAAGACAACAGCAAAGGATAAAGGAATAATTGTGGAGATGCTGTGCTTTTCATGGAGTTTTGATCCGATGGCATGCTTGTCCCAGACGTTTCGACCTATACTGAGAAACTGTCTGACACAGCAAAAGTCACATTTAGCTAATTGGTTGACTCTCAATGAAAGTTCATCCATATTTCCAAGGGAAGTTTCAATGTGATTTTTCAAATTAGGCCTAGGATCAGGACTCTAGGTGCAGAGAGTGGGAGTTTTATGATGCTCCTGGCCAGGTCCTTCCAACACGCAAGTTCCCAAACCAAAGGGTGACCAGCAAAAGCAGAAGAGCCCTTTCCAAACATGTAGGTGTGTTTTCTTGCCTCTAATCTCTGTCATCCAGAAATAGGCAGGGTCAGGAGGGTCAGGGACCGGGATCTGTTATATAAATCGTATTTCAATTGTCTTGTGCACGACACAAAGGGAGGATGACACACTCAACCTTAGCTAATGTTTCTGGCTGGTGTTCCTCTGACTGAATTCTGTTTTAAGATTGCCACCTCTCCCTCCACCAGATTCCTAACCTTTTCCTCTGCTGCCATTCAGAGAACATGACATCCAAGCAGGTACCCTGATAAGTTCTCTATCATCCACCTGAGCCTTCCAGTTAAGCTCCAGCTACTGTTCAGTGGAGCCAACCAGTCTTTGTGCTCTATGTAGAAAAGTGTTATCTCCTAGTATGTTTTCCTGGCAAGGTGTTAATTGTGGGGAGCTGCTCTCCCTCTCCCAAGAGATTTATAGAGGCAGTCCCTCCATCTGGGGGTTCAAGTAACCCAGCAATGGAGAATAACCACTAAAGCCCAGAGAAAGGGGGTGCCTTTGCGAGTAATTTTCCCCAATTGCAGGGAGAAAACAGCAGACATTTTCAACTGTCTGCTTTGTGCAGGTGTATAAGTGTCTGTTAGAAATGGAATTTCTGGTTGGCTAGGGCATGCGCCTAAGCCAGGCAGAAACCACCACTCTAGTCAGGGCAAGGGAGTTACACGCTGAAGATAACCCCTGCTCACCCCCTTGGTAGCTTGGCACGAGCAGTCAGGCTTATCCCAGAGGCAATGTGTAAAGCGTTTGCGCAACACACACACACAGCAGCAACACACTAGGCACACCACAAAAGAAACTCCACACAAGGTTATATAACAATAGCCTTTGTATTATCCAAAACACATTAGATCATGATCACACAATGTACACTGTGCCAACTGGCACTGGGCAATATTCACAGGGGATTATATACAGGACCAGGCCAATTGGGCCACGGTCAGAACCATCAGAATGCAGGTAGTAAATATAAAACACAACCAGTAACTACTGGTACCATAATGACCTCAGCATTATCACATTAGCATTAGACACTATCCTAAAATATCACAGCATGACATTAGGCATAAACACATTAGGCCCAAACCTCATTAGCATAAACACATTTTGCATTAGGCCTCACCAGCATAAACACATTAGGCAATAATCATGGTGCATAAATCACATTTGTCATAGGCATCACATAAATCACATTAGGGCCTTGCGCCCTACCAACCTACAACTGACCCCCTGGCCAACTGGCCTTCTCTAGGGGGCCCAAATGCCCTATGTCCAAAATGTCAGGGCTTCTAGTGAGGCCTTCCAAATGGCCCCCTGGCTGCCTCGGCAGCGAAACCAAAGTGCGCAAATGCGCTGGGGCGTGGGGTGCAACTCACCCCTTCCTTTAACACCAGAAATGGCCCCCCAAACGTTGCAGCTGCCTGCGCTCTCGCAGGGCAGCTAGGATTTGGCATCAAGACGAACTGGCACCACTGTGCCCTTGGAACCCCAAAGATAAATGGCACTGACACCACTGTGCCTGGCGAGCCCCACTCTGGGACTCTTCCAATAACTTGCCCAACCGTTGCAGCTGCCTGCAACTGCGGTGCAGCTGTGAAAAGAAAACAAGCACGGGCACTCACTGTGCCTCAAGAGCACCCCTGCTCCCAAATCAGCCCCACTCACCGGGCTCTCTTGGGACTCCTTGGGTCTCCCCACAGCAGGGGACAGGCACTGACAAAGCCTGCTTCCCGCCCCACTCACCGGGGCTGGCCTGAATGTTCGGCAAACCAGAGAAAAAGTGCTCACCCGGCACTTGCAGCCACGCGGGTCTCCGTTGCTGCCAGAAGACGGGCGGACCGGTCCTTGCTCTCCGGTGACTTCCTGGGCAACACGCAGGGCTCCCACGGTACACGGGAGCCCTGCTCGGGCAGGCGCCGACTTCGTCTCGCTCCCGGTCACGGAGGCGGGGTGGGCTCCCGCCCTCCTGTAGGCACAACTCTGCCTACGTTGCGCTGCCTCCTCTTCGGCCCCGCCCACAACCAGGCAAGGCCGCCTGGCTTCCGGTCGCTTGTGGAGGCGGCGGCTCACTCTTTCGTCTCGGGCCGCGGCGGTGATCTCCTTGCGGCGAAGTGTGGGGTGGGCTCCCGCTGTAACATAAAACACCTTAGCGGGGTGGGCACCCGCTAAGTAAGCACACAGTGCGGGGTGGGCTGCCGCCGACGCAGCAAAAAAAATGCGGGGTGTGCTCCCGCTCAGATCCGCAGTACAAAAGTGGGGTGGGCTCCCGCAAAAAGCCAACAATGCGGGGGAATCCCTACGCTCGGGATTCCCTTGGCAGGCACTTCGCAGCACAGGGCTGCACGACCCCACGTTCCTCCTGTCCTGGGATCAGGATACAGCGCGTCACAAGGCGGTAGGGGCCACAGCTCCAAAAGACCAAAGTTTTAGGGGCACAAGGCTGGGCCTAGACAGGCCAGCTCACAGGGCCCTCCAGCAGGGAGGCAGTCCCTTGTGGCGGTTCCTCCTGGAGCCCAGCAGCAGCAGATCCCCTCAGCACCGGAACGGCACCCCTTTCATGGGGTCACTGCCCCAATATTTATATTAACATTTTTCTTTGTCTGCCCTGGCACAGAGCTTGGGGGGAACCAGTCCTAACTGGTTCTGGGGAGTGTGGAGCACTTTGTTGACAAGGCTCCTCTTCCCCTTTGTCAGGTGGGGGCTCGTCATCAGACACAGCACAGGGGGGCGAAGCCAGCATTCACATAGGCAGGCACAGACCTATTCAGGGTCAGGGGACTACTCCTCCCACTACTCCAAATGCAGTGGCCCTATTCAGCCTAGCGCTGACTCACCCTGCCCCTCCTGGAGCCACACACACCTCACCAGCCCCTGTCACTCCAAAGCTAGACATGCAATCCACATCAGGCAGGCAGACACATAGCACACAGAAATGCCCACTTCTAAAAGTGGCATTTCTAAAATAGTTATAATAAATCTGCGCACACCATTGCATAGCATTTATTATCACTATTCCAAACATACCAAACTTGACCACGCTGCTCCTCTCATATCAGGAATTACCACTGAAACACTTATCAGGGAATCCCCAATGCATTCCTATGGGAGGGCAGCCTCACAGTAGTGAGAAACCAAAATGGCTGTTAGTCAGGGGCAGTGCGTCCATTGGGGCGTTGCCCCCCCGCCTGCAGCTGCTCCCTCGGCGTCTCTGAACTTAAGTAAACTCTCAGTTTACTTAAGTTCAGAGACGCCGAGGGAGAACTGACAATCATGTCAGTCAGCATGACGTCGGACCGCCCACCCCCTTCAGAGTCTGAAGGGGGTGGGCGGTCCGGTGTCATGTTGACTGACATGATTGTCAGACCAGGGCCAGCAGCACAAGTGCGCATGAGTGGGGAAGGTAAGCCAATTTTTCGCCCGTGCCCAGTCATGTGCACTGGTGTCTGCTGTGGCTGGCGCATGCCCATTAGGAGAGCGAGGGTTGAGCAAAGGCTCAAACCTCGCTCTCCTAATGGGCAGGCGGGCGGAGAGTAACCGTGCCCTCAGTCAATCCTGGCGCTGCCAGCAGCGCCAGGATTGGCTGAGAGGGGTTTGCCACTTGCTTGCCAGAAGTGATGCGGCTGTTCCAGTTCCTGTAGGCGCCAGAACGGACCCGAGGCGGCACGGACCTTGTCAGGTAGGATTTTTATTTATTTATTTTAAAACTACCCCGCCCCCCGCGCCGCGACTGCCCTTCAGGGCTTTACATCTCAGCTGACGTGTAATTCCATATCGTGTGTTTTAAGTGTCTCGCTCGTCGTTCAGAGGCCTGTGTGACTTGCACCTAATTGCATTAGTGTAAGGATTACGCTTTACATTGTGTGACTCTGGTAACACGGCGTAAGCTCCGTTGCATTCCGTTGCACTCTCCCTTATCTCCGAGGGCCAGATGTTTATCAGGGCCACATGTTGGGAATCCTGCCAGGGCTTCCAGTGACCCCAAGGAAGCCCCCTGGGACTTCAATGAGCCTGAAATGTACCCAAGCAGGCAGCGTGACAGACGTCTGCACTTAACCCATTATTGAGAAGTGCACGCGCAATGCCCGGCCATGTTGTTGGCGCGCTTATCTTGTCTCTGTGATCCCAGCGCTAGGAAATGATAAAGATACCGAGGTGAAGCCTCCAGCTTTGTACTCGTTGTTTAATCTTCAGCAATTAATCGACCACAAACGCTGTGCAAGTTGAACGGAAGGCAAGCGTTTAAGTGGTTGGCAGTGGCCTGAACCACGAGTACAGCGATTAAGGAGAGGCAGGTGGGACAATACAGAGCAAAACAGTCTATAAATTCTCCATCATATGTTACGAGGGGAAATCTAGTTCGAAGGGGCAGGGTGAAACAAATAAGCGTGTCAAGGTGAAAGGTAAAAGTGAAGCAGAACACTACATTCACTTTTTAAAACAATAAAAGGAGATCTCAAATTGCATATTCTATGTGCTCTGTGAGCATCAATTATGCAAAAGGTAAAACTACTGGTTTTGTCAAAGCTTGTTTAAAGTTTGCAGAAGTGTTGCAAATTCTGATACATAACTGCACCATCACCAGAGGTATGAAGGAAATGAAAAAGAAGAACGACAAGGAGAAATATATAAACATAAAGATAGACATAGAACGAGGATATAGAGAAATAGAAAGAAGAGCTATGCTACGGAAGGAGTAGAAGCAATGGAGGGACGTAATAAAGACATCATACGGCAAGAAACAGTGAGAGAGGATGAGAGACAAAAGGGTGAGGGGGAGCGAGAGAAATAGAAGAGGGGATTGGAAAGGAAAAAGGTGGAAAAGAGGAGCCAGATAAAAACACAATAGGAAACATGCAGATCGAGTGAGGGAGATAGGAGTAGACTGCATGCTGCTGCCCCTGCAGGGCAGGGGGACCCTCAGCCGTTCAGGGGTCTCCAAATCTTCTGGAGGGGGGTCGGAGGGCATTGAACCCACGGCCAGTGAATGTATGTGAGATAGGAGAAACTCAGGGGGCCCTCATCACATTTTTCGAGGGGAGGGGTGGCATCATTTTGCGTTATGTCACTGACTGCGTTGACAGACAGGAACGGGAGAAGGAGAAAAAAAGAGTTCAGTTCAGGAGCACCAGGCAGAGAGAAAGAGAGGCAAAGTAAGAGAAACACAAAGGGTGTGCACAAAGCAAATAAATAACAGCACTGAAAGAAAGAGAGAAAGGAAAAGGGAAGGGGAATGAAAAAAAGAGACACCGAATGAGACCCAGAGATGTAGAAATGTCTTTGTGTAACTAACTTGAAAGTATTGTTGTACGATTCTTGGCAATTAGTCTGTTGACATGTCGTAAAATTACTGCAGCGCTGGCAAAAACGTTCGCTTCAAAGAACGGCGATAAAGTTAGACCAAAGAGAAAGGACGGGAGAGATGGGGACTGCGGGAAAAGGAAAGTGAGGTAGGACATAAAAGGTGAGAAGAGAAGAAGGAGGAAACGCGGGCTAGAGGCGATAGAGTAGTAAAGGGGGAAGCAATTGCAAAGTAGAAAGAGAGCGAGAGAAGAGAGACGGAGAGAGAGGTTAGTGGCAAAATGGATTCCTTCATTTTCTATACATGCCTGACCACTGACCTTTGCATAACGCTGGAGGTGCTCAAAGTTAAATTTCCTCAGCCCGCACTGAGATTGAGTTGCAAAGCTGCTTACAAGCCGTTTATTAACAGTTCACTATTGCTGTGATTGTCGCACTGCTCATGGTGAATTTCACTCGCTATACTGCCGCTTGTCTCCTTAGAATTTAGTTGATATGTTGCATACTCTTGTAAGTGCTAAATGAAGAGCTAAACAGAATAGCAATGGTTATAATTATTTTGAGCTCTGAAGCCGGTTGGAGAATTCCTTTAAAAGTCAGCAGCTTCTCCTGATATCGCAGGCAACATTTCAAATTAGCTGGCAGCACGATGACTTACCTTAGTTTGTAGAATTCTTCATGAGTATTCACCATCAGCCTGTCTAAATTATGAGGACAGACTTGCTGTGATGGAACCGTTTTCTCTCGCACTCTTCTGGTTGAGATGAAAACTGCAAGCTCTTGACTGAGTACATCAAATAGGGGTGATGGTGTCGCTGTCCGCTCACAGGCACTCGTCGTCTTTGTTATAACTCAAGAAGGTCACATGGTTCTTAGTAAGTTTATTAACACACTATCAGCTTCTCAGTCAGAGATCAAGTACCAGTTGGAACACGTGCGGTTGTGAAATGACTGAAATTTTCTGTGCATGGTTGGACCTCTGTTGCAAGTGGGTGGTGGGTATTTGACCAGGCTCGCTCACTTCTGGGGGATATATGTGCAGATGCAGACATATAATAGATTGGAGTGCAGGAAATTTGCGGAATTTGCTTTTGAGGCACGAGGATGCATTTTGTGGGAAACAAAATTTCTAAAAACACAAGTAGAAAGAAGAGGAACTTGGAAGTCATCTCCGGTGGGCCCACCAGCCTAAGGCAAAATTATTTCTGTTTCATAGGACACTTTAGGCTTTTTTTTTTTCCTCTCAAAATTCAATTCCTTATCTGTGCTTCAGCCTCCTTGAATTTTAACACATGCGCGAGCCGGAGATTATCAACAAGGAGTCTGCCCTTGTGATTACTTCTCTAAATCGCACGCGCGCACATATACAAACAAAATGACTGAAAGGAAAATTATCTCTTTGCCTTTTTTTTTTTGATCCGATATGCTGAAGGGCACCCGGAACAATGGCGCCTTGAATCAGAAGTTCAAGAGCAGCTGATAGGATAGTGACTGCAATGGTTAGATATGCAAATGCGCCTTACATTAGTGATGGGAAATTGGCGCTGCGTGGGATATTACAACCCAAACCTGGAAAATTAAAACTGCTGAAGAGAGGGAAAGCAAAGCGAGATGGCGAGAGGGGGAGAGCTAGAGGTAAAGAAGAAGGCGAGGACACGAGAGAAGGGGAGAGCAAAAAGGAGATGAGAGGGACAAGGGAAGAAGTGGGGTTGGGATAAGATGGAGGAGGGAATGGGTGACAGATAAACTGGAGGGAGAGCATGTGTAAATAAAGGAGGTAGGGAGGAAGAAATGCACAAGGAAGTAAGCAAAGAAATGGACTATGGTGGGAAAGAAGGGCGAAGGAAAGAAAAAGGTAAAGAGAAATAGATGGAGGAAGGGTGTGTAAATGAGAAAGTTGTGAAAGAAAAGGAACAGAAAGAGAAGGGAAGAGGGAAACAAAAACAAAGAAGGGGGAAATAGAAGTAAGGGAAAGAGAGGATAGTAAAGATGGAATGAAGAAAGTGAAGTGAAAGAAAGGGTAGTGAGAAAGAGATGGGACAGGTGTGATGGCAAGAAAGGAGGGAAGAAAGAAAAAGAGCAAGAAAGAACGCAAGACAGAAAAATAAATCATCTGAATGAGAGCAACAGAGAAAGTAAACGAAGCACATATGTAAATAAAGAGAAAGTCGGAAACAAATAAAGAAAAGTAGCATAGAAAGAGGATGCCAGGAGAGAAAAGTAAAGGAAATGAGCTCTAGGTGATGAAATAGACAAATGGAAGTGAGGGAAAAAAGCACAGATAGAGACAGTGTAGAGGACAAAGGAGAGGGGAAGAAAGAGTCAACAATAGGCTTAGGAAAAACCAACCATTCTGAGAGCACCTACAGTCAAGATCCTTCACCTTGTACATCAGTTAGAAGGGCTTAAGTCTACCTACAACTGTTAACATATCACTACATCTTTGGGAACACATAGTCTCAGGTGAAGGATCTTGACTGTAGGTGCTCTCAGAATGGTTGGTTTTTCCTAAGCCTATTGTTGACTGAACATTACGTGCTCTTGGCCATAGTACTTGGTGTGTACATCTTATCTTAAGCAACATTTCAGCACTCCTTGTTTTGGAATACCTTCTATTCTATTTAAAGGTATTTTCTGTATTCCTGGTATGAATGGCTCCAAACTAAATGGCCAAGAATGAGTTCTGGTGTTGGAATATGAAGAAGGGTTCAGGTTTGTGCAGTAGACTGTGATGAGTTTTCAACTTCCAGAGAAAATATAGAGAGGACATGAGATGAGAGAACTCTCTTAAGGGTATACTTTTTGAGGAGGCCCTCTGCTTTTGATTGCAGTGGCTCAGTTTATTTGGTGATTCACAATTCCAATCATGGGTAAAACATGGCTTGTTGAACATAGATGAGATGTACTTGCAAATTGTTTGATTGCGTATTGCATTTCAGGTTTTCAATTTGACCAATCTTTTGACTTCTTACCAATGAAATATGAGTGTCTTCCTGGTCGAGGACCACACTGCTTTTTCTCTTATCTGTCTTGTATCAAGACCCTGCTGGACTATGGGGTGAAAGAAAGCTTGAATAAGCAGCTACCTATGTTATATGACATCTCTTTATTAATGTAATAACTGCACTTTCACAATTGCTTTATTAACCTTCCTGCTTTCTCAAATTTGCTTGAAAATGCACCATTTGTCCACTCTTTTTCAAAATTTTCTCGGGGGGAGAACCCCCCCGAACTCCCCTTAGGTTGTTCGGGCTCGCTCGCTACGCTCGCTCGCTGTAGTGCAGTATGACAATCATTTTACGGCCACCACTTTCAAATGTCACCAGCCACCACTGCTGTTAGTCACTACCAGGACATGGCACACACTTAAGGTACACGTCCTACCTTTTACCTACAATGCACCCTGCCCATAGGGCTAGCTAGGGCCTACCTTAGGGGTGACTGACATGCAGTAAAAGGGTGGTCACAGTCATGGCACACACTTTAGGTGCCACGTCACAGCAGCAGTAACACTGCGCGCACAGGCCCTGCAATGGCAGAGGCCTGAGACAGGTTTGAAAGGCTACTTTGGTGGGTGGCGGAATCAGCGCTGCAAGCCCACCAGTAGCACTTAATTTACCAGCCCCGGTATATGAGATACCACTTTACAAGGGACTGACAGGTAAATTAAATATGCCAAACAGGTGTAGACCAATCTTACCATGTTTATCACAGAGAGCACACGCACTTTACACTGAACAGCAGTGCTAAAGTTCCCAGAGTCCTAAAACCACCAATACCATGTCAGAAAAAAGGCTAGGAGAAAGGCAAAAAGTTTAGGGCTGACCCTGCAAAAAGGGCCAAGCCCAACAGTGTCAAAAAAGGGGCTGGCGTGAGTGGAGGGTGAGGGGGAGTTAGGGCATGTTCAGCGTGCCAGGGGAGAAGTTGCTCACCCCATGTTCCTACAGGGGTGTGTCAGAGGTTTGGCTGGCCTGCTGACAACCACCCTTCCCCCTGTAGCTTGGAAAAGGATTCAGTGTTTCCAGGACTGAAATTATTGGGTCTGGAGTTTGTGGATCTGATTATTCCAGGCTCAGAGATACTTGAAATTGCAAGTGGTGAAATTTCACCCAGATTTAAATTCCACCTTCGTATACAGAGGGCCTTAAACAGGATAAGGTTCCTACAAGTGATGCAGGGGCAGAATGGGTTACAGGGAAGTCTTAGGTTAAGTGAAGAGTCAGTAAACATGTTAGGCATGTCACTCTGAGAGTCTGGTAGGGTGAGCAAGAGTCAGCTTCATGACTGATGTTAAAAATAAAATACAAGAACTCTGCAAGTGTAAAGTCCAGTTGTTTTTTAATGCCAAATAGCACCCAGCAAAGCAAAAGATCAAAGACGATTGTCATTCCAAGTGCTCAGTTTGTAAAAGAACAGGTGCTGGTGCCCAAAGCTCTTCTCAGAAGCCAGCATCTGGCACTATCAATTGTCTGCAAAGTCTTTAATCCACCTAATGCCTCTCTACACCAGTGAAGACACTCCCTGCCCTTTTATCTCACTCTTGGAGGTTCCTGATTTCTGCCTTTGTGACAGTTTTTTCCGTCTTTCTGTTCCTCCTTTTTTCAGCTTTGTGTGTTTTTCTCTTTCTTGCGCTCCAGAAAGGTCTGGTGAGGTCAAATAAGCGAAGGTCCCCCAAAATGAGTGCTGGTAAACCCCAGCAGCAACCACTGACTCAAATTTAGCACTGTGACCGGGGTCTCGCTAAAAAGCAGTAAGTTGAAGTCAATGCAGAATGATCCCGTCACTGTAACTTCTTACGCATAGCAAAAACCTATCTAATATGCAAGTGTCAGGATCTCCTCCCACCCCCCAAAACAAGCCCAGTACGACTTTGAGAGGAAGATATCCTTCATGTATACAATACTGATCCCATTACCTTGACATTCACAAACGCCCACTTCCCTTACCAGGTTTGAAAATTAGGTTATTCTCTTGGAAAATGTGGAAACACTGAAAACTATGGCTTCTTTATAAGCATTTAATTGTCACAGGAAGCTTCAAGCAAGTAGAAGGCAGCATACATATTTGTTTAATAGTTGATGCATCTATATCTACTTGGTTGTTAACATGGCAACACATAGGATTACATCAGTGGTTCCCAAACTGTGCGCCGTGGCTCCCTGGGGTGCCGTCAAACCTAGCCTGGGGAGCCGCGCACCAAGCATTAATGCATTTAATGTTGAAGAGTCTGTTGGCTTCAGTTAAACTAGTTAGACTTAAACACATGATGTTGATGATTTGTAAGTGACAAGCCTAAAGCTGTAAACATAGTGCTTAATTGATGGCATGTCAAGGGAGATGACCTCCATATTTCACTGGATTCCCACGTTCCAATACTCCCAAAGTAAGCGGAAGATGTGTGATTTATTTTGTTAGACTCGTTAATAGTTTCGGTTTTTTCCAAATGCATTTTACACCAATGCAAGTTATCAGGAAAGTACAGTTGTCCTGTCTATTAAACACACTAAGTATTATCAAGTATTGACATTTGTACTTGAATTATAGGTACTTCCAGTACACATTTCTTTCAGTACATACACATTTCCAGACAGGCCTGCTCTCTTTGAGCACAGGGAAGTAAAACACCATATACGACATAATGGCAACATTTGAAAGCAAGAAAGAGGGACGTTTGAAAAAAAAATTAGATGAATTTATTTTACTTGCATTGATTTGGAGGCAATTTTAGGGAGGAGTCAGCAAAAATAAAGCTGTATGTGATTTAAAAACTCGTGAGTTACCCTGCTGAGACAGGTGTGTTGGCACGTATGACATGGGTAGAAATGGAAGTGCATGCAAATATTCTTCAAGCGCAGAAATACTTTGGCAATGGGGCCTACATGTATAGGGGTGCTATCTAGCACTGTAAGTGGGATAAAAAAGTTTGAGAGGGTACTCTAAAAAAGGCATTGGCAAAGAATTGTAACTAGGAATATTTTATTAGAGGCGCAGCCTTAGTAATACGAAAAACCCTGTGGATATGATTATAATACCATACAATCAAGGTGGAGGGAAAAAGAAGCTATGGTCCATTTGGCTTCCAATCGCTAGTACAAAAAATCAATGGGGGGGGAATGGACCACTTGTCCTGTGTAACCAGGGTCTATTCAGTTATGGATCCTTCTAAAAAAACAACTCATACATGTACACAGGTATCGGGCGGTGTATCTTGATTCTCCGCCTTTCTGTACAGTGACAGCATCATCATAGGGTTTAGTTTATTATACTGACCTCCACCAGGAGGAAGACCAACTGGTATTGCAGTAGGGTCCAGAGACGAAAAAGTGAGAATTGGTGCTCTTAGTGAAGTGAGTTAAAATTCCCTACACCGCAATGTGGGGGAACATTTATTAATGAGCATGGTGGTGTGGAAAATTAAAAACAAAGTGGTGCATGCGTAGATCCAGTTACTAATCTACCGCACTGTTGATGGTCGACATGTTTCAGCCTCTTGGAATCTGGAGGCTTTCTTCAAGACCAATTAGTGTGTAGCGGCACGTTATGGCAACTACTAAAGTGGTTAACTTACCACTTTTAACATGTAGAGTCAGGTCAATGATACCTGTAACTCAAAAGTCCCTATTACGGGCTTCCTCGGGGTGCTGGTGAGCTCTGGAGACCTGCTTCAGTCTGAGCTCGGTCCCAACTTGTGCTGGCTCTGTACGCTCTGTACGCTGTACCCGGGGCACCGCGTACAGAGCCAGCACAAGTTGGGACCGAGCTCGGACTGAAGCAGGTCTCCAGCGCTCACCAGCACCCCGAGGAAGCCCTTAATAGAGACTTTTGAGTTACATGTATCATTGACCTGACTCTACATATTAAAAGTGGTAAGTTAACCACTTTAGTAGTCGCCATAACGTGCCGCTACACACTAATTGGTCCTGAAGAAAGCCTCCAGATTCCAAGAGGCTGAAACATGTCGACCATCAACGGTGCGGTAGATTAGTAACTGGATCTACGCACGCACCACTTTGTTTTTAATTTTCCACACCACTATGCTCATTAAGTAATGTTCCCCCACATGGCGGTGTAGGGAATTTTAACTCACTTCACTAATAGCACCAATACTCACTTTTTCGTCTCTGGACCCTACTGCAATACCAGTTGGTCTTCCTCCTGGTGGAGGTCAGCATAATAAACTAAACCTATGATGATGCTGTCACTGTACAGAAAGGCGGAGAATCAAGATACACCGCCCGACACCTGTGTACATGTATGAGTTTTTTTTAGAAGGATCCATAACTGAATAGACCCTGGTTACACAGGACAAGTGGTCCATTCCCCCCCCCCCATTGATTTTTTATGATTATAATACCTTCATCAGCTTCATCCCAATTATTTTCAGGGAAAATAATGCAGGTACTCCCAAGGCCAGGCTTACATTCCACCCTCCAAAAAAAGTAACAGTGGGGAGCCACGGGCAATGGCCAATGGGTCAAGGGAGCCGCGCGTCGACAAAGTTTGGAAACCACTGGAATACATGAACACAATACAAGCAGTTGGGGCCTAATTCACAAAGGTAATCTTACACTTTGCTGGAAGTTTACATTTGTTTGCTATTCACAAAGGTATTTACTAGTAGTAGCTTTACGACTGCGGAGTCTCCACGCATAAAAACATAGGACTGTCCTATCTTTTTATGTGCGGTGACTCCGCAATCGTAAAGATGCTACTCGTAAATTCCTTTGTGAATAGCAAACAGACGTAAACTTACACAAAGGTAAATCAGGTCCTATGTTTCCACACTGATCAAGATTATGAAAGTTATGAGCTATGTTCCCTCTGGACTGCGCACGTGCAGCTATGTTTCTTCCACTGCCCAGACTGTCTCTGAGAGTGCGCTCAACACTCACTCTGACTAAAAGAGACAAAAGGGATATTTTGATGGCACCAGCCGCATGTTTACAAAGTATCGTAGGCATGAAAACTTCCCTCTTTCTTTTTGGTGTCTGACAAGTGGCTTCCGACATCGCGTGAAAACAAATGGACTGGTGATTTCAGCCATTTATTTAAGAATTAAGTGCTTAAGGCAGGAGCACGAACCCACGCTGTGTGAAAGAAACACATTATTGTGATAGTATTTCACACAGCAGTGGAATTTTTAGCTTGTTTATTTTGCTTAAATAAAACATTGAGTTGTACTCATGTGTGTTTTCTCATTTCCAGGCCATATCCCTGACAGGAAACTAATGGTAAAACGTTTTCAAATGCTCAGCAAGTTTCAACTTTAGATGCCTGTTGCATAATCCTGTCTTGGAGCCCATGCACAACCTGAGCCCTGAACATCTTGTTAAGCTTTGACATTAATATGTCACATAATAGCACAGCACTGTGAAGTACTTATTAAAAGTGATAGGGCCTGATTCACAAAGGTAATCTGAGGGAAAAGTCTAACTTTACATGGTCATTACGAGTAGTAAGTTTACGTCTGCAGTCGGGGCGGAATCTCTGCACATTCCGGGCGGAATCTTCGCAATCGGGCCAGAATCTCCGCAGTTGGGGTGGAATCTCTGTCTCACGCTGGAGGGACATTGGTTTCAATCCTAAACACCTGTGTAAGTGCTTACTATCCCCCCCACAGCTCCAGCTGAAACTTCTCAGCCCAGCAGCCAATCCACGCCCTACAGCAAACACAAAAGCAGAGCTGCCACATACAAACCCTTTCAGACCTTTTAACATGTTGCTGAATGTGTTTCTTGCTCTGCCCCTTGCCATGCAACAGGAAGATTTGAGAAGGAGGAGGAGGAGGAGAAGGAGAGTAGAGAGGATTTTCAGACAAAGGATAAACCTATTGGGATGTCCAGCGAAGGTGTCAGGGCCAGATACCGTTTCCCCCAGATGTCATCTTGGAGGTGGTTTGTGAGTGGAAGCAGGAACTTGACTCTGTGACCTGTCGCTCCCACACCATCCCAGCCTATGTCAAGTTCCTGCTACTCTCCATTTTTTTGCTACAGGGTCATTCCAAAGGGCCTCCAGTGACCTTGTGGATATCTCTCAAGCAAGCCAGTCTGATGCTTGCATCTGGTACTGAGCTGCATCGATAGGAGGGCCCACCTCCACATATGAATGCCCCACACACTGGACAGGAGGCAAAGGGGAGCTAAGGATTTCTACCTCATTTCTCACATCCCACATGTGCTGGGTGCAATTGATTGTACCCATGTGGCTCTCCAGCCACCTCACCACATTGCACACATCTTCTGCAACAGACACCAATGGCATTCCATCAATGTGCAGGGTGTCTGTGATGCCAGTGGTAGATTCATTGATGTGCTTGCAGTGTTTCCAGTCAGTACCCATAATAGCTTTGTATTCTGCAGGTCACTCCTTGCCAAGCAGATGACAACGGGAGAATTTGCCAACATGTGCCTACTGGGTAAGTACAAAGCACAACACAAGTGTGCCTTGTATAAATGTAATGTATAAATGCTGTGTCACATAAACAACCATTTTAAAATAATCATCATGCCACATACACAGCCTCTACAAACACTGCATGTACCATAGTTTATATCATGCACTGTATAGATGCTAGAGGGACATGTAAATAAGTTTCCAAATTTCCCTCCTCAGGTGATGCTGGATATGCACTCTCCCCTCAACTCCTCACACCATACAGACATGCAGCCACTGTACCTCAGCATAGGTATAATAGAGCACACATACGTACTCGAGCCATCATAAAGCACACTTTTGGTTTCCTAAAGTCGCGATTCAGATGTCTTGACCGTACGGGGGGGAGGTGCTGCTGAATACCCCTGAAGTTGTGTGCAAGATCATAGCAGTCTGTTGTGTCTTGCACACAATAGCTTTAAGTCATGGTTTACACATACCTCTGGACCCTCAGCTAGATCTGAATCTGAGCAACCTGGGCACTGCACAGAACAGAGGGCAGAATATGCAAGTCTGTGATCAGCTGGGTGGCACGTTTTTCCCCTGAGCAACCTGTTCCGTTACGGACAACATGTGGTTTGCAGTCTGTTGTCAATGATGATAGTTGGACATTGAACACTCTGTCCAGAAATTCCACCCTGAGACTTCTTTGCCACACTTAATGTATGTAAGTAACAGCTGTTGACAGGCGTGAAAAAATTGGCCATGCAATATGTCATATGCACATGTCAGCAATTAGTGTTGTCATTGTCTCTAAGGACTCCATTGCCTCTGGGGATTGCATGTCCTTGCTTGTGTGAGACCTCCCAGGACCTTTGGACAATGGGGGGCTGATTCACAAAGGGGCTATCCTCTGTATGAAGGGCCAGTTAGTCTACATCCTCCTCCAAATCCTCTGCTTCCTCCTGTACTTCCTCCTCCTCCTCCTCATCTTGCGCATTACTGGCAGCTGAAATGGCTGCTTGTAAGAGAAGTGGGTTCTTCCCTTCAATTGCCCGTTGTCCACCACTGGTGGAAGGTCCAATGACCCCATTGTCCTAAGCACCTGGAAGACAGAGGTTGCAACAGGATAAGTAATAAACTTAGTATATTATGTGGTGCAACACAAGGGTTGGTTCAAATGAACTTTGAATCAACGGATGATGCACACGTGACCTGGTTTGGGTACACCTACACTTGACAACTCACAACATAGCACTGAGGTGTTGAATGGAGATGTGCAATGCAAAAGCATACACACCAACTCCAGCCACAGCTCTGCGTTGTTTTGTGATCCCCAAAGATGTCAGCTGCTGGCTCTTCGTATGTGTAGCAGAAGATGTGCTCTGCGATACAGCAGCTTGAGAAGAAAGTGACACCATACTTAATGATCTACATGATTAATATGCAAACAGGCACATGTGACAAACACATCACTGATTGATTATGTATGGAACTTCTTACACACCAACTACAGATGATATGCAGAAGGGGCTAAATCTGCTAAAGTCCTTCCCCAAAGATTTCGTCCTTCTGAATGATTTTCAAAACCATAATTTGAAATATTATATGGCACGCTTACCTGATGGACAGAAGCGAGTGTATTTGACTAGGATGTCTCGCATACCCCGGGATGGTGTTGTCTGCAGCACTGAGGAAATCTTGGCAGCAGCTGCTATGAGACATACATGTCCATATTCAAGTACACAGGCTGATAGCAATGAGTTAACATGCATATGTCTTTGGTATAGACCAGTGATATGCAATTTATGGCCAGTGTGTTGCATGTAGCCCTCCTGACCTTTACACACCAGCAGCAGTTGGCAGCTGTTACCTCCACACAGCACTGACATCACCGAGATATCACGTTAACAGGCAAACATGTATCAGAAGGTCACTGATATTTGAAGGAAGGGGGTAGTTAGGGTGAACTGCACTGCATACCTTTGGCTACACCTTCATTGTTAGGCCATCATGCATCATAAGTATGATGTGGTCTGTTGACAAATCTAAAGGCGTGTAAGTCAACATGCAGACCTGTTTCCCCTTTGCAAATCATACTGTATCACTGCATAGCAGAGTTAATATGTGACATGTCTAATAGTCAAGCAAATTTTGGGTAATATTTGTGCTCTCTCCCCTCCCCCCCCCCACTGGAGTAGCAATGCCCATTTAAGACTGAGAGGTCACACATTCATTCTGTGCAATCTTTGTGTGACCTGTTTTCCCATTATACATGTACGCCATTGTGGTAGATTTTAGCTGTCATTGGATGAGGTCTTGTACAGCACACATCCTGAACTCATGTATTTAACCTGTCGCTCATATGTGAATATAGTAGAAGAGGAGGCAAGCTGACATTCAAGATTTGGCTAGGATCACACATTATGGTCAAGTGGAGAAGTTTGGACAGTTGCCGCCTACACTGGATTTACGTTGTGCAGTTCAGCCACCAGATGTATATGCTTCACTTCCTCTACATCCACCTTTCCAGCCCAAAAATCCCTCCCCAAACACAACCCAACTGGCATCAGTGCGAACCTCATCCACATCAATTTCCATACATTTGGGCCCTAGGATATTGCTTGAGAGTTTTCATGTCATGGACTTTCAAAACCGATGTGACTACTGCACTTCATATGAAACAATATAGCCAATTATGTACATACTGCATTCACTTGCCATATATTTTGAGTCATCCTTTCACTAGCCAACATGGTGTGATGTGGTATACTGTAATGTGCCATATGTGGGCATATTGAGATGAGTGACAATGGTGATGTTAGACACTCACAACATACTGCGGACATTAAATCCACTTTTATGAGCATTAGCTTTTGTGTACATTATTCTTGGGTTTACTTACCAGGGTCCCGCATTGGCCCAGTGTGTGGTTCCTGACCAGATGTCATACGCAACCTTGTAGCAGATGTCGCTGTGAGGACTGGATTCCTGGACAATGTCACTGGGCCTACATATATATATGTGTTGTCAGTTAACATTCCAGTTGGCACATGTGAAGCACTAGATCTCTGAGTTCAGTTCACAGGTCTGGCACTGTTGATGGAATATGTGTAATACGTCCGTGGGTTGTCTGCTAACATTGTAGGGTTTTGGACCCTCTCCTGGCCAATTTTACATACCAGTTTGTGATGGTGGTATGGATTGATGCCGCTCATGCCACTGCATCCAAGCAGATGCAGGGGCCTCTGCTACAGTGGATGACTGTACTCTGGCTGCATGTGGCAATAGAGGAGAACAGAGAAAAGTCAGCAATCAATAAATGTACATATGCAACAAATGTTATCACTGCAT
The DNA here is from genome assembly GCA_963921515.1 of Calotriton arnoldi. Lineage (NCBI taxonomy): Eukaryota > Metazoa > Chordata > Amphibia > Caudata > Salamandridae > Calotriton > Calotriton arnoldi. The sequence goes on from CAWUFW010011468.1 coordinate 238,045, forward strand.
CTACATGCTAACAGTAATGCTAAGTAGAAGGGGCACATTTTCTATTGCCATTTACCAGTGTTAGGTAAATACACCAGCAGGGCTGGGTCCCTGTTTGGGACTGAGGAAATGGCATTTGCCATTTCCATTCCAAAGGAGTCTGGGACATGTAGTGCAATGTACGAAAGGAGACACATGAGACTCTGGCTAACCATGCTTTTTGCACATACCTGGGACAACTTCCATAGTCACAATTGTAGTGCAACACAGCCAGTCATTTCATGTAATTGTTATTGTCATCACATTTATCTGGCACCACATTGTACACATCACTCACGGGCAGTCCATGGAGCATGTGGGAGTGCATGGTGTTGAGGACATCCTCCACTAGTGGGGTGAGAGGGAAGCGGGGTCCAGATTGAACACCAGGGAGAACTCTGACCACCTCTATCCTGGCGTACTTTTCCTTCACCCGCCTCTTCTCGTCCTGCCACTTCTTCTTAATGTCAATTATAGTGCAGACATCCTCCCCCAATGCTGTGACTGCAGTTGCTAAATGCAGCCATAGCGCTGCCTTCTGTGTGGCACTGGTACTGTAGTGGGGAGACCATGGATCCTTTTGTGATGCTTCACAATGTACTCGAGGATCATGGTGGTCTCCTCCTCAGAACAGTTTTTCTTCCTCCTCTGAGGTAGCATTTTTGAGACAAGGTGCAGAGCAGGCATGCAGGAACTCTGTGTGGCCAAACCTGGGCCTTGATTGTGTGCTGCTTTTATTTGGTTTGTAGTGCAGGTCTTGCAGGTGGTGTCAATTAACTGCAGGTGTATGTGATCACACTTCATCCGGCCCATGGCGGAAATTCCGCCTGAGTGCGGAGATTCTGCCCCGACTGCAGACGTAAAGTTACTACTCATAAATGACCTCTGGGAATACCAAAAGTTGTAAAGTTAGACTTTTGTCTCAGATTACCTTTGTGAATCAGGCCAATAGTTTTTAAAAATGAACTGCTAGTGAATCAAAAGGCACAACAGTTGGTATGTAAATCCTGTACATGGCCCAGATTATTATACAGCAACATTATAGTCTATTAAATGGTTATAAGCACTTACTATAGGGCATCGACTCATACCCGAAGGTGTATCTCAGCACTTTGCTACTCTAAATCAGTACAGTGCAGAATGCAGCACACATAGAAAAAGCAAAAATGAGGAGAAATAAAAGTATTTCTCCTTGATGTACCATTCTAAAGCCTGCTATTGTTTGCGCTGCGTCAGATTTACACCTCCTTGAAAATGGGGCAGTGTCAAAAAGCAATTGGTGTTGCAGTGGAACGCCCACAGAAATACCCATTGCATGCCTCTTTCATGCAGATACGTGCGTGAAAGTGTACCATATTTGCAAAAAGGTGCTAAGCCACAAAAAGTGGCTTAACATCACTTTGTAAGTATGGTGCACGGCACTGCGCCACAGGAACGTAAAAAAAAATGACATTCCTGTGGCGCTATCTCCTTGCAAATATGCCCCTTGGTTTAAAGATGGTGCATTTTCTGACCGGAAGGCAATTCAGAGCTTTCAAAATGTGAGCGGAGGAAGAACGTGAAGGGAGGTTGCAGATCAGCCGAGCCACCGTATTCTGCACAACTTGAAGCTTAGACAGCAGTGTATCATTTGCTGCCACTAGCAATGCATTCACATAGTCCAGGCAACTCGTGATCAATGCTTGGACTAGGGTTTTTCTTGATGCGGAGCAGAGGCATGGAAAGACTTTTCTTAGTAGGCGCATTTTGGCAAAGCAAGTGCCACAGGTCGCGCTAAACTGGACTTTCATGGAGAAAGTCTGATCCAGTTTGATGCCAAGATTTTTTACCATTTATTTTGGGCATGGGGCTTGGCCTGATTCAGCAGGTCACCAGTCCACCGACCAGAGCTCCTGAGCCTTAACAAACAGCACTATCTCGTTTTTTTCACCATTCAATTGGAGGCAGTTGTTCGGCATCCAGTCAGCAATTATTCTCATACAGTTTGAGAACTAAGATTTAACCTTATTCGGATCCAACACAAAGGAAATGACAAGTTGGATATCGGCTTATGATACGATCTCAAACCCGCGCAATCTGAAAATGTGCACAAGGAGGGCCGCATAGATATTAAATTATGTCGGGCTTGCAGAAGAACCCTTCGGAACTTCTTTGTTGACCAGCATTGTTTGAGACTTAAACCCTTGGCCGCGATCGGAATTCCGCCCAGGTGCTGGTCATTCCGATCGCGGGTGTGGTTGTGACGAGCTCAGCTCGTCATGCGCACACGCCCACCGCGCAGCATGACGAGCTGAGCTCGTCATGAGCATAGAAGGGGTTAAAGGAGTCTAGAGAGATAGTTTGGGTCCAGTTGTCGATAAAGTCCATGAGCCAGTGTAGTGTTCTGCCATGTGTGCCTGCGTCATGTTGTCTGTGGATTAAGATCGAATGAGAGACCATATCGAAAGCCACTAATAAATCCAGTAGTACCAGCATGACTGGTGTGCATGCATCTAGTGACAGTCTGATGATGTCAGTGACTACCACTAGTGCGGTCTCAGTGCTATGCATCTCTCTAAAACCTGATTGTCAGGGGTCCAGGATCTTATGCTCTTCAAGGAAGGTGGCAAGTTATTTATTTATATGGCTTTCGCTGCACTTTCCTAACAAAGAAAGCAGTGAGATAGGTCTGTAGTTGGAAAGAATTTCTGGATAGAGGTGGACTTATTATGAATTGGAGACACTTGGCCAGACTTTCACTGTGCCGGAAGTTTAGCTGAATCTAAAGAGAGGTTATAGAGAGCCATAACTGACAACGCAATGATATGGGATAGGCAGGAACTGATAGGGGGTGGGATAAGTCCCGTGGGAAGCCGGATATGGAACACACCACCACCTCCTGTTCTGCTCCTGAGAGCATGGCTCAAATTTGTCTAAGGCAGAGGTAACATTCGGGGGAGGCAGATTAAAGTCAACTTCATCCTCCATCTGTCCATTTTCGACTGGAAAGCTCTCATAAATGGCATTGATCTTTCCTTCCTTCCGATAAGTCTGCCAAAGAGTCGCATTGTATTGGTGAGGCCGGGATGGCATGGTTGCAAGCTTGAGGTTTCACAAATTTGTTCAGGGCTTTAAAACGTTCTTTTGTAGAATTTCCTGTTTGGTTTATTTTTCCTGTTATATGGTGTTTATGGGCTGCTTTAATTTTTTTCTGATAACTGCTGATCATTACCCTATAAGCTTCTCTGTCAGGGGGGATTTATTCAGACGCCATCTATGTTCCAGGAGTTTGCACTTGGATTTTTCCAAGCGCAGTTCGTCTGAGTACCAGAGGACTTGGCCTCTAGTTGAGGTGGAAGACACTCGTTTAAATGGTGTGATCCTATTGAAGGTCTGCGCAAGGGAACTGTGGTTTGCTTCTAAGTTCTAACGCTTAGTTTATATATCAGTGTGCGGTGTGGTCGCAGCAGGTGCAAATATTTCAGAGAAGGAGTTGAATGAGACCGCCTTCCATTGTCTCCTTACTCTGCTGGCCCCTTTACTGAGCTTGGCAGATTAGTTGTCTCTTGGGATTTGTAGCTTGATCAAATAGTGATCAGGCCATGTACCGGGTATTGGGGGTTCAATTCTAATCAAACACAATTGGTTTTCTTTCACAAATGGTACTCTGAAATCACATATTTGAAAGTGCTTTCATATGCCATAATGAAGAAAAAGGAGTTTTGGTAAAATAAAATATTTGCCTAAGGTGACACAATTTGAGGGGCGATGCCGCAATTTAGCTAGGTTTTCTGGTTTCACTTTATACAAATCAGTCACTAAATAGGTATCTATTTGTGTTTCCTTTTTATGTTAACAGTTAGCTTTTACCTCTTTGTGCATGTTTTGTATAGAGCAAACTGGTCCGAAGATATTGGATCCCTTTACATGAGCACCAGTCACATTACAAAAGGTCACATTCATTTTTTAGGCATGGAGGGCCTGATTAACAGAACTAATCTGAGACAAAATCCTAAACTTACCACTTTTGGAATTCACAGAAGGCACTTACTACTTTTGGTATTCACAGAATGCACTTACTACTTTTGGTTAAACTTACTACTTTTGGTTAAACTTACTACTTTGGTATTCACAGAACGCATTTAGTAGTAGTAAAGTTAGGACTCCTAACTTTACTACTTCTAAATGCCTTCTGTGAATACCAAAAGTAGTAAGCTTAACCAAAAGTAGTACGTTTTACCAAAAGTAGTAAGTTTAACCAAAAGTAGTAAGTGCCTTCTGTGAATACCAAAAGTAGTAAGTTTAGGATTTTGTCTCAGATTAGTTCTGTGAATCGGGCCCGGAGAGATTAAGTGATGCGCCCAGAATCACAGGATTTTGAGCCAACGCAGAGACTTGAACCTGGTTCCCCAGTTCCAAAGTTAGCAACTCTGACGTAACACCACATCTGGGTAGAGGGAGAGCAGCAGGCAGAAACCACATGAAAGCTCAGCTCATTATGAGCTTGAGGTTTCAACAGGACCACGAGCTGAGCCATAGCCAGGCTTCAGGGGGGCTGATACGGAGGCGAGATATTACGGTGAAAAAGAAAACAGGAAAAGGAGGTGCATCAATGGGTGGGTGAGAATTAGATATGAAGTACAGAGAAAAATGGAAGGGGAAACTGCGCGAAAAAATCGGCAAAGGAGATAGGAAAGTCAGAATGGTAAGAAAGATGGCCGAGTAGAGAAAAGAAGAAAGAAGATAACAGGGAATGTAAAGAAACAAAAGGTGCAGGATAGGAAAGGAGAAAAAGCAGAAAGGGCACAAGTAATAGAAAGAAATATAGAGAAGTGAGAAGGATATTTGGAGGAGAAAGCGAGGGAGAGGGAAGATTTGAGTGTAGAGAGAAAAGGGAGAAGTGAATATGCAAGAAGTGGAGAGGAAAGAAGGAAAGCGGAGTGAATCGTGGCAAGGAGAGGAAAAAAGAAGTGATAGAAAGAAGGAAGGCAAGGACAATACGAACAAACAAAAGGGAATAGGAAGACAAAGAGGTGACAAATAAGGAGGTAGGAGATGAGGAAAGAAACAAGATGAGTGAGAGAAGCAATGTCAAGATATAGATTTGATAGAGAATATTTGGAAGGAGAGAAAGGATAGGGAGTTTAGAGGGAGATTGGTGGAGAGAGAAGGGTAGGGCATAGATTAAAGAGAGAAGATACAGGATGAGGGGAAGTGGAAGAGAACAGAAAGGGAGAAAGAAAAGTGGAGAGAGTAAGGAGGAGTAAAGAGGAAAAACATAACGAAAAAAGTGAGGAAGGAGATAAGGACGTGCATGAGATAGAGTTTAAGTGGAGAGAGATAAGAAAAGGTGCAAGGAAGAGATAGGAGAGCCATGGAGATTACGAAGAGAGAGTAACGATAGATAGAATGATTAGGGCACACTATGCAGTGGCACTGGTGCCCAGGGGTGCTAGGAGCCCACTGCATCCCTGTAATGGGTGCCTTTTAATACCAATGCAGAGGTGAGGGGTCAATTTCTTTCTGCTTTCTGCTTTGAATTAGGGTCCATAACACTCTTGCTCTGCCACTGACTTTGGTGGCTTGCACGATGCACATGCTTGCATGTCAAGTTGTCGCTTGTCTTTAGGACACGCTCCCTTGGCAGCAGCACACTGAACACCTTAATTGCCGCACATAGAGAAAACAAATAAAGGGAACATTGGTTAAGAGGTCTTGAGTTGTTGAAGTGGTAGTTAAATGTCAGGCCAGTGAATTTGAAAGTCTAGCAGGCTTTCAAGGAAACAGTCTCTTGACAGACAAAAACTGGTAAACTGGGTCTGTGGTATGGGTAACCACATCATTCCGGTGCCAATGAAAGATCTATACGGCTGGGGCTAGGTCAGTCAAATAATGGAGAGAAACTATGAAATTCTTGTGGTGCTGGTGCGGAGTCAGTCACTTGTTAGCTCATACATCTATATATCCAGTGAGGTAGGAGAAAAGCCAGTGCCAAGGCAAGCATGGGCCAAGTTTGGGCAGTGATAGTCACATGCCAGGCACAGTGTGACGTGCATGTGAACCTGATCCCGGCCATAAGCTTTTCACATACATAAGCCTTCAGGGAAAATCTGCAATTAATATGTACATACACTAGTTTGGCTCTTCTAATCACAGTATTGACAGCCATATTTGTACTGGGAACTGATGGCACTGCCTTCTGATAAGGAGGGCTCTGAACCCTCACCATTGTCATATTGTCATAACCTCCTTGAGAAAGGGGCACACACTCACAAGCCTGTCAGCGTGATGGAGAAAATGAAAAAAAAACAGAGGGACACCACCTCCAATCATGCCCAACATTTGAATATTTATATAGCTTAAAACTAGGCCTGGGCGGAAAACTACGCTACGCTCGCGTAGTTTGCGCAACTACGCGCTACGCGAATTGCACGTAGCACAGTGCAAAAACGCGTAGCGGGCATTTTTTGCTTGCTCGCGGTCCTCAACGTCAAGTTGGCGACCGCGAGCGAGCAAAATGACATCCCGGCGAGACTTTTTCCTCGTTGGCGATCAGCAACATCAAGTTGCCGATCGCGAGCGTGGAAAATAAACCTCCCGGCGAGATTCTCAACGCGGGGAGGTCAGGTTTCTCATTGCGAGTGGTCACGTATGCTCGCGACCGCTCGCGATGAGAAACTACCAGTCCGCGTTGAGAAAACTGCAGCTCGAGTACAAATCTATTCGAGCGGCAGAAAACGACCGCTTGCACTGTGCAAGATGCCATTTGCAATGATTGCACAGTGCGGACAAGCATCCGGCACTGTGCAATCATTGCGAACAGCATTTCCTACCGCACTACGCAGTTCGCGTAGTGCTACGCATAGCTCGCGAAGTGCACTTCGCGTAGCTACGCGTAGCGCTACTACGCGAACTACGCCCAGGGTTACTTAAAACACATAATTACTTGTTTTCTTGGTGCATTAAGCAATTGTTTATATTGTTATTGTTAGACTTCCCTTAGGGTTGTCTTCCCCAAAATAGTTACCTTCACCCCTCCTATTTTTCTCAATTCATTTTTGTTGGCCTTAGGACTCTGTGCCCTTTACCACTGTTAACTGATGCTGAAGTGCTTGTGTTCAGTCCTTAAAACATGGTAAAATTGGCTTACACCTGATTGGTATATTTAATTTACTTATAAGTCCCTAGTAAAGTGGTATACTATATACTCAGGACCTGTACATTAAATGCTACTAATGGGTCTGTGACACTTATCGTGCCACCCGCATAAGTAGCTCGAGCCACTTAAGTAGCTCCTAAAACATGTCTCAGACCTGCATTGCAGCCTGTCAGCAGTTTTAAACTGCCAATTCGACTTGGCAAAATAACCCCTTTGACAAACTCAATTTATTTATCTATATATATATATATATATATATATATAAATCACCCTTAGGTAGACCCTAAACAGCCCATAGGGCAAGGTGCAGTGTATTTAAAAAGTCGGCCATGTACTTATAAGCTTTACATGTCCTGGTAGTGAAAAACTCCTAATTTCGCCTATTCACAATTGTGAGGTCTACCTCTCCCATAGGATAACATTGGGTTACCTTTTTACATTTAATAAATGATAATTTTGAATTAAGAGCAGGTAGGATAGTCATGCTTGGTGTCTGAGGTATTATAATTGAAAATCCTCTTTAATGCATAAGTCGGATTTTAAGTCACAATTCTGAAAATGCCCCTTTTAGAAAGTTGGCATTTTCTTTACCTAACCATTTGGTGCCTGCAGCCTGTTCCTGGGTCACATAAATGGGGAGCTCATTACGATGTCCGGCGGAAAGCCTCCTTCCGACAGCCGGAATCTCCTTGACCGCGTGGGAGCCCTTCCGACTGACTCAGTCGGTTTTCTCTGACCACTCGATTATGATGTCCGCGGTCAGAACGTAAACCGTGCGGTCATTCCGTATCGGCTCCGACCGACTCGCGGAGTATTTGTGTTGTTCAGAGCCTCATCGTACAACCCTATGGACAGCTTTTCCGCCCTTGGGATTATGAGGTTGATTTCCAACAGCCTTTCCGCGTTGGCCTGTCTGACACGGAAAAGCTGCCAGAAAGTGACTTTGTGGGCCCCTGGCAGTGCCCCCCAGCCCCCGCAGCCTACGGTTGGTGGCCAAGGGGGTACCTAAGGGACTTCCCTGTAAAACCATGCACTGTGTGGCAGGCACCATGGGGTGCCTGCGACAGGGTGCAGGGTTTTCCACACACACCCCATTTCCCCATAGGAGCTTGTGTTACTAACGGTGTAACACAAGCTCCCATTGGAAACAATGGGAATCCGACCGAACAGTGTTCGGTCGCATCATAATCCGATGGTCGGAACCGCCGACCACAAGTCGGTCGGTCCCGATTCCGAGTCAGTGTCGGGTGGAGGCCTTCCGCCCAACATCGTAATGAGCCCCTAGATGTAGTTGGTAGTTGGCCTTTGTGTGTTCCTCCCAGACAGCCACACAACAGAGGGACTTTTTGTGCCTGAATGGGCCATCTCAGGCAGAATGGGAGGGGGTGGAGCTGTGAGCTGCCCCACTTGCACTTCAAAATACTCTGCCTCACACACATACACAGAACTTCACACTAGCCTATTGTTCTTGCAGAGAGACTAGGACCAGGGCAGGGATGCAGGAAATTCCAGACAATTCTGTGGGGGGAAGCCCCCAGAAGTTTCTCCCACTTCAAAGTGGCCATCAGGTATAAAATGGGGCCCTGAGACTCACTATTCAGTTCACTCCTGGACCTGTGGAAGGACTCTGAGAGGACTGCCTGCTGCTGTAACCTGCTGTGTACTTCAGAAGACTGCCTTGTTGCACCAAGAAGGACTGTTTTTCTGCCCAAAGCCTACCCAGTGCCCTTAGAAGTCTGCCCTGCTGCTTGAGATCTGCTCTTCTACTGGAACCCAGTACTTTCAGAGTGATTCCAAGGGCTAGTTTGCTCGCCTCCTGATCAGAGCCTCAGGGATATAAAATGTTTCAACCATCTTAACCTACCTGCTCGCCAATCCGCCCAAGGTGAATCACCGGTCGGCCTGGCAGCAGAAAATCCCGCTATGTTCTTCTCCGCAGCAACAAGGGGTTTCTGACCTTATGGAGCCCTCGTCGGCCACAGCCTACAGCTTCGTCCCACTGGAGATTTTCTACTGCCTAAAAAGAGACTAAGGGCCCAATTTATATTTTGGCAGTTCGGCCGTCAGTCCTCCATGACAAAAGTTTAATTCCGCCTCCCGGCCTTGCAGAAAATGTCCTGTTTGATTTATATATAGAATGGTGAAATCACCGCCCGTCATGTAGGAGGGAGACACATCATCCTCTGCTGTCGTACAACACTCCAACTGCGTTGGTGTGGCGGGATTCCATCCGCCAAATTTATATATTACCTTCAGTGTAGCAGGCTTGTGGGGTATAGTGTTGGAGGAAATACATAATGGAATGTGATTTCCATGGTATAGCATTGCTTCTGATTGATGGACACTGAATTTGCATACCTGATACTAATATCCTAAGTAATCACACTGTTGAGCACAGTATAAACCACACTCCATGCTATACCATCATCCTTTGCCTTTGCTCAGAAGCAGTCAGAAGCAGATAGTCATTTTGGGGACAGACCATTAGATTCACCTATTGCCATATTTATGAATTTTTCCCTTGATATCAAATATTTTCTTCCCTTTTTTAAGCTACCATATTTTTACTTCTTTTCAAGCATAGCTGGGGTAAGAAACCCCAGATTTACAGACACGGAATTAACAGTCATGGTGGGTGAAAACATTAGGGTAGAGCCCCACTTATTTGGGTCATATGTCCAATCTACTACCATAAAAGGCAGAGTTAGTGTTGTGTCTAACACCAGGTTATCACTGGAGGAAATTAGGAAGCGCTGGAATGATCTGCAGGCGAGGGTCAGAACTCTGGCTTCCGGAGCCCACCTAGAAGCCCAGCAGACTGGTGGTGATTTTCCCAGGCCTATGCACCTCTTGCCATGGGAGAAAAAGGTGTATGGGATCCTGCACTCTGAAAGCTTTGCAGGAATCACAAGTGGAGTGGAGACAGGTAAGTAAAAGCACACTACAGTAAACAACAACTTATTTGTAAATTGTAAATGCCCTTGAAATGAATTTCAATTGTGTCTTGTAGCTTGAGAAGATGCAAAAAATCCTATGGATATGCTAATGTGAGTACACTGTGATTGCCACTCTAGTATAATAAACTGTAATGTTGCTATGAGAATTACTTCTAACCTTTGAATATGTGAATGAATGAATGAATGAATATAAGTTTTATAAAGCGCGAACTTAGCCCAGGGGCATCAAGGCGCTGCGGAAAGCAATCAAAAAGAGAGATGTCTGTAGAATAGAAAGCTCAGAGGTTAGGACAGGTGAAAAGCCAGGTCTTCAAGGACTTACGAAATAAGGAATGGGTTTCCAAAGTGGAAATTGGGGAAGGAAGGGAATTCCACAAGTTGGCCCCCAACAGCGAGAAAGCCCTCCCCCCCATCTAGCCTTCCTCACCCTGGGAACAGTTACTCGGTTCTTGCTTGCGGATCTCAGGTCCTTGCCAGGAAGATATCTTTGAAACATTTTGTTGATACCTTCTGACCCCTTATTGTGGACAGCCTTGTGGACCAGGCACAGAGCCTTGAACACAATTCTCCTCCCCAATGGAAGCCAATGCAGCCTTCTTATGGTAGCTGAGACTGAATGAAATTTGGGGAGGCCGATCACCAGTCTGGCAGCAGCATTCTGCACCAATTGCAGACGATGAAAAAGTCCTTTATTTATTCCCAAGTAAAGGGCATTACAATAGTCCAGCCTCGAAGCCACAAGGGCCACCACTGCCTGTTTCCGTGCAGGCAGGGAGAGAAAACGGAAGATCTTCCTGAGAGTCCGTATCATCCCAAAACAGGTAGAGACAGTTCTATTTATTTGAGAACCCAGGGAGAGAGAGGAGTCCACAATAATGCCTAAATTCTTGGCACTAAGGGAGGGGCGGGGGCAGGGTCCAAGAGAGTCAGGCCATCAGGCCTCCGAGCAGATCTCCCTCTTGTCTCCAAAGATTAGGACCTCCGTTTTGTCCCCATTGAGTCTTAAGTAGTTCTCAACCATCCATGCAGCCACCGCCCGCATGCAGTTTTTAAAATTAAGTGCTGAGGCTGAGTACACAGTGGTACGATGTGCCTTATGTGTAATGTTCTAGATATTTATCTGACTAGTATCCATGGGCTAGCATTTAGCATGAACATACACAAACTACTGTAAAGCTGATGCACTACTTTGTACACGCCACATTATAACTGTCATGAAGAACAATATTACATTTCTCTTTAAAAGTAGGTAGGTAAGTTGTGTCATAAATGTTGTAGTCAAATCTTTATTAATAGTCTCTCACACGGTTTCACCTTCTTCATCCGGTCCACAGAACCTGGTATGGATAGGCCTATATGACCAAGTAAGTAAACCATACCCTTGCTACTCACATCGGGAGTGCTTATATATTTGTCTATTAAGAAGATGACAGTACCTTTGACACAATTGGAATAAACATGTATCAGTTTTGGACTCTAAAATAATGTACTGGATGTACCAGTGGCCCGCACATAGAAAGCTACTAATGTGACAGCAATGCTATATTTCATACACATTTTAGTGCCCCTCTAAACATGTTGTGGCCAGCCCTAGCAATCTGTAGGTGTACTCTCAGTTTACTAATTAGGAAAATGTACCAATAATATGGAGTCATCTATTGGTGCAGTAACCAACAACAGCTACACCCTTAGTGGCCAATTACTGTAACTCCCATAAAGAATTGTAAGAGCTACCATACCTTCATGTCTCACTATCATCATAGTCAGACCCCCCAGGATTTTGCGGCTTTGAGTGGCAAATTTCGCGGCAAAAAAAATCAAAATTTGTGGCCCAAAACCTCAAAATTCGCAGTATTTTTGATGTGGGCAAAGAATGCGCCCGCCACAAAAATACCGAAGGCTTGTGCTCTGTCACTGCTGGAGACTGTGCTATGTCACAGTCTGTAACTTTGCAGAGTCTCCAGCAGCGCAGAGCCTGGAACCGGAGGCTGTCTGATACCAAAGAGAGCAGATTACCATATGAAACCTGCTCTTTTTGGCATCAGACAATTTATGCGTGCAGGGCAGAAGGGGTGAAGGGATGGGAGGGGTGGGGGGTGGGGGTGGGGGTGGCGGCAGAGAAGGTTGAGGGTGGGTAAAAAAAACAATAGGAGACATGGGAGGTTAGGGGTTAGTCTGCAGAGGGGCACCCAAACCTGTGAGGCGGAAGGCTAATTGCTCAGGAGGGGTTCTAGCTGCATTTCAAAGGCAGGCAGCAGAGGCATTTAACACCTCTACTGCCTGCTGGCCTGTTGATCACCCTCTCTTTACTGGCTCAGTGGCAGCACAGAGCCAGTAAAGAGAGGGTGAACTGCAGTTTAAAAAAAAAAAAATATTTTGCGGGTACTTTTGTAAAAATCACGGCATTTTTACAAAAGTGCCAATTTCGCGATTCTTTTGCAAATCGCGAAATCGCGAAATCCTGGGGGTCTGCATAGTCAAACTTTGACTCAGAACAAATAAAACAAAAAGTTAATATCTTGAAATAATGCATGCTCATACTCTGCAACACATAGAAACATTCTGGCGGGTAACTTTTCTCTGTGGTACCACTACCATGTACAAGTATTTCATTTGCTGTGCAATTTCGTCTCATGCATTGTAAAAGGACAGTGACTTACCTATATGATGTACATCATAGTACAAAAAGGCTAATTCTGGTTCAGAAAGAGCTCTCAAAATCTGAAAGCTCGCCATATCACAGATTTTGCATGACAGATACTTGTGATGTTGTCAAAAAGGAAACATGTCACTACTTCATACTTGTTAATTTGTGAATCTGTGGAAGAGTATAGAAGTGTACAGTGATTTTTTAAACAAATGCGAAGTGAAATCACATAACCATTAATTTTGAACAAATGAACATGTAAAGCAAAGTCTTGGTCAAGATATGAGTTTGTATATAAGACTAATGATTTTACAAACTCTCACTCACAAACTCCGATTTACAAACTATTTAACATCAGTATCAATGCATTACACACAGATATACTAAGAATGATCACGTACTTTCCTAGAATTGGACCAGTTCCAACATAAGAAGGTCCTGAAGTCACTCCAGCAACTACTAGCATAGTAACAACTCCTGCACAAGCCTTCAGTGAAGATGTAGCTCCAGCTGGTACTGATCTGGATGAGGAGCAACATCGTCCATCAGGTGTATTTGGGGAGACAGCTACGGAGAGTCTCACTCTGCACACCACACCATCTAAAACCATTGTTGTGCCTCCTTCTCAGCACCATTTGGTAGTAGTCAGTACTCCCTGTGGCCCATCTACAACCTCAACATTGTCAGTGTGTAACCCAGTTATGGCTCCTGTTTTGTCACTGACCACTGGTACAACTACATCTGCAGGTGAGCCAAAACCTAGTAGGATGCTGCCTACTCATACAGGGAAGTGTGGGTGGGAGGGCAAAATCAACACAACAGAGTGAGCCTACTCATGTCCATAGTTTCAAGGAAACTATGGGCCAGAATATCATTGGAGCCCCTCCTGGCATGAAGAGCAGGTGGGCCAGGTTTTAGAGCTCCTCAAAAATACCAAGGATGTACTGAGTGACATTAGGCAGTTACAGAGGGAGCACAATGACCTTCCTCAGAGACATATATCTGTAATGCGCTCCTTTTCTGGGGTGGTACAGGATAGATTCAGGGACATATCTAGGGCTTTGTGTGACAAGAATACCCCTGTCTGTAGAGCCAGACCATTAGTGGGCCACACACCACCTCCTTCCACAGATAGGTATTCCCTTCACAGACACACATTCCCTGGAAACCCTGCAACTGCTGACCCATCGATCACTCTGAGAAGGGGACGTTAATCAGGACCAGAGGCAGGTAATCACAACAAAACTACTACCAAGAGGTGAAAATAATGTCCTCCTGTGCAACCACAACATTGACTCTTGGGACAATTCAAATCCTACATTTCCCTTTGGAGGACTATATGTAAATTGGACACAACCCCAAACATTGGGGGCTGAACTTAAAAAGATCTTACACACCATGACCGACCCACTGACCTCCTTCCCACAAGCACTTCCCTCACTTATGGATCTTGAACCTCTGCACCTCAGAGCAGCCAACATAACTCAGAGCATCCATAACTCCATTCTTAAATTGAAAAACACCCTTCACCTCACTGAACTCTCTTTCTCGAACTTCAAGCTCCCACAGAACTCAACTCCCCCCTCTCACCAAAGCCTTCCTTCACCCCTTGCCGCTATCCTTGAGACACCTTCGCCCTCGCAAGCTGCCCAGCTACCTCTCGGAGGAGGAAATTCTAGCCCTACTCCTAACATACAAGACAGCTCCTGAAGCCCCCAGTCCACTAGACAAGAAATATGAACAAGTAATCCATACGGTTGCAATCAATTCCAATAGGTCATCAACTCTCCGCAACAGAGGAGTTATCAGCAACAATCTAGCGCAAGTACCCATTTCCTCCCTAACTCATGACACACACCCTGACCCCCCTCTCTCCGGCCTCTTAATTAACTGCTGCTCAGCAGTAAAGCATGCCTCTGACGTCACCGATCTCATCCTGAGCCAAAAATCCGACGTAGCAATCTTGACCGAATCATGGCTCAACAAATCCTCATCTCCTTGCCTAGACCTATTAGTCCCTCCTAATTATAATATCACAAGGCTGGACAGGCAATCATAAAAGGGGGAGGCATTGCTTGCATCTACCGCTCTGACCTCCTCGTAACTGAACTTCATGCGGACCCCACAGACTCCTGCGAATACCTTGCACTCTCCATATGCAACAGCGGCACACATTTGTGCAGACTGCACATCTTCTACCACCCCCCAGGTAAGACTGACACCTTCACCGACCGCCTCATGGAAATCACTACAGCCAAGGTTTCCCACAATTCTAATGACATTTTCCTCTGTGACTTCAATCTGCACTGGAACAACCACAAGGACCCTCAGGTCAACGTCATCAAAGACTTCCTGGCTGACTAAGCACTTACCCAAGCCTGCACACTCCCAACACACACGAAAGGTGCCACACTAGATTGGATCATTGCTAAGGAAACAGCGGTCAGGCTTATCTCTATAGACCCATGCGACTGGTCTGATCGCCATGCTATTACCTTCCTATTACCTGGCACCCACAAGACAAGGCCAGCACAAAGTGTGAAACCAAAACGCTGGCTTAGAGACACAAAGAGCCTGGATCTCGTGAAACTGGCTGCACGCTGCGAGAATGATCTCCCCCCCCCAAATATTTCAATGGTCAGCGACCTCACAGAACACTATACCTCGACTATGTCTGACATACTTGATGATCTTACCCCGCTAAAGCTAAAAAGAACCCAAATCAAAGACAGAAACCCCTGGTTCAACGGATCCCTCAACAAGAAAAAGGAGAACCCTCCGGCTGACAGAAAGAAACTGGAGACAGCACCCCTCAGCCTCCTATTTAAAACTTCTCCATCAGACCAGAAATGCCTATAATAGGAACATCCTCAAATCAAAAAAAGAATTCTTCAGATCAGAATTGGAGCACACTAAGAACAGACCCCGCAAGCTCTATAAAATGATCAAACACCAATCTAATAAACTGGCTAAAACCTCCAAGGAAACCCCAAAATCTCTAATAACATGTGAGGAATTCTCCTCCTTCTTCTCCATCCCCCAAACAACAAGCGCACTGGTCCAACTTTAAATTATATGACGACCGCTCCATCTCGGAAATTCTATCCTCCTTAAATCCAAACAACTACTTTAATGACCCACTCCCCTCCAACTGTTTGGCCCCTGCCTCCCAATCTATCATTCCTATTTGGACTGCAATAATCAACGCCTCCCTTCTACAAGGGTCGATACTTGACTCTCTAAAAGCCTGTCACGTCATCCCCATCTTAAATAACCTATGCTGAATCATGCCTCTCCAGACAACTTTAGACCTATATCCAATATCCCACTCCTAGCGAAAGTTCTGGAGAAATGTGTACAACTTCAACTGAGCCAACACATCACCAACTTCAATCTACTAGATGATTTCCAATCGGGGTTCAGGCCAGGGCACAGCACGGAAACCACCATTCTCCATATCGTGGAGGATGCTCTCCAAGCCCTTGACCAAGGCAAAACCTGTCTCCTAATCCTTTTAGATCTATCCTCGGCTTTCGATACAGTCAACCACGAGAAACTTCTCGAACGCCTCAAACTCAGGATGGGACTGGGGGGTTCTGTGCTCGAATGGTTTAGATCCTTCCTCCAGAACCGCTCCCAGAGATTCTTAGTCAAAGGTAACCTATCCGTTCCTTCTCCGATTATAGTCGGAGTCCCCCAAGGATCAACCCTTTCCCCTACCCGCTTCAATCTCTACCTCGAACCGCTAACAGAAGTACTACATACCGCCAATATCTCCTACCACATGTATGCTGATGATACCTAGATCTACATCAAAATCTCTTCTCCAGAGGAGATCTATTCCCTTGATGAGGCTCGGAAGTTGACTGTTCAATGGGTCACCTCCAACCAGCTCAAACTAAATGCACAAAAAATGGAATTCCTTCTAATCTCCCCACCCAAAACCAACCCTGACAATCGGGAATGGACTAAGTCGATCACAGCTCTAAACTGCCCACCGACCATAGTGGACTCTGCCAAATACCTTGGAATAACCCTGGACACCAGCTTGAATATGCGTGACCACATCAACTAGATGGCTAAAACCGCCAGGTTTCACCTGAACTATCTAAGAAAACTAAAACCATTCCTTGACACTCTCGACCTAAAAATGGCAGTCCAGGCACTAGTTATCTCCAGACTCGAATATGGATGCTCTACCCTCTCTGGCCTACCCAAGATCTCCACGGCCCCCTAAAAGCTTGCCTCAACACCGCTGCCAGACTCCTAACAGGTTCAAAAAAATTTGACCAAATCTCACTGCATCTGAAAACTCTGAACTGGCTTCCTTTTGGAGCCAGAATCCAACTTAAACTGGCATGTATCACCCACAAGGCTCTACACACTAAATCCCCTGCATTTCTCGCCCAGAAACTCTTGATGTCCAGAGGAGCCAGAAACTCCCGGTCCTCCAGAGACCTCTTGCTCCAGCCTCCCCGCTTTCGAAAGAAAAAAACCTATAATCGTGCTTTTTCTGGGGCCGCACCAAGAATCTGGAACTCACTCCCACCCGTCATCAGAAGAATTCCATCTCTGGCACGTTTTAAAAAGGAAGCCAAAACCTTCCTAATGGGCAAGTTCCTCTCATAATTCTTGCATTGCACACACCGTTCAGCAACCTTGTTTTTATTCTTTTACTACTACACCTTGGACTGACCGGCTGCTATCCACGTTGCACCTCCCGGTACTCCACACTTGTCATCTTGGACCGTCTCTACATTTTGACTTGAAAATTGTTCGCACTTGTTTTGATCCCAAATGTTCCACCCCCCTACCTACGTCTTATTTGTATACAACTTGTTATCCCTGTAAAGAGCTCTGATACCCTAACAGGTCATGTTCGCGCTCTATAAAACACAAATAAATAAATAAATAAATGACAGTCAATTCTGTGTCTGATATAATGATGATTTGCTAAGAAAATGTCTGTTTTGTTCTTCATTTTACTACTTCAAATAAATATATATATATATATATATATATTTTTTTAAATAAATCACTACTATTTTTGCAGTACTTGTCATTTCTTGTGTCTTAGTAGCTCCTTTGTGTGTTAAGAAATTGTGTTGTGTAGGTAAACATCTTACCTTCTCTCCTATATCTGGACGACTATCAGGCAATGTTTTATGCCTGTAATGCCTGTAATAACAGTGACGTTTCAACTACAGCAACATGCACACAGACCATTTTACAAACAGCAGTACATTCATAATTAATTGAAAGAGACCAACCATTTTTTAGGCTTAAATACTTCAATATGATAATTCCTACTAACAACCAATGGTATAATGCCACCTGTCACAACTGGGGCAGTGCTTCTACACACACACATCTAAGTACCGCACCAGGAAAATAAAATCAGATACATACAACCTCTGTATGCACAAAGTATGCTACCTTACCCATTTTCTTGGTCACCAATGATTCTTTTGTACTACAGAAAATGACAGTGTATGTTCATCTATTGGAAATATGAGAATGTAAATAATAATATGTTCAGTATTATTCAAAACAGTAGGTACATGTATAATGTCATTTTGTCAGTTACACTATCTGCTCCAGTGCTTAATCAAGCTTTGTCAAGATCTGTTTCTAAGAGAACAATTCACTCATGTACTCATCACAATCATATACATTACCATTATAACCCTGATCCTATGGACTACAGCCTAAGCTGTATGAACCGCAACAAATTTAGGAATTTGTCACCTGTACATCTAGATAGTAATATGTGCACACATGTTGGTTTAGTGTTATTTGCCATTATGAGAAGAAGTTGTCAATGATTTTTTGACGTAAATCATGTCCTTCTTGTTCACCACTGTCATTTTCTTTTGGCAATATTTCAACCTCACCCTGGGCCTCCTCATTGTAATCATCATCCTGGATGAAAGCAATGTTTCTCCACAGGGCAATATTGTACAGCATAAAACAGAACATTGTTATCTTACGCACTTTCTCAGGTGAGTAGAGGAGGGCTCCTCCGGACTTGTACAGACACCAGAATCTTTCCTTCTGGAGCCCAAAAGCCCGCTTTTCAGGTTGACGAGTTCTAACATGTGCCTCATTGAAGCGGACTTCCCCTGGTGTTGTTGGATTTCTCAGTGGGAATAATAACCATGGTCTACTAGGATAGGCATAGTCTCCTAGAATACATAAAAATACCATATGCAACACAGTTTAATGAACTACCAAATGAGATTTACAAATATATTGAGATATAACACTTACCAACAAGCCAGGCCCTCACATTTCTAAGTTGTGCAATTAGCTGCTGGATGCTGCTATTGTGTAGTACAAAAGAATCATGGGTGTTCCAGGGAATCATGCAGATGCACTAAAGATGTATACATCAGATAGACACACCATTTTAACATTTAAGGAATTAAAGTTATTTCCTGTTGTGATACACCTGTTCTCTGCTGTGTGGTAGCACCAGGGCAAAGTGGGTCCCTTCACTGGCACCTATGACATGTGAAATGACACCTAATTCATAAAAATCTCTCTTCACATTGGTTAATTCCTTGTCAGTTCATGAAAACTGAATTAAACTGTTACAGTGCCTCAGCATTGCTTCCAGGAATCAACTGACCACTCCACTAAAAGTCGCATAGGACATCCCATTGCAAAAACCTAGGGTGTGCTGGAACAATCCAGTGGCAGTAAAACTGAGGACTGACATGGTTTTCACAATAGGTGGTATGGTAGTTGTATTTTGGTTAAGTGGTTGAAGTTGTGGGTCAAGTTGATTGGTTAGATCCACTATTGTCTGCCTGTTTAGGAGGTATTATTGTATGCTTTCTCTTTCTTGCATGGTGGAGAGGTCTGGGAAAGGATGGACCATCCTAGCCTTCAATGCACCTTTGCAGGGTTGTCTTGCAGCAGGAGGATGTCTCTGAAAGAGAAATTGTATATTTAGATCTATAAAGATATCTTTATTACAACATAAATTATGTTTCTATTCAGATACATAATGCTAAGCTACATGTATCAAGATAAAAGAAAACACATAGATTAACCAATTAGTCATCTACATGTGTGTTAAACTCACAACAAACAGCCCTCTCAATGGGCTATTGACTTACAATCTGTGCTCCCTGAGTGTATCAACTAACACTCACTCACATGCATGTATTTATTTAAACCTAATTTTTACATCTGGCAGAGGAGTTTGTGACATTAGATCTAAAGGTTGAATGTGAAATTATATATTTTTTTAAATTTCTATTTTGAGATCCGTCAACGAAGGTCTAATTTATACCACGCACAGCATGGGCCTGATTCACAAAGGGCCTCCGCACTCATGGTGTAGGCCCCACAGTCATGGGGTAGTTTCCGCACTTAGGGGCCTATTAGGATGACGGGCGGACTTTCGTCCGCCCGCCACCCTAGCGGTGCTGGAACCGGCCGCCAGTGGTGCGGCGGTCCCGCACAGGTGATTAGGATGCCACCGCCACCGTGGCGGTGGCATCCTCCATTTCCAGCATTGTGGCGGGCGGTGCGCACAGCACCGCCCGCCACAATGCTGGGAATGCACTGTGTGCATCGTCATGCACAAGGTGACAGGCACCACAAGGTGCCTGCCACCATGTCCATGACAATGCAGGGGGTACCATAGGTACCCCCCATGTGCACCCCCACCCCCAAACATCTTGGGGGCCCGCAACGGGCCCCCGAAAGTGGAATCTGCCTGGCTTTCCATGGCGGAGTCACCGCCATGGAAAGCCCTGCACCGCCGACCATCGTAATATGGATGGCGGTGCCTGCAAGGCAGCGCCACCATATTGCAGGCCTTTTCCGCCCGGTAGGCAATCGGGCGGATTGCCTACTGGCGGAAAACAGACGGACGGTCTTTCCGTCCGCCTGGGTCCCCACCGCCATCGTAATATGGCGGTGGGGAAATGTGAAGTGGGCGGTGGAAAATAGCGGGCGGATCGCCACCGCCATCCGGGCGGTGGCGATCCGCCCGCTATCCTAATGACCCCCTATGGGTGGAAACTCCACAATGAGAATTCTCATTGCATAAATTCCAATCCGAGTGCAGAGACTCCCCCACAACTGCGGGGCATCTGCCACGAGTGCGGAGGCCCTTTGTGAATCAGGACCTATATGTTTACAATCCACCGCTGCCATTGCACAAATAAAATATTTTTTAAATATTTTTTATCACTTATGATTCCACTGTGTTTAGATATTATTTTAAACATATATCATCTGGTAGTTCGTTTTTCCAAATTATTTTTACACTTTTATAACTTTTAAATTACAGCGCATGACCTCACCGTCATGACTAAACTTCCGGCAATGTATGACACGCCTATTGGTTAACATGGGGCGATAGTTTAAAAAATGTCTAATGGTTTTGGAATATGTCTGTTGACCCAGGTACACGTACCAATAACATCCATGTTTTCCAACGGATTCTTAGTTGCCTCCTAGATTTGGTACAGGTCAGGCCTCCTGAGAGTTAGCTGCTCCACCTGAACTGTTGGCGACCATGCCGAAAAGTACTGGTGACAGGGCCCCTATCTTCACTACTAATGAGTTGGACATTCTGACGATTGAGGTCCACTCCCATTGTACACAGCCAAATGTGACACCACAGCAATAAGTAATTCAATTATAGCTCTAATGTAATGAGTAATCCAACTCCTTCTTAATTTTATAAATCTGTCTATATTCAATTATTCATACAATGCAGATATGTGTGGCAGGTAAAAAATATTTATGCTGGAAATAAGTTGGTTTGTGTGTTTTTCTTACTGCCATTTGTCTGTTTCTTACACTTGGACCTAGTGCTTCCTTCCATAAGGGATTATGAAATGTGTTGTCAACCATGAGAATCAGATAAACATTTCACTGCCTCTGTTGGATGTGCCATTTACTTACACACAGGATTGGATTGCATTGGTATAATAATTATAAACGTTTTATTCTGACGGTTGCAATTTTTAATATGTTTACCTATATAGTAATGTGTTATCATAGAGAATTGTGAAATGTATTTAATCATTCAGATATGCAGGTACTTACTGGGTCAACTATGTTTCCTAACACATTATGCACTTTTATAGGATGTCTGTATAGACATAAAATATTTTGGAACATCGATCATGAATGATGCCATTAGTGCAAAAAGAAGGTTGACCATGCTTTAAAAAACATAGGTTATATATAAATATGTATATAGCACAACAAATGTGTACTAAACATCACGTTTCACAGTATGTGCAATAAATATGTTTGGTGATAATTGAAAAATGAGGTAGCATAACCTTTTGAGTTATAGATATTTGAAATTTAACACTGCTGATATATATACCCATTTGCTATCTTATTTTATATGTTCCATTTCTTAGGTCAGCCCCATATGAAGAAGGAAATGTGGAAGGATGTTGCTGCTAAAGGGTGGAGTTTGGGGCTTTATAGATTCTTTAGTCTGCACTGCAGTAAACATTGGGAGGACCTTCGGCACTGGACCAAGATGGTGGCAGAGGCCCAGCTGGGCAAGTCCCCCCAGATGAGGAAGCGGGTGCGGTGCAACCTGACCCCCTTATGGCCGGCATTCTGCAGGCGACCTATCCTCTCTTTGATAGGGAGCTGAAGGCCAGAGAGCGGCAACAAGGGGCTAAGTAGGATGTTAAGTGTATGGCCTGTTGTCTGACGTGACTTTTCCTCTAGTAGGTGAAATACGTACATAGCCGCATATGTTCTGGATTAGTAACACAGAGATAACAAATATTTATGCAGCAGTAATTGTATCTTATGTGAGTATGTTGAGTATAAGTAGCTATTTTTCTGAATTCACTTGTTTGCAAAAGATGAATCGAAGTCATGGGTTGCCTTTCCATTTTGTGCTATTTATCATCTCAGTAATTTGAAATGTCCAGGAATTGCCTTTCCTTGGCATACAACAGTTGATGTACAGATCAGTGCAATTGTTCTTTGCTGCAAATGTTGTGCATCATAGTAATCCATTTTATTGAGAGATTCAAAATAATATTTGTTACTTAAAAGTTTTATACCTGCAAACAAAGTCACACTTCGACATATGTATAAGCATGCTATAGGGAACCATAAGAGGTAATGAAATATCCTGCTAGCCTTTTACTTTGGTATGATTGTGATTAATGTTACTACATATCTTCCGTGAGGGCATATTTAACAGAAACAGTTTTCCACCAATTTCACACATATAAAATTGCTCATACTGTGACCAAAAGGTGTCGTGATGTCATGATACAGACTTTGGAGTGTACACAGTTGATTTTGAATAATGTATGTCATCCCTACCTTCTTCATATGTAAACTGACGACCACAATCCCCAACCGCCCCATGCAGAGTGGCAACACCTCGGTGACCATATACTCCAACGGCACAGTCCTCATCCAAGCCACCAACGACAACCTAGATGCATTTGACTCACTCTTCCCCTTGCTACACAACGCCCCCTCTCACACACGTCACCCCGGCCTGAACAACCCACTACCC
The DNA here is from genome assembly GCA_963921515.1 of Calotriton arnoldi. Taxonomy (NCBI): domain Eukaryota; kingdom Metazoa; phylum Chordata; class Amphibia; order Caudata; family Salamandridae; genus Calotriton; species Calotriton arnoldi. Next base: position 261,336 of record CAWUFW010011468.1, read on the forward strand.
CAGGACAGACTGACCAGCTGGATGCTACCACAATCCAATCCCACACCCAATGCCTACAAAGCCAACCCCACCCCCCTAGACCGCAACCTCCCCTCTGTCCCTCCCGCACCGATCGCACGCTCTACATACCCCCTGTCCAACACAAACCAGAGGTACATCTCAAGAGAGGCTCTTCAACCCCCTGATGACCAACACTGACCCCCACCCACCTCTGGAGGCGTCCTCCCTCAACAAACAACTAGCGCCTCCAACCCACAATCAACGACACCTAGCTCCCACTCGCTACCCACACCAAAGATGAGGCCATTGGAATCACAACGTGAATCCTCTCACCCCAGGCCCATGGCTACCTATAGAGACAACACTGACAACGCGAACACCAAAAGCCACTATATCAAGGACAAGCTCTCGCCTTCCCAAGACGTCCCCCCCAGAACACCCCCACCCCCTCTACCAGGGAGACGACGCTGCGTCTCGCTCTGCTGGAAAGCCAGCTAAAAACAGTAATACTAGACCTCAATGAAATCCTAATGAACCTCTCCTCACTCCGAGGGCCCAGCCAACGCCCTCACCCGACTCCCACTCTGACCAGCACTAAACACCAAAGGCCCTCCAAGGCTCTATGGCCCTGTTGGAACACAACTCCACTCCTAGACCCGGCTCAGAGACCCAAAAGAACAAGAGCGGCATTGTCCTCGAGCGAAGCGTTGGATCTTGCCTCCTCGTACGACACTTCCTCGACTGCCACCCCAAAGCCACAGATCCAGGTCATCACTGGATTTAGAAGAGATCGCTCCCCAACCAGATCTCCAAGACACCCAGCCTGCCTCACGAATATTCTGAGGGCCCCCTTAATGAAGAAACGCAAAAACGAAGGGACCACCACCAACTGCAGATCAGCCATCAAACATGCCACAGAGCTGGCTGAAACCATCCTTACCCACGACATAGACATCACATTCATCACCGAAACTTGCCTAAATGAGTTCTCCTCCCCAATCATGGACATGCTTGTGCCCCCAGGCTTTGTAATCATCAACAAAGATAGAAAACACCAACGTGGAGGGGGCATAGCAATTATACACAAGAACACCATCTCCGTGATGGAAACTGAAGCCCTCAAGTACAACACTTTTGAATGTCTAACCGCTAACATCAAGTCGAGTGAAAACAGATCACTATTCTGCCATCTACTCTACCATCCGCCAGGCAACACCACTTCATTCGGCGAACACCTGCCAGATCAGATAACTAACTGGGCACTCCGGGACTCCAGCAATCTAATTCTAGGCGACCTCAACCTACACTGGAATGAGGAAAACAACTTGCTGATCCAAACCCTGAACGAACTCCTACATAACAACAACCTTACCCAACATTGCTCAGAGGAAACCCATAACAGAGGATCAATCCTGGATGCCATTATTGCCCAACCTGACACAGTCACGATCGATCGCACGCTGCCCGTCGACTGGTCCGACCACCACATCATCCTATTCCACATCAACCAAACGATCCTATGCCAACCCCCTAAGCAGGACCCCCTCACTGGTTGAGAAATCTAACTCAGATTCCCCTGGACGAAAGGATAAGCTCTCTCCTCCCTATCTCCTCTCACGATCTCTCCACAACAGAACTCACCTCTCACTACAACATCAGTATGACCTCCATTCTGGACCAAATAGCCCCCTTAAAACTAAAAAGAGTCAGGAACACTCCCTCCAGATCCTGGTTTAACACAGACATAAACGCCGAAATAAGACAACTCAGAGCTGCAGAAAGACTCTGGAGGAACAATCCGTCCTCAATCCTCCTGGACCAACTCAAATCAGTATGCAGGAAGTACAAAAACCACATCAAGTGCGAAAATACTTCCTTCTTTTGCAATGCTCTTGAAAACGCAATAAACAGACCCAAAGAACTCTTCACCCTCATCAGGCAACAAACGTCCAAGCCCCCCTCATCCTCAACGCAGGCTTCTAAAGCCCTGTGTGAGAACTTCGCCAACTTCTTCAATGATAAAATATCCAAGATTGAGCTCTCCCTGGACATCAACCGCAGCCCCCCCACAGGTGCTTGGCCCTAGGGTCAGAGGATACCACACCCAGTCACCCTCCCAACCACTGGAAATCCTTCAACCCCATCTCCGAAGCAGAGATAGTCAAACTGATCTCCACCTCTAAACCCTCCTCACCCGCCTTGGATCCTATACCAGCCCAACTGGCCAAAAAGCTAAAACTCTCCCTAGCACCGCTCTGGACCAAGATCATAAACCGCTCCCTGAGAACCAGAGTCATACCTGACTGCCTCAAAGGTGGCCAAGTCACACCATTACTGAAAAAAACGGGCTTGGACACCAATGATTTGAACAACTACAGACCCGTATCCAATCTCCCTCTCCTTGCTAAAACCATGGAAAGGTGCGTTCTCCTTCAACTGACTCAACACATGGACAACATCAACCTTCTGGACCCCCACTAATCGGGCTTCAGAAAAGGTTGCAGCACAGAGACAGCGATCCTTAATGTCACAGATGATATTCACAAATCTCTCGATACAGACCAATGCTGCCTACTCATTCTCCTGGACCTATCGGCAGCCTTCGACACGGTGGGCCATCAACTACTCATTAAGGTACTCCAAGAAAGGTTAGGTGCAGAAGAGGTGGTCTTACACTGGTTCGCCTCCTTTCGCCAGAACCGCTACCAAAGAATCAAAAACTTCTCGTCGGACCTACACCTCGTCAGCAAAGGTGTCCCCCAAGGATCAGTTCCCTCCCCGCAACTTTTCAACCTATACATGGAACCCCTCACCACCATACTCAAAATGCTGACAACACCCAGATCTATCTCGAAACCTTATCCATCAATGACATTCAGAGACTCAACGACACTCTAAGAGAAGTCCAACACTGGCTTTCACTAAACCACCTGAAACTCAATCAAGACAAAACGGAAATCCTCCTCATTTCCAACAAAAACTAGAACCCCCAAGTCGCAGAATGGCTAAAAGCAATCAATGCTCTCAACGGAAATCTCACCCTGGCTGACTCTGTAAAATCGCTGGGTATCACCCTTGACCCTAAATTAGTCATGGACAAACACATCAAGACCACCGCAAAGAGCGCCTTCCTCAACCTGAAATTACTCAACAAAATAAAACCCTTCATCCCGCCCAACGACCTCAAGCAAGCAACTCAATCCCTGGTACTATCTAGACTAGACTACGGGAATGCAACCCTCACAGGTACAGCAAAATCACACTTAGCTCCCCTCAGATCAACTCTTAATGCAGCAGCAAGAATGGTCACCGGAGTAAAAAAATATGATCACCTCTCGCCTTCACTCAGAGAGCTTAAATGGCTCCCAGTTGAAATGCGTGCCAACTTCAGAACTGCCTGACTCACGCACAAAGCCCTCCACACAGGAAAACCCGCATACCTGGCCTCCAAACTCAAGAAGGCCGGTCAGACCAGGAGCCTCAGGAGTTCCAACACTCTACTCCTCATCCCACCAAAAACCCGCAAACAAAAAACCGCATCCCGATCCTTCTCTGGAAATGCGCCAAAAATATGGAACTCCATCCCAGTCCATATCAGGACCACCCCCTCCTTTTTAAAATTCAAAAGGCAGCTAAAAGACCTCTTCCTCAATCGTTCTCTCCCGAAAGGATAGCTATCGTCCAAACGCACAAGCTGGAACACTGTTGCACACAGTCACTCTGACACTAAGACCTCTACCTCATTCCTATCCCGACTCCTTCATTTATCCCCCTCGACCGGAAGGAGGCGCGGCTTGAACCAATGTGCAGACTACTACAAGATTATGTGACTTCCCAGCCTCTAACGTTGTACAATCGCGTGAAGACTTCCAATGCGCCTTGAGTCATCATGTTTACTACTGCTATGCTATGTGATTTCCTCGCCACAAAGGGGTCGATTCCGATCTAGGCCGGTAGGGCACCGAATCGGATTCGGCTTAACCGGATCCGATTTGGAGCCCACATTCCCGGCCGATTCCGTACGTGCGTCCGGCCGAGCGAGTACGATGCGAGCGCCCACGACTTCGCCGACCGACTCGTACGCGGGTTCAACACGCACCGACCGACTCGCACGGACACAACTCGCATCGCGCAATGGAGTCGTTCCCCGGCTGGGCAAGTACGATGCGCGCCGCGAGCAATCCGACCGACTCGCGCCGTCCGGCTCAAAAGAGCTGTCGGAGGCGAACTTTGGGGGTCCGTGTCGGACCCCCCTGTACGCGTAGATGCGCGAGGCGCACACAGGGGGGACCCATGGGTCCCCCCTACCTGTGCATGTACGACGCGATTCGCATCGCCGCGTACCCGCTGTAGGGGGCGCCCTTGTTCGCCTCGCGCCCATTGAGTCAATGGGAGCCCGCGTACGCGTTGTACGACCGGCTCCCATTGACTTCAATGGGAGTCCGACCGAATCGAGTCCGATAGCATGCGTACGCATCGTACTCGTTCAGTCGGGCTGCTGGAGTCCGATTCGGTCGGAAATCTCTCCTGGTCCGGCTCGGTCGGAGGGTTTTCCGGCCCGAATCGGAATCGGCCCCAAAGTGTTGTAAAGCGCTTCAATACCTTCGGGTCTGGCCAGCGCTATATAAAACTCCATAATAAATAAATAGATATTTTATAAATATTGTGTGCAAGCTACATTCCATAATCAAAGTTTTCTTTGCAATTTGTTTGTCCATCACTACAGACATGTTCCAGCGGATCACTGACAGAATATCGAGGAGCAGAATATCGAGATGCCAGAATATCGATGAAAAAATATAGAATGACAGAATATCGACTTCCTATCTACAAACAGGTAAGTACAAAAATATCGAATCCTAAATATCGTTGTCAATAATATAGTTTGCTAAAATATCGATTTTTTTAAATGTCTTAAAAGTAATATAAAATTAATTAAATAATCAATATAATTAAGTAAAACCTACTTAAAAATAATTTTAAAAACGTTAAAATTAATAATTAATAAATTCATTTTTATTTTTTATTATATATAATAACTTAATAATATTAAAAATAATTAATATTTTTAATTATAAAATGTTAAAAAACATAATTTCAAATATAATTACATATATATAAATAAACCTATATTATAAATATAAAAATAAATTATATATAATAAGTTAAAACATTAAAATAAATATTTTCTTAACAAAATAATATTTTACACTACATTAAATATAACATTACTGGAAACGTTGCATAGCGTAGGGGATAAAATAACTATTTCCACCCCAACAAGTGGTACAGTAGGGAAAGTGTTGGATAGCGGGAGGGTAAAAATTACTATTCCCACTCCAGTGAGTGCAACAGTAGGGAAAGTGTTGGATAGCGGGTGGGTAAAATTTCCTATTCCCACTCCAGTGAGTGCAACAGTAGGGAAAGTGTTGGATAGCGGGTGGGAATAATGTACTATTCCCACTCCACCAAGTGTAACAGTAGGGAAAGTGTTGGATAGCGGGTGGATAAAAATTACTATTCCCACTCCAGTGAGTGCAAAAGTAGTGAAAGTGTTGGATAGCGGGTGGGTAAAAATTACCATTCCCACTCCACCGAGTGCAACAGTAGGGAAAGTGTTGGATAGCGGGAGGGTAAACATTACTATTACCACTCCAGTGAGTGCAACAGTAGGGAAAGTGTTGGATAGCAGGTGGGTAAAAATTACTATTCCCACTCCAGTGAGTGCACCAGTAGGGAAAGTGTTCGATAGCGGGAGGGTAAAAATTACTATTCCCACTCCAGTGAGTGCAACAGTAGGGAAAGTGTTGGATAGCGGGAGGGTAAAAATTACTATTCCCACTCCAGCGAATGCAACAGTAGGGAAAGTGTTGGATAGCGGGTGGGAATAATTTAATATTCCCACTCCACCAAGTGTAACAGTAGGGAAAGTGTTGGATAGCGTAGGGGACTAATTTAGTATACCCACTCCTGTTATATAATTAATATTAATTAACAAGTAATTAATTTTTCAAAATTAATTTACCTTCCACCATTTTCCCTTATAAACGTCACCTACAATATTGTAAAATATTAATAAATTAACATAATTAATTTAAAATTAATTAATTAACTAATTACAATTAACAATAAAATTAATAACCATCAAATCTAAATTAATTCACAAAATTAACACTATAAAATAACTTTTAATAAATATAATATAAAAAATAATAAATATTACATTAAAACTAAAGTATTTCCTACCCTACTCCCCTATCAACCCTCACCCCACTCCTAAAAAAAGTACACAAATAACATATTTACAAATTAATTATTAATAATTAATATCAAATTAATTACTAATTAAAAAAAACACAATTAACATAATTACCAATTAATTATTAATTGTGATTAATCAATGTATAATTAATTAGTAATAAATTAATTAACTTAATAAATTATTAAATACTAAGGGGCCCATTACGATACCCGGCGTAAAAGAATCCGCCAGGCATGGAAGCGGCAAAAATCCGCCCGCACACACCGTCTGAACACCGACCACGCCATTACGATTACACAAACCGAAAACCGCCATCAGCGGAAAAATCACACAAAATACCGCCCGCCATCGTCCGAGTCGGAGTCAAACCGCCCGCCACGGACGGAAACACGCACGACAACACAAAACCGCCCGCCCTCACGGCCGACACACCGCACGTGAGATTACGATCGCACCGCCATGAGCGCGGGAAAACTACAAATATACCGCCCGCCTGCGCAAACAACGCCGATGAGAATCGACACGGCAGAAGCCATGGCGCCCACGTCCCTGCACAGAAACCATCCGCTGACAAAAACAATCGCACACAACATGGCCAACAAGTCCACACAGCAAGGCACGCACAAATACACAAGCACAGTACACATCCCGAAAACACCCCCTGGACAAACAAAAACTACAAAGGCCAGAACCCCAGACACAACACACCTGAAAACAACAGACCATGAGGACACACCCACATAGGTAAGTACAAAAGCAGCACTCCCACAGACCACAACCCCTTGCAACATTGCAAACTAGAGAGGAGAGGAGAGGACACAGTGACACAGCAAGGACAGCAGCACACCACAGAAACGCACACATCACAACCACCACCACCACCACCACCACCAAACACCGGCACCACAAACCCCCTGCACATTACACAACACACACCGCACCAGCACCACAAACACCATGGCACCACAAAGAATGCCCAAGTTCACGCCCATTGAGCTGACGGTCATGGTCGACGAGATCATCAAGGTGCACCCACAAATCTATGGGAACCTGGTCCAGCACACACCACTAGCCACCAGAAACAGAATGTGGAACCGGATCGTAGACCAGGTCAATGCAGTCGGGACCCTGCCCAGGAACAGAGTCGAAATAAACAAACGGTGGAATGACGTCAAGAGCCTGGTCAAGAAGAAGGAGACCAAGAACAGAGAGCTGGCAGCCGTCACTGGCGGAGGGAATCCCGCGCTCTTCAAGACCTTCAAAGCGTGGGAGGAGAAGGTGCGAGTCATCATACATCCCGAGATCCTCGCCGGATTAGCAGGGGGAGTGGAGGCTGGTAAGTACAAACTAATGTATACCAGCACACCGCTATGTACTCACATGCACTACCACCATGCCACAGCTCCCAGGGACAAACACCCCCATATCCAGCACACAATACACAACACATCACACACACATGCAACAGACACCACCACACACAGCCCAAACAGAACAACTGTAAGATGCGTGGGGACATGTGTACACTCAGCCAGCCACGTAACCACCAACAGGTCCCCAAATATGCCAGAAGCGCCACAACGAGCACCCACCACACCCATGTGTCCGCCACAGCTGCACTAACCGACAAGTAACAGGTAAGTGGCAGGAACACAAAGTGCAGTGGGTGGGAGGGTGGACAGCCCAAGTACAACACACACCAGGCCCCTAGTCCCACAGCACAGCAAGGAGGAGCATCCCCCACACCCCACAGCCACGTGTCAGCCACCGCAGTGCACAACGACAGCCGAAAGGTAGACATCACGGTCCACAGCAATCGGTGTCAGTGGGTGTCCAGCCACCACCACGACCCACAACACCCCCCACCCCCACAGACCTGCAACATGGAGCACCCCCGCTTAGAACCATGTGGCATCCAGTACAGTGCACGCCCGAACAACCTGCAGGTGGGAAACTGGACAGGGCTGGATTACTGGAGGCATGAGGACCGTAACACGACCAACACATGGGACATGTCACGTAGCAGACGAACACGCAGCACCGCCCACCGTCACGAACAAGTGAACAATGTGCACACGGACATGAACCACAGACTCACACCTCACATGACCCATCACAGACACAGCAACACCCAAGGAGCCACGTCTGCATGCACAAGCCACACTGAATATAGTACCACACGGCAGCCACTGTGCAACTCATCACACACAACCGAAACACCATTGAAGTCCTGTCCATGTAGCCCCTACTGCCTGTCAACCACACACCCCACAACTACGCCTATGTAAGACAAACAACACTAGACGCAACAGAGCGGAACAACATAAATGCACACGAACACCACTGAACCCATCAAACACACAGACACACCATGCACATACAACATACCATCCATCCCATCCGTCAGCCCCAGTCTCATGAAAGGCATGTCATCCGCACAGCTGCCACACATACAGCAGTCACGCTAAGATACATGCCCATGACCAACCATGTGCCAGAAGTCAATGAAGCGCACGACACACTGTGAGCAACAACACACAACATGGGCCACACCCCCCACGAGCACTGCAGTGATGCACATGGCACAGGGCAGCACGCACACCAAGGAGATGGGACAACTGCAATACGTTGGCTGGCACACAACCATCACTCACTCATAACGATGCGTCCAATGCCATGTCCAGTAATCACAACAGACAGCAAATATGCAGGCCATGTCAGGCATGCACACACCTCAGACCATGCACTGTCATGCTGCCACAACACATGTCACGTTCGGCACCCATGGCTCACAGCATGTACCCCAAAAGCATATTCCCTCCCAAATGCGAATCTGGGGCATGGCCCCCATGTTGCCATATGCGTTCCTAAGCGTTCCATTTGAACCCCAAAAGCATATTCCCTCCCAAATGCGAATCTGGGGCATGGCCCCCATGTTGCCATATGCGTTCCTAAGCGTTCCATTTGAACCCCAAAAGCATATTCCCTCCCAAATGCGAATCTGGGGCATGGCCCCCATGTTGCCATATGCGTTCCTAAGCGTTCCATTTGAACCCCAAAAGCATATTCCCTCCCAAATGCGAATCTGGGGCATGGCCCCCATGTTGCCATATGCGTTCCTAAGCGTCCCATTTGAACACCAAAAGCAAAGTACAAACCAGACCCAGGATGGGCCAGGAGCCCGCATACACCAGAGTCACAATAAGTAGGGGCACAGCAACACACCCATCGGCATGGCCAATCCGTCCCATGCCACATGTGCACAGCACACAGTCCCATTGCCAAGCACACACAACTACAAATGGTACAGCCACACAAACGCCTCCTGGGAAACCCATGTACGAGATTGCACAAACTGTGAATGTCAGACGACAAATACATACTTCGCCAGGTGCAACACAATAACAAATCTCATTCTCTCCACAGGTGACGAACTGCTGGATGCTGGGGATGGAGACAGCAGCCAGCACAGCCAGCCTACAAGCCCCCAACGAGGACACACGGATGTGGAGGATCTGTCCACCTCTTCGGACACGGACCACCAAGCAGGCCCATCTGGTGTGGCAGGGCCCAGCCGCTCCCCAGGACCCCTCCTACCCACCAACCCATCATCCAGGGCTGCTGAACATTCCCAGCCCCCTGCTGCCACTGTCGTTGCGGCCACACCCACGGTCATTGCGGCCACACCCACGGTCATTGCGGCCACACCCACGGTCATTGCGGCCACTACCACTGCCGCAACCGCCACCATCGCCGCACCGACCACCACCGCCGCCACCACCACCACGTCTTCGCTGGCACCAGCCCCAGCGCAGGTGGTGGCCCGGCCGACTGGATCCACCCTGGGAGCCACAGCGAGGACCGTGGTGAGCAATGTGGCTAGTGGGCAGGCCGGTGGCAGCAGGACTGGTAGGAGGAGCAGGGTCAGGGAAACGCCAGCCTCCCCTGGGAGCCATGCCCTGCCTCAAATGGCCAGAGTCCTTGGGGCCTATGAAGAGGCCCAAGGACAATGGGCCAGGTCAGCTACAGACACGCGTGAGGTGCTGGGGGTGCTGAGGTCCATGGACGCCCGTATGGGCCAACTCGTGGACCTCATGGGCCAGCTGGTGGTGGCGGTGAGGTCACAGCCAGGGACAGCAGCTCCCCTCCGCCACCACCTGCCGGGGCGCAGGGTCGAGCAGCAGTGTCCAGTTCCCCTGCGTCCACAGCCAGTGAGCACACCTCAACCACCAGCATGTCGCAAGCAGGCACCCCCCTCGCAAACGTGGAAGGGGCCGTCCGAAGTGGAAACAGATCTCCCGGGAGGACTTCGCACGCTCCAGACGCAAGTGAGGCAGCCAGCCAGCCTTCCTTGACCACCCACTGCATTGACTTGGACTACGATCCCACTCCACACAGCCATCTGGATGGCATGTGTGTGTTGGACTATGGACATAGAACCAGTGGGTACACCCTGAGCATCACGCAGCCATGACCGACAGCTCATTGTCACTGCACGCACCACTTTTGTCATCACCTTACACACAATCACATGTCACAGTTTGAAATAAATGCACCTCTTACACAAACTGCTGTTTGTGCCCTGTGTTTTATTTGTACGGAATACAACGGCCACCTTGGGCGGAAAGGCACCTGATGCGTGGCATGGCAATGGAACCGGAGGGCCTGTAGGGACCTAGGGGTGGGAGACAGAACAGGAGCACATTCAATGAGTGTGTCACACACCCATCACACAGTACATGTCAACAACTACAAGCAATGTACACACATCGCACAGAGCAATAGGGCACAATGCCACAGCCACCAACAGTGGCATACAACCCTGGCCATGGAGCGTTGACACACAGCACGCAGTGAACAAACGGCCACCCTGACACAGCACACACACACCTGCACAGATACAGCCACATCAGCCGTCGTACATGGACACTCACCGTCAAGTGAAGTAGTGGGCGATGAGCTGCTGCCGCACATTACCAGCTTCCTCCTCTCCGCTGTCCTCCTCACTCGAGCTGTCCTGGTCTGCGGGCTGGGGCCCTGGTTGATCTCCGTCATCCACGATGAGGGGGATCTGCTTCCGAATGGCCAGATTGTGCAGCATGCAGCACGCCACCACTATCTGGCACACCTTCTGTGGGGAGTACGCCAGCGCACCCCCGGTGCGGTCCAGGCACCTGAACCTGGACTTGAGGAGGCCAAAGGTACGCTCGACCACACGTCTGGTCCTCCCATGTGCCTCATTGTAGCGATCGTCTGCTGGGGTGCGAGGATTCCTCAATGGACTGAGCAGCCATGCCCCATTCGGGTACGCAGAGTCACCTGGGTGTGAGGGACACAGAGAACCGTTGCTATTCCAACTGGACAGGGGACAGCATCGCACAACCAGCACGCTACACCACTCCACATACTCACCGACAATACAGCCACGATCCTGTTGCAGATTGGACATCAGTCGTGGCAAGATGCTGTTGCGCATTATGTGTGCGTCATGGGCCGAGCCTGGGAACTTTGCACACACGTGGGTGATCACCATGTCCGCAAGGCACACCACTTGCACATTCAGGGAGTGCGTGTGCTTCCTGTTGCGGTACAGGTGCTCAGTGGCCTGTGGTGGAACAAGGCCAACATGTGTGCAGTCAATGGCTCCAACGACGTGTGGGATTCTGCCAAGGGCATAGAATGCACCCTTCACTGCCGCCAATTCACGAGTCCTGGGGAAGCGGATGTACCTGTTTCGGTACAGCATCATGGCTGCCAGTACATCCCTCAGCACCTTGCTGAACATGGGCTGGGACATCCCTCCTCCACTGCCCACTGTGTGCTGGAATGACCCAGTGGCGAAGAAATGCATGGCGGCCATCACCTTAGCCGTGGGGGTGACAGCTGTCGGATACACCCTGCGGGGACGGAGATGGGGTTCCAACATGGCACACAGTCGATGCAGGGTTGGCCTGTCCAGCCGAAACTTCCTAATGACCTCTGTATCGTCCATGTCCGCCAGCAATTGGTATGGGCGGTCAATGTTCGGTCTCCGCCTAGGGAAATTGGCAGTGGACACATGTCAAAGCAACACAACACATAGCAATTTCGCATACACATCACTGACATGACTGAGCAAGCACATGAGCCACAGCCCAGCTGTCAAGCTGGGACGGCACGGCCACAATACACTTACACAGGTCTCCCAACAATGGCAATGGCTAGTGATACAAACCACTGCCATGTGCATGCACATGGGGATCTAGGCCCCAATGACTTGCGGGGCGTGCTGATGGGGACTGACTGCATATTCGTCAAGCGGCAACGCCACGGCAACATGAATGTCTGCTGAGCATGGAACTGCTTCCGAGGCTGGATGAGTATGGCACACGACGACGACGATGTGGGCACAGGCTGAGCGGCCAAAACAAGTGGGACCTGTGGCACGAGGGGATATGAGACAGTAGTAGGTGTCAGCACTGCACCCTATGTACAGCACTGTACGGATCACACCTCCCGAAACATTGACAGGTGTCCACATTGACAGCCCCATGCCAAGACGGCTGTGTGCTTGCAGTCACACGTCACAGGTGAGAGGTTACATTGCACGTGCCAGGTGGCAGACGTACATAGTGGGAGCTGGCATGTGTGTGCATGTGTCTCCTGTTCAGGATCCACCAGATGGGCGCTGACTCTGTACTGACCATTGGACACAGCATGTTCCGTGGAAGGCTTGTGTGTGTGGGATGGTGGCACTGGATGTGCCTCCGTTGGGTGGGGGGCCATGCACAGGGCGGGTACGTCGATGATTGCGCATTGTTGGTCACGGTGGGTGCACCCACTAAGATGTGTTGCCCTGTGTTCAATTCCTATGTCCGCATGATGATGGACTGTAGATGTGGGCAGACTACACATTGGTCGATGTGCTGTCTATATGCATGTGCCTTCACACCAGGCACAGCTGCCCCTGCACATGTGACCCCTGCTGGACTCGCTGCTGGGTCTGTGGAGCTGATGCACCTTCTGTGCGTGGGGCGGACAGCTCTCCTCACTTCCCTCATTGCGCATGTCATGACTTTGCCGCAGGTGACATGGATCATGGAGGGCCCACATGTACGCGTGGGTAGGCTACACATGATTGTTCACTGGTCGCCACCCCCAGTCAGTGTTTCGAATGGGAAGGTTGTCGTGCTGGTGGTATGTTCGATGTGGCGGATGGGCGGGCCTAGGTGCGGGCTTACATTCCGGACATGGGCGGGTAGTTGGATTGGCGACTAGTTGCAGTACACACGGGACACGTCTCTTCCTTTCCACATCTGGGTCATCCCTTGTACTCACTGACAGTGATACAGTCATCTTCGCCCCAGCCCTCATGTCCTCCCCTCGCTCCCCCAATATGCATGTGCACCTGCGAGGCTAGCGCTTGCACAGGCAGCCCCAAGCTCGCACCAGAGAGGGCAAGGAGTGTATGTGTGGGTCCAGTTGCACGAGTGGGCTGTCTCAGGGTATGATGTGTTGCGGGACGCCGTCCACCTGCGTGGTGCCCCAAATGGAGACCCGGCCTGCATGGACTATGCATCACAGTCTTCGCCTTCCGGATCCGCCACCTGCGACACCCAGTGGCTGTGGCTGCCCTTGCGGCCATGCCGCGTCCGTCTGTGACTGATGGCCCACACATTCACTCTTTGGCCTCTCTGGGGAGGGCTCGGGGGTGGTGGCGCACGCGCTTGCACTTAGTCGCAATGGCATGTGGCGTGGTTGGTATAATGGGCAATGGATGGGATGGTGCGAGCCACCTCCCGTGACGTCAGTGCTGCTCGTGCTGTGGTGCGTCCCCCTACACTTCCATTTGACTTGTGCCATGCTAGACGTTGAGGTTCTATTGCCTGCGTGATATGACCAGGAGGAGCGCGAGGAGACCTCTCACACACCATGCTCCACTGCCATCCCGTGCCCTGTATCGCCTGTGCGGATTGACTATGTTGGGGTTACACCTGGTCGACTGGGGCTGTGTGTGCCTTGTCAAGGGGCATGGCGGGCGCACAACAGGATCCAGCTTGTCCACAGAGGGTGGGCTGAGGTGCGCCTGGTACCGCTTTGTACGTGTGCCCGGCTGCTGTGCACACACGTGTTCACTCCCCCCGACAGGTGTCCTCTCACAATGCCCAGGGAAGCGGTGGTGTACTGTTCATGACCCCTCCCGACACGGCGTGCTCCAACTTGGCATGTGCGCATCTACCCGTCACACCCACCCACCTGAGCACTGCGTCCATACGACTTCACACGACACATGTGTGTCTTCCACAGTTGTGCTACTCATTTGCGTTGACATCCAATACCAGTGGACTACATGGTCATGTCACGACTGCCGTGTACTTCACATACTCTCATCCTCTCTCATTCGTACTTGTGAAATGAGTCAGCGGAGACAGTTTTGGTTTCAAACATTATATTGAGTCTTCTGTCCTCTGTGATGCAGTATAGTGGACACTACTGGCAGCGGAATACATGTTGAGGATATACTGAGCATGATTGCAAATGGGATAGGGTGTGGGGTTACATGTGATTGGCTGTTGCATGGGATGTGGGCTTCAGAGTTACATCTGCTTGGCCAAGGCTGTGCTAATGTACATTTACGTATAGCTGCGGAGCTGCGGACTTTGACACAGACGGTATACATGTAGCCTACCAGACCGCTTGGCATCATGGGCACAGTCCATCTCAGTTCCATGTGACAGGTTTGCTGCGGTTGTTCCTCATGCACGCGTGCATGTGTGATGACATCAGGGCATGTGCTTGCGTGCATGCAGCGGCGTGCCACTTGTTGTTGCACTGTGGTGGTTACTGGACATGTCACAGTCACTGGGGTCGTGTTGTTGTTGTATGCACTTGTCGTCCATGCAAAGGTCCTGGTATGGGATTCCCGGGGCGGGGGTGGGAGGGGTGCAGCACCCACAGACTCCAGGCGACCTATTCATGTCCACTGAGCGGTGTGTGTGTCCATGGGCGCTGGATCCATGTCGTGTCCTGGTTGTTCGTGCAGTTCCGTCCATGTGGGTGCGATACACAGACCCCATGCCACTGCCTCCCACGATGCATGCGGTGTTCCTGGATGTGATGGGGAACAGTGTGCATGTCCCGGTCATATCCGATGTCATGGCGATGTCGTTGATGGTGTGGTTACAGTTGCCGGTCGTTTGGTATGGCTGTTGTGGTGGTGACTGGCCAGTCCGTGCGGAAGCTAAGCATGGGTGCGGGGTTGGACATCATAGGTCAATCGGGGAACCTGCGTTGTGGTCCGACGAATTTACAGGTTGTCAGGTATGCGATGCCGTCCAGCAGGGCTTCCATGTCATTGGTGGTGTACATGTTTGCCAGCCAATGTAGCGGATGGTGGCTGTCAAGGTGTTGTTCGTAAGTTGTCCCTTGGAGGACCATGATGGGGCATGCTGGGTGACATTCGATGTAGCTGTTCTCGATGATCCGTCGTGTGGAGGCACAGTGGTCCCATTTCAGTGCGGGTGCGATGTTGGCCACATACGCCATGCCCCCATAGGCAGAGCAGGCCCTGTCGTGTGCGTCCAGAGGGAGGAGTAGTGGTAGCAGGTCCGCCTTTAGACATGCCGGGTTGGAGAGGCATATCTCCACGGGATGCTGGTAGGGACACCTCCGACAGTAGAAGACGGGCATGACGCAGCTGAACAATGTGATGCGGTAAGTCAGTCGGTAACTTACGTTCAGCAGGGACAGGAGATCGCATCCCAATATATGTAACAGGTTGGTTTTGTACAGCTTGAGCTGTCCGGCGTAGTTGGGTAGGTGTGTTGCGGTTGCCATTTCGCAGCGGTGCGTTGTGGTGGCGTGCTCCGGCTGTGTGTGCAGTCTGCAATGTGCACGCTCCGAGGTTGCTGTGAGCTCTGTGTAGTCGTAGGGAGACAGGACTTGTGTTCTGTTGGCTTGTTTGGAGGACACGGGCCCTCATCCCACATGCTTCTCAGACAGTTCAAGGTCAGTGATGTGTGACTCCTTCCAATTAACTTGCATGTGGCCGACATGGGGAGTGTTTTCTTCTTTCTTCCCCGTCCGTTGTGTGCTTCTGTGATATGCGCTATCTGCCCTGTGGTCGGTCTCCTCGGCATGCCTGTGTTGGTCTATTCTTGGACAATGGCTGTATTCACCGGCTTCTGTCGTAGGGCTGTGGTTTCGGAGTTGGAATGGAAGGTCATTCAGTGCTGTCTGCTCTCCCTTGTGTGGGCGGCAGGCTGCCTTTCCGCTCTGCGTTGGGCCTTGTGTGTGAATGTTATTCTTGGGCCACCTGTTGTCGGTCCCCGGGCTCTTTGGTGTTCCGTTTTATATGTCTTGTTCATATGTGCAGGGTGGTATGGGTGTTTCAGTGTGGTACTGGCGTTCCTCTTCCCGAAGGGGCCCTGCTTCTCCTAGTTGGTGTTGCCGCCGCTGTGTGCTACGCCATGTTTGTTACACTGGGGTGTGTCCTGCTGTTGCGTGACTTCACTGACATGTGTGCGTCGGTTGTGTGGCGTTGGGTGTTGTCCGTGAATTGGGCGTTGGGGACATGTCTGTGGCAGGCCTGTCACGTGTCATGTGCGTTCGGGGTGGGGCTGATGTGTGTGCTGCTTGGTTGTGTCCCTGTGTCTGTGTGCGACGCATGCATGGCGCTGCGGTTGGCCTCTGCGTTGTGCGCATGTGTGGCGGCGTCATCGCCGCTTTGGGGCCGTGACGGGGTCGTTGGTTCCTAGTCCCAGGTGGTGTGTACACATGTGTTACGCGATGTTACGATTTGGCCTGTGTGTCATATGTGGATGCAATGGTGGATGTGTAGTGTACACGCGCTGGTGGGGGGTTGTCCGCTTTTTCCGCCCTTGCACTGTGTGCGCTGTTTGCGTGCACTTGTTGTGTGTGTGCCTACCTGCGTCTCCGCGGTACGTTGCGTCCTTGGTGGTGCATCAGCAGGAGCATGGGGAGGGCCTGCAGTGCTGGATTCATGCTCGGGGAGCCGCTTCTTCGTTGTCCGTGCTCGGCGTCCGTGTTACCGCTTCGGTTTGTCGTACGGTATCTCTTGGCCGTGGGAGCCGTTTGTTTGCGGCATCGTAATTTATACGCCGGGCGGGACGTGTTTCGTCGGACGGTGTGTGTCAATTAGGCTGCGCCGCTACGTGTACGGGCGCACTTTGATGGCGGACGGTGTTGCTGGCTTGCCGGCGGTGTTTGGCCTACTTTTCGCATCGTAATTGGGCGGGCGTGTGGACTGCTGCATGCCGGCGGTAACTGGTGGTTTTTGCATCCGCCAGCACGGCGGTTGTGCTTCCGCCCGCCATCGTAATGGGCCCCTAAATTAATTAATAAAATAATTAATTAATTTCAATTAAATTACTTCCCACCCTATTCCCCTATAAACCCACAACCCGCTACAGAATTAAATTGCGCAAAAAATATTTAACATATAATTAATTATTTCTAAATAATTCTAAAAAGATATATTATAATTAAATTACTTCCCACCCTATTCCCCTATAAACCCACAACCCGCTACGAAATTAAATTACGCAAAAATTAATTTAATTAAAATTCATTACTTTTAAAAAATTCAAAGATACATTACAAAAATATTACATACTTTTAACACATATACTAACACTTAAAACACTATAAAAAAAATTGATATTTTTAACAAGTATATTATGACTGTCGATATTACTAACTTCGATATTACGAAAAACGATATTTCCTACCTGTATTTCGATATTCTGCACCACTATATTTTTGTAAGTCGATATTATGTCCATTCTATATTTTAAACTCGATATTTTGCCATATCGATATTTAAAATTCGATATTGTGACTGGTTACCGTTCCAGCACTTTAGTGTGAGTTTACTGTTGACATGGTGGCCTAACATTTGTTTCCTTAACATATGAAAAATGTTAGACCTACCAACCTTTTGCCTACTTGCCTCCATTTTTGGTGCTGAAGTTCGATTTTGTTGGCCTTAGGACCCTGTGCACTGTACCAATGCCAACCAGAGCTAAAGTGCGTGTGCTCACTCCCCTAAACATGGTTTGATTGACTTAGACCTGACATATTAAATGTACTTATAAATCCCTTATAGAGTGGTATACCATATACCTGGGCCTGTAAATTAACTGCTCCTAATGCCGATGTAAACGCACAATCAAGGCAGGCACTCCAGAATGCGAAAAGAAAGAGTTTATTTTACACGGGCGCACTGAAGCGTTTCAGTCAGAGCCATCTTTGTTTTCAAACATTTAATTGATACACGACATAATGAACATAGAAGAAATCCATGTACTTCTTGCAACATATAAAATCGTTACTTAAAATAACATCAGTAAAAGAAAAAATACAATTATACCAGACAGTAAAATAAATTAATGTTTCATCACCATTAAAGTGCATTACAAACAAAAAAGGGGAGGGACATACATACTTCCTCTGTCATATTCCAAATACACTAATTTCCATGATTTTGGATTTTGATATCTTTTTTAATTTTTTAATTTTTGGATTTTTTTATTAAAGAATTTTTATTGATCATTCCTACAATTCTGAAACATATGTAATTAATCAATTAAAGAAAGGAAGAAGCACTGGTCCCATGAGTGGTGTAAGTGACTCAAAAAAGGGAAGGAAGGAGGGGAAAAAAGGGGAAAAGTGAAGCAGCAAAGGATTATAGTCAATTTTGTATAGCAAGTGCCAGCAATACAAAAATAATAATGGGCCAGTGCCCATGGTACAAACGCCCTAAAAGACGCTAGTGTCACAAAATTTAGGGTTCTTCAATGATATACCAAATGAAAGAACATGACTCTCTGAAATTAATCAAGGATACAGATTACCCTCATACCACAGGTCAGGGGATATAAAGGAAGAGGATACCTACATAGTTAGGGGTCGATTCCGATCTGGGTCGGAAAGCCCTCCGACGAGCCGGATCCGGAGTGTTTTCCGACCGAGCCGTACCCCTGGAGTCCGACCGAGCGAGTACGATGCTGCCGCATGCAGACGGACTCGGCTCGGTTGGATTCCCATTGAAGTCAATGGGAGCCGGTCGTACGACGCGTGCATGGCCTCGCATCAGCTGAATAGGTACGTCTCGCAAAAGGGCGCCCCCTGCAGTGGGTACGCGTTGGTGCCATCCGCACCGTACATGCATGTGAAGGGGGGACCCTTGGGTCCCCCCCTGTGTTCGACTCGTTAGGCTACAGGTGAAGGGGGTCCGGCACGGACCCCCGAAGTCCGCTTCCCGGAGCTTTTTCGTCCCGGAGAATCCGACTCAATCCGGCTGTCCGAATCGTGCATTGTACTGGCTCGGTCGGAAATCGACTCCATTGCGCGGTACGGTTTGTCTGCGACCGAGTCGTATGGAGCGGTTCAGACCGGAAACGAGTCGGTCGGCGATTTCGCATTCATTCGCATCGTACTTGGGTGTCCGGACCTCTGTATGACTCGGTTAGAAACAAAGCCTCCGACTCGGATCCGGTAAAGCCGAATCCGATTCGGAGGCCTTCCGACCGAGATCGGAATCGACCCCTAAGTATATACTATGGGGCCGATTCCGATTCGGGCCGGAAAACATACCGACCGACTCGGTACGGGAAAATAGTCTGACTGACACGTACCAGCGCTGCCCGACCTGGGTAGTACGATGAAATGCTTGTGAATCACGACCGACTCGTACGGAACACAAGCCGAACGACCGAACCGGACGGAAACAAGCTATCCGGCCGGGAAACCACGCGAATCGAACCGACCGACACGCACCAGGAATGAACCCGAACGAAACGTACCCGCGAACTCCGACCCGTGCAGTACAATGCAATGCGTGCAAAACCAGACTGAGTCGCACGGAGCTCAAGCCGTACCACTGATACGCATACAAAAGCCAGCCGAAGGAAGCGAATACTCGGCGACCGACGCGTACGCCGCACAAGAAACCTAGCAGAAACACAGCGTGAACGACTCAGAGAAGCTCGCACGAGACAACTGCAGCGTCCTACTCGGTCAGAAGAACGTCTCCTACATGCACAAAAAATACAAAGGAAAAAATACAAAAAAAAGGACAAAACAAGCAATGACAAAGCCAATAAATACAGGGAAAAAATACATGGAACAAGGACACACCCCCAACTCCACCTATATAAAGGCCACAAATCCCTACCATGATCCTTTGCAAATTCAACTGACCTGCCAGCACAGAACACCATCACACAGCAACCACAGACACACTCACAGCTCATCCATCACACAAGCCACACACCATTAGCACCTCAACAAATAGCACCCTCACATACACCCAGCAAAACCTACACTCACACACCCTCACCTGCACACACACACACATCAATCACCACCACCACCCATCACCATGCCCCCAAAGAAGAATCCAAATTTCCTAGACAGTGAATTGGAAGTCCTGGTAGATGAGATCCTCAGGGTAGAGCCACAGTTGTTTGGTACATTGGTCCAATAGACCCCCATGTCGCAGAAAACCAAGATGTGGGAGAGGATCGTCGAGAGGGTCAACGCACAATCACCATGTTTGCGCACAAAGGAAGACATCCAGAACAGGTGGTATGATGTGCGCAGGAGGGTCAGGGACCTACTAAAGAAGGATTACATCGTGAGTCAGCGCACCGGCAGTGGCCCTCCTGCCAAACCACTATACCTCAGGCCCTGGGAGGAGAAGGTGCGGGCCATCTTACCACCAGTGAGCGTATATGGACTATCAAACATCCCAGAGCCTGGTGAGTACACAACTAAAGTACACAATATTGTGTGACAATACACACACATCACTGTCAAGGGGATAGTCAAACCAGGCACCCTTAGCAAATCCACAGCAATCAAAAGATAATCACCCCAAGATTTGTCTGTCAGTCAGATAAACACAATACATGCCATCTCATAGTGATATGTAACTGTGTCATGATATGTACAAACCTAACTACAAATACAGCAAGGCAGTGGCACAAATATAACCAACAAACACAGTTAGATATTTTGCCACCACTAGAACACCACCTCAAAGGGAAGCTCACTGAAAGGAAGGAATTCTGTGTATGCTGGTGAAGTCAGTGTAGCCAATAGCATGATGGGAGTTGTAGTCACAGATATTGGTCACCCTCACAATTGGCCCATCAACACCACCCTGAACCATGCTCACATCACAGGGAGTGGAAAAGAAATGACAAGATGGCTGACACTGGGTACTGCTGTGAGGAGCACAAGGCCCTGCTGGGGACTGTGCACCAACAAACAGCCGGGCACCACTGTCAGCCATCTTGCCATTGCTGTCACACTCACACACAGTGAAGTCCACTCAAAAGGAAGGAAGTATGGGCATGCTGGGAAGGGGGGTGTAGGCAATAGCATGATGGGAGTTGGAGTCACAGATATTGGTCACCCTCACAATTGGCCCATCAACACCACCCTGAACCATGCTCACATCACAGGGAGTGGAAAAGAAATGACAAGATGTCTGACACTGGGTACTGCTGTGAGGAGCACAAGGCCCTGCTGGGAACTGTGCACCAACAAACAGCAGGACACCACTGTCAGCCATCTTGCCATTGCTGTCACACTCACACACAGTGAAGTCCACTCAAAAGGAAGGAAGTATGGGCATGCTGGGAAGGGGGGTGTAGGCAATAGCATGATGGAAGTTGGAGTCACAGATATTGGTCACCCTCACAATTGGCCCATCAACACCACCCTGAACCATGCTCACATCACAGGGAGTGGAAAAGAAATGACAAGATGGCTGACACTGGGTACTGCTGTGAGGAGCACAAGGCCCTGCTGGGAACTGTGCACCAACAAACAGCAGGACACCACTGTCAGCCATCTTGCCATTGCTGTCACACTCACACACAGTGAATTCCACTCAAAAGGAAGGAAGTATGGGCATGCTGGGAAGGGGGGTGTAGGCAATAGCAGGATGGGAGTTGGAGTCACAGATATTGGTCACCCTCACAATTGGCCCATCAACACAACCATGAACCATGCTCACATCACAGGGAGTGGAAAAGAAATGACAAGATGGCTGACACTGGGTACTGCTGTGAGGAGCACAAGGCCCTGCTGGGAACTGTGCACCAACAAACAGCAGGACACCACTGTCAGCCATCTTGCCATTGCTGTCACACTCACACACAGTGAATTCCACTCAAAAGGAAGGAAGTATGGGCATGCTGGGAAGGGGGGTGTAGGCAATAGCATGATGGGAGTTGGAGTCACAGATATTGGTCACCCTCACAATTGGCCCATCAACACCACTCTGAACCATACTCACATCACAGGGAGTGGAAAACAACTGACAAGATGGCTGACACTGGGTACTGCTGTGGGGAGCACAAGGCCCTGCTGGGAACTGTGCACCAACCAACAGCAGGACACCACTGTCAGCCATCTTGCCATTGCTGTCACACTCACACACAGTGAAGTCCACTCAAAAGGAAGGAAGTATGGGCATGCTGGGAAGGGGGGTGTAGGCAATAGCATGATGGGAGTTGGAGTCACAGATATTGGTCACCCTCACAATTGGCCCATCAACACCACTCTGAACCATGCTCACATCACAGGGAGTGGAAAACAACTGACAAGATGGCTGACACTGGGTACTGCTGTGGGGAGCACAAGCCCCTGCTGGGAACTGGGCACCAACCAACAGCAGGACACCACTGACTGACATCCTGAAAGCCAACTTGCACTCCCTGCAATGGAATCACGTTCCATGTTGGGATATCTGGCTGGGTGGGAAGGAGGACTCACAGCTCTGACCATAGTTACAAGCAGCTTTTCTCACACACCCCCTTAACACAAACTCCACACAACTCACCTGGGAGAATGCAATGCCTCACACTCCAATTAAAGATCCCACAAAGAACCACCACCCTGGGTTATGCTGTGTGAAGCACAGGGACACTCTTGGGACTTGTAGCCAAACAAACGCCAGGACAACACTCTCAGCCATCCTGTCAGCACAGGCACACTACCCCACAGGGAAGCAGAGTCAAAAGGAAAGAAGTATGGGCATGCTGGGAAGGGGGCTGTAGGCAATAGCATGATGGGAGTGGTAGTCACAGCTCAACATCCCCCACCCACATGGCCCAGCAAGCTCACACTGAAGCATGCACACCTCACAGGCAGTGAAAAGCCACTTCAAAGATGTCTGACACTGGCCTCAGCTGTGGGGAGCACAAGGCCCTGCTGGGAATTGGGCAACAACCAACAGCAGGACACCACTGACTGACATCCTGAGAGTCAACCTGCACACACTGCAAGGGTGGCATGCTTCATGGTGGGATAACTGGGCTGGGGGAGAAGGAGGGCCGGATGTCCACCAAATACCACCAATGCTGGCCATGCACACACCTCAACATTCACATTGAAAAGCTTCAGGTTGGCAGGACAATGTGCTACACCAATATCAACCTCTGACTGTGACAACTGAGGACAATGCAATGTACAGGCCCGCATCCAGAGGTACAGTCACAACTGTCAGGTGTGTGAACCATTGATGCCCATAGAAACATAACATACATTGTGTGTCTCTTCCAAAAACAGGTGATGATGGGGACACAGCAGCAGATGATGAGGAATCCCAGTCCCAGGCTCCGGGGGACACTGAGCTCACTGGTGTGGAACAGCCTCTGCACTCCTCGGATGGCGAAGACCTACCTGGCCCCTCCGGTGTGAGTCATCATGCAGCACCAGCAGGACCAACATCTGCACCCACCCCTCCAACAACTGCCAACACACAGACCACCCCTGCCAACACGGACAGACCAAGGACCACCGATGACAACAGCACAGGGACCCTGGCCCAACGTGGAGCAACGGACAACGACCCCAGTAACAACCCCCAAGTGGGCCTACGGTCACCTGTGCGTGCCACCACAGGTCCTGCAAGTGTCGCCAGGGGTGGTGGGAGGGGTGGTAGACATAGGTCGCTGTTTGCAGAGGGGCCTGGACTGCATGATGACCCACAACTGGCACGCATTGCTGAGGCGTACCAGAATAGCACCGGAGAGGTCAGCCAGGTAGTGGGGATCCTCAAGGACATTCAACAGCAGCAGGCTGCCCATCATGCCCGCTTGGACTCACACATGTCCCGTGTGGAGACACACATGTCCCGTGTGGAGACACACATGTCTGGCATGGAGTCCAAGTGGGACACATTGGAAGAACTGACAGAGGTGCATAGGGACATATTGACATGCCTACGCCAGATTAGCACCAACATGGCCACACCTCCCTGTGTGCCCACAACATCTGGTGCTGCAACAACTGCAACTGCCACAGGGATGGAGGATGATTCTGGTGGAGAGTCCTCTGCACCGCAGCAGCCTGCACGTGAGGGTCCCCCCCGAAAGAAGAGGGGTTGTCCGAGGAAGGAAAACTGAGAGGCCGATGGCCATGTACATCCCCCAGGAACCCAACACCTGTTCTCCAAATTCTCCTTTGTGTGCAAACTGTTCACCCTGTCGAATGCAACACAACTCTCCCACATGACATGGGGAGCTTAAGTTGGCCCAATGTATCAGATGACTGTGGACTTTACTCAGGACATTTCTGCTACCAAGACTTCCAACTCATCTGGGAACTTTGGATTCCAATCCCAATGTACAGCACCCACCATCCTGTGCACTATCCTCACACATGTATGGAAATAAACTCACTAATACACCATACTTGCCTCTGTTGTGATTCCAACGTGGTTTCTGTCATGGAGATGGTGATCTGCTAAATGACACTGTGCATGCTAACTGCTACAGCAACTTCAACACCGTCATGTGAGTCATGGCGACGTGACACATATGAGGGAGACACACCACTAGGGCTACACAACACATACACACCAGGGCCATCAGACTCATCGCCTACACTGATGTTGCCAGGAAATACAGTGGAATGCACAGACCCCACACCTATTCACAGTCTGTGTAAACTAGCCCACAGGTGCAGTAAGCACATGTCAGTCAGATGTGTGACCACAGACAACGCACATCACAAAGTGAAGCACAGGTTTATTACACATTTGCAACATGTTGTTTCCACTACAGATGCAAGGTAATCCAACGTGGCAGTGGCCACACAGTCAACAAGTGTAGAAGAAAAAAGTCCAGGGGTGTGTGGCACATCACCTGTAGGGAAACGACTGCTTCCTCCCTGGAAGTTGAATCATGGTGCCGGGGGATCACAGTTCACCAAACAACTCTGAAAGTACCCTGTGAAGGACAGACATGACACACAGTCAAAAGCACTGAAGAACAGGACAGAACTGCAATACTCATGACCAATACATGTCACAAGATACTCACAGAAAACCAAGTTAGCATGTCAACACTGTTGGGGAGTACAGACTACCTGTAAGGACACATCGCTGCACGCTTCCAGTCAAGTAGCACATGGCCACACTCAAACAGCACCAGAGCACCACCAACACATATCACGCAAACTCACATCATTGGCATGACAACTCTCTGGATACTCACATTCAGCTGAAGAAGTTGGTGATGAGCTGTGTGCGGACATCACCATCATCATCATCATCACTGGCATCGTGGCCCAGGCCAGGATCCTCCACAGGTGGCGGATGTTGGTCATCGTCATCCAGGATGAGAGGCAACTCCTTCCGCACTGCCAGGTTGTGTAGCATGCAGCAGACGATGACAATCTTGCACACCTTTGCTGGGGCATATGGGAGGGCCCCTCCTGTCTTGTCCAGGCAGCGGAAGCGGCTCTTCAGGAGACCAAATGTCCGCTCGATCACTCTCCTGGTCCGACCATGTGCCTCATTGTAGCGCATCTGGGCTGGTGTCACAGGGTTCCTGAGGGGTGTCAGCAACAACGGCATGTTGGGGTATCCGGAGTCACCTACAGACAGACAATTGCACATTAGCTCAGTTGGAAAAGAGGGCGGAATACAACATAGCAGAACACACACAATGGTACAAAGTCAGTACACACCGACAAGCCAGGCACGCTGGTTCTGCATCTGTGACATCATCCTCGGGATGCGACTACTCCTCATCACGTAGGCATTGTGTGCCGAACCAGGGAAATGGGCACACACGTGAGATGGTCATATCTGCAAGACATACCACCAGAGCATTGATCAAATGATAATGTTTCCTGTTCCTGTATGCCTGCTCATGTGCCTGTGGTGGTACCAAAGCCACATGTGTCCCATCAATGGAGCCAATGACATGTGGCATCCTCCCCAGGGCATAGAAGTCACTCTTGACATCAGTGAGTTGTTGACGTTTAGGGAAATAGATGTACTGGTTCAGGCATCCCAACATTGCCTCCAAAACATCGCGTAGCACACGGCTGAACATAGTCTGTGACATCCCACCAGCAGTCGCCACAGTGTGTTGAAAGGTACCGGTGGGAAAGAAGTGTAGGGCTGCCATCACCTTCACCTTGGGGGTCAGCGCTGTAGGATATGGCCGGCCAGGTTGTAAATGTGGGGCCAAGCGCACTGCCAAATCCTCAATCAGCTGCCTGGTGAAGCGGTACCGTCGGATGCTGTCACGTTCCACCATCGTTGCTAGGTCAGGGAATGGTCTATGGACAGCTGGTGCCCTGCAGTGCATAGGTGAAGAAAGAAAGATTGTCAGTCACCCCACATATGTGCCATTCACCATACTCAATATCACATGATACATCATTACGAGACACAAGTACTTGATGTGTGTGCCGTTCTGTATGGACATATATGGCACCTACATGGCCATCCTCTAACATCTCAGTTCAACATGTGTTGACAACAGGTTCCAGGTTGTGCTATGGGAAACCATTAGGCTGTGTCACAGTACCCATTTACTGCTGTCACGTTCCAAACACACACCACAGTGACATGTCTGGACAGATGCGCCACAGGCATCACAGCTCATTGACAGGTAGATTCCCAGGGACCCTGTCTTGCCACATGGACACTGGCATGACATGGCGTATCTCGTACACGTCACAAAAACAAACATGACTCTCACAGGTAGTGGCCCCTGTTGCCTCCGCAGGACAGACATGGACGTCTGTGACACACACGCACAACATCAAAGTCTATGCACAAACAACGTGGATGTGGAGACTGTCTACCATTGTGCACATGGAATCAGATACATCGGAAACACAACATGCACACAGACTGTGGAGGGCCATCACTATTGTGGCAATGGGTCACCCTGTGACGTACATACCTTCCCACATGGGACTCTGGGGGTATGTGACATGTCATACACATACACAACCTGGAAATGTGACCATGCCACATGCTCTGAAATGAGCAGTTGCACATCACAGTGGTCATGTGCACAACACACAAAGGATCCTGTCCCCATGAACACGTGCACAGCCTGGGAGTGGCTGCCCCCAAGTGCCACCCCAAATACCACATGTTGACCCCCATACACAGAAAAGGTAATGCAGCCTTATATGCCTTAGGATACAGTGTGGACAGGCTGTGGTATTGTAGGTGTGCCCCTGAGTCCCTGGCAAGTATATGCGGCAGGCATACGTTCACCAGTGTCAAGCATGGAGACATATGCGAGTGACCTGTACAGGGACGCGTTGTACAGCAATGGACCGATCGGTGTGCACGCACTGGCCATTGAATCTGTTGTGAGCGGGTACGCGTTGTTTCCCGGAATACGCGTTGTACAGCAATGGACCGATCGGTGTGCACGCACTGCCCATTGAATCTGTTGTGAGCGGGTACGCGTTGTTTCCCGGAATATGCGTTGTACAGCAATGGACCGATCGGTGTGCACGCACTGCCCATTGAATCTGTTGTGAGCAGGTACGCGTTGTACAGCAATGGACCGATCGGTGTGCACGCACTGGCCATTGAATCTGTTGTGAGCGGGTACGCGTTGTTTCCCGGAATACGCGTTGTACAGCAATGGACCGATCGGTGTGCACGCACTGCCCATTGAATCTGTTGTGAGCGGGTACGCGTTGTTTCCCGGAATACGCGTTGTACAGCAATGGACCGATCGGTGTGCACGCACTGCCCATTGAATCTGTTGTGAGCGGGTACGCGTTGTTTCCCGGAATACGCGTTGTACAGCAATGGACCGATCGGTGTGCACGCACTGCCCATTGAATCTGTTGTGAGCGGGTACGCGTTGTACAGCAATGGCCCGATCGGTGCGCACGCATTAGACATTGCATTTGATGTGAGCGTGTACGCGTTGTTTTTTGAAATACGCGTTGTACAGCAATGGTCCGGACGGTGCGCATGCATTGGCTAGGGCCTGGCATGGCAACGGACACGTTTTCGAAGCTGTAACGAGTCTGATGCAGTGAATTTAGTTGGCCAGCCACAACAATGTTGCAAATTCATGGGTGTCATGAAGTTTAACTTTTGAATGATGCTGTGGGCGTGTATAAGTGGTGCAATTCCATGGATTGGCCAAATTCAGAAGATGCAAACGACTTGGACCTATCACTTTGGACACATGGGACAGTATCTGCCTCTGCAGCACACATATAATGCTGGCTGTTCCCCTGAGAGCTCACTTGCCTGCACTACATGCTCCAGGACGACATCTGCCACCAACACTGCTGCTGTCTCTGCATCCTATGGCTACTGCAATGGCACGTACTGTGGAGAGAGCCCCAGCCTTCAGCCTTGAGGAGAACCAGGCCCTGCTGGACAGCCTCCTTCCACAGTACAGCAATCTGTATGGGAAACCAGGGGAGCAGGTGAGTGTGCTGTCCACTGCCTTACTAATTGTGCATGTTGTCTGACTAGCAAGACTTACAGTGTGCACATCACTGGCTAGCATGCTCACTGAGTAGTTCTCACCCCCCAAAGTGTGTAGTTACATGCACTGAACAGGTACAGTGCAGTAACAGTGCATTCCAACAAGGTTTTACTTCACAGACAATGATACCATGTGGTAACTGCTGGCAAACTGTTCATAGCCATCGTTGCACTGCCTGTGTACATCATATGCCCCTGTGATTGAGACATGTATATCCAACTGTGTGATGCACGGATATGTTGCATGTGTAGTAATGGCATTTTCACTTTGTCATCCTCACAGGTTGATGCCCACCAGAAGCAGGAATCTGGCTGACCATCGCCCTGGCAGTAAGATCCGTGGGGGTCTACAAGCGCCGGATCCGCAACTGCCAGAAGAGGTGGCAGGACCTTCGGGGCTGGACCCGGAGGATCGCAAGGGTCCAGCTGAAGCTGTCACCTCCTCGCAGGAGGGATGGACACCGGACCCTGACCCCCCACATGCTCCGGATCCTGGCGGTGGTCTTCCCTGACCTGGATGGGCAGCTGAAGGCCAGACAGCAGCAAGGAGGGGGTGAGTCCATGACTGCACTGTGAACTTTGTCTGAATGCCATGTGCCCTCCTCTGGCCTGGTTAAACTTCCACAGTACATCAGTCTTGTGGTCCAGGACCCATGTCCCTCAATTGTGACATGCCCACTCCTCATCTGATACGCATATGTGTGGCCCTTACAGTCAGGAAATTGTGTCACTTGGGTACTGTGTCCTTGCATTTTGCTTCGCTCAAGGTGGGGGACAGCATTTGTTCCCGTGACTTTGTTGTGGGATTCATTGGTGGGTCAATTGCTTACACAATGCCTAAGTTCTGACATGTAATCTGGGTGTAACTTTGATATGTGGTCCACTTGCTGATCTGAATCACCACATGTCCCTGGGGTATTTGGCACACACCCATGCTGTGGGTGGGAACAATGTTTGGGCCTCAGGAGTATGTATATCAAGTGTGTCACACATGCTTAGCCACCTGCCTACTGTCCAGGGCTCATCCCTCTTTCAGGTGGAGCAGGACAGTCATGCCTACTCCAGGGCATACAATACACTCTGTACTCCCACTCCCGTGTATCAGCTGACATGTTGTGATCAGTGAAATGTTCCCTCAGGTGTCTGCCTCTGTGTCATTGTGCTGTGGCTTCGTTGTCAGGACTACTGGGATGTTTATCGTTTAGGGCTCAGCATGCCATCTGAGATGTGACCATGAGAGACGATACTTCTGTGACTTATAGGTGTTTGATCACTTGATTGTGCACACAGGTGTATGCGACTGTGAACTTCAGGCAGCTGTCTTTCATTCACAGCAGACTGTGAGGTGCTCATGTTCAGAGAGTTGTGTTTCATGTCTCCCATATGTCCAATTGGCATGACGTGGACAAATAATAGTTCAGATGATGTGGTTTGTGGGGGATGGACATGTGCACTTGTCAGCTACATAACTTGCATTCCCCATTACCTAGGATTGTGACACAGTGCAGACTGTTGTTGGCTGGCTGCCATGCCCATGTGACTGGAGACAGTGATGTATGACTTTGCAGGCATGCCTGTGCCATGGCATTAAACTTCCTAGGAGTGATCCTTCAGGGGAGTGACATGTGCAACATGCACCCCATTGTGACATTGACTATCCGGACATGGGTGCATCATGGTGTCTGGTGCTGGTATGCATCACATGCATTTCTAATTAGACTCTGCCCATCCCTTTATCCGGACACCTGTACTAACTCAGTGGCAAGAGATGTGATGTGTGCATGTCCACATACTTCACCGTGTTCTCTGCAATGTCCAACAACTGTGTAGGTGGTGCATGTGTCCACACTGGGGTATTACCATCCAACAGGCACCAGACAGATGGGTGCAAGGGCAGGAGGGGTGTGAGTGCCATGGTTGACCATCATACTGACAATTGGCTTCTCCTAATCTGTGTGAGGACTTTTGGCAATGTTCAACTGAGGATGCCAGGGCTTGCTCTGTAATGTGCTATACTTACTGTGGTGTGTGCGGTCAGTGCAGGTGACTGATGTTTGTCTGTTTCCCTAATTGTTTGCAGATACATCCACGGCCACAGGAGGGGACAGCTCCACGGACCAGGATGAGCTGCAGAGCCAGACTGGGTCAACAGCCGATGAGTGGTCGGAGGGACCCAGTGGCACGGAGGGCGAGGGGAGCCACACCGAGGAGTCCTCAGCACCATCCACCTCAGCTGAGGACCACAGCAGCTCGGAGGATGACTCCCTTGTGGAGGCGGGTGTCAGCAGCCACCACACCCCAGCTAGTATTTCTGGCCCCACCACCACCACCACCACCGCCCTCCCATTGGCTCCCATTACAGAGGTCCGTGGAGGCTCCCGTGTTCGGGAGCGTGTCTCCTTCGTGCCCTGCTGCCCTGAGTGAGGAGTCTGTGTACCTTCTTCGGCAGCTCCATGTAGGGCAGACAGCAATGCTGAGTGTCCTCCATGCACACACCACTCTGTTGACACAGCTGGTGTCGTTCATGGAGGGCATCTCGACGGGCATGTCTGCCCTACAGAGGAGCAATAGGTCCATGGACTCCTCCCTGATGGCAGCAGTGTCCCTCCTCCAACAGTCCATCACCCCTCCTACCTCTGCCCCATCCACACTTCCTGGCACCCTACCTGTCCCAAGCACATGCACACCTGCACAATCACTCAAACACACAGACACGAGCAGCACAGAAACACACAAAACAAGGGCAAAACGTCCACACAAGCATCCTCAGGGGACTGATACCACACCCACAGGGGATGGGGAACAGACACACACACAGGCATCCACAGTCACTCCGCAGTCCTCAGAAACCTCTCCCTCCAAGACCCCTTCCCTTGCCTCACCTGCAACCCCACCTACAAAGCAGCTCTTCCTCTGTGACCTCGGCCTCTTTCCCTCCGATCCCGCTGATCCAGCATACAGGGGGAAGAGGAAGTCCACCCACACAGAGGGGAGTGCCCCTCGCCCCCGGACACCCTCCCCCAGGCGCAGACAGACTGAGGCCCCCACCCGCAAGTCCCCCCGGGCCCAGAAGAGCAAGACCCCGCCACCGCCCTGCAGGTAACCCCACAGTCTCCTTCCTCCATCCCTCAGGACCCCACAACACAGGTTCCCCCACCACACCCTGCCCCAGGTTCCCCCACCCACAGATACACCATCCCCAAAATGATACGGCCTTCTCCACCTACCACTTGCTCTTCCAGCCCCACCCCCCGCTGCACATGTTTGTGCCACTGGTGTGGAGACCGTGTCCTCCCCTCTGTCCTGCCCACCTTACCTGAACCCCATTCTACTCCCCGGAGATGGGCACTGCAGTGGAGTCCACTACCACCCTGTCTGATTTGGGCACTGCAGTGGGGAACCTGTACACTCCATCTGGCCAGCCCACTGGAGTTGTGCCGGCACCCACACCATCTGACTCATGCCCCCCAGTTGTGCCGGCACACACCATGTCAGACACCTCCACTGCAGTTGTCAGTGACTCTCCACCACCAGCCACCCCTTCCCTGCCTCCTTCTGGTGAGCCCTGATCCTGACCCTGCGGTGCCTGGCCTGACCCCCCGTATGCCCCTCCGAGGGGAGTGTCCCTGGTTAGTAGCAGTGCAGGAAAGCAAAGGGTGACATCTGCCACTGTCACCCAGTTTGGACTTTTGTCATGGACTGGCCATTGGCCTTTGGGTTTTGTCTGGACTTTCAATTTTTAAATCACATATGCTGAATAAAGCTCCTTTCAGTTCTCCAGTGGTTTAGCTTCAGATGTACATGATGTTGAGGATGCTAAACATGCCCTTGCTGCAGTGATGGTTATTTTTGCTATCAGGTAAATGAAGTGTTACTGTGCAGGACCCCATGTGGTCCAGGGTGAATGTGTCCTATCCTGGTGTGTAGCCATGTCATCCTTAGCAGCAATATGAGGGTGTCATGTTTTCCATATTTGCCAATGTGATTCCCTACATGTTTTTGCAATATCACATCTGTGGCTTACACCCCTGCACATCAGATGTGCTTGCCATTGTTCAATTTGTCTATTTCCCCGGCCGTGTGACCATCTCCACTGGACATGCAAGTTTGGGCATCAATGGGGAAGGACTCATCTGTGGTATCCGTGCAACTTGCTATACATGTGTATTTGATCGGTGCAGATGGTTTCGGTGACACTGCCATGACCAGGCTGATGTGACGAGAGCCTTCATTTTGTGCTAATTGTTGACTGAGTGACCAAGTGTTCTGCTGACATGATTGAGCCCTGCAGAGACAAAGTATGGCACAGCTTTCCGTACACAGGAGTGGAGTCCCCTCATGGCAGTGTGTAATTCCGTGACATTGCCTGAGCCCAAGGTGTGTGTTGTGTGAGCATGTCTGTGTGTGTTCACTTCCATTTTGCTACGAAGGCTGGGGTCCCTAGTGATGTTCCTGTTTGTGATGCTTGCTGAGTTGAGCAATGTTCCCCCCAAATCTTTGCCCTGGGTTCTATGTGATGTGGGTGCATGGCACATTACTGGTGATCAGGGTGTCATCCATAGGTGTGTTTGCTGTCAGGGCTGAGTTTGTGGGCAAACGCAGATGAGACACAGTCAGGATTCCCCTTGGCACTTGTTGGTTACACAAGTCATGTAATTTACAATTTGTGTTAGCTTTCAGTGATTGTGACACGTTGTGTGTGTGACTGCTGCCACTACTCAGGGTCAGAGCTGCAATGTTGGAAGTTGTCTATGTGTGTTCTTTGTGGGTGACCTTGGCTTCTTCATTGGTGTGTGACTGTGGCCGGGATCCCATTGATTGGTGTGGATTTGACGTCATGCCCATGTACAGCGTACTGTGCAGTGTGTCAGACATTCACAAGTCTTGTTGACTGGCCATGTGTGATGGGTATCTCCACCTTAGTTCCCCCCACCACCCTTGGGATTGTCATGGGTGCATGTGCAATGTCACCAGTCCATGTGAGCTTCACTGCTGCACATTGGTGGAGATCAAGGTGTGTGGTGTTGAGTGTGTGCAAATGAGAGTTGTTGCACGGCTAGACCCCTACCTCCATGTTGGCCTTGGCTGACAGGCCGTGCTGATTGATTTGTGCTTGTGTAGGTGTGATGGTAGTTACTTGCTCAGGACACATGACTGTGGTTCACAGTGTGTACGACATCTACCTTTGTCATCACAGTGGGATTATCATGAAGGCCAGTGTCACCACAATGTGGGGTCCCTGGGGGTAGTGCTGTGGTGGGTCTGTCTCTTGCTGTGTTAGTTGCTGTTCCTACAAGCTTGTGTGACATTTGTAATTTGGGCTCCCTCTCATCTAACAATGCCTGATTGCCCACATAGGGGAATCCGATCCATGAGTTAGTTTTGTGTGGCACTGTATTGACATCTGTGTAATAGGGATTCAGGCCTCCTCATGTGTTGTGTGGTTGCCTGGGGATACTGGCACACCCCCCCCATAACCTGTTGTGTTTGATATGCAGTGTGAGTCTGCCTGTTTGTGTTTGTGCATTTGCACCACTGCATTGGCATTTCTTTAGTGTGCCATTGGCTGTATGTTGTTTGGTGGGTTTCCCCTGCTGTCCCTGGGACTCCTAGGTCATCAGTCAGCACAATGATCATGGTTTGTATGTCCTATTGCTGCCATGGAATGGTATTTGTTCACCTGACATCTACAGTCTCCACAGGATATCTACATTTGTGTGTCCATTGGTGCAGATATGTGGGTCTGCATTATGATGGTCACTTCTGTCATTGTGTTATTCGTGAATGTTGACAATGTAAGCCCCCATGGGTGATGTTTGTCTGCACATGGCCAAAGGGATGTTTCATTGGCACTGCACTGTTTGCCTCACCCAATCTATGTTGCTATGGGACACAAGCACTACTATGCCACTGATGTGTTTGTTGTTGTGTGACCAGGAATCATCCATGCAGTTTGGCATTTGCAGCTTTTCCCATGACAACACTTACATTTTGGTCACTGTGATGATGGGGCTTTAGACCCCATTGCCACACTGTTCAAAATGTGCTTCAGCTATGGACCCCACTCTTACCTTTTGGTCACTGTGATGATGGGGTGTTAGGCCCCATTGCCACACTGTTCAAAATGTGCTTCAGCTATGGACCCCACTCTTACCTTTTGGTCACTGTGATGATGGGGTGTTAGACCCCATTGCCACACTGTTCAAAATGTGCTTCAGCTATGGACCCCACTCTTACCCTTTGGTCACTGTGATGATGGGGTGTTAGACCCCATTGCCACACTGTTCAAAATGTGCTTCAGCTATGGACCCCACTCTTACCTTTTGATCACTGTGATGATGGGGTGTTAGACCCCATTGCCACACTGTTCAAAATGTGCTTCAGCTATGGACCCCACTCTTACCTTTTGGTCACTGTGATGATGGGGTGTTAGACCCCATTGCCACGCTGTTCAAAATGTGCTTCAGCTATGGACCCCACACTTACATTTTGGTCACTGTGGTGATGGGGCTTTAGACCCCATTGCCACACTGTTCATAATGTGCTTCAGCTATGGACCCCACTCTTACCTTTTGGTCAGTGTGATGATGGGGGTTTAGACCCCATTGCCACAGTGGTCATGGTCTGCTTGCATTGTGGCGGCCTCACACATTTATGTGTGACACATGTGATAGGGGGTCACATTGTATGTTCAATGTCATGTTCAGTGTTGTAGGCATTTGACACAGACTACACACGGTTGTCATGGTGTTGGGGGGGATGTATTTTTCGGACATTCCTTATGTTGGAGTATGCTGGTTGTGTCATGCATTACCCATCCTATGAGTAGGGGTTGTGTGGCTGGTAGGCATCCAGGCCCCCATGAGTAGGGGTGGTGGTGGTGTTAGGCATCCATCCCCCTATGAGTGGGGATTGTATTAGTGGCAGGCATCCATCCCCCTATGAGTGGGGATGGTATTAGTGGCAGGCATCCATCCCCCTATGAGTGGGGAGGGTAGTAGTGACAGGCATCCAGGCCCCCCTGAGTAGGGGTGGTAGTAGTGGGAGGCATCCATCCCCCTATGAGTGGGGAGGGTAGTAGTGACAGACATCCAGGCCCACCTGAGTAGGGGTGGTGGTAGTGGTAGGCATCCATCCCCCTATGAGTGGGGAGGGTAGTAGTGGCAGGCATCCATCCCCCTATGGGTGGGGAGGGTAGTAGTGACAGGCATCCAGGCCCCCCTGAGTAGGGGTGGTGGTAGTGGTAGGCATCCATCCCCCTATGAGTGGGGATGGTATTAGTGGCAGGCATCCATCCCCTATGAGTGGGGATGGTATTAGTGGCAGGCATCCATCCCCCTATGAGTAGGGAGGGTAGTGGTGACAGGCATCCAGGCCCGCCTGAGTAGGGGTGGTGGTAGTGGTAGGCATCCATCCCCCTATGAGTTGGGATGGTAGTAGTGGCAGGCATCCATCCCCCTATGAGTGGGGCGGGTAGTAGTGACAGGCATCCAGGCCCCCCTGAGTAGGGGTGGTGGTAGTGGTAGGCATCCATCCCCCTATGAGTGGGGATGGTAGTAGTGGCAGGCATCCATCCCCCTATGGGTGGGGAGGGTAGTAGTGACAGGCATCCAGGCCCCTCTGAGTATGGGTGGTGGTAGTGGTAGGCATCCATCCCCCTATGAGTGGGGATGATAGTAGTGGCAGGCATCCATCCCCCTATGAGTGGGGAGGGTAGTAGTGACAGGCATCCAGGCCCCCCTGAGTAGGGGTGGTGGTAGTGGTAGGCATCCATCCCCCTATGAGTGGGGGGGGTAGTAGTGACAGGCATCCAGGCCCCCCTGAGTAGGGGTGGTGGTAGTGGTAGGCATCCATCCCCCTATGAGTGGGGAGGGTAGTAGTGGCAGGCATCCATCCCCCTATGGGTGGGGAGGGTAGTAGTGACAGGCATCCAGACCCCCCTGAGTAGGGGTGGTGGTAGTGGTAGGCATCCATTCCCTATGAGTGGGGATGGTATTAGTGGCAGGCATCCATCCCCCTATGAGTGGGGATGGTAGTAGTGACAGGCATCCAGGCCCCCCTGAGTAGGGGTGGTGGTAGTGGTAGGCATCCATCCCCCTATGAGTGGGGAGGGTAGTAGTGACAGGCATCCAGGCCCCCATGGGTAGGGGTGGTGTTGGTGGTAGGCATCCATCCCCCTATGAGTGTGTATGGCATTGGTGATAGCCATCCCGCCCCTATGGTTCTGCTGTTGCTAATGTACGTCATTTGTGCATCCCTATGTGTGTGTGACATATTTCGGGTACGTGTCGTTTGTTTGTGTTGTGGGTGTTTGACTTACCGTCTGCGCCGTACGCGTCGGTGCCGGTCCCGGTAATAGATGTAGAGTATTGGTAGGACCTGCGCGATGGGATTCATGGTTGGGTCGTCTCGTTCGGGTTTCTCGTGGCTTCGACTCGTACTCGTCGCTGGCTTGTCCGTCTCGTCGCCGTGGATCGTCTTGTGGCGCGAATCGGAGCTTATGTACAGCTCTCCCGGATGCTCTGACGTGCCGGACGTAGCGACGGGTTCGGCGCGTACGGAAGGCGCATCGTACTAGTCCGGCCGGAAGGTGCTGTGTATTTGCTTCCGTGCGACTCGTATCGGCGTTTACGGATCCGGCTCGGGCGGGGAACAGGAGCTGGAATTGGTGAGTACGGCTCGCTCGGAATCTGGGCTGTTATGCGCATCGTACTTATTCATTCGGACGAGTGTTCGAATCGGTCGGGAAACACGCGTTCGGCTTGTATTTTTTCCAGACAAATACTGTTAGGTGCGCTTCCGGCCGAGATCGGAATCGACCCCTCAGTATCCAATATCTAGTCAGTTCGTAATCTGCCCTACATGTACTTCGATATCCTCATCTTTATTAAGCCCAGCCGGTGTCTTGGTATGAAGATCTAGAATGTACCTGGATTCAAGACGTCTGAGTTCTCCTATCCTATTACCTCCCCTCAAATTTGCGGGGTCCTGTCAATTATAAAATATCTAAGTTTGGCAACGTCACCATCGTGTTGTTCCGAAAAGTGGCGTGCCACCAGATAGGTGAAATCTGCCTTCCTAATGGCTCTCTGATGTTCCAGGGTCCGTTTACGCACTGGGAAGATCATGCTCCCAACATACATCAGGGAGCAGGGGCATTGTAGCACATATACACAGTGGTCAGTGACGCAATTGTAGAAGGCGTTAATCTTTCTTTTCTTCCCATCAGAGGATGAAAATTCCAAAGTGTTTGAAATAACTCTACACGCCTTGCACTGGCCACATTTGAAAAGGCCTCTAGTTCTACTAAGCCATGTATCCTTTGTCAGAACCTTCGTGCAATAACTTCTGGTCAATATTTCCCAGAGAGTTTTACCCTTTCTGTAAGTAATAGAGGGTTTTTTCCGGTAGGTCCCGACCTATAATCAGATCTTTCTTTACAATGTGCCAATGCTTGCCAATAGTTTGTTTGACCTTATGAGATGTAGAATCATAGGTCATAATCAATCCTGTAACATTCTGTTGTTTTTTAATTTTGTCATTAGGATAGAGAGGTTGTTCTCTCGATAAGGGCTCTGCTTTCTTGACAGCTGTTTTCAATATCCTAGATCCGTAACCTCTTGCCTGAAATCTCTGCCTCATCAATCTCATATGTATCTGTAACGCGTCCGCGTTATTACAGATTCTTTTTAATCTCAATGTCTCACCATAAGGAATGCTCTCTATCAGACTTCTAGGATGTTGGCTAGAATGATGTAAAGTACTATTGCCTGCGGTGGTTTTTCGATATACCGAAGTCTGTATCTTATCATCCCGGACTTGCAAAAGTATATCCAAAAAATGTAATCTCTTTTGGGCTTATGGATACTGTAAATTTTAAATTGCATGTGTTTTGATTTCATTTATTAACATATTTGTGTGCCTTTTCTTCTGAACCCGACCATAGAATAAACAGGTCATCGATGTACCTGGTCCAAATTAAGATGCTATCCAAGTACTCCTGATTGGTTTCTGCCCAGGCCACCTGCTTCTCCCACCAGCCCATCACCATGATTTGGCCATAAAAAATGAATAAAAATGTTCTCTTTTAGGCAATAAGGAATCATATCAATCAACATTTTGTTATACTCAGTGAAACAAGCCGGCCTGGTTTTTAAGTAGGACTCACATGCTTTTACTCCAAACTCATGCTCAATACAGGTACACAAGCTCACCACATCAATAGTAATCATGAGATAAGCATCAGTCCAAGTAACATTCTCAATTTTACTTAGAAAATCTCCACTGTCCCTGCAATAGGATCGGAGTGCAACTACATAGGGAGAGAGAAAAGAATTTATATAAATTGCTGCATTCTCAAGGAAACCATTATTAGAGGATACGATTGGTCTGCCAGGAAGATCAATTAGACTTTTGTGCACCTTCTGCAAAATATAAAAAGCCGGTACCCTTGGAAAATCGGGTCTTAAGAACTCAAATTCATCAAGATTAATACTACCCCTGTCTCTCCACAGAATCAAACTCTGATGGAACCTCTCCACTGAATCCTTGTAGGTCACCATGTAAATCACCTCATAGCAATCCTTTTGTGACAATTGTCTCATAATCTCTCCCTCATACCAGGGGGCATCCATCATGACTACAATGCCACCCTTGTCAGAGTTTTTTTATCACAATGGTTTTATCATTTTTTAGATTGTTGATAGCTTGACGTTGGGATTGAGACAAATTGTCGCATTTTGCGTAGGCTAATATCGCGCATAGATATAAATTCTTGAGTCACCATCTTGTGAAACACATCTATGTTATCCCGGGGTAATATCGGGATAACCTATGAGGGTGGCTCAAAGCCACTTCCACTGGGGAAATCAGCCTCAATGCCTAGGGTGTTTAACATGGATTCCATATTAATATCTGTATCATCACACTCACTCTCCCTTAGCAGCATTTCTAGGGCCAACAATCCTTCTGCTTCTCCAATTTGTAAATCACAAACCGATTATATATATATATAAATCACCCCTAAGGTAGGCCCTAAACAGCCCATAGGGCAGGGTGCAATGTATTTAATAAAGTGAACATGTGCGTTTATGTTTTACATGTCCAGGTAGTGAAAAAATCCTAAATCCTAAATTCATTTTTCACTACTGTGGAGCCTACCCCACCCTTAGGATAACAGTGGGGATTTCTTATTACATTTATTAAGCTGTAATTGCCAATTAGGAGCATGTGGCTAAGTCATTTTTCATATCTATGGAATTGTAATGATAAATCCTCTTTAATGGTGAAGTCTGATTTTTTTGTTAAAATGTTGAAATTGCCCCTTTTAGAAAGTTGGCATTTTCCTGCACTTAGTGCTTTTGTGCCCTCAGCCTGTATTGGGTCACTTGACTGGGTGTAGCTGACAGACTTTGTAAATTCCTCCCACACACAATAGAGGGATTAGGTGTATCTGAATGGGCTATCTGCTTGCAGGATGGGGGTGTGGAGCTGAGAAGAGCCCCACTTGCAACTGAATATGGTGTGTTCTGCCTTCACACAAAGGACCTAACGACCTCACATTGTTAGTGCGACTAGTTTTGAGCCAGGGCAGGGAAGTCAGGAAATTCCATGCACTTCAAAGAACCTTTCTACAAGCTTTTCCCACTTTCCTGAGGAAGGGTACCAGGGTATAAATATAGGACCTTCAGACTCACTCTTCACAGCAGTGGCTACTCCGCTAAGGTGGAGGAGAGTTGCTCCACTGCACTTCCGAGCAGTTGAAAGAAGAAATATAAAATGATAACACAGAATTATGATAATTTTATTTTTCCTACTGCAGTGGCTCAGTTGGTTATGTGCAGGCGGAGCTGGGCTCCGTGATGCCAGAGCACTGCAGGGGGAGGAGTGGTGGGCACTCTGTAAGTGCGCATGTCAATTTGACCGGCCATCTCGGGCCGGCCAAAGCGTCATGCGCACTTTCCATGTTCTCCACCCAGGCTGCATTACAGCCTGGGTGGAGAACATGCCCAGGCTCCCACAGCCTGTCACGTCACTCAGACCAATCCCAACACTGCATTGCAGCATTGTGGTTGGCTGTGGGGAGCCTGGGAGCTCAGGTGCTTCCTGCTGCCGGACTTGAGGAAGATGAAGTGGACAGATTAGAGGCAGCGGCAGGCACAATTCCAGGTAAATGTGTGTTTTGTTTTTGTAAAAATCTTTTTCATTCACCTGCCCCACCACTACCGTCTGGTAGCAGCCGCTACTGACTCTTCAGTTCACTCCTTGGCCTGTGGAAGGACTCTCAGAGGACTGCCTGCTGCTGTGACCTGCTGTGCACTCTGCAAGACTGCTTTAGTCAAACTAACAGTTTAAACACATACCCATCCAGGATGGGCTTTTGACTCATATCCAAGGGGGAGCCTCACAGATCAGTTCTATTGCCTTAGGGGTGTGCGTCAAGGGTGTATACTTGAGCCCTTTCTGTTCACCTTGTACATTAATGGATTAGAACACGCCCTCTCCTCAGTACAGTCCGACTTCCCTAGAGTTGGCATGAAATCATTGGCAGTCATATTGTACGCAGACGACATGGTCCTTATGGCCCACACAGCAGTGGGTTTGCAGGTTTTAATAGACATATTTGTTTTTTAAAGGCCATATTGGACCTGAAGGTCAACTTCACAAAATCTTATGTTTTGGAAGTTGGCCCTCGGTCAACTAGGTCCAAAACCTTCATGGCGGGGAGCCATATACTGGCAAAGGTCCCAGCTTTTCCTTACCTGGTTCTGCTGTTAGATGCCAAACTGAATTGGAAGCATCTGGTTGAGGGAAAGGTGTGTGAGAGGAATGAATCAATAGGCGCCTTAGCTAGTTAGGCCCAGAGATTGGGCTCTTGTTTGAGTCGGAGAAGGAGACAGGGGAGCAGGAGCAGAGTCACGGGACCCGGCCTAAAGGTAAGTTATTTGAATCTATGATATGCATGCTAGACACTGGGCCCGATTCTGATGCGGGTTGGAAAAGCTTCCCGACCGAATCGGTTGGGAAATGGTGTCCGACCCACTCAGATCGGGAAAGTCCGACTGGTGGAGTAGGATGCATCCGGATGCTTCCAGATATGATTTGGTTGAACTCCCATTGACTTCAATGGGAACATTTGTTCCTAACCGCATCAGAATTGGGCCCTCGGTCGGGAAGACACGTTCCCGATCCGATTTGGAAGGAGCAAATGCCATTAGGAGGCCTTCCTAACCGCATCAGAATCAGGCCCTCGGTCGGGAAGCTTTTCCAACCCGCATCAGAATCGGCCCCACTGTCTTCGCCAGCAAGAGCAAGCACTGAGCTCACTGAGATTATCTTCTAAGCTAGAAAAATTTAACAACTTTCTCATCACCAATTATTTTGGAAACATTCCCAAATTCAAGATAACGAAAGAAACCATGATGGCATATTAGAAGAAATATGTGATGGCACACAATAAGAATTGACAAAGACTGATTTTTCTAAGCACAAATTGAATGGGGAAAACACGTTTAGGGTCCTGACTTTTCTCGGCACCTGTTTGACAGATCATCCCAAAATGTTCTAGGAAGGAGCTGAGATAGATGAACATTTTTTTGAAAAACGTTTTGTGAAGATTCATCACACGGTTCCAGAGTTATTAGAAAAACAAACAATTTTCTTCCTATGGAAATTGTGACCTAATTATAACTCCACACTGGTGACCGCCACTGTGTAATATATAAACAGATAGATAGATAGATAGATAGATAGATAGATAGATATTCATTCAAAAGTAAAATTAAGAAGTTAAAGTTTCCTCTTTTGAAAAGTTAAGGAACTACTTTCTCCTTAAAATCCATGCTCAACATCAGGTGTAAAAGATTAAATGAGATGTGACTGAAAGACTGTTTGATTATGTTGGTCAGTGTGTAAGTGTTTGTGTGATTCACTCACTTAGTTGATGAAAGGGCACCTGAATTTAAATTGCAATTGTGCTTCTATTTCTTTGCATTAGTATATATTGGTGTTTCATGAAAGCATCTAACAATATGATTTGTAAGTTTCTTGCTATGCTCTCGAAGTG
Source organism: Calotriton arnoldi (assembly GCA_963921515.1). Taxonomy (NCBI): domain Eukaryota; kingdom Metazoa; phylum Chordata; class Amphibia; order Caudata; family Salamandridae; genus Calotriton; species Calotriton arnoldi. The sequence continues at coordinate 304,452 of CAWUFW010011468.1, forward strand.
CTGTGCGTTATCAAATACTCCTTACATGCCTGTGTATGATTGCACTGTGGTTAGTGTATGGTAATCAGTTTTTTGTCACTTAAAAGTTGGATTCTATCCATGTGTGATCATTATTGGTTTAATCAGTAGTATTGTAGACGATGTAACATGCTATTGTATGTATGAAATATGGGGAAGTTAAGATAGCATCCGAATAATTTGCAACCAGTCACTACTTTGTCCTTTCTGGCTAAAGTTTTATAGAACTCCCTAAATACCCAGTTCAAATGTCTTATTGGTGAAAACAAACTCATAGATAAAAGCAGTTCAACTTCAGGTCAGAATGAAGAATAGTAAATGATGCACGTCGTATGCTGGACAAAAGTGACTCTGGTCTCTTTATGTTTTTTTGACCTGCCAGGTATCTCTATCACACTTTATCACTGCACTCTTCTGCAAATTCTCAAGAAGAGAATAGAAATGAAAGGTGTGGTTCTCAGTCCATTCAACTTTCTCCCCAGCCATGCTATGCTTCAGTAAGTGGTTCAAAAAGGTTACATTTTATCTCCCACTTTTTCAACCTACATTTTGAGCCAATAGTCGTCATTCTCACCCACTCTTACATCTTGTGTAACAGTTAACATGATGACACTCAGCTGTAACTAATGGCCTGATTACGATGCAGTCGCAAACGGCTCCGACCGTCGGTCAGAGCCTTTCCGACCGTATCGTAATATGCCGGTCGGATTCCTTTCCGACCGCCTCATTATGATGGAGGCCGTCAGAAAGGAATCCGGACGGTCATTCCGACTTGCTTCCGACGGGCTTGGAGAGGCCGCCCGCCATTCGGAATGTGGCCAGTAATCCCAAGGGCGGCTCTTTCCGCCACAGAAAGGCTGTCAGAACTCGACTTTGGTGACCCCCAGCAGTGCCCCCTTGGGTGCACAGCCTCCGTTTGGAGGCTGAGGGGGCACCTATGGTGCCTCCCTGTTGATCCCTGCATATGGTGGCAGGCACCTTGAGGTGCCTACCACAGGGTGTGGTGCAGGGATGAGCTGCACCTCCTATTTTACATTGGGAGCATGCATTCTGGCCGGAATACATGCTCCCATTATAAAGTATAGGAATGCGACTGAACAGTGTTCGGTCGCATCCCAATTAGTTGGTCGGGACCGCCGACTGGGTGTCGGTCGGTCCCTTGACCGAGACGATGTCGGGGAGAGGAAACTCTGCCCGACATCGTTTCCAGGGCCTAAATGTTATCTCTCCTAATGTGATCTGTGTGATTCGGTCTTTAATTCCATTCTCTTCTTTCACTGTCACAAACTCTTTTTTCTCATCTGAAATACTGGTTATATCTCTATAGTCTTCAAATCTATGCAATTGTTCCTCAAATAAATAAAGCTGTTACGTTTATTATTTGATGTTTCTTATTGATCTTACTTTGTCTTTTCACGTTCTCTGTTGTGTATTTAAGTGCATTCACTCATTCGCTCCTACTCTTCTCTGTTCTTTATGAATCCTTATACACCGACTGGTATTTAGTGGGACCAATCTTATGCTTACTTAGGTTCTGTTTGTTTATTATTCTGGTGCCTAATATATGGGATGATATTCCAATCCTTTTCGCCTTTTCCTTTAGTTATCTTCAAGAAGAATTTCAGTGGCCACCTACTTGTCTCTTCTTACTAAGCATCATAACACATGGTAAAGTTCACTTGATTATGTTTATTATGGGTGGATGAATTTAAAACTTCATACAGGAAGTTGGAAAGCTGCACTTTTTGCAAAGAAGGGCAGTGTCTCCATTTTACATGATTTTCCCGACGCAAAGTCATCTTCACCTTACTGCATTCACAGCAGCCGGATGTCCTGACTAAGATGGAAGAGACTTCTGGTTCCAGGGATTTTTTTGCCTCACTAAAGCTCCAGGTTGCACTTATCCCTGAGTGATAGCAGGAAAATGCAGTAGTCCCTCCTCTGCAGCTGTCTCATCGTATTGCCTGCTGCCAGGATGCCCAGCAGCGGGGGATGGGGCACACACAGTTCTGGGTGAGGTAAGGAATTGACGCGTGGAGGGTGTAGCCCTGCGCAACAGTGAGAATGTATTGTTTTAAACAATTATGCGTATTTACAAACCACTTAGCTCGCAACTTTGAAAAGTCCTGGTATTTATTACCTTCTTCAATAGTTTATACCAACATTTCCTTTTTTAAGTCTCTCCTACGCAGCACATGCTGCTGATTTGTTAAACAGTGTGTTGTTCTGAAACCTTTGTTGCTCAGTGGCTTGTTTACTTATATGTCCCTCCTTCTCGTGTTAAGTTCCATCCCCTGGAGTAGTGGCCTATTACAGGGATCCTTTCTCTGTAGTGCTTTTCCCTTTGTGTTGGCACTCTTTTATTTTTATGCAGAGTACATGTGCACATTGCTTGTGTTACACTGTCCATGCCCGCTCGTACATCTCCTGCTCCATTTGTTCCATCCCCTTCCTGGCCTCTCTCCCACCGTGCTTTCCAGTCCTCCCAGTCCCCGGAAATCATTGTTCGTTTGGTGCAGCCACCAGTGTGTTGTGGCACATGAGACACTGTGCCTCACGCGATGTTCTTTTAAAAGTTATTGACATCGAGCACTTCTTAGAAGTGCCTGCACCTTTAAATCCTGGCTTGGGTGTAGCCAGGCCCGGCTCCAGGAATTTTTATTTGGGTGGGCCAAGGATGCATTTGGGTGGGCCACTGCGGGCCCGATTTTGTCGCTTGTATGTCTAGCCAGGCCTGCTTCAGGGCCCTCCTTTATCTCTACTTAGACTTACAAGGCCCAGTAAAACGCACTCTTTTCCAAATCTCTTTCTAAATGTTATCACTCTCAATAAAGTGCTTTGTTCCATGTAATTGATGGGAAGAGGAGGTTTTCTGAGGTGGGAGTATCAGGGAAGTTGCACTACTCTGGCTCCCTCTGTGCGAGCCTTCAGGGAGAATCCCTCTTCATTACTACCTCCACCGGACTCTGCAGTGCACTCCCTTGCAAGCTTGATTATCCACTTTTCTACCACGCCTCTCTAGGGCACCTTATCTCACAGCTGACCTTGGGCCCCTGCCCCATATGAGTCCCCATCCGGTTCCACTTTCATTATTCCCAGTAAAAAAACATTAGGAAAATCACCTCAAAAACATTGAATATAGCAGTAAATCTAATTAGCACACACTTTAAAATATGTTCCTCAGTTGCCCTAATGACCCGATTGCTAATTAAATAAACAAAAATAGAAAGGGCATGACTGACCTTCAGGAGGCTACTCAAGACCTGGCTGTTCGACCAGTAGCAGCATCCCCCCCCCCCTTCCCTCTCCCCAGCGCCTTGAGACCCTCGCGGGTAAGTAGTGCGCTCTACAAATTCTGTGATTGATTGATTGACAGGGCCAGCTTTAGCGCTGGTGTGAAAGTCTTTTTTGGTGCCCCACCACTGACGTCTTTCTCCGTAGATACCTTTACTACCACCCTCCAACAGTGCCCCTCATCTCTCCGTAGCCTCTACCCCTCATGACCTTTTCCTCAGACTCCCTCACTACCACCATCCAACAGTGCCCCTCATCTCTCCGTAGCCTCTCCCCCTCATGACCTCCTCCTCAGACTCCCTCACTACCACCCTCCACAAGTGCCCCTCATCTCTCCGTAACTCCCCCCATGACCTCCTCCTCGGATTCCCTCAGTGCCACCCTCCAACAGTGCCCCTCATCTCTTCAAAGCCCCTCCCCCATGACCTCCTCCTTGGATTCCCTCACTGCCACCCTCCACCAGTGCCCCTCATCTCTCCTTAGCCCCCTCTCATATGCATTTCATTTGTTGTATAGCGCTACTCATATCAGTGTAGGGTGTCACAGTAATTTACATCACGCACACATTATACAGAGACAATGAATTATACAAGTATGTAAATCAGTCTGCAGGGAATGTCACATAAGCCAATGAGGATTACAAGATGTAGGAATCTCATGTCATCCATCAGAGGCGCAACTAGAGTCAAATTTGGGGGGGCTAATAAAAATTTCAGGGGGGGCTAATTCTTCCAGCAATAGGCAGAGTGGAGATGAAGGGGTGAAAAAACAACGAAGCCTCGTTAACACGTAAATGGTCTTTTAAAGCCCTGTGAAGTACTCGGGTGTGGCTGCGATAAGCTCAAAAACTGTCTGTGTGTGCGCCTGGGAAGCTGTCTCAGCCCGGGCTGACAAACACGACGGAGGGAGGGTGGGGGGGGAGGGGGGTGAGGCCCTTTGAGCCCAATGGGCGTTGCGCGCCTGTCATCCATACTGGTGGGCAGTATATTTTAAGAGTGTTTGGTCTGGGGAAACACAAACTCAGGATTTAAAGAGTACTCCATTGGTTGGGGGTTAGCTTTACTGATAAAAATGTATATCTGCCCAAACAAACTCTTTTTATCAACATTAGAATAATGAAAGACTGGGGAAGTTCTAACTATATCACAATACAAAAAAAAAAGTTCTAACTATACCATTCAGGTTTGTATGCAGCTCTTTGATGACAGTTCATAGGTCACTGTCCTATGTTAGGATTGTAACTTCTGAACTGCGAGTAACACAGGGATCTCTGTGACAAAGACAGTAACGCACTGAGCTATCCACATAAAATACAGTTTATCTGCATCTCAAACCTACCAAAAGACAAATGATTGCTCTCCAGCAGGATCATAAAACACCAGAGTTATCTGGACATTTTTTATTGTTGTCTTGCATCCCCGGCAGAGACCGCCATGAAACAAATAACCACACATTCTCTTACCTGCTCCGTTCCTCGTCACAGTCCGCCCGATCTGATACGCAGCTGCAGGGGCCAGGAAAGGTGAGTCAGGATAAAGAAACTTCTTTTATCCAGCACTGAGTAGAAAAGGAAATATCCATGCAGCAGGACAGAAGGCAAAGTTTACCTGGTGCCAAAGAAAGGACTTGTCCCCTTCACCATGCCTCTATTGTACCTGCACGAGTGGGCGGGGACACAGCCCACCTTCCTAAAAGGAGATGCGTGATTGGGGGTGCCTGTGAGAGAGAGCCCAGGCCCAATCATGCAACTCCTAAAACAGGAACAAAAACAACGTTCGGAAGAACGTTTTAAATTAAGAACGTTTTAAATTAAAGTGGCCATTTTCAGTTGGCCTTTATGCAGTCACTGCGAGGGCCAAGGTCATGTTTGGGTGGGCCTGGCCCACCCGGCCCACCCGGCCCACCCGGCCCACCCTCTAGAACCGGGCCTGGGTGTAGCTGCTGTGCTTTCACCCCTTCCTGTTCCTCTCTCCCATGCTGGATGTGTCTAGGCCCCCGGAAGCAGCAGCTCTTTGTCCTCCAGGTGACCGATGAATTTGGGGGACCACTAGTATAAAACAGTGGGGTGGAGGTGGCTCGGAGTGTGTTTGAGCTGCTGCTTCCTCTTGAGCCCTTCTAGCATTCACCAAGTCGTCTCTCCAGTGTGCAGTTCCGAGGCACAGAATCCGGGAAAGCATGGACCGGTTCCCAGCTCTCAGAACACACTCGCTCTAGAAATAACAGCACAATTAAATGTAAAGAACTTTTATTGTTATTTTGATTCAGTCCTTCATTTACTTATTTCTCTATCCATCCTGTTGTGGGCGATTCGCTGCTTTAAAGGTGGAATCTGTGAAAATGTCTGGAAGTAGTTTATAGTCGTTCACAATGAGCCACCTATCTATCTATCTATCTACTATCTATCTATCTGTCTATCTAGCTATGTGTCTATCTGTCTGTCTGTCTGTCTGTCTGTCTGTCTGTCTGTCTGTCTGTCTGTCTGTCTATCTATCTATCCATCCATCCATCCATCCATCCATCTATCCATCCATCCACCCGGTTTTATGGTTGAATGCACACACAAGGCAGTTAGCTCTGGAGGACAGAGTGCCACTGCCCACACCTGCTCTCTGCCCTGGGCAGCAGGGTTTTTACAGGTCGAGGTCTCTGTATTGGCACACCAGTACTGCCTCAGTAACTGCAAGGGCAGATACCGGCTGCCCTTGATTTTATGGTTAAAGGCACATACCAGGCAGTTAGCTCTGTAAGACAGCGGGCCTCTGTCCACACACACTTTCTACCCTGGACAGCAGGGTTTTCACAGAGTGAGGTCCCTGCATTAGTCCCACAGTAGTGCCCAAGTTACCTCTGGGCAGACACCAACTGCCCCCGGTATATTTGATCACCCGGGTGCAGAGGTGAACTTCCATCAGTTATATTTAAAGGGTGAACAGCATGGCACACGCGTGCCCTCTGCCCACTGGCACACAAAGGGCAGGGGCCCAGTTACTCTGGAGTCTTATATTGGGCACAGAGGTCAAAATGATGCCCATACACCGTTCGAGCGTGTGCCTACATATCAGAGGGGAGAGATTTGTTAGCCGCATAGCGCCTGCTTCTCATGTCAGTGAGTATTTTCAGCAGTTTGACACCCCTCCTCTTACACACACTTAGGGGCTCATTACGATATCGGGCGGAAAGCCTCCTCCTGACAGTCGGTTTACAGTCCGACCGCCCGATTACGATGTTCGCGGTCGGAATGTAAACCTCATGGTCATTCCAGATCAGTTCCGAGCGTCTCGCAGAGTATTCGTGTCGGTCAGAACTGCATCGTACACCCCTATGGACAGCGTTTACACCCTAGGGATTACAATGTCGATTTCCAACAGCCTTACCGCGTCGGCCTGTCCGACACGGAAAGGCTGTCGGACACTGACTTTGGGGACCCCTGTAAAGGGCCTCCTAGGCCCCGTGGCCTATGGTTGATGGCCAAGGGGGTACCTAGGGAACCCCCCTGTAAAACCCACCACTATGTGGCAGGCACCGTGGGGTGCCTGCGACAGGGTGCAGGGTTTTCCACAAACACCCCATTTCCCCATAAGAGTCTGTGTTACGGCTGGTTGCCGGGCGTAACACAAGCTCCCATAGGAAACAATAGGAATCCGACGAACAGTGTTCGGTTGCATCATAATCTGGCGGTCAGAACAGCCGACCGCAAGCCGGTCAGTCCTGATTCTGAGTCAGTGTCAGGCGGAGGATTTCCACCCATCATCTTAATGAGCCCCATAGAGTACAGATAGGTTGCGCGCACAGCATTAATCAACTACATCTCTGCTTGTCTTCTTCCTCAATTACCCCAATGACTCTCAAGGCGCTACATTTTGCTCTTTAAACACAGGTAAAACAGTGATTTGTAAACAAGCCACTGTTTCTTTCCCCACGTGCAGGGGTCGCTGTGATTACTGACAGAGCTGCTGCAACTGTTTTGTAAATATCATCATAAAAGTTTTATATATTTTTAACATAACAATGCGCAGCAGGTATAAATTAAAGTTCAACTCTGCATATCCATCCTCTTCTTCCACAATGTCAGATGTTTATAAATATAAAATTAATCGTTGTAATTGAATTATTGCCTTTCTCTTATTATGTGTAGCCAAGTCTTGTGCTAAACTCACTCTGAGCAAATGCTTTCTTACAATAGACTTTATTGTCCTCTATTTACATATGTTAAATGTAATTTAGTTTGTAAAAAAAAATGAAGGCTGTATATAAGCAAGCTTGACCTTTGGGTATATGTTTGACCTGTAAGTGAGGTTAATGGGTGATGCACAAACTACCTATCCCTCTCAATCTTCCATTCAATCTATTCTATACAGCTCTCACCCCTATCTATTAACCATGCCACATAATTCCACTACACAAATAAACTACACACCACACAATTCCACCCCACACAATTCCACAACTAACAATTCCAATACAAACCACATAATACCACTACAAACAACATACATCCACTCCACTGCAAACAAAACAAATAAGTAAAAAACATTAGCATTTACAACACCAATAGCTCTAACTTTCACAAATACAAGACCAATTGCATTGCAAATGCTTGTTGTACAATGCTTTTGGTAAATATGCCATAATAAATGTAAATGAATAAATAAGCCACCTGAGCCTCGAGTCTCCTACTCAACAAGTTCCGCATTAAAAAGGTGCAGTTAATGCCAACAGCAAGTATGTGTACTGTTTATGTTTTATTCTTACTGTCAAGGATAAATTAGCATTATGTCAGTCATGTTATGTTATGTTATGCTGTGTCAAGCTCTGTTATCAGCATTCATACATCTCTTTTTGACAATTTGTATGGTACTGTAGTGAGTTCAGAATACGGGCGTCCTTTTTGTTAGTTTCTCGGATTCTCACTGGTTTTACTTGAGATTTTGTGTTATTGCTTATTTATGTACTTGGGAAGTTTCATGGAGCACTGCATATCTCCTTATGGTTAGTTCAGAACACTGAAAATGAGATGAAAAGCTGACTTGTTGAGGTTATTAGACTGTAATTGTGACCCCACTGCTGCAGGAGCTCAATCATATGGAAGTTGAAGTGTTTTTTTAGCTGTTTTCGAACCACATATAGTTTGTTTCACTTCTCAGAGTTGGGACGTGGCATTCCATGGCCTTTCCACAGGACTCCTAAGGGTCAGCCTCCATGTTTGAGCCATCTCAGCAATTGCTGGGTGATGCAGTGTGCAATCATGAACAAAGGTTCCTTGTTGGTGTGTCAAAGTGTTTTGGGCCTTTCCCCAGTAGACTTTGTGGACAATGTAGCAGACCTTTAACTTGTTTCGTGCATCTACCAGGAGCTGTTAAAATGCCTTCCGTGCTCATTTGATGGGATCAGGTTTGCAAAGCATGAGGCATATTTGAGTTGCCTGATTTGGGATCCTCTAAAGATTGACAGTGAACTTCCTAAGGAGTCTTAAGTAAACGGAGTACTGTGAAGATGTCTATGCTGGTCCGTGGAAGAAACAGGATCCTTAGGATAAGGGTATATTTCATTGAAGAATGTTCTATGACACTAGCAAGTATTGTAAGTGAACCTGAAAGGCCAGCCCTGTGGAGATATCTGCTTACATTTTAGCCAGTGTAACGTAATATAGTACAAGGATAATGCAAAGGGGGTTCTGAGAGTACATATGAATTCCTATCATAAAGGCTCAGAAACAGCATATTTTATAAAGACATGTTTTAATATTCTATTAATAGTACTTACTGCACTTAGAGTGATAAAAAAGTAACACAATCTTCAGATTAAGGGCCCGATTCTGATGCGGGTTGGAAAAGCTTCCCGACCGATGGCCTGATTCTGATGCGGTTAGGAAGGCCTCCTAACGGCATTTGCTCCTTCCAAATCGGATCGGGAACGTGTCTTCCCGACCGAGGGCCCAATTCTGATGCGGTTAGGAACAAATGTTCCCATTGAAGTCAATGGGAGTTCAACCAAATCGTATCTGGAAACATCCGGATGCATCCTACTCTGCCGGTTGGACTTTCCCGATCCGAGTAGGTCGGAAACCATTTCCCAACCGATTCGGTCGGGAAGCTTTTCCAACCCGCATCAGAATTGGGCCCAAAGTATTTGACTCATGCTGTTTGAGCATAATTTGTTAGATTTGCATGTATGTTTGTATGTTAAAATAGGCCCTGGGCTTTGGACTCAACATCCACAAATCCATTTGGAAAATCTATTTGCTGCACTGTCGATTTTGCACCCCAATTTGAATCAGTATCATCTTGGGACTGAAGGGGAGGCAATAGAGGTTTCATGTATTAATATACATAAAGCGAACAGAACAACAGAAATAATAATAACTCAGTTAAAAAAAGAATATATATTTAAAGTTATGTAAAAGAAATAAATACTGAAAATCGTGTTGTATGTTGTATGGCGACATTTACAAAAGCCTACTACATTACAAACCATAACATACCATTGCCAAACATAAAAACATAATTTACCTAAAGAAATTGTTTGAGGCTCATGAACGCTCAAATGAGTGACATCACATACCCTGCTATCCCCACCCATTACTCTGCGACCTCATCCTACAAAAGAAATGCCTCTTAATTTCAAATTGATCTTGATTTGCCTTTACTCTTTTACCACCCTTTATCTTTTTTGTTTCCCAATGCAGTTTGCTTTTTTTTTACATCTCCCTTCTCTTTTATCCCACCCGAGAAAAAAATAGCTGAATTGCAGATGTTTGTGATGCATTCTTACCCTGGTTGTGTAACTGCAGTTTGCCACTGGAAGCAGCTTCTGGTTTGGAGTATCCATGCAGAGAAATAAATGCTTGGAGGATACACTGATGTGCACTACTTGCTCTTAAACTATGTTATTGGTCATTTAAGCATTGTGTAAATCTTATTGTAAGACAATATCATTATGTTAGAAATGGGATTTCTGGTTGGCTAGGGCTTGTGCCTAAGCCAGGCAGAAACCACCACTCTAGTCAGGGCAAGGGAGTCACACGCTGAAGATAACCCCTGCTCACCCCCTTGGTAGCTTGGCATGAGCAGTCAGGCTTATCCCAGAGGCAATGTGTAAAGCGTTTGCGCAGCACACACACACAGCAGCAACACACTAGGCACACTACAAAAGAAACTCCACACAAGGTTATATCAAAAATAGCCTTTGTATTATCCAACACACATTAGAACCATAATCACACATATACACTGTGCCAACTGGCACCAGGTAGAAATTCACAGGGGATTATATACATGACCGGGCCAATCGGGCCACGGTCAGAACCATCACAAAGCACAAGTAGCAAATATTAAACACAACCAGTAACTACTGGCAAAATACTGTACTCAGCATTAGCATTAGCAACATAAATGCATTATGTCTGCATCACATTAGGCATAAAACACATTATGCATAAACATCATAAGCATAGATCACATTTAGGAGTGCACCATAGTAACACTCCTCAGGTGCATACATCACCCTTAGCATAAACACATTATGCAATCCTTTAGGGCCTTGCGCTCTCCTAGTACACAGAGGTACCAACCAGGAAAATCACCCCAGGCCAACTGGCCTTTCTCTGGGGCTCAAAATGCCCTCTGTCCCAAATGTCAGGGCTTGTGATTACAGGGAAGCCTAAGCAGCCCTCTGGCTGCTAAAGCAGCAAAACCAATGTGCGTAATGCTCTGGGGTGGGGAGTGTATCTCACTCCTTCCTTGCTCTCAGAAATCAAAGATGCCCCCTGGTTGCAGCTGCCCGCGCTCTCGCGGTGCAGCTGAGAAAGCCAACAAGCACTGGCACCACCGTGCCTCTCAGGTCCCACTCCGGGACTTAGGAAACCAAAATTGATCAAAAATGAATTCAGCCCTGGCACCACGGTGCCTCAGGGAGCGCCAATACTGCTCCGCTCTGCCCCACTCACCAGGGCTTCTCCTGGTGCTTTGCGGCACCCGCCAACACTTCAAGCTCTGCCCCACTCTTCGGGGCTTCTCCTGGTGCCTCTGATGCTGCGGGACAGGCACCCACAATGTGCCTCGACCAGCCCCTTTCCTGGGGCCTCTCCAGACACTCCAGGGCGCCTGCAGCGAATGTCGGGAGCGACCCGCCAACTCGCTGCGCCGTCTCTGCCGCTCACCTTCCCTCCGTAGAGAAGGACTCCGGTCGGGTCTCGTTCTCCTCCTCCGATGCGGGGGGAAAGCGCAAGTGGAGCCCGCGAGGCTCCGGCTTCATCACCGCGGCAGGCCCCGCCCACAGTCAGGCACGGGCACCTGACTTCCGCGTCGCATTCGAGGTGCGGCGCTCCTCTTTTCCGGGCCAATGCGGGTGGGCTCCGCTTTTAAATAAGCACAAATGCCGGGTGGGCTCCCGCTCAGAGGGGCACACAACAGCGGGGTAGGCTCCCGCTTCTCAAGGCTGGCATCAATGCGGGGTGGGCTCCCGCTTCCTTCCCGCATCACGGGGGAATCCCCACGCCGGGATTCCCTCTGACAACGTTGCAGCCCAGCGCTGCCTGCCACCAAAGTTTCTCCTGTCCTGGGAGAATCAAGAAGAGCGTTGCAGCGCTCACGAGGCGCTAAGCCCCCAAAAAGGTTTCAGGGCAAAGGCTGGACCCAGGCAGGCCAGCTCACACGGCCCTCCAGCAGGGAGGAAGTCCCTCGTGGTGGTTCCTCCTGGGGCCCAGCAGCAGCAAGTCCCAAAGCACACAGAAGCACACTTACATGGGGTCACAGCCCCAATATTTATACAACATTTCTTATTTGTTCTGCCCTGGCATAGGGCTTGGGGGGAACCAGTCTCAACTGGTTCTGGGGGGTGGTGGAGCACTTTGTGTACAGTGCTCACACCCTCCTTTGTCAGGTGGGGGCTCGGTCATCAGACACTCCACAGGGGGGCGGAGCCAGCATTCACCCAGGCAGGCACAGACCTATTCAGGGTCAGGGGACTACTCCTCCCACTACTCCAGATGCAGATCTCCTATTCAGCCTAGCGCTGACTCACCCTGCCCTCCCTGGAGCCACACACCTCACCAGCCCCTGTCACTCCAGAGCCAGACGTGCAATACACATCAGGCAGGCAGGCACATAGCACACAGAAATGCCAACTTCTAAAAGTGACATTTCTAAAATAGTGATAATAAATCTGCGCACACCATTGCGCAGCATTTATTATTACTATTCCAAACATACCAAACTTGACCACGCTGCTCATCTCATATCAGGAATTACCACTGAAACACTTATCAGGGAATCCCCAATGCATTCCTATGAGAGGGCAGCCTCACAGCAGTGAGAAACCAAAATGGCTGTTTGTCACTACCAGGACATGTCACACACTTAAGATACATGTCCTACCTTTTACCTACAATGCACCCTGCCCATAGGGCTTGCTAGGGCCTACCTTAGGGGTGACTGACATGCAGTAAAAGGGGGGTCACAGACGTGCCACACACTTTAGGTGCCACATCACAGCGGCAGTAACACTGCGCGCACAGGCCCTGCAATGGCAGAGGCCTGAGACAGGTTTGAAAGGCTACTTTGGTGGGTGGCGCAATCAGCGCTGCAAGCCCACCAGTAGCATTTAATTTACTGGCCCTGGGTATCTGAGATACCACTTTACAAGGGACTGACAGGTAAATTAAATATGCCAAACAGGTGTAGACCAATCTTACCATGTTTATCACAGAGACCCTGCAAAAAGGGCCAAGTCCAACACATTAGTTTAGTATTGTATTACTTTAAATGTGTTATTCTTACTGAGTATCTCTCAAACACCACCACACTTCACTGTCCAAGGTCTGTGTTGCAGAGAGAATTAATATGAACTATACCTTTGTTTTCCTTATTTTATTTTAATATTTTATTAATATAGCTAGAGAACATATTAAATATTTATAATCTATAGTGATGAAACTGACAGAGAAACAATTCATTTGATAATTCTGAAAAGCCTCTTCGACGTTAATTTAACATAATTCAATTTCATGTCAATTAGTTTTTAACTAATTGTAAAAAGACCAGCATTGAGTAATGTTACATTAACATAGTTCAAAGGATCTGGCCGCTACACTCTTTATATTTATAGATTCTATGGTGGTGCAAATTACAAGTACCAGGTGCAAACAATGGAGTTTGGAGGCACAAACAAATAATCCAACTTCACTCTTCAAACTACAGACTTATTTGAAATCCTTAGGGGCATCTTGCACACTGCAGCATGTCTAATCCAATGCCTGAAGAAATATTATCACATATGATCTCATCACCTTCATCATGATGGAACTCAAGTGGCTCCCTTTGCTGGACCACACCAACTTAAAAAATAGCTGCATTTTATAAACCCATTCCAACCCTCACCCCGCTTATCTTGCAGACAAGCTCACCATCTTTAGTGGTTCTTGACAAACCCTCAGCCCGGACAAAGTAGGCTAAGGGCCTTATTAGACTGTTGCAGTTTTGGGACCGACCACTCTCCGGTCGACGGTCCCAACACCGCTATTACAATGCGACCGCACATGGTGTGGTCGCATACTCCCATTTCTCTACAGGAACTTGTGCGGAGGCCGTAAACCGGCCCTCGCACAAGGTCCCATAGAGAAATGGGAGTTTCTGATAATACCTGCATAGTGTGGCAGGCACCATGGTGCCTGCCACACGGTGCAGGGATTAACAGGGGGGCACCATAGGTGCCCCCTCGGCCCCCAACCAAAAGCCGCAGGGAGAAGGGGTTTCCATGTCGGAAAGCCTGACATGGAACGCCTGTCAGAAAACGACATCGTAATCCCGACGGCGGAAATGGCGTCCTTAGGGATTACGGTGAGGCTGCCGACTGGCCGATGGGCTCCTTGAGCCTGTCAGAATCCAACCAGAATGACCGTCCGGTTTCACTTTCGACCGCCTGTATTGTAATGCGGCGGTCGGAAGTGAAACGTATGATATGGCTCAGAAAGTCTACGGCCTGTGGTTTGAGGCTTTCTGAGCCACATCGTAATGAGGCCCTTAGAAGTGTAAAAAAGAAAAAACAAGACAGCAGACCTTTTCCATCTGTGAACTAGGATCTGGAAAAACATCCCAGTAGCCATCAAGACTGACCCAACCCTGCTTCAATTAAAGAAAGAGTTGAAGACTCACCTATTTAAAGAACACTACATCACAATGCACTAACCGTCCACAACCCAGCTTCCTCTCCTATTACTTGTTGTTTTTATGCTTGTCTATCAACATGCACAGTACTGAGCTACCTTTTGGCTAGGTTTGCACCGGAGAAATGCCATATACATACATATTCATGGACCACTCTACCATATGGATGTCGTACTTGAGCAGAATGGTGTTTGACACAAAAAGGGCTTCAAAAATTGCTTTGGGGCTATATGTGTCCTAAATTGAAAATGAGAAAGTGACATTGTTTATGATGCCATTAAAAACTGACAAAGGAAGAGATCATTTTGATACATAATAGGGCCTATTCACAAACTACACTTTGTAATATGTTTAGTAGTACTACAATAGTACTACTCAGGTACTACAATACTTTATTCACAAACCTATGTGTGAAGACCTCAGCCTCTACCTCGCTTATCTTTTCTTTGCGAAGGTCTTTTCCCCAGTTGTGGAGGTCTCTGCATACATAGGTATACATTTTTATAATAAATGTAGAAGGACCTGGGGGAGCAGCTGTAAAATGGGGAATACATGCAACTAAATGAGACAGTGTTAGTGAAGAGAGACAAAGAGAGGGGTAAGGAGGGGTTTAGAGGCATGCGCATATAAACACCCATTCAAAAAAGAGTACGCCTATTGCTCTTCATAAACTTCACTTCTAAAACTACCACAGCCTAAAAGAATTCAAGCAGTTATATATGTACCCCAGACAAGCCTTTGAGTTAGTCCAGCATCACACAAGGCCAATCACAGGTATTGCAACACACTTCTATAGAAAACAATGGAGTCAGGGACTTAAAACAACACCTGATGGAGAATATTGTTAAATAAAATAATGTATTCTTAATTTAAATTTACACACACACACCTACACAAAACAAAGACCCCATACAAATTAAGGGGAAAGCTGAACATTGTGTGACCTAAAAGAGTTAACTTAACCAGAGACTCTGCATATATGTCTTGATATTTTTCCAAATGTTTCAAAATGTGTTCACCATACCTACGTGGAAATATAGCAATTGATTTACGTAGAGCCAGACAGTCTGCATAGACTTTTTGATAGCCTCGAAATCACTCTTTTGGCTGCAAGCATTTTAGAGAATGCCTGCAGTCTCATACAAGTCCATGCATAGATAGAACTGACACAAAGAAGGAGATTTGACATAGGCAGGTTTTTGTATTAAAAGCTGTAGATCAGTTGTTGCATTATGTCATGCCAAAGGTTCACATTCCCAAACATACATTAAATGTACCCTTGTCTTTGACACGTGCCAGCCACAGGTTTTCCCAAAAGGCCCCACAATGATTCATGTGTGCTAGCATACAATAGTTGTTTTTTTAGCAGTTGGTGCTGCCGTAAGCACGTTCCTACAGACATTCTTTACTTCAGGAGTCTTGTTGTCAGGAAATAGAAAGATGAATCTTCTTCGAAGGAGATAGAAGTGTCAGAGAGACAACAACATTTATGACTTGGCTTTTTTCTCTTGGGTCGCTGTATGAGGAAACTGCCTTTTATTGCATATCGATGGATCAGACCTTCAACACAATGGGGCACATTTACAAGCCCCTTGCGCCACTTTTGCATCACTTTTCCCATGTTAAAAGTGACGCAAAAGTGGCGCAAGGGGCTTGTAAATCTGCCCCAATGTCTTTGGGTCTGCAGTCGCACATTTGGGCAGTGGCGGCTCCTCGAGGGAGTGCTGTGGGCGGTGAGGCGGGCGGGGGAGGGGCTGGGTGGGGGTAGTAAACTCCGGCATAAAGCCGAACGGAGTTAAGTACATAAATAAATAAAGAAAACGATTACATTGCGCACTGCAACGCCAAATCGGCGATGCGGCGCGCGCAATGTAATTCGTTTTCATATTTATTTATGTACTTAACTCCGTTCGGCCTTATGCCGGAGTTTACTACCCACCACCCAGCCCCACCCCCGCCCCTCCCCACCGCCCCGCAGCACTCCCACGAGGAGCCGCCACTGCATTTGGGTAATTTTTGTCTTTAGGCCTGGGCAAAATTGAAATCACGCTGGCGTAATTTGCATCATTTGGTAAATATTGTGTTACACTGGTCACACAAAATTACAAAAATTATGTCATTATGGTACTTTGCGTAACTATGTGCCATTTACAGGAAAATTATACTGCAAACACACCATTTGCAGTAAATAGTATTCACAAACACACAAAAACAACATAATGCGAGAGGCTGTTGTGCTTTTTTTGCCCTATTTTCAGCCCAAAATGCATCATTGCATAATAAATTAATGCAATGATGGATTCTATATTAAAATATAGGATGAAATGATGGATTTGCATATTGTGTAAATACGCACAATTTTGCCGAGATTTGGCTTAACTATGTGAAAGCAAATTACACAAATTTGACACACTCCTAGTAATTTTCCCATATGGATAGCAAATAAGCCTTACCATTGACAGATGCAATGCAACCTATGCTCAGCTGAGTCTACTCAAGATGCCTTTCTCCTGAACTCGATGTTACGGTGGTCCATGTTAAAGTAATCACCTTGTAACATAACCATGGATCTTTCCTATAGCCCATTGAGTGTTTCAGGGCTAAGTGCGGCACAAAGCTCCTGATAGATTCTCAGGGTCTCATCTCTGTTGAGCTGCCTTATATAAGCTATGTTTATAAACACTGGTCCCGCCATTCTTGAAAATGCCCCTGAAATGGTTGTATTTCAGAATATTGAGGATAAAAATGCCAACTTGTCAAAATATTGTGGCAAAAATATGAACTGACACCAAGTCATGAAGGAAAATATATAGGTAAGTGCAGAGTTATTATTATTAACTCCACATCTATGTTCCTTGAATATCTATCTATCTATCTATCTATCTATCTATCTATCTATCTATCTATCTATCTATCTATCTATCTATCTATCTATCTATCTATCTATCTATCTATCTATCTATCTATCTGTCTATCTATCTATCTATCTATCTATGTATCTAGCTGTCTGTCTGTCTGTCTATCTGTATCAGCACCATCACGTGAGAAGAACAGCGTCATTGAAGGGGCCTTCACACAAGTAGCTTCTTCATTGGAGGAGTCTTCATGCGGGGAGAAGCTTGAGCAGGTCAGCGTCCAGGGCCGGACTGGCTACCGGGCGTTTTGCTGTGCTGAACAGCTGGGGGCTGATTTCGTTGACGGGGACCTGCGTGCGCTTAAAAACATTCGTTTTGAAATGTTTATTTAAAAGCACACGCAGGTCCCCATCAACGAAATCAGCCCCCTCCGCAGCGAAATCAGCCCCCAGCTGTTCAGCAGAGAAAAACGCCCGGTAGCCAGTCCGGCCCTGTCAGCGTCACCACAGTGTGGAGGGCAGTGTCACTTCACGGGTGTTCCAGCATCTGATACCAGCTGATCTGTGGTGTGTGGAGTGACGTTACATGCCGCCGCGGCCATCTTGAATTGGGAAGTCAGCGCAGTGATGCATACAATGTTGGGCTTAGTTGCGGTTCTGGGCAGTTCAATTTTTTTTCCTTTGAGCAGTCAGCACAGTGATGCGGACACTGGATTTCCTTTCTGCTGAAGTGTAACTACAGAGTGCCTGCATTCAGGAGCCTCTATTTGAAGATTACAAGCAGATGTTTCCCCTAAATTGATATGCACAGCTCTCCTCAGGTACCGCGATGATGTGCACAGCTTTTCACAGGTACTGTTGAACGAGCATACATTGTGTCTTTAAGTTGATGTGCACAGCTGTTTACTGGTACTGCGCTGATGTGCACAGCTATTCACAGGAACTGTTGAAGAAGCATACACTGTGTGTTTCCCCTACATACTTGTGCCATTGGATTCTGCTCTAATGTGTACAGTTTGTTTAAGACAGAATGTTAGAAATGAGAGTCTCCAGTTGGCAGAGGTATGAACCTTGTCCAAGTAGTGACCCTTCCTTCTAGTCAGGCATAAGGGGGATTACATTTCTAAAATAAGCCCTGCTCACCCCCTTTGTAGCAGTCAGGCTTATCTCAGAGGCAATGTGTAAAGCATTTGTACATAACAAACTGTAATACAGTGAAAGCACTACAAAATGACAGCGCACCAGTTTTAGAAAAATTGCCAATATTAATCTGTGGGAAACAAGACCATAATGATGGAATCCAATATACAGTAATCAAAATACAAATATTCCAAGAATAAACTTCAAATATAGTTCCTTGAAGATGATAGCTCTGTCCGGGGCTATCACGGCATCGTGAACAACCAAAACCAACAGTTCAGGCCAACCACGGCGTTGTGGGCCTGCTACAGTGTCTGGAGGACCCAGAAACACTACCTTCGAAATGCAGGGCGTCGTGGACCTTGCAATGAGATCAGAAGATGTGGTGTCAGCAGGCGTTGGCTTCAGAGGTCAGTGCAGGAGTTGTCGGGCTCCTGAAGTCACATGCGCTGCAGAACGAACTTCGTGAGGTTGAAGCCAGGAGTGCCGGCGTCAGCAGTTGTCAGGGCTGCGGTGCAAAGTGGAGCGGTGTGTCGTGCAGTGCCCTCAGGTCACGGTGCAGGCAGTGGCTCAGTGATGGCCTCCAGCAGTGACGGTGAGACCAGGGCTGCGGTGCGAAGTGGGGCGGTGCTCGTCGCGCTGCTGGCAGATCATGGTGCAAGCAGCGTTTTCATCGTTACTGAAGCTCAGTAGTCGGCAGACAATCTGAAGTCGATGGCACCAGCGTCAGTAGGCCAAGGCTGCAGTGTGGGACAGGGCGATGCATTGAGTAACTTACGAGCGGCTTCGAAGCCGGTGTGGAGCGGCAGAATCAGGGATACCAGGGCGGTGATGTGAAGCGAGGTGGTGCGAATTGCAGTGCCCTCAGGTCACGGTGCAAACAGTGGCTCGGTGGTGGCATCGGACAGCGTCATCGGTGAGACTAGGGTTGCAGTCCGAAGCGGGCAGTGCTCTCTGCAGTGCCAACAGGTCACGGAGCCGGCAGTGGCTTCGTTGATGGCATCGGGTTGCTTTTTTTTCCGTTGCAGCACAAAACACCCAGTTCCCTGTGCTGGTAGCAGATGATCTTGAAGTCTTTGCTGTTCCTGAGACTTCTTGAACAGGGGGGCAAGATCAACCTCAAGCCCTTAGAGAAACTCAGGAAAATAAGTTGCAGAAAGTCCAGCCCAGTCCTTTCACTGCCCAAGACAGAAGCAGCCACTGCAGGCCAAAAAAGCAAAGCACACCGCAAAGTGGTAGTTTCTTCTCACAGCTTCTCCAGCTCTTCTTCTTGGCAGGTTCCTTAGCCAAACTAGTTCTAAAGTTCTGGGGTCAGGGCCCCCATATTTATACTACTTTTCCCTTTGAAGTTTTAGGCAGAAAGTCTCCGAGCTCAGTAAAAACCAGTTCTTTCCTCCCTGGTCCATCTTCACTACTAAGAGATACAGACAGCATTGTGCGGAGCAGGTGCATCCTATTTACGTGCTAGTGAAAACTCTTCCCACCACTCTAAATGCAGAAAGGGCTATTCAGCCTGGCTATGAATCGCCAAAGGCAGGACACACCTGAACCCCCCTTGTGACTGTCTAGTGTGAATGCACACCCCTAGCTCCTGTCACTCCAAAACCAGACGGTGAATACCCAAACAGGCAGATGCACACAGGATGGTTAAGTAAGAAAATGCCCACTTTCTAAAAGTGCCATTTTTAAAAACACAATTTAGAAACCACCTTTACTAAAAGATGTGTTATTAAATTCTGAGTTCAGAGAGCCTAAACTCCATTTCTCCATCTTGTCCCAATGGAAAGTTACACTTGTAAGATGTTACAAGGCAGCTCCAATGTTAACCTATGGGGCAGACAATATTTCAATAGTGAAAACAGCATTGCACAGTATTTCACTATCAGGACATGTAAAACACACCACTCCATGTCCTACCTTTCACATACACTGCACCCTGCCCAGGGGGCTACCTTGGGTCTACCTTAGGGGTGACTTGACTTACATGTAGGGCAAGGGAAAGTTAGGGTGACATGGCAGTCAGAACTGTGCACAGACACTGCAGTGGCAGGTCTGAGACACCTTTGATAGCTACTTGTGTGGGTGGCACAACCAGTGCTGCAGACACACTAGTATCATTTGATTTACAGGCACTGGGCACACACAGTGCACTGCACTAGGGACTTACTAGTAAATCAAATATACCAATCATGGAAAACCAATCATAACATAATTTACATTAGGAGCACTTGCACTTTAGCAATGAATAGCAATGCAAAAGTGCACAGAGACACTAAAACAGCAAAAACAAAGTCCATCATATCATCAAAAACAGGAGGCCAGGAAGGGAAAAGACAGAGGAAACATGCCAAAAGATGCCAGGTCTAACAATCAATCACTGCAGATTCAAATTTATAAATAAAAAAACCCTAGTTCAGAAAATGCCAGTCCGGATAATACAATCACATAGTACCCGGCTTATAATTTCTTTTTTTCTACTTTTATTTCTTTTTATTATTTAAGTCGTGGCGATTAAAATACGGCAAGTGAATGACAATTAGAAGTGAACATTTATGCGAGTGTGCGATGCAGCTTTTATGAAAACTGTTTTCAGGTTTTGAACTCGTTACTGAAAAAAGAAAACAAGACAACTCTTTGGGGAGACCACTTGAAAATCAATCCACAGGAAAATGCATCAGATCCACTGCTTTGCATAGATGCTGAGAAGATGCAGAAGGTTGTGGCTTGACCCTTTATCGTCAGACTTATTTTCAGGTTGTGACAAAAGAGTTGGAACTCCATACTGACTTGAGTAGCTGTGATAGAGATTCCCTACAGCAACGCAGCCTGTCCATCTTTAATGCTCTCACAATATGTATGGACCTGCCAACTTCTGAAATGTTTTCACCCTTTGAGGAGAGGGTGTTTGTTTTGAGGCAGCTGGCCGATGTCCAGGGGGTTTCACATTCTGGAATGACCGTTGGAGGTGGAGAGTCTCCAAGCAATTACCTGGAATCCTACTCTCTGTAGGGGTTTCCCGTTAATTGTTTGCACACAATGTCATATTGGCTCGTCGCTAGGTCGCCTGGTAAAGGAAGTAAATATCATGTGACACAAGGAGCATCCTGTGAGTTGGAAGGTGTGTAAATAGAGGAGAAAGGAACACACTTAGGGGCATATTATCAAGAACGGCGATAAAATTATCGCCGCTTTAGCGGCCGAAAACTGCCGCTAAAGCAGCGATAATGGGCTTGCTAATATGCGTTATAGAATTCCAATAGAAGCCCAGGTTAGATGTGCAGGACATCTAACCTGGGCTTCTATTGGAATTCCATAACGCATATTATCAAGCCCATTATCGCCGTTTTAGCGGCAGTTTCCTGCCGCTAAATTGGCGATAATTTTATCGCCGGTCTTGCTAATATGCCCCTAAGTTTTCCGGCACGTTTCTCACCCTAGTTTTCTGCCCGGGTTCTATTGTGACAGTTTTATCCTTTAAACATAACTAAACTTCCAGCACGTATTGATTTACAGGGGCACTGAGCTTTTCTGCTTTAAGACTTGGCATTTTAAAATTAGATATCCGGTCAGTGGTGATACAAGAGGCACCACTTCAATACCGTTCTGTATCCCAGACATGTGTCACTGAGTCATATATCCCCGTCAGCTCTTTTATTGCTTCCTGTTAATATGTTTGCTGAAAGGAGAGAATGACGTGAAAGACTTGCTTTTCAAATCATTTAACCTTTCATAACCCTGTAGAATAATTGCCAAGCTCCAATTTGGTTCGCCAGTTGGGGCTGTGATGCAGGCTCCTGAAGAGTAAACGTGTTTTCCTCATGCATTTAATCCTTCCAGCCAAGCGCAGTGCTACATACATTTACAAGTAATAAATACAAATGTGTGGCAGTGCACATCTTACCTGCAAAGCCAGCTTCGGATCATTAGCATGATTGCGGAATTGGGGTCACAGCCGTTTGATGGCATACTTTCGCCTACCAAACGTGAGCACTCTCTTCTCCGAACTGGTATGCTGCGGGGTTTGAAAGAATGCTGTGGCCTGCCCCTGAGCAGCACTTTGGTGCCATGTGCACCAAGAGCCACTCCGGCCTATACCAGCGTCAGCGCGTTACCTCTTGCGAGTCTCTGTCAAGTCAACCCCTCCAACCCCTCCATCCCCCCACGCAGGGGGCCCGCTTCCCAACTCCCAACCTGCGCTGCAGCAGTTGAGCTGGCACGGGTTTGTGCCGGCTATTCAGCTCCCATCTCCGGGGCTCACTCGTTCTGTAGTTAACTTTAGATCTGCCCAAACCTGCTATGAGGGGGTGACTTGCAAGGGTGCCTGCAACTGCAGCTCCACAGGACTAGGCACCCCACCGTTCAAGTTTGGAGGCTCCAGGCATATAGGAACAGGACAGGTATGTTTACCATTCAGCCATGTGTACAGAAACGAAGTACACATGTCTGAATAGATTTTCAGGCACATGCATCAAAGTAGGCTTTTGCGAGTCCTTAATTGCGAGAATTAAGGACTCGCAATTAAGGACTCGCAAAAGCCTATGCATGTAGGAATCGCAAAAATAATAGCGATTCCTACACATTCCTTATTTGCGACTCGCAATTTGCGAGTCGCAAATAAGAATGGCTTCCCATTCATTCCTATGGGCCTACAGGCCCATAGGAATGAATGGGAAAGTGCGAGCGCTATTTGCGAGTACCAATAGGTACTCGCAAATTGAGCATGCAATTCCAAGGGTGCAGGGGTGTCATAAGGACACCCTGTTGCACCCCTGAAATTGTGATGTGCACCCATGTTGCGCACTCACATGCCCCAAGGGCATGTGTGTGTGTAACCTAAAACTTTAAAAAATGCATTTTAGTGCATTTTTCAAAGCTTTTGCAAATTACAGACAAGTTTGATTTGTCTGTAATTTGCGGTCCCAAATAGCGAAATCGCTATTTGAAAGTGTTTCTAGCATTGCATTTAAGGAATCGCAAATTGCGATTCCTTAATGCAATCGTAATTTAGGAATTCGCAAATAATTGCGAATTCTTAAATTGCGCATAGGAAACACTTTCATGCATCTCCAAAGGCCAATTTGCGATCGCAAACGGCCGATTTTTGCGAATCGCACCGTTTGCGATCGCAAAAACCTTTGATGCATGTGCCCCTTTGTGCTTACAACTAATTTATTTACTAATTATTACTTGTTGGAATTAAATTTAAAGTGACGTACATTTCTAAGTTCGGAATTGGGCAGTGTATAACACAAATCTATTGCTTTATTTACTGCATATGATGGGTCAAGAGTTTGCAGAAGTGCTTCACTTCTAAGTTTTTAGCTAAAATGGCTCTGGTTCATTGAGTGCATGACGGCTGAGCAATACTCCGCCACTCATGGAACTCCGCGAAATTCGACTGAGTTTTTCGGTAACTCCTCGGAATTCAGCGGAGTGAAACTCCGCGAGCTACGCCCACCCTTAAATATAACAGAACAACTGACAAACACCTAAAAGCAGCCAGGACCCTGAGGGGCCTATTAGGATGGCGGGCGGACTTTCGTCCGCCCACCACCTAGCGGTGCTGGGACCGGCCGCCAGTGGTGCGGCGGTCCCGCACCAGCGATTAGGATGCCACCGCCACCGTGGCGGTGGCATCCTCCATTCCCAGCATTGTGGCGGGCAGTGCACACAGCACCGCCCGCCACAATGCTGGGAATGCACTGTGTGCATTGTCATGCACAAGGTGACAGGCACCGCGCGGTGCCTGCCACCTTGTCCATGACAATGTAGGAGGTACCATAGGTACCCCCATGTGCACCCTCCACTCCCCAATACCCTGGGGGCCTGCAACGGGCCCCCAACAGCAAACTCTGCATGCCTTTTCGTGGCGGCATCGCCGCCACGGAAAGGCTGCTTCCCGCACCCATGCTAATATGGATGGCGGTGTCTAGCAGACACCGCCACCATATGTAGCCCCTTTCCGCCCGGTCGACTGGTCGACCGGCGGAAAACCGGCGGACGGTCTCTCCGTCCGCCGGGTCCCCCGCCATACTAATATGGCGGGGAGAAAATGGGTGGCGGGCGGAGGGAAATGTAGGGCGGATCGCCACCGCCATGCGGGCGGTGGCGATCCGCCCTACATCGTAATGACCCCCTTAGTTTTGTTAGCTGTTTAAGATAAATGAGTAACAACAATGATTTTGCTGTAAATAATCAATACTGAAAATGTTTCAATTCTCATACTGTGAATTATACGTTAATGAGGCCTGTGGAAAGGATGTGGTCTTCAGAGTGTCTCAATCACTAATGTTATGTTCACCCTGTTAGACATGTACACCTTTTGTCCCTCCACATCTCGTCCATCTGCATAGCTTGCACGAGATCCCTTTCCTCTTCCACACATTTTTTCACTCTCTAGTGAATGCAATTCCTCACATCTCCTTCACTTCACCACCCCCAAACACATGGTGCACCCACTTACCTGTAAGCACTACATTTAACTTCACGTTTGCCGTGCTAAAAGTTCGACAACTGTGTACCTCCTTCACAGACATTTGTATAGAATCAGAGTTGTGATAGGCACACATAACCATTGCTCTGTATGCTCTGCAGAGAGGCCAGTGATTGGCTGTCCATGTATTCTGAACCCTTTTATTAACCACTGACAGACACTGTGAGAAACTCGCACTGCCTTCAGCCTCAATTCAAGAGCTCTCAATTATGGCCCGTTATAAACACATGGAAGTGACCCAGTTCAAAATATGCACTATACAAGAGTAATACACCACATGAAAGAAATACAGGATCGCAACATCCTGGAAATAGCTAACACACTTTGGGAATGTACGATTAAGTAAAACATGAAATACAAACATGAACTAAATCCTTGACATGGATTATGTTAACATTTTTAACATTCATTGTTCAGAAATGGATCTGTTTTTGGTGCACAGTCTAAATATCGAGTTTAGAATATCGACCTACAGTAATATCGAGTTCCAAATATCGTAGGGACAGAATATCGAAATCAAGAATATTGACGACCAGAATATCGACCTGAAGGTAAGTAATATCGTTTTTGTTAATATCGAAGTTAGTAATATCGATAGCAAAAAAATCGATGTTACTAATATCGATATTTGTATTAGTGTTATGTATTTTATTATGTATTTTATATGTATGTGTTGTATATTTTTTGTGAAGTATTGTACTGGTTTTTAAATTTATGTATACAATTTTTATAAATTAGTAATATTTTTTAAGTAAATTATGCGTTTTAGTACTGTAGCGGGTTGTGAGTTTATAGGGGAATAGGGTGGGAAGTAATTTAATTATAGTAAATTCATTAATAATTTTTAGGTATTATTAATTAATTTTAATTACATTTTGCGTTTTAGTTCTGTAGCAGGTTGTGGGTTTATAGGGGAATAGGGTGGGAAGTATTTTAATTGTAATTAAGTAATTATTTATTTTTATTTATTGGTATTGTTAATTAATTTATTGTTAAGAAATTATTATTTGGTAATTAATTTTAAATAAATATTATTTTTTGGTATTGTAAATTAATTTATTGTTTAATAATTATTAATTGGTCATTAATTTTTATTAATTAATATTTATTGGTATTTATCATTAATTTCTTGTTAATTAATTATTAATTGGTAATTACTTTTTAATAATTATTATTTTTTAGTATAGGGAAATAATTTATTGTTAATTACTTTTTATTTGGTAATGTATTTTTAAAAATTATTATTTATTGGTATTTATAATTAATTTATTGTTAATTAATTATTAATTGGTAATTATTTTTATTAATTATTTATTAGTGTTGGTAATTAATTTATTGTTATTTAATAATTAAATCATTATTTATTTATAAAAAATAATTTAATTATAAGTATGTTCATTTTAACCCTCTGCTATCCAACACTTTCCCTACTGTGGCACTCACTGGAGTGAGCATAGTTATTTTTACCCCTCCGCTATCCAATACTTTCCCTACTGTTGCACTCTCTGGAGTGGGAATAGTAAATTTAACCCCTACCCTATGCAACACTTTCCCTACTGTTGCACTCTTTGGAGTGGGAATAGTAATTTTTACCCCTACGCTATCCAACACTTTCTCTACTGTTGCACTCTCTGGAGTGGAAATAGTAATTTTTACCCCTACGCTATCCAACAATTTCCCTACTGTTGCACTCTTTGGAGTGGGAATAGTAAATTTTACCCCTACGCTATCCAACACTTTTCCTACTGTTGCACTCTCTGTAGTGGGAATAGTAAATTTTACCCATACGCTATCCAACATTTTCCCTACTGTTGCACTCTTTGGAGTGGGAATAGTAATTTTTACCCCTACGCTATCCTACACTTTCCCTACTGTTGCACTCACTGGAGTGGGAATAGTACATTTTACACCTACGCTATCCAACATTTACCCTACTGTTGCACTCTTTGGAGTGGGAATAGTAATTTTTACCCCTACGCTATCCTACACTTTCCCTACTGTTGCACTCACTGGAGTGGGAATAGTAAATTTTACCCCTGCGCTATCCCACACTTTCCCTACTGTTGCACTCACTGGAGTGGGAATAGTAAATTTTACCCCTACGCTATCCAACACTTTTCCTACTGTTGCACTCTCTGTAGTGGGAATAGTAAATTTTACCCATACGCTATCCAACATTTTCCCTACTGTTGCACTCTTTGGAGTGGGAATAGTAATTTTTACCCCTACGCTATCCTACACTTTCCCTACTGTTGCACTCACTGGAGTGGGAATAGTAAATTTTACCCCTACGCTATCCCACACTTTTCCTACTGTTGCACTCACTGGAGTGGGAATAGTAATTTTTACACCTACGCTATCCAACATTTACCCTACTGTTGCACTGTTTGGAGTTGGAATAGTAATTTTATTCCCTCCACTATTTAATATTTTTTGTATTATTTTAGCTAATGTAGTATATAATTAATGTTAAAAATAAAAAAAATTTTTTAATTTGTTACATATATTTATTAAATTTTTATTTATTTTGTTTTATGTGTATAGATGTATTTATAATTTATAAGATTTTCTTAATTTATGTTATTAAAATAATTATTAAAATATATTAATAAGTGTATATATTATATATTATATGTATATATTAAATGTATTTATTAATTATATATATTTAATTTATAATTTTTAAACATTTTAAAATATTTTAACTGTGTTTATTTCAATTATATGTATTATTTACTTTATTTTACATTACTTTTTTTAACTAAAAAAACTCGATATTTTTAACAACGATATATTTTTTCCAATATTTTTGTACTTACCAAGAGGTAGATAGGATGTCAATATTCTTGACTTCGATATTCTTGCTGCGAAATATTTGTAGGTCGATATTCTGACCTTCGATATTCTGTCAGTGATTCCTGTTTTTTTGCCAGTAAAAATTTAGGAGATGAATATAGGGCCCAATGAAGACTCGATTCGATGTCTGTTAATTACTACCGGGTCTGAGGCTCACTTAAAGCATTGTGAACTGTCAATATTTTCTCTTTACAAGTGTGAGGTGAAAATCACTGCATGTTAGCAGTGTTCAACTTACTGAGCCATCTTGCAGTTTAGCACGCTCCAAGAGTCGACGTGACTGAATTGGACTTCCTGGTTCCTCAGTAGCCTCTCAATTGCAGGATATCCGCAGCCAGTGCAGGCTGCCAAGAAGGACGCTTTCACCTACGATAATATTCCAGTGGTTTTACAAAGCTTTCAGCGATCTGTAATCAGCTAAGAGACTTATTTTACCTTATCTGTCGCTCTTTGTAGCCTTTGATAATAGAGACTCTTCGAACTAGACACACCTTCTCAGAAAACATTATAAATATTTATTGCAGAATGGAATACTGAAAGTTGTGTATGTCATGGAAAAATATGAAAAATTATTATTTAATTTTTGCACCCCAGCTGCCCTGGATATGAGATAAAGTAAAAGCTGAGATAGTCTGGAATGTAATTAGCATGTGTGACAATACAACATTTAATTAGCGAGCTTCCATAGCTGTCTTTTTCCACTTTCCACTTATTTTCCGTGGATACTGTTTTAAGGAACTATCTGGGGCATATTAGCAAGACCCACGTTAAATTATCGCCGTTTAGCGGCAGGAAACTGCCGCTAAAACGGCGATAATGGGCTTGCTAATATAGGTTATAGAATCTAATAGAAGCCCAGGTTAGATGTGCAGGACATCTAACCTGGGCTTCTATTGGAATTCTATAACGCATATTATCAAGCCCATTATCGCCGTTTTAGCGGCAGTTTCCTGCCGCTAAAACGGCGATAATTTTAACGTGGGTCTTGCTAATATCCCCCTATCTATTTCTCTGGCCGCTGGGCCAAATAGTACATAATGTCTGCTATTTAACCATCGCACAGCAAAATAGTACAAACACTATTTAGCCAGCTGCTTGCTAAATATCTGAAACACACACAGGATCAATAGTAGAAATGATAGGCTATTTGTCTGGATTCCGCATAAATAGCGTGAAGGAAGTTTGTATTTAGCCGGACATGAATAAACAAGCATTGGCAAAACCAATAGGTCTCGCCTTCTAGAACTATTGGCTTTTTCAATTTTGGGGGGAGAAACGCCCCTGCGTCATAGTTCCTTTTTTTTCAGCCATGTTGTACAGCAGTGCTGCTGTACAACATGGGTAAAAAAAAACATTGACAAAGCCAATTGCTGTCGCAGGCGAGAGTTATTGGCTTTGCCAATGCACACAGCCACTTTGTTAGAGTTCACTTCGCTGAAGCAGAAAAGAAAGTGCAGGCAGGGGTTTTCAGCCACATCTGAGATGGAAGCTCAGCTCTGTTACCGGAGCTGCTGAGACGACCCAGAGGTTTATGTTTCACGCCGTGATGCGGCACACTCGATTCCATTTCCTGGTGCAGTTCTATTCCTGTTAACAAAATAAAAGCAAATGGTACGGGTGCTCTAATCCAAAATATGAAACTTTTACTGAACACAAGTTGATTAGGGGCATGGGAAGTGCGAAAAACAGTATTACAGCCTTTTGTGTCAGCATATTTACAATGCTGACATAATCAAGTTATAAATATAGCTAAATTGATTAGCTCTGGTTATGTGAGCAGTGGAAAGGCTTCAGAAATGCTACTTTATTCGAGTTACACACTTGCTGCAAAATGCTATGAAAATTCATACCATTTTCCCCACTTGCTTACACCACAACATTTTATTTCAGAGAGTTCTGTATAACACTGCATAGGACAAAGCTGCTGCTTCAGAAAACTAAGGGGCTCATTACGATGGCGTAACGATCGCCGGGCCGGTGGTGGTGACCGTTACGCCATCGTAACGTGAAATACCCCCGCCATATTATGATGGCAGTGGGTATCGCGACGGACGCAAAGTCCATCCAGTTTTCCGACGGTCGGCAATCATTACGATTGCCGGCCGGGCGGAGCTGGGCCACTAATATGGTGGGGGTGCCTAGCAGGCACCGCCAGCCATATTAGGATGTGTGTGGTTGACATGCCTTTCCATGGCGGCGATGCTGCCATGGAAAGGCGGGCGGGGATTGGTCTTGGGGGCCCGTTGCGGGCCCCATGGGGGGCATAGGGGGTGTACTTGGGGGGTACCCATGGTACCCCCCTGCAGTTCCCTGCACCAAGTGGCAGGCACCACGTGGTGCCTGCCACGTGGTGCACGGAAATGCTGTGCATGCTCTTTTACCATTGCGGACGGTGCTTCAGCCAGCAGCACCGTCCGCAATGGTAAAAGGACAGAATGCGCCTGCCAGTATGGCGGGC
This sequence comes from Calotriton arnoldi, assembly GCA_963921515.1. Classification (NCBI taxonomy): domain Eukaryota; kingdom Metazoa; phylum Chordata; class Amphibia; order Caudata; family Salamandridae; genus Calotriton; species Calotriton arnoldi. The sequence goes on from CAWUFW010011468.1 coordinate 334,727, forward strand.
GCATCCTAATTGGGCCGGTGGGACCGCCGCACGTCTGGTGGTCGGTCCCATCGCCGTTATGATGGCGGGCGCACTGATGTCCGCTATGGAACTAAAACGCAAAATTTACTTAAAATAAAATTAATAACTTCTAAAAATGTAATACATATATTAAAAAACAAATGCAATACTTAGACAAAAAAAGAACACATACATTTAAAATACATACTAAAATACATAACACTAACTAAAAAAATGATATTTTTAACAACTATATTTTTGCAAACGATATTAATGACTTCGATATTTTTTAAAACGATATTAATGACTTGGATATTGTTAAAAACGATATTACTTACCTTAGACTCGATATTCTTTACCAAGATATTCTGACAGTTGATATTTTTGTATCCCAATATTTTGCACTCGATATTAGTGCAGGAAACTGCCGCTAAAACGGCGATAATGGGCTTGCTAATATGCGTTATAGAATTCCAATAGAAGCCCAGGTTAGATGTGCAGGACATCTAACCTGGGCTTCTATTGAATTCCATAACGCATATTATCAAGCCCATTATCGCTGCTTTAGCGGCAGTTTCCTGCCGCTAAATTGGCGATAATTTTATCGCCGGTCTTGCTAATATGCCCCTAAGTTTTCCGGCACGTTTCTCACCCTAGTTTTCTGCCCGGGTTCTATTGTGACAGTTTTATCCTTTAAACATAACTAAACTTCCAGCACGTATTGATTTACAGGGGCACTGAGCTTTTCTGCTTTAAGACTTGGCATTTTAAAATTAGATATCCGGTCAGTGGTGATACAAGAGGCACCACTTCAATACCGTTCTGTATCCCAGACATGTGTCACTGAGTCATATATCCCCGTCAGCTCTTTTATTGCTTCCTGTTAATATGTTTGCTGAAAGGAGAGAATGACGTGAAAGTCTTGCTTTTCAAATCATTTAACCTTTCATAACCCTGTAGAATAATTGCCAAGCTCCAATTTGGTTCGCCAGTTGGGGCTGTGATGCAGGCTCCTGAAGAGTAAACGTGTTTTCCTCATGCATTTAATCCTTCCAGCCAAGCGCAGTGCTACATACATTTACAAGTAATAAATACAAATGTGTGGCAGTGCACATCTTACCTGCAAAGCCAGCTTCGGATCATTAGCATGATTGCGGAATTGGGGTCACAGCCGTTTGATGGCATACTTTCGCCTACCAAACGTGAGCACTCTCTTCTCCGAACTGGTATGCTGCGGGGTTTGAAAGAATGCTGTGGCCTGCCCCTGAGCAGCACTTTGGTGCCATGTGCACCAAGAGCCACTCCGGCCTATACCAGCGTCAGCGCGTTACCTCTTGCGAGTCTCTGTCAAGTCAACCCCTCCAACCCCTCCATCCCCCCACGCAGGGGGCCCGCTTCCCAACTCCCAACCTGCGCTGCAGCAGTTGAGCTGGCACGGGTTTGTGCCGGCTATTCAGCTCCCAACTCCGGGGCTCACTCGTTCTGTAGTTAACTTTAGATCTGCCCAAACCTGCTATGAGGGGGTGACTTGCAAGGGTGCCTGCAACTGCAGCTCCACAGGACTAGGCACCCCACCGTTCAAGTTTGGAGGCTCCAGGCATATAGGAACAGGACAGGTATAGCTTACCATTCAGCCATGTGTACAGAAACGAAGTACACATGTCTGAATAGATTTTCAGGCACATGCATCAAAGTAGGCTTTGCGAGTCCTTAATTATGAGAATTAAGGACTCGCAATTAAGGACTCGCAAAAGCCTATGCATGTAGGAATCGCAAAAATAATAGCGATTCCTACACATTCCTTATTTGCGACTCGCAATTTGCGAGTCGCAAATAAGGAATGGCTTCCCATTCATTCCTATGGGCCTACAGGCCCATAGGAATGAATGGGAAAAGTGCAGCGCTATTTGCGAGTACCAATAGGTACTCGCAAATTGAGCATGCAATTCCAAGGGTGCAGGGGTGTCATAAGGACACCCTGTTGCACCCTGAAATTGTGATGTGCACCCATGTTGCGCACTCACATGCCCCAAGGGCATGTGTGTGTGTAACCTAAAACTTTAAAAATGCATTTTAGTGCATTTTTCAAAGCTTTTGCAAATTACAGACAAGTTTGATTTGTCTGTAATTTGCGGTCCCAAATAGCGAAATCGCTATTTGAAAGTGTTTCTAGCATTGCATTTAAGGAATCGCAAATTGCGATTCCTTAATGCAATCGTAATTAGGAATTCGCAAATAATTGCGAATTCTTAAATTGCGCATAGGAAACTACTTTCATGCATCTCCAAAGGCCAATTTGCGATCGCAAACGGCCGATTTTGCGAATCGCACCGTTTGCGATCGCAAAAACCTTTGATGCATGTGCCCCTTTGTGCTTACAACTAATTTATTTACTAATTATTACTTGTTGGAATTAAATTTAAAGTGACGTACATTTCTAAGTTCGGAATTGGGCAGTGTATAACACAAATCTATTGCTTTATTTACTGCATATGATGGGTCAAGAGTTTGCAGAAGTGCTTCACTTCTAAGTTTTTAGCTAAAATGGCTCTGGTTCATTGAGTGCATGACGGCTGAGCAATACTCCGCCACTCATGGAACTCCGCGAAATTCGACTGAGTTTTTCGGTAACTCCTCGGAATTCAGCGGAGTGAAACTCCGCGAGCTACGCCCACCCTTAAATATAACAGAACAACTGACAAACACCTAAAAGCAGCCAGGACCCTGAGGGGCCTATTAGGATGGCGGGCGGACTTTCGTCCGCCCACCACCCTAGCGGTGCTGGGACCGGCCGCCAGTGGTGCGGCGGTCCCGCACCAGCGATTAGGATGCCACCGCCACCGTGGCGGTGGCATCCTCCATTCCCAGCATTGTGGCGGGCAGTGCACACAGCACCGCCCGCCACAATGCTGGGAATGCACTGTGTGCATTGTCATGCACAAGGTGACAGGCACCGCGCGGTGCCTGCCACCTTGTCCATGACAATGTAGGGGGGTACCATAGGTACCCCCCATGTGCACCCTCCACTCCCCCAATACCCTGGGGGCCTGCAACGGGCCCCCAACAGCAAACTCTGCATGCCTTTTCGTGGCGGCATCGCCGCCACGGAAAGGCTGCTTCCCGCACCCATGCTAATATGGATGGCGGTGTCTAGCAGACACCGCCACCATATGTAGCCCCTTTTCCGCCCGGTCGACTGGTCGACCGGCGGAAAACCGGCGGACGGTCTCTCCGTCCGCCGGGGTCCCCCCGCCATACTAATATGGCGGGGGGAAAATGGGTGGCGGGCGGAGGGAAATGTAGGGCGGATCGCCACCGCCATGCGGGCGGTGGCGATCCGCCCTACATCGTAATGACCCCCTTAGTTTTGTTAGCTGTTTAAGATAAATGAGTAACAACAATGATTTTGCTGTAAATAATCAATACTGAAAATGTTTCAATTCTCATACTGTGAATTATACGTTAATGAGGCCTGTGGAAAGGATGTGGTCTTCAGAGTGTCTCAATCACTAATGTTATGTTCACCCTGTTAGACATGTACACCTTTTGTCCCTCCACATCTCGTCCATCTGCATAGCTTGCACGAGATCCCTTTCCTCTTCCACACATTTTTTTCACTCTCTAGTGAATGCAATTCCTCACATCTCCTTCACTTCACCACCCCCAAACACATGGTGCACCCACTTACCTGTAAGCACTACATTTAACTTCACGTTTGCCGTGCTAAAAGTTCGACAACTGTGTACCTCCTTCACAGACATTTGTATAGAATCAGAGTTGTGATAGGCACACATAACCATTGCTCTGTATGCTCTGCAGAGAGGCCAGTGATTGGCTGTCCATGTATTCTGAACCCTTTATTAACCACTGACAGACACTGTGAGAAACTCGCACTGCCTTCAGCCTCAATTCAAGAGCTCTCAATTATGGCCCGTTATAAACACATGGAAGTGACCCAGTTCAAAATATGCACTATACAAGAGTAATACACCACATGAAAGAAATACAGGATCGCAACATCCTGGAAATAGCTAACACACTTTGGGAATGTACGATTAAGTAAAACATGAAATACAAACATGAACTAAATCCTTGACATGGATTATGTTAACATTTTTAACATTCATTGTTCAGAAATGGATCTGTTTTTGGTGCACAGTCTAAATATCGAGTTTAGAATATCGACCTACAGTAATATCGAGTTCCAAATATCGTAGGGACAGAATATCGAAATCAAGAATATTGACGACCAGAATATCGACCTGAAGGTAAGTAATATCGTTTTTGTTAATATCGAAGTTAGTAATATCGATAGCAAAAAAATCGATGTTACTAATATCGATATTTGTATTAGTGTTATGTATTTTATTATGTATTTTATATGTATGTGTTGTATATTTTTTGTGAAGTATTGTACTGGTTTTTAAATTTATGTATACAATTTTTATAAATTAGTAATATTTTTTTAAGTAAATTATGCGTTTTAGTACTGTAGCGGGTTGTGAGTTTATAGGGGAATAGGGTGGGAAGTAATTTAATTATAGTAAATTCATTAATAATTTTTAGGTATTATTAATTAATTTTAATTACATTTTGCGTTTTAGTTCTGTAGCAGGTTGTGGGTTTATAGGGGAATAGGGTGGGAAGTATTTTAATTGTAATTAAGTAATTATTTATTTTTATTTATTGGTATTGTTAATTAATTTATTGTTAATTAATTATTAATTGGTAATTAATTTTTATTCATGTATTAATTGATAATTATATTAAGTGTATTAATTTATTATTGGAGTGGGTTGTGAGTTCATAGGGAAATAGGGTGGGAAGTAATTTAATTCTAATTAAGTAATTATTATTTTTATTTTTGGGTATTGATAATTAAATTATTGTTAATAAATTATTATTTGGTAATTAATTTTAAATAAATATTATTTTTGGTATTGTAAATTAATTTATTGTTTAATAATTATTAATTGGTCATTAATTTTTATTAATTAATATTTATTGGTATTTATCATTAATTTTTTGTTAATTAATTATTAATTGGTAATTACTTTTTAATAATTATTATTTTTTAGTATAGGGAAATAATTTATTGTTAATTACTTTTTATTTGGTAATGTATTTTTAAAATTATTATTTATTGGTATTTATAATTAATTTATTGTTAATTAATTATTAATTGGTAATTATTTTTTATTAATTATTTATTAGTGTTGGTAATTAATTTATTGTTATTTAATAATTAAATCATTATTTATTTATAAAAAATAATTTAATTATAAGTATGTTCATTTTAACCCTCTGCTATCCAACACTTTCCCTACTGTGGCACTCACTGGAGTGAGCATAGTTATTTTTACCCCTCCGCAATCCAATACTTTCCCTACTGTTGCACTCTCTGGAGTGGGAATAGTAAATTTAACCCCTACCCTATGCAACACTTTCCCTACTGTTGCACTCTTTGGAGTGGGAATAGTAAATTTAACCCCTACGCTATCCAACACTTTCTCTACTGTTGCACTCCCTGGAGTGGAAATAGTAATTTTTACCCCTACGCTATCCAACAATTTCCCTACTGTTGCACTCTTTGGAGTGGGAATAGTAAATTTTACCCCTACGCTATCCAACACTTTTCCTACTGTTGCACTCTCTGTAGTGGGAATAGTAAATTTTACCCATACGCTATCCAACATTTTCCCTACTGTTGCACTCTTTGGAGTGGGAATAGTAATTTTTACCCCTACGCTATCCTACACTTTCCCTACTGTTGCACTCACTGGAGTGGGAATAGTAAATTTTACCCCTGCGCTATCCCACACTTTCCCTACTGTTGCACTCACTGGAGTGGGAATAGTAATTTTTACACCTACGCTATCCAACATTTACCCTACTGTTGCACTGTTTGGAGTTGGAATAGTAATTTTATTCCCTCCACTATTTAATATTTTTTGTATTATTTTAGCTAATGTAGTATATAATTAATGTTAAAAATAATTAAAAAAAATTAAATTTGTTACATATATTTATTTAATTTTTATTTATTTTTGTTTTATGTGTATAGATGTATTTATAATTTATAAGATTTTCTTAATTTATGTTATTAAAATAATTATTAAAATATATTAATAAGTGTATATATTATATATTATATGTATATATTAAATGTATTTATTAATTATATATATTTAATTTATAATTTTTAAACATTTTACAATATTTTAACTGTGTTTATTTCAATTATATGTATTATTTACTTTATTTTACATTACTTTTTTAACTAAAAAAACTCGATATTTTTAACAACGATATTTTTTTTCCAATATTTTTGTACTTACCATGATGTAGATAGGATGTCAATATTCTTGACTTCGATATTCTTGCTGCGAAATATTTGTAGGTCGATATTCTGACCTTCGATATTCTGTCAGTGATTCCTGTTTTTGCCAGTAAAAATTTAGGAGATGAATATAGGGCCCAATGAAGACTCGATTCGATGTCTGTTAATTACTACCGGGTCTGAGGCTCACTTAAAGCATTGTGAACTGTCAATATTTTCTCTTTACAAGTGTGAGGTGAAAATCACTGCATGTTAGCAGTGTTCAACTTACTGAGCCATCTTGCAGTTTAGTACGCTCCAAGAGTCGACGTGACTGAATTGGACTTCCTGGTTCCTCAGTAGCCTCTCAATTGCAGGATATCCGCAGCCAGTGCAGGCTGCCAAGAAGGACGCTTTCACCTACGATAATATTCCAGTGGTTTTACAAAGCTTTCAGCGATCTGTAATCAGCAAAGAGACGTATTTTACCTTATCTGTCGCTCTTTGTAGCCTTTGATAATAGAGACTCTTCGAACTAGACACACCTTCTCAGAAAACATTATAAATATTTATTGCAGAATGGAATACTGAAAGTTGTGTATGTCATGGAAAAATATGAAAAATTATTATTTAATTTTTGCACCCCAGCTGCCCTGGATATGAGATAAAGTAAAAGCTGAGATAGTCTGGAATGTAATTAGCATGTGTGACAATACAACATTTAATTAGCGAGCTTCCATAGCTGTCTTTTTCCACTTTCCACTTATTTTCCGTGGATACTGTTTTAAGGAACTATCTGGGGCATATTAGCAAGACCCACGTTAAAATTATCGCCGTTTTAGCGGCAGGAAACTGCCGCTAAAACGGCGATAATGGACTTGCTAATATGGGTTATAGAATTCCAATAGAAGCCCAGGTTAGATGTGCAGGACATCTAACCTGGGCTTCTGTGGAATTCCATGACGCATATTATCAAGCCCATTATCGCCGTTTTAGCGGCAGTTTCCTGCCGCTAAACGGCGATAATTTTAACGTGGGTCTTGCTAATATCCCCCTATCTATTTCTCTGGCCGCTGGGCCAAATAGTACATAATGTCTGCTATTTAACCATCGCACAGCAAAATAGTACAAACACTATTTAGCCAGCTGCTTGCTAAATATCTGAAACACACACAGGATCAATAGTAGAAATGATAGGCTATTTGTCTGGATTCCGCATAAATAGCGTGAAGGAAGTTTGTATTTAGCCGGACATGAATAAACAAGCATTGGCAAAACCAATAGGTCTCGCCTTCTAGAACTATTGGCTTTTTCAATTTTGGGGGAGAAACGCCCCTGCGTCATAGTTCCTTTTTTTTCAGCCATGTTGTACAGCAGTGCTGCTGTACAACATGGGTAAAAAAAAACATTGACAAAGCCAATTGCTGTCGCAGGCGAGAGTTATTGGCTTTGCCAATGCACACAGCCACTTTGTTAGAGTGCACTTCGCTGAAGCAGAAAAGAAAGTGCAGGCAGGGGTTTTCAGCCACATCTGAGATGGAAGCTCAGCTCTGTTACCGGAGCTGCTGAGACGACCCAGAGGTTTATGTTTCACGCCGTGATGCGGCACACTCGATTCCATTTCCTGGTGCAGTTCTATTCCTGTTAACAAAATAAAAGCAAATGGATACGGGTGCTCTAATCCAAAATATGAAACTTTTACTGAACACAAGTTGATTAGGGGCATGGGAAGTGCGAAAAACAGTATTACAGCCTTTTGTGTCAGCATATTTACAATGCTGACATAATCAAGTTATAAATATAGCTAAATTGATTAGCTCTGGTTATGTGAGCAGTGGAAAGGCTTCAGAAATGCTACTTTATTCGAGTTACACACTTGCTGCAAAATGCTATGAAAATTCATACCATTTTCCCCACTTGCTTACACCACAACATTTTATTTCAGAGAGTTCTGTATAACACTGCATAGGACAAAGCTGCTGCTTCAGAAAACTAAGGAGCTCATTACGATGGCGTAACGATCGCCGGGCCGGTGGTGGTGACCGTTACGCCATCGTAACGTGAAATACCCCCGCCATATTATGATGGCAGTGGGTATCGCGACGGACGCAAAGTCCATCCAGTTTTCCGATGGTCGGCAATCATTACGATTGCCGGCCGGGCGGAGCTGGGCCACTAATATGGTGGGGGTGCCTAGCAGGCACCGCCAGCCATATTAGGATGTGGGTGGTTGACAGGCCTTTCCATGGCGGCGATGCTGCCATGGAAAGGCGGGCGGGGATTGGTCTTGGGGGCCCGTTGCGGGCCCCATGGGGGGCATAGGGGGTGTACTTGGGGGGTACCCATGGTACCCCCCTGCAGTTCCCTGCACCAAGTGGCAGGCACCACGTGGTGCCTGCCACGTGGTGCACGGAAATGCTGTGCATGCTCTTTTACCATTGCGGACGGTGCTGCAGCCAGCAGCACCGTCCGCAATGGTAAAAGGACAGAATGCGCCTGCCAGTATGGCGGGCGCATCCTAATTGGGCCGGTGGGACCGCCGCACGTCTGGTGGTCGGTCCCATCGCCGTTATGATGGCGGGCGCACTGATGTCCGCTATGGAACTAAAACGCAAAATTTACTTAAAATAAAATTAATAACTTCTAAAAATGTAATACATATATTAAAAAACAAATGCAATACTTAGACAAAAAAGAACACATACATTTAAAATACATACTAAAATACATAACACTAACTAAAAAAATGATATTTTTAACAACTATATTTTTGCAAACGATATTAATGACTTCGATATTTTTTAAAACGATATTAATGACTTGGATATTGTTAAAAACGATATTACTTACCTTAGACTCGATATTCTTTACCAAGATATTCTGACAGTTGATATTTTTGTATCCCAATATTTTGCACTCGATATTAGTGCAAGTCGACAATAAAAACTCGATATTCTGATTGTTTACCGGTTAAGAGTAGAGCTTAGCAGAATTTGGGGATTGATATTGTATTCCTCTGCTGATCCTAAGGGTGTGACATAGGTAAAGGGTAGGACAGTGAGCACCCCCTTTAGGAGTCAAATTTCCTTTGATTATTTAGAAAACAAAGCAGAGGTGCTGGGCATATTACTGCTCTGAAGCGGTGTGTAAAAACCTGTCACATGCATCAAGGTGCACAACACGTGCCCCTAAGGTTCAACAATTAAGTAAACTTATTCATCACTCGAAGTTGTCCAGAATTGCACCGCCAGGCTGCTGCTTGGTACTCCTAGAACTCAATCGGCCAAGCCGTGTCGGAAGACCTTACACTGGCTGCCCAGTCTGGAGAGGATTACATTTAAATCCCTCTGCATAGCCCATAAGACTCTTATGGGCAAAGGCCTCTCCATATACAAGTCCCTTATCACCTTTTATCGCCCTAGGAAACCCCTCCGATCTGCGAGCCTGAGCTTGGCCGTTATCCCAAAAATCCAAAGGATGCAAAGCGGGGATAGCTCCTTTTCCTACAGCATAGCCAAGCTTTGGAATACCCTCCCCCTGCATCTGCGCTCAGAGACCCACCATCTTACCTTCCGAAAGCACTTGAAAACATGGCTGTTCCAGAACACTAACCTGTAAGCCTCCTTCCCTCTTCTGTTCTGCCACCAGCGCTGGGATGCCTTAGGGTAGCCATGCGCTTAAGAAGTGTTAATTAATAATTATAATAATAATAATCAATGATGCTATGCAATTATATTGCAATTTATTTCAATTTGTTATCTTTTTGTTATTCGCAATCAATATTTCTGAATGTTGCAACTCTAAATCATACAATGATCTTGACACATTTTTCTCATTACATTGCATTACAAACAAATGATCTTCATGAAATATTCAATGCCGTGTTCCCAATGCATTTCGGGAAAGTCCCTTCATCAGGGGAATTCTAAAATTAACAAATAATACATATGTTTGAGCATGTACAGAAAAAAAGAAGTTTTGAGAACATAACAGGCTCTCTTATCCCATATAGGTTTATGAGAATACTTGATGTGGGTATTCAAAATTAACAGTGACTGTAAAGTGATTGCCATTACTCCTAAAGTACTCCTAACACTACTAGATGTTGTGCGCTCATAAGAGAGTTCAAATGTGTCGGAGTAACCATGCTTTGTACGTTAACCATAGCATGCAACTCTGCCAGGGTAAGGCTGTACATGGTCTAAGGATGCTGTAAAGGTTCTGTAGATCACATGTATGCACTCACACCCATCCCACCGAAGAATCCGCATACACTATCAAGCAAATATTACTTTATTACTTTCTCCTGTGCCATTGGTCGGTGCGTCCACCTGTTACCTCAAGTATTTAGAAGGGAAACAAATGTAATGTCAATTGTTTGTTTTCAAAATTAATAATCACGACTGTCCCTATTATACTACTGATGTTGTTCATTGAAGAGGTTAGCACTTAGATATTTTTTCTTACACTATGGGGCCGATTCCGATTCCGGTCGTAAACCGTACTGACCGACTCGGACCTGAAATGGAGACCGACCGACACGGACCTGCGCCGTACGACCCACGCAGTACGATGCCTTGTGTGTGAATTACAACCCACCCGCACGGAACACAAGCCGCACGCCCGACCCGTTCGGAAATCATTGATTCGCCCGTAAATTGACCGTGAATCGAACCGACCGACACGCATTAGGAATTGACGCGAGCGAAACGTACCCGCGATGCACGAGCCACATAGTACGATGCAATACGTGTGAAACGCGACCGACTCGCACGGAGCACGAGCATGAAAAGCGAGACGTACAGCAAATAGTGACTAGCAAACAATAGAGCCCTTCACGTCCGAGGCGTACACCAACGTCAAAACACAGCAGATTGTCAGTGTGACCGACTCGGATCACCCTGCGTGAGCCACAGGCAGCGTCTGACCCGGTCAAACGAACGTCTCCATCATGCACAACACAAGCAAAGGAAATAAGGCAAAATAATTTTTAAAAAAACAATGACACAGCCAATTTATAAAATAAAATAAAAAAAGGAACAAAGACACACCCACAACTCCAACTATATAAAGGCCAGAAATCCCTACCATGATCCTTTGCAAACTACAGGCATAGGACAGCAGACAACCCCACCACACTGCAGAGACACACCACAACACACACAAAACACAACAACTGCACCATTTGCACTACTCAAAAACCAAATCACATATTCACTGACAAACTTACACCCACCACACTCACTTACACCCTCACACACACACATCAATCACCACAACCACCCAGCACCATGCCCCCCAAGAAGAATCCAAAGTTCACAGATAGTGAGTTGGAAGTCATGATAGACGAAATACTCAGGGTAGAGACACAGTTGTTTGGCACATTGGTCCAACAGACCCCCATGTCACAGAAAACCAAGATGTGGGAGAGGATTGTCGACAAGGTTAACGCACAAGCTCCTTGTCGGCGCACAAAGGACGACATACAGAACAGGTACTATGATGTGCGCAGGAGGGTCAAGAAGCTCATCAACAGGGACCACGCCTTGAGCAGAGACACTGGCGGTGGCCCTCCTGCCAGACCAACGCACTTCAGGACCTGGGAGGAGAAGGTGCGGGCCATCCTACCACCGGAGGGTATCCATGGATTAACAGGAATACCAGAGCCTGGTGAGTACACAAACAATATACTCAATTTTGTGCAGCAATACACATATATCACTCTCAAGGGGACTGTTAAACCAATTCGTGCCAGCAAAGCCATAGCAACATAAAGGCAAGTCTCTTGTGATGTGTATGCCAGTTACCCAAACACAATACCTGCCATCCCACAATAAAATGGAACTACGACATAACATGTACAAACCTAATGACAAATACTGCAAGGCATTAGCATAAATCCACAACAAACACAGTCATCCATTTCGCCAACAATGTCACACCACCTCACAGGAAAGCTCAGTCAAAATGAAGGAAGGTTGGGCTGCTGGGAATGTGCATGTAGCAGAAAGCATGATGGGAGTTGCAGTCACAGCCAACAGTACCCCCCCTGTCCCAGCAAGCTCACACTGAACCATACTCACCTCACAGGGAGTTCAAAAGCACTGCCAAGATGGCTGACACTAGGCCCTGCTGTGGGGAGCTCAAGGCCCTGCTGGGACTTGGGCTCAAACAAACAACAGGACACCAGTGCCTGACAGCCTGAAAGGTAACTCGCACTCCCTGCAATGGAAGCATGCTGCATGGTGGGATAACTGGACTGGGGGAGGAGTACTGCCTGCTCTGACCACATCTACCAGCAGGTACTTGCACACACACACCCCTTAACACAAACGCAACACAACCCACCTGGTATAATTCATTCCCTCAGAATCCATTTAAATATCCCACAAAGATTAAACACACTGGGTTCTGCAGTGTGAAGCACATGGGCTTGTTGGTACTTTTGTGCAAACAAACACCAGGACAACACTGCCTGTCAACTTGTCAGCACAGGCACACCACCACATAGGGAAAAAGCTTCACAGGAAGTAAGGTCAGGTATTGTGGGAAGGTGGGTGTAGCCAAAAGCATGATGGGAGTTGAAGTCACAGCCAACAGTCCCCACCCACATGTCCCAGCAAGCTCACACTGAACCATGCTCACCTCACAGGGAGTGCAAAAGCACTGCCAAGATGGCTAACACTAGGCCCTGCTGTGGGGAGCACAAGGCCCTGCTGGGACCTGGGCTCAGACAAACAACAGGACACCAGTGCCTGACAGCCTGAAAGGTAACTCATATTCCCTGCAATGGAAGCATGCTGCATGGTGGGATAACTGGACTGGGAGAAGAGTACTGCCTGCTCTGACCACATCTACCAGCAGGTACTTGCACACACACACCCCTTAACACAAACGCAACACAACCCACCTGGTATAATGCATTCCCTCCGAATCCATTTAAATATCCCACAAAGATTAAACACACTGGGTTCTGCAGTGTGAAGCACATGGGCTTGTTGGTACTTTTGTGCAAACAAACACCAGGACAACACTGCCTGCCAACTTGTCAGCACAGGCACACCACCACATAGGGAAAAAGCTTCACAGGAAGTAAGGTCAGGTATTGTGGGAAGGTGGGTGTAGCCAAAAGCATGATGGGAGTTGAAGTCATAGCCAACAGTCCCCACCCACATGTCCCAGCAAGCTCACACTGAACCATGCTCACCTCACAGGGAGTGCAAAAACACTGCCAAGATGGCTGACACTAGGCCCTGCTGTGGGGAGCACAAGGCCCTGCTGGGACTTGGGCTCAAACAAACAACAGGACACCAGTGCCTGACAGCCTGAAAGGTAACTCACACTCCCTGCAATGGAAGCATGCTGCATGGTGGGATAACTAGACTGGGGGAGGAGTACTGCCTGCTCTGACCACATCTACCAGCAGGTACTTGCACACACAAGCCCCTTAACACAAACGCAACACAACCCACCTGGTATATGCATTCCCTCAGAATCCATTTAAATATCCCACAAAGATTAAACACACTGGGTTCTGCAGAGTGAAGCACATGGGCTTGTTGGTACTTTTGTGCAAACAAACACCAGGACAACACTGCCTGCCAACTTGTCAGCACAGGCACACCACCACATAGGGAAAAAGCTTCACAGGAAGTAAGGTCAGGTATTGTGGGAAGGTGGGTGTAGCCAAAAGCATGATGGGAGTTGAAGTCACAGCCAACAGTCCCCACCCACATGTCCCAGCAAGCTCACACTGAACCATGCTCACCTCACAGGGAGTGCAAAAGCACTGCCAAGATGGCTGACACTAGGCCCTGCTGTGGGGAGCACAAGGCCCTGCTGGGACTTGGGCTCAGACAAACAACAGGACACCAGTGCCTGACAGCCTGAAAGGTAACTCACACTCCCTACAATGGAAGCATGCTGCATGGTGGGATAACTGGACTGGGGGAGGAGTACTGCCTGCTCTGACCACATCTACCAGCAGGTACTTGCACACACACACCCCTCCCACCAATACCAAAATACACACCTAGAATTATGCTCCACAAGAGAGTGAGTGAAAAGTCTCTACCAAGACCACAGACAATGGCCTCTGCTGTGGGGAACACTAGGCCCTGCTGGGACTTGTGCTCAAACAAACAACAGGAAACTACTGACTGACAGCCTGAAAGTAAATTGTGACTCCCTGCAATGGAAGCATGCCACATGGGGGATTACCTGGCCACTGTGGGTGAAGGAGGTCCTACAATGACTCCAAATGCCATCAATGCCGCATCAAAACACACCTTCTCTGCTCGAACAAATTGCACCCTGGGACCAGTCACTCCAAAAGTAAATGCCTTGGCAAGATGTCAGACACATGGTCCAGATGTATGAATTGGCTGCAAGTCACACCTACTCACTGGCCAACTCAAACACATTTAGACTCACAGCCATTGGAACAATAGGTATCCTCCCACTGTCTGGAGATTCAGTGTCCCTGGGGTGTCCCCTGACCTGCCTGTGAAGGTGTGTTTTGGAGATAACAATTGGGGAGATGCAGACATAGTACATAGCGCCAAGTACACACAATGTCACATATATATCATTGACAGTAGACACCTGACAGTGACTAGAATGGACACACACATATAGCTGACACTGTAGCATGGTGTCATACACAAAATGTGCAGTTGCAAGCTGCATGTCAATACCACATCGGTCTGCGTTGTACGCATCATTCACACAACACATCACTCACTGTCATGGACAATCCAAACACAATGACTATCCTGTACTGCATCGGATGACGCATGCAACTCACAGCAGCAGAACTGTAACACACACACCTCTGCCCATCACTGTCATGAGCATGGAAAAGAAAGAGTGCCGCTGTGCCCAATCCCTCTCACTGTGGAGGAAATAGACAAGATAAAAGACGTTAGCACTGACAAAACTCTGCACCAACATCAGTAGGCACGGTAACACCATGACTTGTTTGTAATGAGATGTGAACTAGGAACACAGATAACCAGAAAGTATCTCACATTGGATCACAGGCATACCGGACTGTGACCATGTTGCACAGACCCACCAATATGACGCACAGTGCAATGCAACAAATTCCACCACACATGCACCAAGCTTGATACATACCCTAAGTGAAATTGTACGTATGTCATCGTCATAGCACAAATGTGGACAGGGATGATACAGCTGTGATGGAACCTGAGTAGCAATGGACATGTACAGACAATTGATCAATACATGAGCTGGTCATGCACACAGCTTGAGGTGCACATCAAAATGCTTCAGGTTGCCATGACAAAGTGCTCCAACAATATCAACCTCAATCTGTCACAACTTTTGGCAATGCAATGTACAGACTCTCATCATGATGTCCAGTGGCAAATGTAATGTGTGTGAAACGTTGATGTTGGTAGAAACATAACATACATTGTGTGTCTCCTCCAAACACAGGGGATGCTGGGGACACAGCATGACCTGAAGAAGAGTCCCAGTCCCAGACTCTGGCGGACCCTGAGCTCACAGGTGTGGATCAGTCCCTGTCCTCTTCGGACGACGACCCTGAACAACCTGGCACCTCCGGTGTGACTCATCGTGCAGCCCCAGCAGCAGTAACATCAGCACCCCCTGCAACCACACCTGCCACATCTGATACCACACCCAGTAGCCCTGCTGACACGGACAGGCCGAGGCCACTGAACAACGGAACAGGTACACAGGGCACCCTGGAATCAAGGGACAACACCACCGTCGCAAACACTCAAGTGGTCCCAGTGTTGCCTGTGCCGGCCACGGCAGCTCCTGCCCGTGTGGGTAGGGGTGGTGGGAGGGTGGGCAGGCAGAGGACATGGCCTGCAGAGGGGGCTGGACTGCATGATGAGCCACACCTGGGACGCATCATAGATGCCTACCAGGAAAGCACCGGAGGATTTGGACAGGTAGTGGGGATCCTCAAGGACATCAAAGAACAGCATGCAGCACATCATGCCCGCTTGGCCTCCCACATGTCCCGGATGGAGTCCAAGTGGGACAAATTGGATGAACTAACAGCGGTGCATAGGGACATACTGACCTGCCTCCGCCAGATCAGCACCAACATGTCCACACCTCCCTGTGCGCCCACAACATCTGTTGCCTCAACATCCGCAACTGCCACAGGGAGGGAGGAGGACTCTGGCGGAGAGTCCTCTGCACCGCAGCTGCCTGCACATGAGGGTCCCCGAGAAAGAAGAGGGGTCGTCCAAAGAAGGGGAATTGAGACGCTGATGGCCATGCATATCCCCCAGGAACTCAACACCTGTTCTGTATGTCGTCCCTTGTGTGCAAACCAATTAACCTTGTCGACTGACACACAAATCTCCCACTTGACATGGAGGGTCAAAGCTGTGACAATGCAGCTAATGACTGTGGATTCTACTCTGGACATTTCATCTCTTAAGACTACCAACTCACCTGTGAACTTTGGATTACCCTCACATTGTACAGTACTTCAAAATCCGTTCTCCATCCTTACACATGTCTGTAAATAAAATCACATTCACACAATACTTGCCTCTGTCATGATTTATACTTTGTCTGTGTCATGGCGATGATGATCTGATAAGGAACACTGTGCATGCAAACTACCACAGCAATGTGAACACCATAATGTGAGTCATGGTAATGTGACACATATGAGGGAGACACACCACTAGGGCAACACAAGACATACTCACCATGTCCAGCTAACTCATCCTCATAAGTGATGTCAACAGGAAATACAGTGGAATGCACATACACCACACCCATCCTGGGTCAGTGGCAAGCATTCCACAGGTACAGGATGCTAATGACTGTCTGATGTGTAGATACACACGGAGCACATCCCAAAGTGAAGCACAGGTTTATTACAGATTCACAACGTGAAAAGCCCACAACTGATGCAAGTTAACCTCACGTAACAGTGAGCAGACATTAAACAAGTTTTAAACAAGTAAAGGCCAGGGGTGTGTCACATCACTGTTTGGGACAACAACTACTTGCACTCTGGAACAAGGATCTGGGTTTTGGGGTTCAGATCTCACCATACAGCAGCCAAAGTACCCTGTGAAGGACAGACAGAAAACACAATCAAAAACCTTTACTTACAGCATACAACAACAATATACATGCCCACAAATGTAACAAAACTACGTACACACTGGGGGAAACATGGCACCCGCTAGCTGAGCGGTAGTGCACGTCCCAATCAGCGCTCTCCCTCTCCCGGTTTGGCGGCGCTTCTGATGTGTGTCTGAGCCTCGCAGTGCTGCGCTACCTTCGTTCTTCAGCGCGGATCCCTTTTTGGAGCCTTTTCTCTCCCCATGTGTGTCGGAAGCTCCGTGGAGCTACTGGGTTCCTCGCGCCTCCTCCTCCTGCCACCCTGGACCGGTGCCGCCCTGGAGCTGAGACGCGGTCGCAGAGCTGCGGCCCGCGGTCTCCTCCGGGGGAATAGCGGCAGTGTCAGAACAAGCGCTGCCGGGGAAATTAGTACATTTTTTCCTGGTGTGGCTGGCAGGAAGGGTTGCAGCCCCACAGGCAGAGCTGACATCGACTCGGAGGTTGAAAACAACGAGGAGGTTGATGGTGGCGGCAGCAGTGGCAAAGGTGGTAAGAACGAGACGTCCTCTTTACAAGAGGCGTCTCGTATAGTTGTGCAGGAGCAGGAGCAGGTGTTAAAGGCAGACTCCCCCCTATTAAATTTCAGCACGAGTAAGAAAGGGGGTAGGAGGAAGGGGAAGCGTGTGAAATACACACCCATACAAACTTTACAGATAGGCACTCTTGGGGGTCAGGACAAAGAGCAGGGCACCCCGAAAGCTGTAGCAGCCATAACAGATACATCAGAGTCATTAATACCAGGAGATCTACAACAGGAGGTATCTCAGGTCGGCCACAACACTGCTTTTCAGAACTACCAGGTAAAGGGGAGGAGCATAAAGGGGCTTAGAAGTAAAGGTTCCATTAAAGTACCCTCTAAACTTAGCACTGTTAAAGTTACTCCATCTTTACGTTCAGCGTAAATACTAGCGCCACCACTCCTGAGATTCCTAGCCCCCCCTCTGTACTACCCTTAGTACCCAGGTCCTTTGAAGTCCTTGGGATAACAACGGAACAGCAGATTAGGCAACAGGGCCAGACTGAAAGTGGGGGAGAAGAGACTTCAGTTAAGAATTCGATAGAAGGCCTCTTCGCTTCTTTAAAAGAAGACATAAAACAAGGTTTTGCAGTGTCAGCAGATAATCAGACTGAGATCACAGCGGCCTGTGAAACTCTGGAAAAAAAAGGTTGACCTATTGAATTCAAGGACTGAATCCTTGGAGAATTCGGTTGAGGAGCTTAAGGCAAATCTGGGGTCTGCAGAGAAAAAAATGCAAACTCTACGTAGAGATGGGGACGCCATACGGGATAGAATGGAGACACTCGAGAACAATTCCCGAAGAAACAATCTTCGTCTCTTGAAGATTCCAGAGGGCAAGGAAGGGGCAGACATTAAGACCTTCGTTGTTGCATTGCTTAGGGACTCTCTAAATCTTGAGGAATCGGTGGGCTTTCTGGAGAAGGATATTCAGAGGATACACAGAGACCCTTTTCGCCTTAATCCTAGTAGATCTAAACCTAGGAAGATCCTCATTAACTTTCTAACTTATGCAGTCAAGGAGAAGATCTTGAATTTGGCCTTGAAGGCTAAATCTTTAAAAGGCCCTGACTTCTCCTTTGAGGTGCGTTCGGATCTATCGAAAGTTACACTGGAGCGCCAGTGGGAATTGGGCCAAAGGATGGACAAATTTAGGAAGGCGGGTGCTACAGTGCAACTGAAATTTCCCGCTTTTTAAAAATTATGTTCAATAATAAGATGTATAACATCAGATCTCCATATGAGGCAGACAGAGCTATTGGAATCCCTAAGTAATACACCTCCCGGGAAGGAATGAGTTTGACTGGGTAGGGTTGATCCGAGATGAGCGGAGGCCTGACCATGTGGAGATTGAGGCTTGTTGAATCCTTCCACCTAATCCCTCTCTACCCCCTAATTTGTTAATTTGTTACTTTGTCTTTATATGTGTGATGGTTGATGCTTTATGATGCTCTATGAGGGTAGTATTCAGCCAAATGAAGGGTAGAAAGGAGGTAAGCAAAATATGAGAAGAGAAAAAATAATAAAAAAAAAAAGAGAAAGAAGAAGAGGAAAAGTACATTTGAATATACACAATAAGGTGGGATGGTTTATGGTTTTTTATATTTTCTTTAACACATCGGCACAGACACAACACAACATAGAGGTAAGGGGTGGGTAGAGCGGCTGCAGGACGTAAACCTGGTCATTCATCAGACCAGAGTAATTGGGGATGGGTTTCCCAAAGGGTGGGTGGGGTTAGGAGGGGGGGGCACAGGGGGCTTAAAGGCAAAAATTCCTCATTTACCAATACCCTATCAGTACTACTTATGCCAAAAGTTTAGTAGGGTGGTCAGAGAAGGAGTCTTGGAGGGCGTGTGGGTTCAGAGAGGGCTAGAACTAGGTGGCGGGTGGCGGATGATCAGCAGCTCAGTTGTGGAAGTGAAGGAAGAACCATCATGACCTCACTCCAGCTTCTGTCCTGGAATGTCAATGGCCTGCGCACGAAGGGTAGAAGAGCTAGAATTTTACAATATTTACGAGACTCTCTCCGGCGCAGGTCATTGCCATCCAGGAAACTCATCTTCTGAAATCAGAAACTAAAGAAATTTTAAAAAATCAGAAATGGGTAGATCTTTTTATCTGTACTGATCAGACGGCAAATATTAGAGGGGTGCTGTTTCTATTCAAAAAACAAGCCAAAGCCCAACTATTGGATTATAGGGAAGATCAAAGTGGTAGATGGCTTATTTTGAGGATATCTTTAGGAGGTATATTTCTTTGTCTAGTGGGTTACTACGGTCCGAAACAGGACGATCCCTCTTGTCTAAATACCATTCGACGCCACCTCATTGATTTCCCAGATCCTGTTATTTGGATGGGCGATTTTAACATAGTGTTGAACCCTAAGCTTGACAAATCGCCAAATTCTAGGGCAGTAGTCCTTTCTAAATCTCGGCAGCTGCTTTTGACAATAATGGACCAGATTGGTCTTTCTGATATATGGAGGGAACGGGCGGGGGGTCAATTGGGAGTTTCTTTCAGAAACTTGAAATATAAACATAAGTCTAGAATCGACTATGCCTTGATCAGTTTCAATCTTAAGGATCTAGTGAAAGATATTGAATACTTGCCGTCACATCTTTCGTACCATTCGGCAATCCTTTTAAGCTTAAATTTTACACAGCAACAGCAGTTTAGTTCTTGGTCTTTCGATCGAACCATTTTGCTGGAGGAAGACGAAGTTAACTTTCTCCTTTTTGAGACTAGATATTTTGTGGAAGTGAATTTAGACACTTCCAGTATTTCTGTTGTCTGGGACTCTCTGAAAGCTTACTGGAGAGGCTGTATTACCAACAGAGCTACCTTCAGAAAACGGAAATTTAGAGAAACTACTATGGGCCTAGAGGCAGAAATGAAGGAAATAGAGAATAAATTGAATACTCAAATAGGAATCGATCCAAAAGAACAGTTGGAAAAAATAGACTTGCTTAAAAAACAGTTGGAGGGTATCCTCCAAGAGAGAATTTCTCGTAGATGGGAGGCAAGTAAAATCTCACATTTCGAATTTGGCGAAGGGGCTGGAAAATTACTTGCCTGGAAAGTAAAATCAGACCAGATCCGTAATCACATAAAAGAGATTAAGGTAGGAGACAAGTTATCATCTCGCTCCTTCAGTCTAGATATTGGGATGGCTTTTCGCCATTTCTTTCAAGACATATATAATGAATCAATCACTGATGATAGCGATAAAAAGGAAAAGGTGGTTGGAGAAGGTCATTCTACCGTCCATCTCGGATGATCAAAAATTAGATCTAGATCAAGAAATAACAGAAGAGGAAGTGAGAAGGGTAATTGACCAGTCAAAAAGAGGGAAGGCGGCCGGCCCAGATGGGCTTCCGGGGGAGTTATATCGTTCCCTTAAAGAGATCATTATTCCAGTACTCGTCAAAGTTTATAACAGCATACTTTTGAAGGGAGAAAATCCACCTAGCTCATGGAGTGAGGCTACGGTCGTACTGATCTTGAAACCTGGTAAAGACCCGACTAACTGTGGGTCTTATCGCCCAATTTCACTCCTCAATAATGATTATAAATTTTTCGCGGCTATATTGTCAAACAGGCTGGGGGGGTGGTTGATAATATTATTCATCTAGATCAAAGGGCTTTGTCAAAGGGCGCCAATTAGCAGATTTTACTTATGACTTAGTAGGCGCAATAGATATTGCCTCTACTTTTACACTCCCTCTGGCCATTTTAACCCTCGATGCAACTAAAGCCTTCGACAGGGTAAATTGGGCATACCTGTCTGAGGTAATGAAAAAATTCAATCTGGGGGATAAATTCTGCCGCGCCATAAGACTGTTATATAAGGCCCCAACAGCTAGACTACTAGTTAATGGAATGTTGACTGATATATTTAAAATCACCAGGGGGACGATACAGGGCTGCCCGCTCTCTCCGCTGCTTTTTAACCTGTATATTGAACCATTCGCACAGATACTCAGGGAAGACAATAACATCACTTCTTTTAAATTTGGAGAGTGGGACAGCGGGTGGCCCTGTATGCAGATGACATCCTTATCCTAACAGCTGACCTGGATTCAGCCTTTTCTACAGTCATTAAACGTGCGGAGGAATTTGGCCAAGTCTCGGGCTATGAAATTAATGCCAGTAAAACTGAAATCATGGCATGGAATGTAAAAGACACACAACTCCAAATTGGTTCTACTATGCGTTATTTGGGGATTACAATTTTACAGGAGGTTGACAAAATTCCAGAATACAATCTTGATCGCGCCTTTAAGGACTGTCAAAAGCAGATGAAATCGTGGGCTCACCTCCCCTTATCTATCTTGGGGAGGATCAATCTAGTGAAAATGTCAATCTTGCCTAAGATCACTTTTCTTTTCAACACCATCCCGCTGTCTTTTGATAAACAACAGATAGAGAAATGCCAACGTGAGATAAACTCTTTTATTTGGCAGTATAGATCAACTAGGCTGGCTTGGAAGAAGCTTAGGCGGAAGAGGGATAAAGGGGGATTGGCATTACCCGACTTGCAATACTATGCTTGGGCATTTCAGCTCTCACATTCAAGGATGTTGCTGAAAATGCCCACCAGTACAGCGGGAGGTGAGATGTTCAGGGCTATGTTAAGGGGGCAGGGTTACCGGAGGAAGGGTTTATGTTTAAATTTGGTGACCAAAATTTTTAAAAAAAAGTTAAATTAAAGGTTCTCCATTCGATGGTAAAAAACTGGACCACAATAAGAAGAAAAATGGGGCTCAGTTATTTTTCCAGATTAGCACCACTGTGGGACTCCCCAGGCACACCCGCATGCTTTCAGGACAGTTTGATTAAACCAGTGAGAGACTCTGGATCACAACGTGGGGGGATTTGATGAATGGGGGTTCCCTACTCCCTTGGGAAGATCTACGAGAGAGAGTGGGGTCTGGCCTTTCCAGATTTAAGTACATTCAGATTAAAAGCTGGGCCCAGGCCCAGCTTAGCCATAATATAGTTTTTGGGAAGACCAGTAAATTGGAAGAACAACTAGTGGTGAGGCCGGTGGGTAAAAAGGAGGTCTCAGTGTGGTATTGGGCAATAGAGGAGGAAATCGATGGCGTTTTTAAACTACCAGAAGAGCTATGGGGAGAGTTGATGGAGGTTCAGTGTGATTCGGTCTGGATGGATTCATTTAGTATCCTGCACAGAATAGTTAAACCTGCCTGGTTGAAGCGAAACCATCTGTTCACGGCCCATAGAGCGTACCTTTCCCCACTTAAGTTATCGAAATTTCAGATAGGGAAAGTCTGTAACAAATGTGGGTTGCCTGAAGCATCTGATGTGCATATGTTTATGGATTGCCCCGCTATTTGCCCCTTCTGGGAACATGTGAAGAAGACTCTTGAGTCCATCCTGAAGATATCATTGGATATCAGTCTGCCGCTAATCATCTTTGGCCTCAATGACCATATTACGGGCCCCGCTAGATCTCTATTGTTTTATGCAATTCTAATGGCTAGGAGACAAATATGCAAGTATTGGGTGAATTCAGTAGCACCATCTCACTCAGAATGGTTGACCTCGTTATATGAAGTATCCAAGATGGACATGGCTAGATCCTGCAGGAAGAATAAGATCTCTTTCTGGGATTTATTGATACAGTGGAGATAGTGAGCCCGGGTTTTTATTTATTTTTTATTTTTTATTTTTCCCAGGTCTTATGATTTTGCCTTTCTTGGTTACTCCTTGGACCTTTGTTTGGGTTCCCCAGGTCACCGATATGGTCCGTCAGGTCTATAAAGACCAAGGTGGAGTAAAAAACCTATCCTCACCCCTTGACATTCCTCCAGTCTACTGAACGTATCCTGGTCTGACTTTTTTGATCTATCAAAGTCTCCTGAACTTGTTCAGTAGGGTTACGAAAGGCGGTTGGCTTCTTTTCAAGAGGGTTAAAGGCGAATGAGGACATAAAAAACAAAAAAAACAAAAAACTACGTACACACAACATATCAATCAGCTAAACACTGTTTGGGAGTACAGACTACCTGAAAGGACACATCACAGCAATCATCCTGACAAGTAGCACACAGTCACACTCAAGCAGCACAAGTGCACCACCAACAGATATCAGGCAAACACAATACTTTGAAGACACATCAGTGTATACTCACATTCATGTGAAGAAGTTGAGGATCAGCTGGCTACGAACATCATCCTCACCCTCATCATCACTGGCATCATGCCCCAGGGCAGGATCCTCCCTGGCTGGCGGATGTTGGTCATCGTCATCTTGGATCAGAGGCAACTCCTTCCTCACTGCCAGGTTGTGTAGCATGCAGCACACTATGAAGATTTTGCACACCTTAGCAGGTGCATATGGGAGGGCCCCTCCTGTCTTGTCCAGGCAGCGGAATCTGCTTTTCAGGAGACCAAATGTCCGCTCGATCAATCTCCTGCTCCGACCATGTGCCTCATTGCAGCGCATCTCCGCCGGTGTCACAGGGTTCCTGAGGGGTTTCAGCAACCACTGCATGTTGGGGTATCCGGAGTCACCTACATAAAGACAATAGCACATCAGATGAGTCTTAAAAGAGGGTGTAAATAAACTTTAGCAAAATCACATAATAGTAAACAGTCAGTACACACCGACAAGCCAGGCACGCTGGTGCTGCATCTGTGACATAATCGTTGGGATGCAACTACTCTGCATGATGTAAGCGTCATGCGCTGAACCTGGGAAACGTGCACAAACATGTGAAATGGTCATGTCGGCCAGACATACCACCAGAGCATTGATTGAGTGGAAATGTTTCCTATTCCGGTAGGTCTGCTCATGTGCCTGTGGTGGTACCAAAGCCACATGTGTCCCATCAAGGGAGCCAATGACATGTGGCATCCTTCCCACGGCATAGAAGTCACCCTTGATGTCAGAGAGTCATTGTGGTGTTGGGAAATGGATGTAGTGGTTGAGGAAATGCAACATCGCCTCCAACACATCTCGTAGCACACGGCTGAACATGGTCTGTGACATCCCACCAGCACTAGCAACTGTGTGTTGGAAGGTACCGGTAGCAAAGAAGTGTAGGGTTGCCATCACCTTCACCTTGGGGGTCAGCGCAGTAGGGTATGTCCGGCCAGGTTGCAAGTGTGGTGCCAACTGCTCTGCCAAATCTTCAATCAGTGGCCTAGTGAAGCGGTACCGTCGCATGCAGTCACGTTCAACCATGGTGGCAAGGTCAGGGAAGGGTCTGTGGACAGCTGGTCTCCTGCAGTACATAGATGAGCAAAGACAGTTTGTCAGTTCCCCTATCTAGGTGCCAGTGTACATGCTAAATAGCACATGAAACAACAGGACACAAAGACATGATGTATGTGCCGTAGTGTATGTGCACACATGTCAGATACATGCCCATCATCTGAAATCTCAGCTCTACAGGTCCACACGACAAGGTCCATGTTGTGCTGTGACCAATCTATGGGCTCTGCCACAGTACATCAGTATGAGTGTCACATACCAGACACACACCACAGTCTCTAGTGAGGACAGATGTCTACCACACATCACAGGTTTTTGACAGACACACACAGGGACCTTGTGTTGCCACAAGGACACCATCATGATGTAGCGTCTACACACCACAACGCACACATGACACACACATGAAGTGTAGGGTGACCAGACGTCCCGGTTTTCCACGGACGGTCCCCGTTTTTGGAGAAGTGTCCCCGTGTCCCAACACTTTTCTCCAAGTGAATCAAATGTTCCGGTTTTCTAACAGTGTCCGGGTTAAACACAGAAATGTCCAGGTTTTTCATTATTGTTCCGGTTGATTGCACTGCTTACTGTGTGATGTCACTTAGGTGAGTGCTGTAAAGGCTGCACGCCACTAGAGGTAGTTACTTTTGAGCCACCAAGCAGGACTATTGGTAAAAATACGCTTTTCAGAAATTGACTATTCGCCGATTTCCCATCACTGTGTTGTGGAATAACAAACTGCAGTGTTACAAAAGAAACCCGAACCAGCCAGGCTTTCTTTCCTAAAATCAAATAATAAACGCACTTCTAAAACAAAAGACCACAACCCCTTAATGACAACGCATCTTTTTCACATAACAGTCCTTGTTTACTAAAGTACATGGCGCTGTGGTGAAAAAACTAAAAAAAATAAAACGTACAGGGGTGTAACGCAGGCCCCTGCGGAGCAAAAGTGGTTGGGGCAACACTTCGAGGGGTCCCTAGCCCTTGAGGGCCCCCCTTTCGGCCCAATGCCAATTAATATCTCTGAGAAATGCAGTGGTAGCTGGTGATGTTTTAAAGTGGGGCATAAATGTCGTTCTTGAATGCCATGTGGCGAGTGATCCCAATTCTTACAATTCTGGAGACCAAAACAGTGATCCTTGCAGCAGGGACTGTAACCCAGTGAACTACCTTAACAAAAATAATGAGGTTCCAATCCAAACGTTTCTTAAAGTAACCAGCCGCACGCCACTGCCGTGCTGCTGCTCAGCCCTGGGCCCTTGTCAGCACATCTGAGCAGCAACAGATGGGGATTTAGTGAAACACGGTTTGCAGGCGCTGTGTCCTCCAGACTTTGTATTAAGTAGAGAATGGCTTTTTTGGGAGGATGTTATTGAGGTTGTTGGAGACGATACAAGATCGTGTTTATCCAGTTGGTATGACCATCTTTAAATTACACAGGTACATTTACCTACAATTTTAGTCACAGGAGACAAAGTCATGCAGTGATATTCACTCAATAGCTGAGGCCACGTTCAAACTCAAATTCCCAAGTTGCATTGTCGGCAGCTTAGCCGCTGAATCAAAGCTCCTGCCAATTATGTCACTTTGCATATTGCAGCAGCACCTATAGACTGTACACTCTGTTTTTTTTTTTGTTTTAGTGGTGATGTTTTAGTGGTGATGTGTTTTTTTCCTAAAAAAATGGTAGTTCTTGTTAGATGAGAGAACACCAGAGGAACGAGATTTGACTTAGAATCCTTTAATATTTCAATTTCTTGGCTCTGGATGTTTGAAATTCCCTATGGCTTGGTGGGAAGGGTTAGATGCATCTCTCCACCCCAGATTACCGACACTCATATATATTACTTCAGTTCCACTCCAAATAGCAGACCACAGACACTCGCAGATCACATCTGGTCTCCTGAGTCCTCAGTCACTTTCAATTCCTCATTAATTAAACAACTCACACTGAATATTGTATTGTAGTAGCTACTATGTAGTGCTTCACACACCTTGCGAGGAGCTATGAAACTCAACAACTCCTACAAATACAACATCCTCTACCTAGGTTACCATATTCTTACTGCTTCAGCACCTCGTCACGGTATAAAGCGCTATAAAAATGAAACTATGATGCAATACTACCTCCTACCCACATCTTCCTCTACACCGTTGGTACTCATAGTACGGCCCACGGGCCGCAGCGGCCCGGCAGGCCTTTCTTGGTGGCCCACGGACCTTTCAGGTAATGTACCCATGGCCCCCCAGAGAGAGAGTGGAGAGAGGGAGAGTGGAGAGGGAGAGTGGAGAGAGGGAGAGTGGAGAGAGGGAGAAAAAGTGGAGAGAGAGAGAGTGGAGATAGAGGGAGGGGAAACTGAGACAGACTGACTGAGACTGACTGACAGACTGACTGAGACTGACTGACTGACTGACTGACAGAGATTGACTGACTGAGACTGACTGAGACTGACTGACTGAGACTGACTGACTGAGACAGACTGACTGAGACAGACTGACTAAGACTGCCTGACTGAGACAGACTGACTAAGACTGACTGACTGAGACTGGCTGACTCACTGACTGATACTGACTGACTGAGACTGACTGACTGAGACTGACTGACTGACTGAGACTGGCTGAGACTGCCTGACTGAAACTGACAAACTGACTGACAGACAGACCGACTGACTGAGACTGGCTGACTGAGACTGGCTGACTGTGACTGGCTGACTGTGACTGACTGACTGACTGAGACTGACTGAGACAGACTGACTGACTGAGACTGACTGACTGAGAATGACTGACTGACTGACTGAGACTGACTGGCTGACTGAGAATGACTGACTGAGACTGACTGACTGAGACTGACTGACTGATAATGACTGACTTACTAAGAGAGAGAGAGACAGACTGTAGGCAAGGGTGGTCACCTACTATAGCAAATGTTGAGGCAAAGTCTGTTTCAATGGAATTAATGGTTACTGCCAATAAAAGACCACGGATTTGTTGTCTAATGCTTCATCTCAGTCTGTGGAGGGAGCTGTCATTGTAGTCCTTTTTCTATGTCTATGACAGCTGTCAAATAGTCCTACTTTTATGTCGATGGTTACGGCAAACCGTAGTCCTACTTCTATGTCTATGACCTGTCCCCGTTTTTTGTTTTAAGAATCTGGTCACCCTAATGAAGTGTAAAGGAAAGTGTGTTGAGTCATCCAAATGTGGATGCACACAGCGTTTGCTTAAATACCCCTCACACACCAAAAGGACCCTTGGTGTCATGCTTCATCATCCAGGGGGTCTTCCCGTCCCGCTGCGGGACGGGGCGTGCTACGACCTACGGCTACGCGGGAGCACTGATATTAATAATATTATGTGTAGTGATGGGGTAGTGAAAGGAGGGGTCGAGAAAGGATACGGGTGGGTGATTAAAAAGGACCTGGCCTCATGGACTTAGAAAGAACTTTAATAGGTCATTGAGGCTGGACCTGTTAAAAAAGTGATGCGGAGAGATCCTGCCAATAATGTGCGGATGCTCCTATAGAGTCAACATGTTTCGAAGCAAAGCTTCTTCATCAGGACTAAGAAGATCCCCTCAATATCCACTATGTTGATTAATCCCAAATGGGTGTGCTATATATACAAAAGTGATAAAAATTAGTTAATAAAGAGCATAATTTATGCACTCTATACGATACCTAATAGTATCATGTAAATGTCAATCTGAAGAGAAAGTACAATTAATAGCGCTTTCCCATGCGCAAACGCTCGGATTCTGAAAAGAAATAAAGTTGAAAAGAGACCACAAAGTGACTGTAGCGTGATCTTAGTGTTATCAATACCAGGGTCTATCGGTGTGAAGACCTGTGGACGAAGACAGAGAACATACAAGACACATACATATAACAGAAAACACACACTCTATTTATGTGGCTAGGGTAATTGTTTAAGTTCGTGAGTATATAATGTCATCAATCACTCGAAAATACATACTATGTAATGTAGGAGTTAATACTCCTAAAGCCTCTTGTAACGGGTGGGGAGAAAGTCGCCAAACGTAGTTCTGTTAGAAAAACGGTACAAAGAGATTTAGGAAGTCTCCAAATCCTACTCCCAAAAAAACTGAGAACACACTCTCCAGCAGGTGTGCTTAACAGTGCTGGCGTTGTTAAAATGCCTGCAAAATTATAACGGCTACGCCGTACTTACGTTAAGGTCAACCCAGTCTCGCCTTGAAATAGCACCAACCCGCGGCTCCGTGATGGATAAGGAACCGGGGGGAAATGCCATTTATACTGCCATTAAGTGGCCTGGATTATCTACACCTGAGCGCAAAAGGGCGTCCTATCTCGCCTGGAAGTAAACGTAGGCGTGAGGTCAGGTCGTCTAGGTAACCGTGTCAACAGGCGGAAGGGGATAAAATAGTGTTGCTGGTATCAGCGTAAAAAACTAGAACGCGGCAATGTCACATCGGTTAAGAGGCCTTCAATCAGAGCGTATGGGGTTGTCATAGTGACACAAGTTGGAGACGAAAAATTATATATACACTATCAGCGCCCAATAATTAGAGCGTTGCGTTGTCACGCTGATTATATTAGTTTTTAAAGGCCCGGTGCCCGGTTTGGAAAAGGGCGCCATGATGTAAAAAAGGGAGAGAGGCGTTGCACATGAGCTTATATATATAAAGGGGCGGACAGGTCAAAGTCGAAAACAATTACAAACCAAGGAGAGTGCAAAAAGGTTCAGGTCACCTAGGAAAAATAAAAATAAAAAAGCACTACTCGGTTATCTCTAAACCGACTTGTAGAGATAATAAGGGAATGGTCTCGAAAATTCAATTAATTGGAAATGGAACCCATTGGCATCCAGAAAGAGGGAAAGTAGGTCTAAAAAGGGGGGGGGAACGACCTCTATTCAGAAATAATATCGAGTCACTCCAGGGCTGTTCAAAAAAACTGAGCTGTTCCAAAAAATGGAATATACAAAAACAGTAGGTGCCTGGCAAGATCATCATTGGAAAAAAGGTCATCATTGGAAAAACCGTGAAAATAGATCGATGCTTCACGTTAGGGGAGATTACATTATGAAAGGTGGGCCCAGGGAATATCGTCATTCAGGCCACTGATGTTAGTCCCCAAACGGAACACCCATCTTTGTTCTTTTTCAAGTAAATCTCTCTCGTGTCTAATTTGTTCAATGACGGTCCATTTCAAATCCTCCACTGTGTGGGTCATGGTCACATAGTGATTCGCCATTTTTGTCGTGCTTTTCTTACAGCGTACATTACTTTTATGTTCGCTGATACGGACTTTAACTGGTCTGGAAGTCATGCCAATATACTCCAATTTACATGGACATGTAATGATGTACACCACATTTTTGCTATTGCAGTTTGTGAACTGTCTTTGTTCCCAGACCTCTCCGTTCGTGAACTTGATATTTCTGCTTTTTTTGGTAAGGTTACATGTGCTGCAGTTCCCGCATGGGTGGTGTCCCTGTAAAGGTGCAAGGTTCAGATAGGGTGGCCCCCTCTCCTTAATGGAGCGTGGTCTTGTATGGACCAGGATGTCCCTCACATTTTTGCCTCTTTTGTGGGAGAACATTGGTTTAGGAAAGTTAAGTTTGCCACAATTTAGTATTCTCCAATGTTTATTTATTATTTTAGAAACTTGATTTGAGTGGCTACTGAAGGTGGTTACACAGATAGGTCTCGTTTCCTGTTCTTTTGGGGGATGATTTTCCAAAAGGGCATCTCTATTATTGTTCCTTGCTCGCTTAAGCCCTTTCTTCACGATACCTGCGGGGTAGTTCCGTTTCAGCAATTTGTCTTTCAGATCAGTAGCCTGTATCTTGAAATCAACGATTTCGGAGCAGTTGCGTCGTAGGCGAAGGAATTGTCCATAGGGAAGATTATCCCGCAGGTGTCTGGGGTGAAAGCTATTATATAATAGCAAGCAATTTTTGCCGTTGGTTTAAAATGGGTCGTTGTTTTCAAACCACCACTTGCAGGATAGATATTGAGGTCGAGAAACACCAGATTGTTGCTGGAAGCTGTGTAAGTAAAATTCAGAAAAGGGTTTTGCTGATTAAGCCATATCATGAAATCCTTAACAGAGTCGGTGTCACCTTTCCATATCACTAGAACATCGTCAATGTACCGTTTCCAAACAATGATGCGGTCCTGGAATGGGTTATCTAGATGTAGTATTCTAGTGGTCTCCAAATGGTAAACATAAAGTCCGGCCAGACTCGGGGCGAAGGTGCTGCCCATGCTGGTCCCGTGCTTTTGTAGATAGTATACCCCTTCATATTGGAAAAAATTATTGGTTAGTGCTAGTGAGATACATTCCATAACCACACTGCGTGGTGTCTGGTAACTCCATGTAGTAGTGTATAGAACTTCCTCTATGATTCCTAGAGTTTCGCCATGGGGTAAGCTTGTGTAAAGGCTCTCGACGTCAAGACCAAGTAAGAGATGTTGATCTGGGTCGAAGTCAAGGTCCTTTATTAGTTGTAATACCGCTTTAGTGTCTCTTAGACCTACTTTCCCTCTTTCTGGATGCCAATGGGTTCCATTTCCAATTCCTTGAATTTTCGAGACCATTCCCTTATTATCTCTACAAGTCGGTTTAGAGATAACCGAGTAGTGCTTTTTTATTTTTATTTTTATTTTTATTTTATTTTTCCTAGGTGACCTGAACCTTTTTGCACTCTCCTTGGTTTGTAATTGTTTTCGACTTTGACCTGTCCGCCCCTTTATATATATAAGCTCATGTGCAACGCCTCTCTCCCTTTTTCACATCACGGCGCCCTTTTCCAAACCGGGCACCGGGCCTTTAAAAACTAATATAATCAGCGTGACAACGCAACGCTCTAATTATTAGGCGCTGATAGTGTATATATAATTTTTCGTCTCCAACTTGTGTCACTATGACAACCCCATACGCTCTGATTGAAGGCCTCTTAACCGATGTGACATTGCCGCGTTCTAGTTTTTTACGCTGATACCAGCAACACTATTTTATCCCCTTCCGCCTGTTGACACGGTTACCTAGACGACCTGACCTCACGCCTACGTTTACTTCCAGGCGAGATAGGACGCCCTTTTGCGCTCAGGTGTAGATAATCCAGGCCACTTAATGGCAGTATAAATGGCATTTCCCCCGGTTCCTTATCCATCACGGAGCCGCGGGTTGGTGCTATTTCAAGGCGAGACTGGGTTGACCTTAACGTAAGTACGGCGTAGCCGTTATAATTTTGCAGGCATTTTAACAACGCCAGCACTGTTAAGCACACCTGCTGGAGAGTGTGTTCTCAGTTTTTTGGGAGTAGGATTTGGAGACTTCCTAAATCTCTTTGTACCGTTTTTCTAACAGAACTACGTTTGGCGACTTTCTCCCCACCCGTTACAAGAGGCTTTAGGAGTATTAACTCCTACATTACATAGTATGTATTTTCGAGTGATTGATGACATTATATACTCACGAACTTAAACAATTACCCTAGCCACATAAATAGAGTGTGTGTTTTCTGTTATATGTATGTGTCTTGTATGTTCTCTGTCTTCGTCCACAGGTCTTCACACCGATAGACCCTGGTATTGATAGCACTAAGATCACGCTACAGTCACTTTGTGGTCTCTTTTCAACTTTATTTCTTTTTCAGAATCCGAGCGTTTGCGCATGGGAAAGCGCTATTAATTGTACTTTCTCTTTCAGATTGACATTTACATGATACTATTAGGTATCGTATAGAGTGCATAAATTATGCTCTTTATTAACTAATTTTTATCACTTTTGTATATATAGCACACCCATTTGGGATAAATCAACATAGTGGATATTGAGGGGATCTTCTTAGTCCTGATGAAGAAGCTTTGCTTCGAAACATGTTGACTCTATAGGAGCATCCGCACATTATTGGCAGGATCTCTCCGCATCACTTTTTTAACAGGTCCAGCCTCAATGACCTATTAAAGTTCTTTCTAAGTCCATGAGGCCAGGTCCTTTTTAATCACCCACCCGTATCCTTTCTCGACCCCTCCTTTCACTACCCCATCACTACACATAGTATTATTAATATCAGTGCTCCCGCGTAGCCGTAGGTCGTAGCACGCCCCGTCCCGCAGCGGGACGGGAAGACCCCCATGATGAAGCATGACACCAAGGGTCCTTTTGGTGTGTGAGGGGTATTTAAGCAAACGCTGTGTGCATCCACATTTGGATGACTCAACACACTTTCCTTTACATTTCTAGTCCCATGTGGTTGATTCATTTGATTTATTTACTAAGCATTAGTGGAGGATATATCCGCCACAGTGTCCGTGTGAGACACTACCTCTTCACTCCCCCCTTTTGTTATATAAAGCACCCTAATGAAGTGCCACAACGTTTTTTTGCATCTCACACATGGTGTCTGTGACACACAGACGCCACATCAACTCACATTGACAATACACATGGATGTGGTGATCGTTTGACATTGAGCACATGAAATCAGAGTAATCTCCGTAGCTAAATGCACACTTACTGTGGATGAACATCACAATTGTGGCACTGGGACACCCTGTGACACACATCCCATTCCACCTAAGAGTCAGGGTGTATGTCACATGTCATACACAATGTACCCTGGGAACTGTGTACATGCCTCATGCCCTGAACTGTACAGTCGTCAATCACAGTGCTTATGTGTCCAACACACAGCGGGATCTGTCCCAATGACACCTTGCCCTGCCTGGGAGTGGGTGCCACTAAGTGACACATACCAAATCACATGTTTACCCACATATGCACACACAGGTAATGCAGCCTGACATGCCCCTTGATATACTGTGTCACAGGCTGTATTGTTGTTGGTGTGCCCATGAGCCCATGAAAAGCTGTTCTGGGTGGAACACTTAGCACATTGCCTGCAATGGGGACTGACGCGGGTGACCAATTCATAAGATGCGTCGGACACCTAGGGAACGAGGCGAGCGCACGCCTTGCACACATGCCTTGCACATTGACTGCAATGGGGACTGATGCGGGTGACCAATTCAAAAGACGCATCGGACACCTAGGGAACGAGGCGAGCGCACGCCTTGCACACACGCCTTGCACATTGCCTGCAATGGGGACTGATGCGGATTTGGCCCTTGTACGATTCGTGTTGTGAAAAATCAGTTGGCTCCCTACAACAATGTATCAGACTCGTTGGTGTAATGGGTTTGAAATATTTGAACGATGCGGAAGGCGTGTACGAGCCGTGCAATGCAATGGATTGGCCAGATTCATAGGATGCAAACGTGTTGGACCTATCGCTTTGGACGCATGGGACAGAATCTGCCTCTGCAGCACAGATATAAGGTTGTCTGTTCCCCTGAGAGCTCACTTGCCTGCACTACATGCTCCACATTGATATCTCTGCTACCACTGTTGCTGTCTCTGCATCCTCTGGCTCAAAGAATGGCACGTACTGTGGATAGGGCCCCAGCCTTCACAGAGGAGGAGAACAAGGCCCTGCTGGACAGCCTCCTTCCACAGTACAGCAAGCTGTATGGGACACCAGGGGAGCAGGTGAGTGTGCAGTCCACATCCCTTTTCATTGTGCATGTTGTCTTACTGGCACTAATGGCATTGTGTACACCAGTGGCTAGCATGCTCACTGAGTAGTTGTTACCCCCAAAGTGTGTATGTACCTGTAGTAGACAGGTACTGTGCATGAAAAGGGCATTTTAACACAGTTATTTTACTCAGGCAATGTTTCAATTTTGTAAATGCAGGACAACTGTCAATCACCATAGTTGCACTACCCGTGTACATCATATGCCCTTGTGATGAAGACATGTATATCCAACTGTGTGTTGCACAAACATGTTGCATTTCTGGTAATGGACTTTTATCCTTGTCATCCTCACAGGTTGATGCCCATCAGAAGCAGGAGATATGGCTGACCATTGCCCGGGCTGTTCGTTCTGTGGGGGTCTACAGACGCCGCGTCCGCAACTGCCAGAAGAGGTGGCAGGACCTTCGTGGCTGGACCCGGAGGATCGCCAAAGTCCAGCTGAAGCTGTCGCCTCCTCGCAGAAGGGGCGGATGACGGACACTGACCCCCCACATGCACCGGATCCTGGCGGTGGTCTTCCCTGTCCTGGATGGGCAGTTAAAGGCCAGACAGCAGCAAGGAGGGGTAAGTGCATGCCTTTTCTGTGAACTATGTCTCACATGCTCTTTGCACTCCTTCATCCTGGTTACACTCCCACAGATCTCCTGTCTGCTTGAACAGGAGTCATGTTCCTAAATTAGTTCATGGCCCATCCTCATCTGATACACAGGTCTGGCCCTTTCAGTCTGTGACTTGTGTCACTTGTGTTGTGTGTCCCTGCTGTTGTCCATAATTAAAGGTTGTAAACAGCATCTGCTACCGGTGCATTGTTTTGTCCTCATGAGTGAGGCAATTGATTGCCATGTGTCTGCACATTGCCAGAAATCAGACATGTACTCTATGTGGGCAATTGATATGTGTTCCAATTGATGCTTTGGCTCACCATATGTGTCTGTGGTACTTACCACACAGCCATGCAGCAGGTAAGACAATCTTGGGGCCTCATAATAATGTACATCATGTGTGTCACACATGCATGAACACATGCCTAGTGTTCAGGGTAATCCCATGTTGCACATGGAACTGGACAGGTATGCCTACTCCGGACATGAGGAACACTCTGTGCTCCTACTCCTGTGTGTCAGCCTACATTTAGTTAATTGTGAAATATGCAATATGGTGTCTGCCTCTGTGTCATTATGGAGTGGCCTAGCATCTTAGACTCCTGTGGTGTTGAGCATTTTGCTTTTGGCAGCTAGCTGAGGTGTGGCTAATGGATCATCACAATGGGGAAAAACATAGGTGTGTGATCACTTGACGGTGCATAATGATGTATTATACATAATAGTGCAGGCAGCCTCAATTCGTTCTCATCAGACTGTGATGTTATCATATTCACAGATTGGTGCTTGCAGTCACTCAACTGTCGCATTTGTATTACGTAGGATCAACATATGCCTTAAGATGTGTGTAGCAGTAGTGGAACATGTGCACTTGACAGCTGCAGGGCTTACATTCCCCAAAATGATTATGATTGTGACACAGTGTAGACTTTTTTATTTATGGATGCACTGCCCCTGTGACTTTATCCAGAGATGACTGATTAGCCAGACTGGCCCGTAGCATGGTATCCCACTTGCTAATGTGTATCCTGCCGTTATGTCAATTGTACAGCATACACTCTATTGTGGCATTGACCATCAATACATGGGCACATCATGGTGTCTTGTGAAGGAAGCATATACATTTTACTGACAATGAGTTTGGCCATCCCTCATCCTGACACATGTACTGAGTCAGTGGCAGGAGATGGGATATGTGTGTACTGACACATTTCATTCACAATTTAAGATGTTCTGAGATATGTCTATGCGGTGCATGTGTGCACATATAAGTAGTGGCATACTAAATGCACCAGACAGATGGGTCCATGGAGGGGAAGTGTATGAGTGGCATGGTTGACTGGCAGGTGTATTTTTAAATATGTGCCAGCACTTCTAGCAATATTTAGCAAATGCGGAAAATGTCTCATCTGTAATGTGCTGTAATGACTGTGATGTCTCAGGTGAAACAAGTGACTTATGTGTATCTGTTTATCCTGATTGTTTGCAGAAACATCTTCGGCTACTGGAGGAGACAGCTCCACGGACCAAGAGGAGCCGCAGAGCCAGACTGGGTCTGCTGGAGAGGAGTTGGAGGGACCCAGTGGCACAGAGGGTGAGGGGAGCCACACACTGATACCTCAGCTACAACCACCTCGGCTAAGGAATACAGCATCTCCAGTAAGGACTCCCTTGTGGAGGCTGGTGTCAGCAGACCCCAGACAACACCGAGCGAGTCCTCCCACAACTGGTGTCCTTCATGGAGGGCATCTCATCAAACATGTCTGCCCTACATCGGACTATTCAGGCCATGGCCTCCACACAGACGTCAGCAGTGTCCCTCCTCCAACAGTCCCTCACCCCTCCTACCTCTGCCACATCCACAATCCCCACTGCCCTACCTGTCCAACGCACACACACACCAGCACTGGCACACACCACAACAGACACAAGCAGCACACAGCCACGCAAGCCAAAATCCAGAGCCACAGGCACGCACACTCCGGGGACTGATGGCACACACACAGGGGATGGGTCACAGACGCACAAACAGACATCCACAAGCACTCCGCAGTCCTCAGATGCCTCTCCCTCCAAAACCCCTTCCCTTGCCTCACCTGCAACCCCCCCTTCCCAGCAGCTCTTCCTCTGTGACCTTGGCCTCTTCCCCCACCGATCCATCTGCTCTAACTCACAAGGGGAAGAGGAAGTCACCACGCACAGGGGGAGTTCCCCTGCCACATGGACACCCTCCCCCAGGCGCACGGACACTGAGGCCCCCATCCGTAAATCCCCCAGACTAGGAAGAGCAAGACCCCACCACAATCCCACAGCTCCACCACACAGTCTCCGTACTGCAGCCCCCAGGCCATCACTCCTCAGGTCCCCCAGCCACACCCTGCCCCTGGTTCACCCACACACCGATACCGCATCCCCAAAATGATTAGGCCCTCCCCCTACCACATGCACTTCCATCCCCACCTCACACGCTCAGCCTGTTCCTGCCACTGGTGTGGAGTCCGTGTCTCCCCCCTCTGTCCTGCCCACCTTACCTGGACCCCATGACACTACTTTGGAGGTTGGCACTGCAGTGGAGAGCTCATCCACCCCGTCTGACTTTGGCACTGCAGTGGAGACCACGTCCACACCATCTGACCTGCCCACTGCTGTGGTGCCAGCAACCACCCCATCTGACTTCATCCCTACAGTTGTGACGGTGCCCACTGTGTCAGACACCTCCACTGCAGTTGCCAGTGACACTCCAGCACCCACCACCCCTCCCCTGCCCCATTCTGCTGTCCCCTGATCCTGTCCCTGCGGTGCCTGGCCTGCCCCATGTATGCCCCTCCAAGGGGATATGTCCCCTGGTCGTAGCAGTGCAGGCAAGCAATGGGTGACAACTTGTCACATGTCACCATGGTTGAACTGAGAAATGGACTGGCCATTGGCCTTTTGACATTGTGGACTTGAATTACCAGTTTTGAGGAGTTTCATTTTTTAATAAAGCAAATTGTGGTTATCCATTGTTGTTGCATCTAATGTACATGATGTTGATGATGAGTATCATGGACTTGATGTTGTACTTGTGTTTTGAAGGTACAACAGGATGATTTGTTGATGTGATGGACTCCATGTGGTCCATGGGATATGTGTACTTTTCTGCTATGTGTCCATGACATCCTTTGCTGCAATTACAGGGTGTAATGATTGCAAAATGTTGTAACCAGGATTATCTCTTTGGGTTTGCTACTTCACATCTTTGGCATACACTGTTGCACATATGTTGTACTTACATTTGGGCACATGGTGAGATTCCCTGACTGGGCCCATCTACACTGGACAGACAGGTTTGTGCATCCATGGTACACAAGTCATCTGTGTCATCAGTGCAACTATCTCTACATGTGTATTGTGTATGTGCAGATGACTGGAGGGACACTCCCGTACACATGTTGCTGTGACCAGAGCTTTCATTGTGTTGTAATTGTTGGCTCACTGTGCAGGTGGTGTGCTGGCATGACAGGACCCTGCACAAACAACGTTTTTCACAGCTGACATTCCCCAGGAGTGGAGACCCCTCATGGCATTGTGTCATTCCGTGGCATTGCCTGTGCACATGGTGTGTGTTGTGTGAGCATGTCTGTGTGTGTTGCCTTCCCTTTTTTCGACTCAGCCTGTGTTTCATGCAGATGTTCCTGTTATGTGCACTTGCTGAGTTGTCCTGTGTTCATCAGACTTCTTTTCCCTGGGTTTATTGGGGTGTCGGTGCATGGCAGACTACTGGTCATTAGGTTGTCATCCATGGCTGTTTTAGTTGTAATTTCAGGGGATGTTGTCAAACGCACATGGGACACATTCAGGATTCCCATTGGCACTTATGTGTTTCAAACATCATGTTGTTTTCCCTATGTGGTATCTGTCAGTGTGAGGCTCACTCGTATGTGTGTGACTACTCCCACTCATCAGGGTCATTGCTGCAATGTTGGAAGGTGTCAACATGTGTTCTTTGTGGGTCTCCTTTGGTTCCTCATTGGTGTAGGTTTGTGGCAGGGTTCCCAATGAATTGTGTTGTCTTCACATTATGCCCGTGTTCCGCATACTGTGCAGTGTGGCAGACATTCACAGGTGTTGTTGACAGGCCATGTGTGTTGAATTTTGTGTACCTTAGATCCCCCTACCACCCCTGAGATTGTAATGGGTGCTTGAGCTATATCAACAGTCCCTGTGTGCCTAGCTGATGCACATTGTTGCAGATCAGGGTGTGTGGTGTTGAGGGTGGCCACATGTGAGTTGTTTCATGTCTAGGCCCCTACCTACATTTTGCACATTGGTTGCAGGACATGGCCAGTGATTTGTGTTTATGGAGGTGTGATGTGAGTTTGTTGTTCTGGACACATGACCCAGTATGCACAGCTGACTGTGCTCCACAATATGGGCAAAACAGACCTTTGTCATCACAGTGGGATTGGCGTACAGGCTACTATCTCCACAAATTAGGGTACTAGAGGGTAGTGCTGTAGTGGGTCTGTCTCTTGCTGTGTTGGTTGCTGTTCCACCCAGCTTGTGTCACATGAATACGTTGCTATACCACTCATCTGACGAGGTGTGCTTGACCACAAAGGGGTGCCCAGTTCATTAGTTACTTTTTGTATGGCACTGTGGACACATCGGTGTGATTGGAGTTCATCCCACCGTCATGTGTTGTGTACTAGCCGGGGGACACTGAGACACATACACGTGTTGTGTATGATATGCAGTGTGGGTCTGCCTGTCTGTGTTTGTGCATCTGCACCTCTGCATTGGTATTGCTTTTGTGTTCCATTGTGTGGAGCTAGTTTGGAGGTTTTTCCCTAATGTCCAATCATCTTGTAGCTCAACATCCTGCACATTGCTCATGTTTGGTATGTCCCATTGCTGCCATGGTATGGGACTTTGTCACCTAACATCGACAGTCTCCACAGGATTCCTCAGTTTGTGTGTCTGTTCGTAGAGATATGTGTGTATGCATCATGATGCTCACTTTTCACATAGTCTAATTGGACACTGTGGGCCTTGTCAGGGCTCATGGCCAATGCTTGTCTGCACATGGCAGAGGGAGTTCTTGTGATACACAGCAATCTGTGCCTCTCAAATCTATGTTTGTATGTGACACAACCACCACATTGCCACTACAGTGGTTGTGGATTTGGGACCAGTGAGCACAAATGCTGGTCTGGTGATGCTGCTATTATTTTGTCCACACTCACCTTCTGGTCACTGTAGTGATGTGGGCTTTGGAACCCATTACCACAATGTTCCTGAGATGCTGGAGTTTTGAACCCCACAGTCATCTTTTGGGCACACATGTGATGGGAGTCACATTGTATGTTCACTATCAGAATCAGTGTTGTGGGCATTTGGCACACACATACATAGAATCTTGCAAAGATGG
Organism: Calotriton arnoldi; assembly: GCA_963921515.1. Classification (NCBI taxonomy): domain Eukaryota; kingdom Metazoa; phylum Chordata; class Amphibia; order Caudata; family Salamandridae; genus Calotriton; species Calotriton arnoldi. The sequence goes on from CAWUFW010011468.1 coordinate 375,557, forward strand.
TGGGGGTTTGCTTAGTGACCCTATGCGTGTGAATGCTGGTGGTGAGGGCATCCAGCCCCCTATGAGTGGGGATGGTAGTGGTGCAGGGCATCCAGACCCTTATGAGTGGGGGGTACTGGTATTGATGGGCATCCAGCCCCCTATTAGTGGGGATGGTAGTGGTGCAGGGCAGCCAGCCCCCTATGAGTGGGGATGGTAGTGGTGCAGGGTATCCAGCCCCCTATGAGTGGGGGGTACTGGTATTGATGGACATCCAGCCCCGGTGGTGCAGGGCATCCAGCCCCCTATGAGTGGGGATGGTTGTGGTGCAGGGCATCCAGCCCCCTGTGAGTGGGGGGTACTGGTATTGATGGACATCCAGCCCCCTATGAGTGGGGATGGAGGTGGTGCAGGGCATCCAGCCCCCTATGAGTGGGGATGGTAGTGGTGCAGGGTATCCAGCCCCCTATGAGTGGGGGGTACTGGTATTGATGGACATCCAGCCCCCTATGAGTGGGGATGGTAGTGGTGCAGGGCATCCAGCCCCCTATGAGTGGGGATGGTAGTGGTGCAGGGCATCCAGCCCCCTATGAGTGGGGGGTACTGGTATTGATGGACATCCAGCCCCCTATGAGTGGGGATGGTAGTGGTGCAGGGCATCCAGCCCCCTATGAGTGGGGATGGTAGTGGTGCAGGGCATCCAGCCCCCTATGAGTGGGGATGGTAGTGGTGCAGGGCATCCAGCCCCCTGTGAGTGGGGGTGGTAGTGGTGCAGGGCATCCAGCCCCCTATGAGTGGGGATGGTAGTGGGTCAGGGCATCCAGACCCTTATGAGTGGGGGGTACTGGTATTGATGGGCAGCCAGCCCCCTATGAGTGGGGATGGTAGTGGTGCTGGGCACCCCCCCTAGGTGTGCGCACTGCTGGTGGTGTGGACCATGCTACCCCTGGGGTTTTGCTTTTGCTGGTGGACGGCATGTCCCCCCTATGTGTATGTAGCATTTCGCGCATTTGTGACGTTTGTTTGTGTGGGTGTCTGACTTACCGTCTGCGACGTACGCCTCTGTTCATGATCCGGTCATAGATATTTAGTACTGGGATGACCTGCGCATTGGGATTCATCATTGGTTCGTCTCGTACTTGCTGATTGTTGCTCCGTCTCGTACACGTTGTGAGTTGGTCCGTTTCGTAGCAGTGGATCGTGTTGTGGCGCGAATCGGACCTGCTATTCATCTCTCCCGGATGCTGTGATGTGCTGCTAGTGGCGACCCGTTCGGCGCGTAGGATTTGCGCATCGTACTTCTCCGGCCGGAAACTATTGTGGAAACTGCTTCCGGGTGACTCGGAGGGGTGTTTGGATAAGCGGCTCGTACGGGAAATGTTGCTGGAATTGTAGCCTACGTGTCGTTCGGAGTTGTGACACTTTTGCGCATCGTACTTCATCACCCGGACGGACCGGCTCCCAGTACGAGTCGGTCACAAGGTAAGGCTACGGACAGCTCTCGGAGGGCTGTCCGAGCGAGATCGGAATCGGCCCCTATGTCTTTGGTGGGAAAGGCAACCTCTTTTTTTATGGAACGATCCTTAGTGAAACTGTTGCAGGATGCACTTTTCAGTGTTGCCACAGATAGCTTTGATTGAAAAATACAGTCCATGATTCTCAAAATAGAATAGAAGGTTCTGTCCTTTTGTCTTATGTTCTTAAGACATATTTACATCTAATTTACCCCTTATTTCCTTCATCACCTGTTAATGCTCTCATATAGCGTTGTGTTACACAACTCAGTGACGACTGACAATGCAACTATTTCCTATTAGAAAACCATTTGCAAATCAATCGGTCTCACCTTTGGGACCTTATAAGTATTTAGCCATGAAGCACATTATCCTGGGTGCTGCAACATCTACTGTTCTTTAACATGGAAGCTTTGACACTAATAGGTACATTATCACACTGCTTTTAGGCTGATACAACTCTTTCAGCCATCTAGCTCCATATTTTATTAGATTATGGTTTGTTTGTTTTTTTAAATATATATTCTTCAGTCTCTTGACCTAAAAACAAAGGACAACATACAAAACCGTGAACGAGGGGTCAAGGCCTGTCGCCGCAAGAGCGGGATGGAAAACAAACCAGTGTGCTTTATTTTACTTCTATTCCTTGATATCAAATTTTGCCCATTAATTCTAAAGACATTAGGAGGTGATGGAAACACGGTGCTCTTTCTGTATAAAGGCGACAGGCAGTGAATGAAGTTTCCAATGAGTGGAGTGGGGGGCAATGGGACTGAATCCAATTTTATACAAATGAATTTACCCTTTGCAAAGATGGAAGGCGACAAGTTGAAAGTGATTATCGCCAGTTTGTACTCATCAATCTTACTTTAAAAATTATTCCTAATTCTTCCCAAGGTTGGGGGTTGCATAAAATCACACATTTAAGGGGAGAATGAAAAAGGTATCATTTTCTTCAATAAGGGGTGGAAGTAGTAGCACAACATGGACACTTCTGAGGAGGGTGGGAGGGATATGGGCTTGGGGTTGTGTTAGAGTTCTACAAAAAATAATAATGACAATCTTTTTCTTTCGGAGACAACACTCTATGCGAGAGGAGATTTGTAGAGATTTAGAACATTTCAGATACCTAAAACAGCATTCAAAATAATAATTGTGAACACCGACTGATAAAATATGACAATAAATGTAACAACCAATGGAAACGTTGCAAATCCCTCTGTTAAAGGTGGTACGCAGTTAACAAAAAAGAACACAATTTGAATTAAAAAATCCCACAGACTACATTGTTGCGGGCTTTACATAATTATTTTGTTGCAATGCGTGATGCATTTAATTTGAGGACAGATCACATGAGCTATGCAGACCACATATCGCTGATGCTTAGATTTGTGTATCTAAATTTCTTCCAACTCTTTTAACTAGAGGTGGGACTGAGTGAAGGGCAGTCATTTAGTACAAAGAGATGTCTAGAAGTACAGGACTCCCTGGTTCAGCCCATAAAATGTCCTGTGGCCTGAGTGATGTTACCAGCTGCGGGGCCTGCTGAGAACCCGGGCCGGGTAGGCGAAGCCGGACCCGATGGAGGCCCGGGTAAAACGCCGTCCGGAGGCGGGATGCCCTCCCCCACCCCCCATTTGCATGCCGGCTAGGACGGCGGGGGCCAGAATTGGCCCCCCTCGGGCAAGGCGAGCCCCCCCCAATCAGGGGGCGAGCTAGCTAGGGCAAGGGGGGGATAAAAGGGGGCCAACGGCCTGAGTAAACACACACATCCCCCCTCGAAAAGCACCACATGGACCGCATTACAAAAGGGGTGAAAGAGGACCTGGGGCAGTGGGAGAGTTTCTTGGCAGATTTCAACGGCACCCTGATATGGCGAGAACCTTGGGTGCAGGCAAGCGAGGTAGAACTTTACACTGACTCAGCAGGGGGGTACGGCTTTGGAGCAATCCTAGGGACTGCATGGTCAGCAGGGGAGTGGCCGACAACATGGCACGACGCCGGGCTAACCGCAAACATATCCTTGCTAGAGTTGTTCCCCATAGTGGTAGCTTTCCACATCTGGGCCCCACAGCTGGCGAATAGACAATTATGCTATGGTCTGACAACCACGCTGCCAGTTAAAGGGCAACATCGCGCTTAGGGCAAGACACATTCCGGGAGTAGACAACTCAGTTGCGGATGCCATTTCTCGTTTTCAGTGGGAGAAATTCAGGCAGCTTGCCCCAGACGCAGAAAAAAGGATGACCCCAAAGCCAGAGGAAGCATGGTCATGGGTGGAATCGGGTTGAAGTCACTACTGAACAATGCACTGGCCCCAAAGACAAGCACCCGTTACAGTAAGTGCTGGGAAACATTCAGGGGCAACGCAGGACTAGAAAGGGGACGATGGGCCACACAGGAGGAGGTCCTAGACTTCATCGATTGGGCTTTTTAGGCAGGGAAAAAGAAAACATGGGCCCAGGCACACTTAAATGCGGTGGCATATTACACAAAAATGACAGGGCGGGAAGACCCAACCAAGGTTTTCAGATGCAGAATGGCCATGAAGGGCTGGGGTAGGATACAGCAGGCAAAAAAGGACGCAAGGCGCCCCATCCATTTCAGCATGCTGCGAGGGATGCTGGGGGCTTTGGCAGGGATATGCTCCTCACGACATGAGGAAACATTATTCCGGGCAGCCTTCACAGTGGCATTCTTTGGGGCATACAGGGTCAGCGAGTTGGTAGCCCCATCAGTGGTAGACCCAGGATCAGCATGTATACACAGAGGGGATGTAGAAATACATAAGAGCTGCATGGACATACTGCTGCGGCTGTCCAAGACAGACCAGGCAGGCAAAGGGAAATGGACCAGGATACACTGCATTAAGGACGCAACCTGTTGCCCTGTGTGCCTACTGCGAAAACACCTGGGAGAAGGGCAAGGAAACAATGGGCCGCTTTTCAAGCACAGGAACGGGTCTTTTCTCAGCCAGCCGCTTTCAGTTCATAGCGGTGATGAGGAAAACCCTGGAAGCAATGGGGCTCCCCGCACATGAGTATGGATCACACTCTTTTAGAATTGGGGCAGCCACCACGACAGTGGGGCTAGGATTGGAAAGTGGGTTGATCAAAGGGATAGAGCGCTGGGTGTCCAGCGCATTTAAGCGCTACATACGCCCGACGATGTACTAAGCCCAACTTCTCCCGCCCCACCCCCTTTTTCTAGGTCCGAACACTTCACAGAAGAAGGTGTGGATCATGGGGCACTCCTACGTAACGCGGGCTCAATGATGGGCAGCAGCCAGATGCAACTTCGGAGGAATATGGCTGCGGGAAACAGAAATAGACTGGCGGGGACGCTCGGGAATGAAGTGGGAACAACTGCCACCTGCGGTGCGGGAAGCTTTACAACAAGGTGGCAGACCGGACGCAGTAGTGGTCCACCTGGGTGGCAATGACTTGGCAGCATTGGGGCGGCGGGCACTACTGGAAGGTATGCAGAAAAGCCTCACGGCTCTGGCACGCCTGATACGCCCCGCAGAAGTAATCTTTTCAGAGATCATAGTACGGAAGGCCTGGCGGGGGGCAATGGACCTGGGGGCAGTGGGAAAATCCCGAAGGAAACTTAATATCACCATGGTCAAAGTGTGCAAGGCCAATGGGTGGGGGTTCGTGAGGCACGGGTTCATAAACCTAAGATCCCCGGGGTACCACCTGGAAGATGGGGTACACCTCATGGGGGGTGGGAATGGACATGTTCCTACTGAACATTGTGGGGGTACTAGAGCAGAGGGGCTTCCAATGAAACAAAGGAGAGGCCGGTTTAGGGGGGAGCTCCCTCCGATCGAGAAACCGTAGGGAGCGTGGTGGAACAAACTCAACAAAATTAGTAAAAAAGAGATAACTTACTAGAAGGTAGATGGAAGGCTCTCACAGTGTCCTTGGGATGCCTCACGGCAGGGGCACTGAGGGAGCCAAGGGGCGGCGTGCCGCCATAAAAAGAATAGATGTGATGCTCCCGCAGGACCCTTGGGATGCCTCACGGCAGGGGTACAGAGGGAGAAGATGGCAAGGACTCAGCCTCAAGAAAAGTAGAGTAGATGCTCAAGTAAGGTCCTTGGGATGCCACACGGCAGGGACCTCTGGGAGAAGGGAGGGCCCACGAAAGGGTTGCAGGGTGAGCGGGATGGCACTTTCAGCCTGGGCAGGTCCAGACGGACACCCTCCAAATCGGTAGTAAGCTGAAGCCTAGACCCGTGAATCGGAAGCCCAAAAAAGGGACCCCTCCCCTCCCAGGTTATTGAGGAGGCTGGGTCCATAATGCAAGAAAAAGTTTAAGGAGCAAGAGAAGTAAATAAATAACATGGATAAGAAATGTGTATATGACCATGAACGATTGAAATGTATAAAGTTATGTTTGATGAATAAACTGCGACCTTTTCAGGTACCCAAGAAAGTTGTCAGTGGTGATTTAAGGTAAAAACGCGCAGTTGGTGAAAACGGGCAAGGGGAGCGGGGCGGGGGCGACTCGCCGCCTGGAAGGGGTTAGAACCCGGGCCGGGTAGGTGAAGCCGGACCCGATGGAGGCCCGGGTAAAACACCGTCCGGAGGCGGGAGGCCCTCCCCGCCCCCCATTTGCATGCCGGCTAGGTCGGCGGGGGCCAGGATTGGCCCCCCTCGGGCAAGGCGAGCCCCCCCAATCAGGGGACGAGCTAGCTAGGGCGAGGGGGGATAAAAGGGGGCCAACGGCCTGAGTAAACACACATATCCCCCCCTCGAATAGGAAGGAGAAGAACCCCACCCACCCACAACTAAGATACGGGCGTCGCAGCCGCAAGGTTAGAGGGGTAGTGGAACAAACTCAACAAAATTAGTGAAAAAGAGAAAACTTACTAGAAGGTAGGTGTAAGGCTCTCACAGTGTCCTTGGGATGCCTCATGGCAGGGGCACTGAGGAAGCCAAGGGGCGACGTGCCGCCATAAAAAGAATAGATGTGATGCTCCCCCAGGACCCTTGGGATGCCTCACGGCAGGGGTACAGAGGGAGAAGATGACAAGGACTCAGCCTCAAGAAAAGTAGAGTAGATGCTCAAGTAAGGTCCTTGGGATGCCACATGGCAGGGACCTCTGGGAGAAGGGAGGGCCCACGAAAGGGTTACAGGGTGAGCGGGACGGCACTTGCGGCCCGGGCAATTCCAGACGGACACCCTCCAAATCGATAGCAAGCTGAAGCCTAGACCCTTGAATCGGAAGCCCAAAAAAGGGGCCCCTCCCCTCCCAGGTTATTGAGGAGGCTGGGTCCATAATGCAAGAAAAAGTTTAAGGAGCAAGAGAAGTAAATAAATAATATGGATAGAAATGTGTATATGACCATGAACGACTGAAATGTATAAAGTTATGTTTGATGAATAAACTGCGACCTTTTCAGGCACCCAAGAAAGTTGTCAGTGGTGATTTAAGGTAAAAACGCGCAGTTGGTGAAAACGGGCAAGGGGAGCGGGGCGGGGGCGACTCGCCGCCTGGAGGGGGTTTGTGCGATCCTGGTACTCACTCCCAAATCCTAATAGGCGCATTCTCCTTTCGGTGGTCCGTCCACGCGCAACATTATGGGACCCAGAACTTTTTCCAAACTTCCCACCAAACATGCTTGTCCAACGCTAAATTCACCTGTTATTGTTTTTCCGTCTTGGAATGCAGGGAGAAATCCAGCAGCATGGTCTCCCAGAATCACTGCAGCGAGCAGCAGCAGCACAAGGGATATGATGGGAGGCATGGTGCAACTCGGCAGGAGCCAGGCCCTGTCGAGCAGCTAGACACACCTCCTGCCGCAAGAAGCACTACACAGGCCCAACCTGCAGTGCGAGGCTGCCAGAGTAAACATGAAAATGTTTACACCATGATTATAGAAGGCAGTCCAGCTTGATCATGCACCGCACGCTGCAGAGTAACTATGTTAAATGGCACCTTTTAAGCGAAACTCTCAAATTATATTCCCTGAACGTCCTTAGAAGAAGCTGCAAGGTTGCTCACCTGCTGTAAGTGGTCAGGAAAAGGAGGAGGAGGCGGGTGGGAAGAGGCAATGAAATACGGCGCCAAAGCTGAACTCGAGCAGATAAAAAATAAAACAAGCTCGTCTGCACCATTTAAGAACGCTGCACTTTTAAACACCGCAAATTAATCTCTACAAGAAGACATGTACGCGGGTCTCGGGGAATCCCTCCAGAACACAAAGGTACATGGATGTGGACGCCTGCTTTGGCCCCGGGGGCAATGGAGAGTGCACAAAGAACATGGGAGCCCCCAAGGTGGTCCCTGGTTGTGCACAGGGGCAATGGTGGAGTGTGCACTCAATCGGAGCGTGAAACTGACCCAGGCAGAGTGCGAAGCAGTTGAGGCAGAGAAGGAAACGGGTGAGGTGGAGAGAGAGGGGTGTGAATCAGAGAGCGGGAGGAGGGGCAAGGCAGTGAAAAGTCATGTGAAGCAGAGAGCAAAAAAAGGCACACACTTAGCTACTGAAAACATGGTGAAAAAAAGTCCCTAAGCAGAAAGTAAATAGTGGAAGCAGACAAGTCCTGCGGCATTATTGCAGAGCCCACCAAATAAATACAACAGATCATCCTGCAGTGCAAGTGCTGTAAGCACGACCTAAAAATAAGTGCATAACAAATAGAAGACGAAATTCTGGGCTCCCATGTGCAATTGCTTTGCCATTGGTTAAGAGAGGTAGGCAACTGCCAAAACATAAAAATTGAATTTTCTTTCACATGCTGGTCCAATTCAATTTTTGTTGTTTTCATAGGTGAAAGAAGTAAAATGTAGTTAGTACAGTGAGCACGCTGAGGCAGGAATCTATTGTGTTGAATGTTAAGGAATGGCCCTTTCCAATAACCTTATTTTAAAACCCAACCCATTCTCTGCATGTTACACCCGTCCTTGCATTACATGTGTCTTTGGTTGGAAGCAATCATGACCAAAAAACATAAATTAAATGGGTGCAGTTAGCTAACCATGGTAAAGAAATTTTAAAAAACTTGCAAAGCAGTTGCTATTTTTGCTCCCAAATGGAAGAAAGATACAATTTTTGTCAAAGCAGGAACGTATTGATAAGATTGTGTAAACGACAAATGTATGTTTAGCAAAGGTAAAGAACACAAATGACTGTGCGTAACGTTTCCTTGTATCTTACTTCCTGAGAAACATCACAATGCATCAAATGTATTTGAAAGCAGGAAAATGAAAGTAAATAAATATTAAGCTTCCTTAAACTATCTACACTGGGCACCATATTTTGCCCTTTGTTTTTTTTCTTAAAGTTGGTTTATTCGGGGATTTGTACTATTCGGAAGCTTCAGTTAATCATTACATTTGATAACAATGCGTTCCTGTGGCGATAGGGGCTTTGCCTTATTTACAAGGCGGCGTTAAGTCACTTGATGTGGCTTAACACTGCCTTGTAAATAACGCCCCCTTTCACGCTACACTTAGGGCCCTATTGCGATGTAAGTCGAAAAGCCTCCGACCGCAGGTCAGAAGCTTTCCGACTTACATCATTGGTTTCAAATCCGACAGCCTTGTTACGATGAAGGCTGTCGAATTTGAAACCGGCCGGTCGGACCGACTGGCTTCCAACGTGCTCAAGGAGTCCGTCGGCTAGTCGGAGGCCGCTCATAATCCCCTATGTACGGCGTTTACGCCGTGGGGATTATGATGTTGGTTTCCAACAGGCTTTTCATGCCGGGCTTTCCGGCATGAAAAGCCTGTCGCAAAGCAACTTTGGGGGCCGCTAGCAGGTCCTCCTTGCCACAGCGGCCTCCGGTTGGAGCCTGGGGGGCACCTATGGTTCCCCCTGGTAATCCCTGCACTGTGTGGCAGGCACCGGGTGCAGGGTTTAACAAAAACACCCATTTCTCTTTGGGAGCTTGTGCCACAGCCGGTTTACGGCCACAGCACAAGCTCCCATAGAGAAATGGGAGTGTGCGACCGCACCATGTGTGGTCGCATCCTAATAATGCAGTAGGGACCGCCAACCGGAGGTCGCTTGGTCCTGATTCTGCAACGGTAATCATAATGAGGGTCCTAGCGTGAAAAGGGTGGGCAATGGGTGTTGTGGTGGGTGTTCCCCCCGCAACACCCATTGATTTTGACACTGCCCTCTATTTACAAGTTTGGCATAAATAAGAGGCAGCGCCACAATTAAGACCAGGAAAAACCTGGTCTTAACATAGCAAAATGAAGAGAAATGCTTTATTTCTCCTCGTTTTTGCTGTTTCTATGTGTGCTGCACAGTGCATGAATGATTGTTTATGTGGCAGAAGGTGTCCCTTCCTACACATAAACAATCATTTAAAAAATGAAAAATGAAGTTGCAAACTGGCACTCTGGATTGTTTATGTGCAGGAAGGGACACCTTCCCTCAACGCAGGCACCCTTGCACTATGGTGCATGGGTGCCTGCATTGGCGCTAGGCAGCTGAATTTAGCGCCAGCGCAGGGAGAAACGTAGGGGTGCACCGTATTATTGTTAGTACTGCACATCCCTGTGTTTCTAAAGTGACGGAGCGTGGCGTTAGCAATTTTGGAGCTAACCTCCACTCCGCAACTTTCTTATAAAAATGCCCCTCTGTATTTTTGTAGATGAATTGATCTGGCAAACGTAAGGGTGACATAGATTAAATACATAAATTACTGAAATAATGTGCTGAACATACATATTGTACCAGAGGTAACGATGGAATGGTCTAGCAGAGAGCACTGGATTGCTACTGACAGGTGTTCATTCCAAAAAGGAATATACACTAAATATTTCCATCTTCAGAAATAAAAATGATTTCTTTAAAGACAGGTTAAAAATCGATTAGGCATTGATTCCAATCTTTACTCTAGCTCAACTTAAATTTTGTCAGTAAAGCATCTTAAGATTAAGTGAACATCAAACCAATATTCATACATACATCCTTCTGGCCTTTCTTTGACTCTGTTTCTGTGCCTGCTCATCGATGTGTACCTGGTTGCTTGCTTTTTGGTTGAATCTGTGTTCTGTATGGGCCTACAGGTGTGCCTGTATGTTTACTGTGTGTGCCTGTATCAGCCTCTCTATGTTTGTGGACATGGGTACCTGGCTATCACTATCTTTTGCCATCCATAAGTCACCATCAGGCCCCTTTATTTAACACAGTTTTCACACTTGACTTATACCTCCTTCTCTCTCCTGTTTCCTCCTTCCCTTCCAGCAGCTTGTTTTCTTCTCCTGCTTCCTTCATGGTATTCAGATGCCTAAAGTAGCTACAAATTACCACTCTGTTTTAAGAAAGATCATTCCCTTTCCCTTGTTCCCACCTTTTGACTCTGCTGTCACATCTAGAATATTGAGGTGGCCTTGGATAAACAAAAAGTACTATACACACAACCCTCACACCATAACATAACACAGGGGTCTCCAACCTTTTCTATAGTGAGAGTTACTGTGGATCAGTGAAAATCATTATTTGCTATTGAAAGCCAAGGCACTTCCACTGTGTTACCAGACACCCCCTCGCCCTGCTTCATTGACTTTAAGCCTAATGTCCATAGAGCCAGATATGGTTTGAACAAAATACTTTGACTAGGGGCACTATGACAGGACTGCCATGTGTGTCAGTGAGAGTGTGGTCTTTGGGTATGTATGAGCATACGTGTGTATGAATGTGATATATGTGCATGGGTGAAGGAGACGCTGTGTTGTACGTACTTGTGGCACAGGACATACCTTTCACCATACGTTGCACCATTACATGGATACCACAAACATACAACCATTTTTTTTAATGGGAGAAATTTAAATAGCAGGAAAATGTTCTGCAAAAGTGTTCATAATATGGAACATTTCTCTGCATTTTAAATTCCTCCCACTTTAAAAAAATGGTTGTATTTTTCAGTTATAAATATGACATCATGTCTACCAGCCACTGGGAGCAAGATTTCTGCTGTGTGTAAATGTGACACTTTGAAATGGGAGAAAATTAAACCTAAGAGTTAAGTTTATTTTTATATACATTCCATAAAATATATCATTTACATTTTCTCCCATTTCAAAGTGTGGAAGCATCTGGCACCCAATGGCCTGTAGACACGGTATCATGGTTATAACAGAAAAACACATCCATTTGTTTAAATGGGAGGAATTAAAAGTGATGAAACATGCTTCATAAAATATTAAACTTTCCTTGTTGCTAGGACATTTTTCAATCAGTGGCAGACTGGTACTGGGACAGTACAAGAGATAGGAAAAGTCTCAGTCCCCTGAAATAAGTGATGATGGAGCCCACTGGCAACCTCTGGCACAAAAAGTGTTGACAGGGGTATTAAGGGGTGCCAAAAGGAACCTATGTAAATAGTGCCAAACCCTAGTCTTTAAAATCAGCAATATCCCTAAATGAGGGACAGCTAAGCTGGATGCATGTCAGTCATAGAATACGGACACCACCATTGAAAATATCTACTCTCATTAGCGTAAAGAGCTCTTGGATAAGTGAGTGACTGAATGCGTGAGTGAGGGTGTGAAAAAGTGAGTGCTTAAGTGAGGGAACTTGCATTTGAGCTGAGTGAGTGCATGAGTGAGTTAGCAAGCATGTGAAATTAGTGAATGAGTGAGTGTGTATGTGAACTGAGCGAGCACATGAGTAAGTTAGTGAGCATGAGAATTGAGTGAGTGATTGGGCTCATTTAACCTGTACACAAGTTCAAAGAAAATGGGCATCACCACAGGAAACCTACACCCTTTGGTCTAAGAAAAGAGAAAAGATCATAACCTTGTCACAGTAAAGAGTTCTGGGTGAGTGAGTGAGTGAATGAGTGAGTGAGTGTGTAAGAATAAGTGCATGAGTGAGGGCACTTGTGTTTGAAATGAGTGAGTGCATAAACTAAGTGCAAGAGGACTTAGCGAGCATGAGAAATGAGTGAATGAGAAGTGGGCATGTGAACTGAGTGAGTGAAAGAAATGAATGAGGGAGTGCATGAGTATGTTAGTGAGCATGTGATTTGAGTGAGAGAGCAAGTGAGTGGGATCATTTATTCTGTACGCAAGTGAGGTGTACAGTTTTGGCTACATGAGACTGTGTGTGGTCTTGTGTTCTGGGCTGACCTCGAGTGATATGCTTGAGCTGTGATGAAATGTTCCAGGACGAATCTGTCAGCATGCTTGCTTTCAGTGGGAGGGAAAGGGTGATTAGTGCATTCTGGGAGTTCAGCCATACTTGGACTGGTTAAACAGCAGCATCACAGATATTCATTCACACTGTGACTGGTTAATCATTGACCAAGCTCCATGCTGACACACCCAAGGATGATGGTGTACCTGAAGCTGCCTGATACTAACCCTTTCGTTCCAGCCCAGATGAAGGCAAGTCTGAGCATTGATTGCCATTAGGCACTGCAGGAAAGCTCAAATCTATTCAAGGATTTAGAGAACTCCAGGTAAAATAATATGTTCTTTAAAGGAGAACTTAAAATACACGGAAACAATGATTGACAAAGTCAATAGGTTTGACTTTTGTAAAATATAGGCACACAGATGCACAATGTCCATGCATGCATTGATGTAGATAACACATGTTCAGCTAGGACAGGGATCTCCAGCCTTTTCTATAGTGAGAGCTATTTCTGATCAGTGAAAATCATTGTGAGCTACTGAAGGCCAAGGCACTGGCGCAGTGTTACCAGACACCTCCATGCCAAGCTTCATTGACTTTCACCCTAATGTCCAAAGAGTCAGATACTATAGTTTGAACGAAATACTTTAGCTAGAAACACTATGACAGGGCTGCTATGTGTGTCAGTGAGAGTGTGGTCTTTGGGGATGTATGAACATCTGTGCATATGAATGCTGTTAGAAAGTGGATTGTTGGTTGGCTGGGGTTTCACCTTAGTCAAACAGAAAGCACTATCCTAGTCAGGGTAAGTTTTATGCAAACCCTAAATTAACCTTTGCTAACCCTCTCGTAGCTTGGCACACAGCTGTCAGGCTTAACTTACAGACACTTGTAAAGTATTTTGCCAATTCTTCAAATAGTAACACAGTGAAAACACCACAGAAAAAGAAACCACACCAAGTTAGAAAACTAGTTCTGACTTTAATGAATAAAACAAGATAAAAATGTCAAAAATTCAATAAGTAGAACATGAAATATTGATTTTTTAAGATTTTAAGTAAAAATAGCGCTAAGAAGCATAAAGGGCTGAAATAGTATATCTGGTCGTGCCAGTCTGGGACAAAGTCAAAAGTTCAGGCTGACCGCGATGGAGCGCAAGCCAAATACATGGACTCTGTTAGGCCCGCTAAACCTATTGTGTGGGTTTGGTTTGAGGATGCGTCGAGCAACTGAGGTGATATGCTGGTTTGAGATGCGGCGAAGCTGTAGTGCGAGACCCTGATTCGTTGACATCGAAGATCCTATCGACGGGGCTTGTGATGTGAAGTCCAGTGTAGAGGATGCATTGCACAGTCGAGGCAATGTGTTTGCTCTGATGAGGAGGAAAACTGTGGTGCCAAGGTTTGGCGTCATCGTTGAGGCTGCTGTCGACTGGGATGCAAGGACTATGCACTGGGAACAGCATCGAGCAGTGGTGGTTCCGAAGGCGATGCATCGATTCCAAGCCACCCAGCAGCAGCCATTGCTGGTTCTGATCTATGCAAAGCGGCGATGCATTGGTTCATCAGATGATGTGTCAGTTCCTCTGAAGCAAACATCTTAGGCCCACTTCAAGGGGTTCAGGACTGGAATGGCACTACTTGGCAGGGAAGACTCATAGATGGCCAGGTGTAGAATCAAGGTGGTTGGAAGTCTTTTATGTTCCTGAGACTTCAGATCAGGAGGCAAGCCAGTTAACCCATGGGGTCACTCTGGGTTCAAGTGATGCAGGTCCCATCCCTCTCGCCCAAGATTGGGGGCAACTGTCACCAGGGCAACACATCAAGGCAGTGGTCCAGCAAAGCAGCAGTCTAGCAGAGAGGCAGTCCTTCAGCAGCACAGCAGTCCTTCTTCCTGGCAGAGTAGCCACAGGTCCAGTAATATTCTGAAGTGGTGGTGTCAGAGGTCCAGTACTTATACCCAGTTTAGCCTTTGAAGTGGGGGGGACTTCAAATACAGTCCTTTGAAGTGTACAGAGGCCCTCCCTGCCTGCCCTAGCTCCAGACTCACTAAAGGGGGTATGTAGCCCTTTGTGTGGGAACAAGACATAGCCTATACAGGTGTAAGTGACGCTGGGTCCAGCTCCTCTCTCCCATCCTCCCAAGATGGCCCATCAAGTCACACCTAAGCTCCCATTGTGTGGCTGTCTATGGGAGAATACACAAAGCCCAGCTGTCCCCCACCCCAGACAAGTGATCAGAGACAGGCATCAGGCACAAATGGCTAAAGTAAGAAAATGCAAACTTTCTAAAAGTGGCATTTTCAGAATTGCAATTTAAAATCCAACTCTGCCATAAGTTGTGGTTTTAAAGTGTGATTCCAGAGACACCAAACTTGAAAAGCTCATCCCTTCCAGATTGCAAATTACACTCATAAAATGTAATAAGGTCATTCGAATGTTCTCCTATGAGAGAGATACGGTTTGCAGTAGTGAAAAACGACTTTGAGAGATTTTCTTTGCCAGGGCATGTAAACTTTTAAAGTACATGTCCTACCTTTTAAATACACTGCACAATGCCCTCAGAGGTGTCCAGGGCCCACCTTAGGAGTGACGTCTATGTATAAAAAGGGAAGGTATGGACCTGGCAAAGGTTTATCTTTGCGAGGTAGGCATGGCAGTTTAAACTGCATACACAGACTCTGCAATGGCAGGCCTGAGCCATGGTTAGAAGGCCACTTAAGTTGGTGGCAGAATAGGTGCTGAAAGCCCACTAGAAGCATTTAATTTACAGGCGCTGGGCACATGGAGTGCACTTCACTAGAGACTAATAAGTAAATTAGATATGCCAAGTGCGAATGAGCCAATATTACCATGTTTAGGGGAGAGAGCACAAGGACTTTAGAACTGGTTAGCAGTGGCAAAGTGCACAAAGCCCTAAAGCCAGCAAAAACTAGGTCAGAAAAGTGGAGGAGTTAAGCAAAAAGGTGGAGGGAAGACTACCCATTAACTGCCAGGTCAAACAAATGGGATATATGTTATGTTATACTGTATTTGTAGAGCGCAGCTTTCACTCCGAGGAGCATCATGGCGCTGAGCGGATCACTGACAGACAGGGTGGCTGGGACTGGAAAGGGATTTAGATGAGTGCTCTGCATAGAGCATCAGGGGCCGTAAAAATCCAGGTTTTCAGAGTCTTCCTGAAAAGGGTTTCTGACTGGATGAAACGTAGGTGATTGGGCAGTTGGTTCTAGGCCTTAGTCCCTATCACTGCAATTGATTTCCCCCCTTTTGAGACATAGCTGAATACAGGGGGTTTTAGTAGGTTAGCGTTGGACAATCTGAGAGTACGGCGTGGCACATAACGTGCAAACCTAGGCCGAAGGTAGTGAGGGCCTGAGGAATGAAAGATTCAGAAGTTAATTATCAAGATCTTAAACAAGATTCTTTTATGGATGGGTAGCCAGTGCAGAGCTTCCAGTGCGGCGGATGCTGATGAGTTCCTGGGCCATTTAAGTACTTGTCGGGCTGCAGCATGCTGTACCATCTGTAGTTTGTGTAAGACCGACTTATTAGCTCCTGCATAGAGGCTGTTGCAATAGTCCAATCTGGAGGTGATTAGGGCCACTGCAACTGCCTGTCTTGCCATTGAGGTTCTTTAATTTTGACCCCATCTTACAGTCACCGCCATTTTTGTGTTGCCTTTACACAGGCTGCTCGATGAGCGAAGTGTCTCTGCCCTTTTGGACTGCAACGTGTCAAAAACCCCCTCCGTCCTTGTCCTTAAAGCAATCTCAAACACCAGCCGGCCTAACTAATCCTTGTCTGGACTACCTAATCCCCGTATCAACTATCTGTTAGCCTTTAGTATTCTCCTCTCGCCATATCTTATCTTCTGGCCTTCGCTATTCTCTCCCTGTGTTTTCCTACTTTGTAACCTTCCTCTTGAAGCATACAGATATGTCCTGCCATTGCAAACACCGAACTATGGGTACCAGTATTGATTAACTGTGGGGCTGGATAACACACAACATGTAAGCAGAGAGCATTTTGGTGACACAATATCTTGTTTTCAAACTCTCCTGATTGGCTAAAAAGTTGTGCGATGGGTGTATGTTTGTACAGATGTATTTCAACGATAAAAGCTTGTGAGCCACGAAGTCAAGTGGCAGTCTCCTGAGAACCTACTTGATGTACTTCTTGGACAACTGTGCTTAGCTGCAGCTAATAAACTTGGTTTTCTACGCCAACAGAGTATTCTGTGTCTCTGTGCAACAAGGCAGGTGAACCCGAAGATTTCAGGCGTGCCCTGCGCCACCAGGCCCAAAGGCCCGGTTCTTCAATTGGCGCCCGAACGTGGGGCGGCTTCAGAGGTAGCGGTTGAGCCCAAGGATCGTGAGGAGCCCCGCAGGAAAATTCCAGAGGAGGCGCCCCACACCAGCGACCCCTGTATGTCGAAGAGTGGGCCGATGGTCTTTTGAAGTGTGGCTTCTCCTTTCCAACGGCTGCTGGTGCCTGCTGCCCTGACTGCTGCCCTGCCTTGGTCCCTCTTTTGGTGATGACTGGTATTGCGAGACGTTAGACGGACCTCTGTTGGCGTGAAGAAGACATTTGTTAAGTACTGGTGGGTAGCTCCCACCCCCCTTTTTTTTGTTTGTTTTTGGGTTCTTAGATTCGAAAATTGCAATTGTCGAAGCCAAGGGGTGAGTACGTTTGTGCTGTTTTGATTAGCCCCTTGTTGTTTGTAGGAAGCCAGTGAAAGTAACGATGCCTGGTTTCAGTAAGTTTAAAAAATGGTGTTGTTTTTGTTGCGATATGGACTCCCGACTGGAGGACTCTTGTCCAATTCCTCCGGCTGGAACTCCTACTTATGAGCTTTACTCTAAACATGGTATGGGCCCCATCACCTTTAATGACATATGGGTCCGCTATACGAAGAAAGATGGTGTTTTACAGTGGCCACATAATGGTAGTTTTGAGCCTAATATTTTAGACAATTTAGAAGCTACTTTGTTTAAAAGAAAAGCCCGGCCGGCTATGTTTGACTCTTTTCGCCTTTGGCGCAAGGAAGCCAAACAGAAAGAAATTAAACAGGCAAAAAGAGATAGGAAAGAAAAAGATATCACTGTCATACAGGCTGCCCAACAGTTTAAAGATAATGAAATAGATCATGCGATAGAGATCTTAGATAGGCAACATCACATGGCGATTGACAAATGTTACCCAGTGCTGCCAACTTCTTCCCCAAATCGCGATGCTGATCCTGAGAAGGATCCTTTAATGTCTCACTTATTACGATCGCCCCCGCCCTATGCACTAGGCGCTAATGCACCCCCGCTTTTGTTACCCATCCAACAACCTGTTATTCTCCCACCAGCTCCAGCTCCTGCACCTCCAACACAGCCCTTTGTGGCACTGCCACTCCCGCCATTTTCTTTGCCTTCAGCTCCCTTGTTTCCAGCTCCTCTGCCTCCGACTTCTTTGCCTCAGTCTCCTTTGCCTTCGACCTCCGCTCTACCTGTTGCCTCTTCTCCTGCTACGTCTCATACATTATCTCCTGTTTTTCTGTCAACTTCCCCTTCTATCCGTCAGCGGATGGTTGAGACTGTTTCTGGTCTCTTTTCTCCTCTCTTTGGGTCAGTAAGTCTGACTCCTGTTCTTCCCCGTAGGCAGACCCGTAGTTTACTTCCTGACTCCCAAGAACGAGATACGTTCATGGGTCTTGCTCGCAGGTGGATCCTGAGTGATCTTGAATATACTGTTCAAGATATCATGGATACTTTTGAACAGTGGGATGCCCCTGTACAAAGATTCGTTTTCAATGCCATGTGTGAAATCCTAGGTCAGGAATGGGAGGCCACGGGATTGGGTTTAGCTCCCAAGGGTTTGCTGGATATTAGGACTGATTTTGATAAAGGAATTATTGTGGGTCCTGAGGTTGAGAATGCTATACGGACACTTATTACTTTTAGATCAATGTTCTTTTCCCGGTCTTTGTCTGAACCTGATCCTTCTGTTAGGCGCAAACTGAAACACTACCCTATGCGAGAGGTTCCCCCAGTCTGGAGAGAAGAGGTTGCAGCCCAGGGTAATAATCCGCTTATACCAGCTCACTTCCAACGTATATGGGTACATGTACCTTGGAAGAGATCTGAGGTGCTGGCCCTTAAACAGTCTTTACCTGACCCCCGTAAAAACCCTGCTGGTTACTACAAGGAATTATCTCAGACTGTTAACGCTTGTATTATGAATTTGGCTGACATAGATATGTTAATGGGAAATGTTGTCCCACAACAATTGTGGGCTAGGATTCGGAAGGAGGACCACGCCCAAGAATTAGGAGGTGATTGGAATGCTATACTAGCTGCTGATGGGCTCCAAGTGGGTGGCGCTAAACCCGATAATTTAATTGCAGAACTTCCTGGTAGAATAATTACCTTAATGAAAACTATGATGCCCGCTCTGCGAGTTAATTGGGATAAGTTAGCTGCCTGTAAGCAGAAGAAGGATGAGAGTGTCTCTGACTTCTTCACTCGTTTTGAAGAAACGTTTCTTGATCACAGTGGTCAGGATATGAGTACAGAGGGGGACAGCGATTGTTCGTTGATAAATTTGTATTTAATTTGCTTTCCGAGCTCTCTAATAAATTAAAGGATTCCGAAAGTTCATGGGCTGTTTCTTCTTCAGCCCAGATATTGGCTACTGCCCAATATTACGAAAATAGGGATAAGGAGGAGAAGGACAAATTGGATAAAAAGACTAAAGATTTGAAGACGAAGGCTCTTTTACAACAGGCTTATCCTCCTCGTCCTGCTCAGCGCCAGTTTCAGCCGACTCCCCAGTTTCAGAAGGTGTTTCAGAAACCTGAGCCTTTTGTTCCACGGCCACCACTGGGTCCTAATCAATGTGCCTATTGTAAGGAAGAAGGTCACTTCAAGAATAATTGCCCGATATTATTGCAGCGTGCTGGTGGTACGCCTGGGCCGCGAGGCCGAGGTGGCTTCCAGTTAACACCTAGGGGGAGGGGGCGAAGTACCATGTCCCAGGATCAACGTTCCTTTCCGCCGCAAGATTCCATGAATTATTTTGATCAGCAAAATACTCAGTCTGCCCATTATTATAATGACGATTATTATATGGAAGATGAGAATCAGGGTTTCTCTAGCTAGGACAGCCGTGGACAAAGTGAGGGAGTCATTTCAGTTCCAGTGGACCAAAATGGGCCTTATGTTGATGTCGTTGCGCTTGGTGTATCAGAACCATTTCTCTTGGATACTGGTGCAACGAAGAGTTCTATCATCCACTCTAAACTCCCTGGGGCACCTTTGTCTGGCTTAACAAATGTTTCTGTAGGATTTTCTGGCGCCCCAGTTCGTAACCCAGTTTCTTGTCTTTTACCTATCTCCATTGGCCCTTATGATTTGGAGGCTCCTCTTATTTTGACAACTGGTTGTGGTGAGAATTTGTTGGGGTTGGACTTGTTAAAGAGACTGTATGCGACACTGCATTGTTCTCCTTCTGGTGTACATCTTACTTTAGGCAAGAGATTAATTTCCCGACATATTTGTCTAGAGACCAACTCCCTTCTGAATTACGTTCCCTGCCTACTACTCTTTGGGCTACAGGCCCCAATGATGTTGGTCTCTTGCAGATTCCACCCTATGTTGTCACCCTCAAGTCCAATGTTAGGTTACCTCGCATTCCTCAGTATAGAATTTCGAGTGCTGGTGAGAGAGCGCTGATGGCTATCATTTATGATTTGGTTGAGAAAGGTGTGGTTGAAGAGACTAGAGGAAATGTGTGCAATAGTCCTGTTCTGCCTGTCCTTAAACGTACTGACTCTTCCCAGCCACCGGTTTATCGTTTTGTAATCGATCTCCGGGAGGTCAACAAGATCGTTGTACCCCAGTTTCCTGTCGTCCCAGATATCACTGCTTTATTGACAGTGATACCTGCCTCAGCTGCCTGGTTTTCGGTCATTGACCTTAAGAATGCTTTCTTTAGCATTCCCATTGCTGAGGAAAGTAGGGATATTTTTGGCTTCTCTTTGGGAGGCCGAAGCTTCCGGTTCAAGCGCGCACCTCAAGGCTATTGTGAAAGTCCCTCCATTTATAGTCAGGCTTTGAAAACTCAGCTCGATGCTTTCACTTTGCCTCCAGGTGCCACCCTTATTCAGTACGTAGATGATCTGCTAGTTGCTGCTGATTCTGAGGAAATTTGTAAACGAGTTACTGTTTCACTGTTGCATCACTTGTCTGACCTTCATCATAAGGTTTCACCCTCTAAATTACAATATTGTCGCCAAGAGGTTACCTACTTAGGTCATCTCTTGTCGAAGGAGGGACGGCGGTTGACCCCAGAAAGAATCCAAGCAATTGCACAAATGTCTGTACCATGCACACAGAGAGAGGTGCGTGCCTTTTTAGGTATTACCTCTTACTGCAGACAATGGATTCCGAATTTTTCTTTGTTAGCGAAACCTTTGTTAGCACTTACCCTTAAAGATACCCCCAACCTCTTCCTTGGACAGAGGAATGCCAGAAAAGTTTTACTGATTTGCGTACTTCCTTGTGTTCTGCTCCTGTGTTGGGTACTCCGGATTACAGCAAACCTTTCACACTTTATGTGCATGAGAGAGAAGGTTGCGCGTTGTCAGTTTTGACACAACAATTTGGTGACAAACAACGCCCGTGTGCTTATTTTTCGGCTACGTTAGACCCTGTAGCTAAAGCATTACCTAGTTGTCTGAAAGCTACAGCAGCAGCAGCAGTTTCTATTCGCCAATCTGCTGGATTGGTGCTAGACAATACGCTTATTGTCATGGTGCCACATGCAGTGGATACACTTTTAAACAGGACAAAAACCCAGCATCTTACGAGCGCCCGTTTATCGGGGTATGAGCTGACGCTCTTGGCTAGTCACGTGCACATCAAGCGATGTAATACCCTAAATCCAGCTACATTGTTACCAATCCCAGTAGAGAAAGACATTCAAGAGCAACATGATTGTTTTCTCCGTACAGAGGAGGAGACAAAAGGTAGGATTGATTTAAAAGATACGCCGCTCCTGGACCCGGATGGGATCCTATGGGTGGATGGTTCGTGTTTTAAGCTCCCCAATGGTGAAACGACTGCAGCCTATGCTGTTACCACTTTGCATACGATTGTGGAGACAGCACGCATTAGGCAGAATTCAGCCCAAGCAGCTGAATTGATAGCTCTGACTAGAGCTTGTGTATTGGCTGAAGGGAAGAGAGTGAATGTGTTCACCGACAGCCAATATGCATTTGGGGTGGCCCACAGTTTTGGCCGCCTTTGGAGGGAAAGAGGATTCTTTACCTCACATGGTACTAAAATACAGCATGGTCAGTTAGTGAACGACCTTTTGGAATCACTTGCTTTACCCACTCAGATAGCAATTGTGAAGTGTAGTGCGCATAAAAGAATCACTGATGATGTGGGTGAAGGAAACGCTTTTGCGGATCAGATAGCGAAAGAGACAGCGAGAGATGTGACGAGTCATATGTATGTTGCTGGACCTGCTAGATGGGTCAGTCAAGGAGGAATGTGTGAGGACACAATAGAAAGTGTGAAAATGATTCAGGAAGAGGCTACAGAGAAAGAATTGAGTAAGTGGAGAGATAGTACGGGAATGTTGGATGCGACAGGATGTTGGATAGAATTGTCAGAACACCAACGTTGGCTGTTACCAGACGCCTATGTACTTCCAGTAGTGACTATGGCGCATGGTCCAGCCCACATCAGTGCGAAAGGAATATGCAAGCTTTTGGCTCCGGTATGGCAGAATACAGGGATTCCTAAATGTGCAGACAATCTTGTTAAGCATTGCATTGTTTGTTTGATGCACAACCCAGGAAGAGGAACACCAACCCCAGCAGGCCATTTTGCTCCCCCAACGTATCCTTTTGAGGTAGTGCAGATAGACTACATTCATATGGAGAGATGCAGAAACCTAAAGTATGTCCTTGTGGTGGTATGTGCCTTTTCCAGATGGATAGAGGCCTACCCCCTAAAGGATAATACTGCCTTGTCTACAGCTAAGGTCCTTCTGAAAGAATACTTCCCGAGGTTTGGTTTACCTCGAATTGTCTGGAGTGACAATGGAAGTGAATTCGTGGGTCAAATCATGCAGAAAGTATGTGCAGGTCTTGGGATTAAGCAAAAATTCCACGCGGCAAACCACCCTCAGTCAGCGGGTTTGGTAGAGTGCTATAATGGCACTCTCAAGCTTAAACTTGCAAAGATACAAGCCAGCACAGGTCTTGCCTGGCCCGACGCTTTACCTTTAGCCCTCTTGTCAACTCGAACAACTGTTCATTCTCGTGTGGGACTTAGCCCATATGAGATTGTGTTCGGACGCCCGGCTAATGTCTGGGGTGTCCCTAGACCCAAGAAGTACTCTGACATAGAATACCCAATGTTAATTGACTATTTGCATGACCTCACCACTAAATTGCGTGTTCTCCATCAGCAGGTACAAGACACCTTGCCACAGGCTTCCTCGGATCCTGGGCACACCCTCCAACCTGGCGACTGGGTGTGCCTTAAGAATTTTCAGAGGAAGAGGAATTTGGAGCCTCGCTGGCGGGAGCCAAGACAGGTCCTGCTGACGACACGTACAGCCGTAAAAGTCGTTGGGAAAAAGAACTGGATCCATGGTGTGCACTGCAAAAGGGTACCCTTGCCTTTGCCTTTTGATCAGTGGGTCCACGAAGGTATAGGTGATTGTGAAGGAGAGAGAGTTCCCCGGTTTGTACCTTTTGGCGATGCACACCTAGAATGGACTCGGACTGAGAAAGAGGACGATGATGTTTTGCAAGAAGCTGTACCATCGCATCTCAGAATAGATACAACTGATCCAGAGACACTTTTTCAAGACCAGACTGTGCCAAACAAGGATAGATACAATCTGAGGCCTAGAGTGGCCAAAGACATTTGAAATTTATTTTTATTTTTTCTCCCCTTCGTTCCTAAACTGCAATTTTTTTATTTCTTAGATTGCATTTTTGAATTTTTGAATTGTATATATTTTCTTCCTTATGTGATACTGGACTCATCCCATTTTTGCAGGGTCGTGGTAGGAGACTTGGTTTGTGACCTGAGTAGTGGCACTAGGTCTGCAGGACTTGCAGTGTCATAGGACGGCCAATAACCACAACTGAGTGAGATAGGAAGATTGCCACGAGCAACACTTTAGGGGATGACTTCCGGTGAATCAGAAATTGATAAAAAAAACAAAATGAAGGAAAAATATTGTAAATTACTATTTAATAGATGTGGCGTAGTATTATGTGTTTTAACTATGTTATGTGTTTTATTAGCTTGTGTGGGTTGGGTTATTCACACTTTGCAGCCAGCATCTGTACCTATATCTACCTCTCAGCCCATACCTTTTCGCACTACTATTTCCCCACACCAATTCTATACGCTACCAGGGCATGAACAAATTAGGAGAATGGAATATCTCAACAATTCATTCATCCAGCTATTACACCAGCATCAATTAGTAATCAATACCACCGATTGTTGGGTTTGTGGACTTTTACCCCATAATACAGATAAAGGAATGCCATATTTAGTTCTACCCTTCTCCCTAAAAGGATCTGCTTGGGCTTACACCTCTATGTTTGCCAATGCCTATGAGAACCAACATCTACATCCTGTTGGTCCGTATAGGGATGGAATTGACGTTAGTCATAATTCACTAATAAAGGGAATAGTGGCTATGTCAAAACATTATAAAACATTTAGTGAATTCCCCACCGACGAGCGACAAGCATACATTGACTGGAATGTGACACATTATGTCACTAGCCTTACAGACAGAGCCAAAAGGAAAGGATACCCACCTATATATACTGTACCCCACCAAGGTCACCTATGTCTCCAAGCCAATGGTCAAAATCCTAAGGATCAATTGGGAAAGAGCACTTGTAATATTACATACATCTATACATCCCGAACGTCTCCACCATTGGTAGCATCTCAAGGAACATATTTCGTCTGCCATGACAGAGCCTATACATGGTTACCAGCCGATTTCTCAGGGACTTGTTATATGGCTTTTCTCCTCCCTCCAACATATACAGCTCCTTCGGGACATCACAAGACAAGGTACGGCAGAGGGGTTATTGCTTTGGAGGACACAGCAGGACAAGAAGGAGGTGACTTCCTTAAAGGATTCCTCCCATTTTGGGGCCCTATGGCCAATAGTAGAAATATCAGACATCTCATTCGGGTAGTTGAGGCAACAATAAATGAAACTGTCGGAGCACTGAGTAATATCACTGCTGAGCTTCAGGCGGATCGCCTTATGACATTACAGAACAGAATGGTGTTAGACATCATTCTCGCAGATCGTGGTGGAGTCTGTACATTGATTGGATCGAGTTGTTGCATTTATATACCTGATAACGCCCCTACAGTATACCAGGCCATCTCTAAATTGCACCACATTGCTGAGTCCATCCACCAGGACGAAGGAAATTGGTCTCTGATGGGATGGTTTTGGGAACTACTGTCCACATGGGGATGGAAGGTATTGACCTTTGTTGGAGTAGTTTTGGCCATCATCTTCTCGTGTTGCCTTTGTTTACAATGTGGCCCCGCAATATGTGGTCTTTGTGCTATTATGTGTGTCCCAAGACCCATGCCACAGAAAACGGAGAATATGAAGATGAAGATGATGTTGCAGCAACAACTTGACGACTTTATGACCATCGACATTGATTCAGATTAGCGTGAGTCTTTGTGTATTGCCTGCGCAATGGCAAAAGGAGGGTCTGAGGTTCTTTAATTTTGACCCCATCTTACAGTCACCGCCATTTTTGTGTTGCCTTTACACAGGCTGCTCGATGAGCGAAGTGTCTCTGCCCTTTTGGACTGCAACGTGTCAAAAACCCCCTCCGTCCTTGTCCTTAAAGCAATCTCAAACACCAGCCGGCCTAACTAATCCTTGTCTGGACTACCTAATCCCCGTATCAACTATCTGTTAGCCTTTAGTATTCTCCTCTCGCCATATCTTATCTTCTGGCCTTCGCTATTCTCTCCCTGTGTTTTCCTACTTTGTAACCTTCCTCTTGAAGCATACAGATATGTCCTGCCATTGCAAACACCGAACTATGGGTACCAGTATTGATTAACTGTGGGGGCTGGATAACACACAACATGTAAGCAGAGAGCATTTTGGTGACACAATATCTTGTTTTCAAACTCTCCTGATTGGCTAAAAAGTTGTGCGATGGGTGTATGTTTGTACAGATGTATTTCAACGATAAAAGCTTGTGAGCCACGAAGTCAAGTGGCAGTCTCCTGAGAACCTACTTGATGTACTTCTTGGACAACTGTGCTTAGCTGCAGCTAATAAACTTGGTTTTCTACGCCAACAGAGTATTCCGTGTCTCTGTGCAACAAGGCAGGTGAACCCGAAGATTTCAGGCGTGCCCTGCGCCGCCAGGCCCAAAGGCCCGGTTCTTCACCATACAGGGAAGTAGGTCAAAGAACTTTTTAAGTGACTTTATCAGATGGAAGCAAGTTCCAGCCACTGCTAGGGATTGCTGGCGGAAGGATAGTGCTGAGTCAAATTTGACCCCCAGATTCCTGGCTACTGTTACTGTATTGGGGGGGGGGGGGGAGAATGTCGGAGGGCCACCAAAGGCTAGGGGAGAATATGTTCGCTTTCCCTAGTGGCATGATTTCTGTTTTTTCTGAGTTGCATTTTAAGTGATTTGTTTTCATCCAGTGAAAGACTGCTGTGAGACTGACGGAGGTTTTCTTCAGCCAGTGTGGTATTTTTAGCTGCGTATCGTCTTGTGTTCAGGTGAATGAGAGCCTGTGTCATGTCTACTTGTGGCACAGGACATACATTTCATCATATGTGGTATCGTTAGATGTCTAACACAAACATACAACCATTTTTTTAAATGGGAGAACTTTAGTGAGTTAGAGGTAGGCAACCGCCAAACGTAAAAATTGAATTTTCTTTCATATGTTGGTCCCATTAAATTTTTGCTGTTTTCATAGGTGAAGGAAGCAAAATGTAGTTAGTACAGTGAGCACTCTGAGGCAGGAATTTATTGTGTTGAATGTCAAGGAATGGCTCATTCCAATAACCATATTTTAAAACCCAACCCATTCTCTGAATGTGACACTCGTCCTTGCATTACATGTTTCTTTGGTTGGAAGCAATCATGAGCTAAACACATAAATTAAATGGGTGCAGTTAGCTAACCATGGTAAAGAAATTTAAAAAAACTTGCAAAGCAGTTTATATTTTTGCTCCCAAATGGAAGAAAGATTACATTTTTTTCAAAGCAGGAACGTATTGATAAGATTGTGTAAGCGTCAAATGTATGTTTAGCAAAGGTAAAGAACACAAATGAATGTGCGTAACATTTCCTTGTATCTTACTTCTTGTGAAACATCACAATGCATCAAATGTGTTTGAAACCAGGAATATGAAAGTAAATACATATTAAGCTCCTTTACACTATGTACTCTGGGCACCATATTTTGCCCTTTGGTCTTTTTCTTAAAGTCGGTTTATTCGGGGATTTGTAATATTTGGAAGCTTCAGTTAATCATTACATTTGATAACAATGAGTTGTAAAAGGAAAGCCAAGACTGCGTACACTGGGGCATATTTATAAGCCCCTATTGCCACAGGACCGTCACTTTTAACGACGTTCCTGTGGCAATAGGGGCTTCGCCTTATTTACAAGGTGGCGTTAAGTCACTTAATGTGGCTTAATGCCGCCTTGTAAATAACGCCCCACTTTCACGCTACACTTAGGGCGGAAGCTTTCCGACTTACATCATTGGTTTCAAATCCGACAGGCTTATTACGATAAAGGCTGTCGAATTTGAAACCGACTGGTCAGACCGACTGGCTTTCAACCGGCTCAGGGAGCCTGTCGGCCAGTCAGAGGCCGCTCAGATCCCCTATGTACGGCATTTACGACGTGGGGATTATGATGTTGGATTCCGAAAGGCTTTTCATGCTGAGCTTTCTGACATGAAAAGCCTGTCAGAAAGCAACTTATGGGCCCTTAGCAGGGCCCGCTTGCCACAGCGGCCTCCGGTTGGAGGGCTGGAGGGCACCTATGATGCCCCCCTGTTAATCCCTGCACTGCGTGGCAGGCACTGGGTTCAGGGTTTAACAAAAAACACCCATTTTAGGAGCTTGTGCTACAGCCGGTTTACGGCCACAGCTCAAGCTCCCATGGAGAATTGAAAGTGTGCGACCTCACCATGTGCAGTCACATTCTAATAATGAGGCAGGGACCGCCAACCGGAGGTCGATCGGTCCCGATTCCGCAATGTACTCGTATTGAGGGCCATAGCGTGAAAGGGGTGCGCAGTGGGTGTTGTGGTGGGAATTCCGCTGCAACACCCATTGATTTTAACACTGCCCTCTATTTACAAGGTTGGCATAAATATGAGGCAGCCCCAAAATTAAGACCAAGGAAAACTTGGTCTTAACATAGCGAAACAAAGAGAAATGCTTTATTTCTCCTCGTTTTTGCTGTTTCTATGTGTGCTGCACTGTGCAGCACACATAGAAACAGCAAATTGCCATGAATGATTGTTTATGTGGCAGAAGGTGTCCCGTCCTGCACATTAACAAACATTTAAAAAATGACGATTTGCAACTTCTATGTGTGCTGCACAAAGCAGCACACATAGGAGTTACAAACCGCCATTCTGGATTGTTTATGTGCAGGAAGGGACATCTTCCCTCAATGCAGGCACCCTTGCTATGATGCAAGGGTGCCTGCATTGTCGCTAGGCAGCTGAATTTAGCACCAGCGCAGGGAGAAACATAGGGTTGCACCTTATTATTGTAAATAGGGCACATCCTTGTGTTTCTAAAGTGACAGAGTGTGGTGTTAGCAATTTTGGAGCTAACCTGCGCTCCTCCACTTTCTTATAAATATGCCCCTCTGTGTTTTTGTAGATGAATTGATCTGGCAAACGTCAGGGTGACGTAGATTAAATACCTAAATTACTGAAATGCTGTGCTGAACATGCATCATTGTACCAGTGGTAACAATGAAATGGTCAAGCAGAGAGCACTGGATTGCTACTGACAGGTGTTCATTCCAAAAAGGAATATACACTAAATGTTTCCATCATCAGAAATAAAAATGATTTCTCTAAAGATAGGTTAAAAATCGATTAGGCATTGACTCCAATCTTTACTCTAGCTCAACTTAAATTTTGTCAGTAAAGCATCTTAAGATTAAGTGAACATCAAACCAATATTCAGAAACAACACAAACAATACTCCCATCAACAGCTGACCACAGGTTTAGCACATCAACTCCCAAATTTTCATGAGTATTAAGAGTCTTGTGCAACCACTTCCAGAGCTTGCCGCAGTTAAGCTCTACTGGAGACCAGAAACGTAAACTTTGAATGATGAGGAAGGTGCACCAAAAACAGAGTCAATGTCCTCCAAATGTATCCAAATAGTATCCTTTTATTGTTCTTGATAGTAAAACATGGACATCAGCCAACGCGTTTCGTTCCACTAAGGGGACTTCATCAGGGTTCATATGACATTAAGAGGGATAATAATATGTCCGCGCTCCAGGTTTAAATATATTCAAATAGAGGTAGATAGGGATCGTCCAAAATCCTGACACGTAGGTAGCAAGAAAGTATATTCAATGGATGTCGTTCTTAGCGACAAAGCCCCACAATAGGGGTGGCACGTTATCGGCCAATATCCTTGATACGATATCTCTGCCGTCATCGATATTGGCCGATAACGTGCCACCCCTATTGTGGGGCTTTGTCACTACGAACGACATCCATTGAATATACTTTCTTGCTACCTACGTGTCAGGATTTTGGACGATCCCTATCTACCTCTATTTGAATATATTCAGACCTGGAGCGCGGACATATTATTATCCCTCTTAATATCATATGCGCCCTGATGAAGTTCCCTTAGTGGAACGAAACGGGTTGGCTGATGTCCATGTTTTACTATCAAGAACAATAAAAGGATACTATTTGGATACATTTGGAGGACATTGACTCTATTTTTGGTGCACCTTCCTCATCATTCAAAATCAAACCAATATTCATACATACATCCTTCTGGCCTTTATTTGTCTCTGTTTGACCGACTGCCCATCGATGTGTACCTGCTTGTTTGCTTCCTGGTTGAGTCGGTATTCACGATGAGACTGCAGCTGTGCCTGTATGTTTACTGTGTGTGCGTGTATCAGCCTCTCTGTGTTTGTGGACATGGGTACCTGGCTATGACGATCTAGTGCCAGCGATAAGGCACCATCAGGCCCATTTATTTAACACAGTTTTCACACTTGATTTATACCTCCTTCTCTCTCCTGTTCCCTCCCTCCCTTTCCAGCAACTTGTTTTCTTCTCCTGCTTCCTTCATGGTATTCAGATGCCTAAAGTAGCTACAGATTACCACTCTGTTTTAAGAAAGATCATTCCCTTTCCCTTGTTCCCACCTTTTGACTCTGCTGTCACATCTAGACTATTGAAGTGGCCTTGGATAAACAAAAAGTACTATACACACAACCAACACAGCATAACATAACACAGAGGTCTCCAACCTTTTCTGTGGTGAGAGTTACTGTGGATCAGTGAAAATCATCGTGAGCTATTGAAAGCCAAGGCACTTCCACAGTGGTACCAGACACCCCCTCGCCCAGCTTCATTGACTTCAACCCTGTCAATAGAACCAGATATGGTTTGAACAAAATACTTTGACTAGGGGCACTATGACAGGGTTGCCATGTGTGTCCGTGAGAGTGTGGTCTTTGGGTATGTATGAGCAAGTGTGTGTATGAATGGTATATATGTGTATGGGTGAATGAGAGCCTGTGTTGTATGTACTTGTGGATCACACTCAAACGAGGGGGAAGAGGAAGAACTCCTACTTCGACCTCCACTATAAATATCCAACTACACACAAAAAGGAGTAGGAGTAAACAATATCTCACTCCAAGAGCCCAGCGGCAAAGTTAATATGTTTGAAAAACTGCCCTCACCCACAAAATTGTGGCATGCTTCATCATTGGGCTGCTAAACAACAGCCCTGCGCAGACCAATGCCTGGGGTGGAGCAATAGGGAGGGGGAGAACAATACAAACACAAAGAAGAGTAGGGATAAAGCAAAGGAAATAATATGTGCAGATAATAAACTATAAAATTAGCTCAGGGATATCTACTTCCCTATTTTATTCCTTGATTCCCTGGCTAGGATTAAAACTTAAAGTGGAGGATGGTGGCGATAGGGTTGGTTATAAACCATTCACCCCTCCTCTCTGCATGTAAGTCGCCATGTTTCTGCCGGTTATAGTGTATTTTCTATGTACTTGTGGCACAGGACATACCTTTCACCATAAGCAGCACTGTTACATGGATAACACAAACATACAACCATTTTTTTAAATGGGAGAAATTTAAAGTGTAGTAAAATGTTTTATAAAAATGTTCATCATATGGAACTTTTTTCTGCCCTTTAAATTTCTCCCACTTAAAAAAAATGGCTGTATTTTTCAGTTATAAATATGACATCATGTCTACCGGCCACTGGGAGAAAGATTCCTGCTGTGTATAAATGTGACACTTTGAAATTGGAGAAAATTAAACTTAAGAGTTAAGTTTATGTTTATATAGATTCCATAAAACGTATCATTTAAATTTTCTCCCATTTCAAAGTGTGGAAGCATCTGGCACCCAATGGCCTGTAGACATGGTGTCATGGTTATAACAGAAAAACACAGCCATTTGTTTAAATGGAGGGAATTTAAAGTGAAGAAATATGCTTCATAAAATATTAAACGTTCCTTTATGTTTGCTAGGACATTTTTCAATCAGTGGCAGACTGGTACTGGGACAGTACAAGAGATAGGAAAAGTCTCAGTTCCCTGAAATAAGTGCTGGTGGAGCCCACTGGCAACCTCTGGTAAAAAGGGCTCTGGGTTGACAGGGGTAGTAAGAGGTGCAAAAAGGAACCTATGGAAATAGTGGCCAATCCCTAGTCTATAAAATCAGCAATATACCCAAATAAGGGACAGTTAAGCTGGATGCATGTCAGTCATAGAATAGGGACACCACCATTGAAAATATCCACTCTCATCAGCGTAAAGAGCTCTTGGATGAATGAGTGACTGAATGTGTGAGTGAGTGTGTGAAAGAGTGAGTGCATAAGTGAGGGAGCTTGCATTTGAACTGAGTGAGTGCATGAGTGAGCTAGCGAGAATGAGAAATTAGTGAATGAGTGAGTGTGCATGTGAACTGAGTGAGCAGGTGAGTAAGTTAGTGAGCATGGGAATTGAGTGAGTGAGTGAGCGATTGGGCTCATGTAACCTGTACACAAGTTCAAAGAAAATGGACATCACCATAGGAAACATACGTCATTTGGTTAAAGAAAAGAGAAAATATCACAACCTTGTCACAGTAAAGAGTTCTGGATGAGTGAGTGAATGAATGAGTGAGTGTGTAAGAATAAGTGCATGAGTGAGGGTGCTTATGTTTGAAATGAGTGAATACATTAACTAAGTGCATGAGGAGTTAGCTAGTATGAGAAATGAGTGAATGAGTAAGTGGGTATGTGAACTAAGTGAGTGCAAGAAATGAATGAGGGAGTGCATGAGTATGTTAGTGAACATGTGAATTGAGTGAGAGAGCAAGTGAGTGGGATCATTTATTCTGTATGCAAGTGAGGTGTACAGTTTTGGCTACATGAGACTGTGTGTGGTCTCGTGTTCTGGGCTGACCTCGAGTGATATGCTTGAGCTGTGATGAAATGTTCCAGGACGAATCTGTCAGCATGCTTGCTTTCGGTGGTAGGGAAAGGGTGTTAAATGTGTTCTGGGAGTTCAGCCATACTTGGACTGGTTAAACAGCAGCATCACAGATATTCATTCACACTGCGACCGGTTAATCATTGACCTAGCTCCATGCTGACACACCCAAGGATGGTGGTGTACTTGCAGCTGCCCGATACTAACCATTTCGTTCCAACCCAGATGAAGGCAACCTTGAGGATGGATTACCTTTAGGCACTGCAGGAAAGCTCAAATCTATGCAAGGATTTAGAGAACTCCTGGTAAAATAATGGGGCATATTAGCAAGACCCACGTTAAAATGATCGCCGTTTTAGCGGCAGGAAAGTGCCGCTAAAACGGCGATAATGGGCTTGCTAATATGCGTTATGGAATTCCAATAGAAGCCCAGGTTAGATGTGCAGGACATCTAACCTGGGCTTCTATTGGAATTCTATAACGCATATTATCAAGCCCATTATCGCCGTTTTAGCCGCAGTTTCCTGCTGCTAAAACGGCGATAATTTTAACGTGGGTCTTGCTAATATGCCCCAATATTTTTGTTAAGGGAGCACTTAAAATACACTGAAACAATGATTGACAAAGTCAGCAGGTTTGACTTTTGTATGATACGGGCACACAGATGTACAACGTCCATGCACGCATTGATGGAGATGACACATGTTCAGCTAGGACAGGGTTCTCCAGCCTTTTCTGTAAGAAAGCTATTTCTGATCATTGAAAATCATTGTGAGTTACTGAAGGCCAAGGCACTCGCGCAGTGTTCCCAGACACCTCCATGCCCAGCTTCATTGACTTTCACCCTAATGTCCACAGAGTCAGATACTATGGCTTGAACAAAATACTAGAGGCACTATGACAGGGCTGCCATGTGTGTCAGTCAGAGTGTGGTCTTTGGGGATGTATGAATATCTGTGCATATGAATGGTGCTAGAAATTGTATTGTTGGTTGACTAGGGTGTAAACCTTAGTCAAACATCAAGCATAGTCCCAGTCAGGGTGTTAGGCAAACCCTATATTGACCTTTGCTAACCCTCACATAGCTTGGCACAGAGCTGTCAGGCTTAACTTGCAGGCAGTGTGTAAAGTATTTGGGCAACCCTTCAAATAGTAACACAGCGAAAACATCACAGAAAAAGATACCACACCAAGTTAGAAAAATAGTTCTGACTTTAAAGAATAAAGCAAGACCAAAATGACAAAATTCAACAAGTAGAACATGAAGTATTGATTGATTTTTAAAGGTTTTTTTAGTAAAAATAGCACTATGAAGCATAAAGGGCTAAAATAAGATATCTGGTCGCACCAGTCTGGGACAAAGTCAAAAGTTCAGGCTGACCGCGATGGAGCGCAGGCCAAATACATGGACCCTGTTAGACCCGCTGAACCCATTGTGTGCGTTTGGGTTGAGGATGCATCGAGCAGCTGAGGTGATGTGCCAGTTCCCGAGATGCGGCAAAGCTGCAGTGCGAGACCCTGATGCTTTGGCGTCACAGATCCTGTCAACGGGGCTTGTGATGCAATGTCCAGTGTAGAGGATGCATTGCGCAGTCGAAGCAATGTGTCGGCTCCGATGAGGAGGGAAACTGTGGTGCCAAGTTTTGGCATCGTCGTTGAGGCTGCTGTCGATGGAGATGCAAGGACTTTGTGCTGGGAACAGAACTGCGCCTACTCTGCCTGTCTTTCAGCTTGCGCTCGGGCATGATTTTCCTTTTTCTCACCTCATGATGTTTTATCTTTAACTATGCGCTTATATCACGTCGAGCCTATAAGCGATTTTTGGGTACAATTTCTTGCTTTGCCTCCACTGTAATTAATACTTATGTCTGACATAGTAATTGGTTTCCAGACTACGAATAGCACTATTTACCCAAGTGTTTAGCATCATTTAGCATTATCTCTCACTGGGAGCACTACCTCACATGTTTTAGCTTAATAATTAATAATATAATAAGAGAGAAACTTCAGGGACTATACATTAACATACCTTGTAATGTTTCCTATAGATTCAGCTTGCTCACATTTGCTATGTCCTGAAGATGATCTCAAGTCACTGAGATCGAAACGCCGTCGACCCCCCACAACAAGAACTCCATGCATTTTGTATAATTTGTTTATAAGTAGTTCTCTCGGTTGTTGTCAATGCGATGTATATATTTTAAAGTCACTCTCACTTATCACATCACGCTTGTTGTCACTTTTGTAATGTGAGCACCTGAACTATATCTTTTTGCATATTGAAAAAATAAATAACAAATGTTATTTTGAATTGAATGTGTCCCTGGCTACACGTCATTGCTCTCTTTGGCATTAACTGCTTTTCCTCAACTCAGACCTAGTGTTTTTATTTCTGACACAACCAGTGTGTCTAAGCTTGGACCATTTTGGCCACATAGCAACCATTGTCTTCCAAAACATTTGTGCTGGGAACAGCCTTGCTCAGTGGTGGTCCTGAAGGTGATGCGTCGATTCCCAACCACCCAGTAGTGGCCATTGCTGGTTCTGATCTATGCAGCAGCTGGGATGCATTGGTTCGGCAGAGGATGTGTTGGTTCCGCTGGAGCAAACATCTTAGGCCCACTTCCAAGGGTTCAGGACTGGGGTGGCACCACTTGGCAGGGCAGACTCACAGATGGCCAGGTGAAAAGCAAGGTGGTTGGAAGTCTTTTATGCCCCTGAGACTTCAGATCAGGAGGCAAGCCAGCTAACCCATGGGGTCACTCTGAGTTCAAGTGATGCAGGTCCCATCCTTCTCGCCCAGGATAGGGGACGACTGTCACCAGGGCAGCACAGCAAGGCAGTGGTCCAGCAAAGCAGCAGTCAGGCAGAGAGACAGTCTTTCAGCTGCACAGCAGTCCTTCTTCCTGGCAGACTAGTCACAGGTCCAAAAGTATTCTGAAGTGGTGGTGTCAGAGGTCCTGTACTTATACCCTGTTGAGCCTTTGAAGTGGGGGAGACTTCAAAGACAGTCCTTTGAAGTGCACAGAGGCCCTCCCTGTCTTCCCTAGCTCCAGACTCACTAAAAGGGGGTATGCAGCCCTTTGCGTGAGAACAAGACATAGCCTATTCAGGTGTAAGTGACGCTGGGTCCAGCTCCTCCCTCCTCCCTCCCATCCTCCCAAGATGGGCCATCAAGTCACACCTAAGCTCCCATTGTGTGACTGTCTATGGGGAATACACAAAGCCCAGCTGTCCCCCACCCTATACAAGTGATCAGAGACAGGCAAAAGGCACCAAATGGCTAATGTAAGAAAATGCAAACTTTCTAAAAGTAGCATTTTCAGAATTGCAATTTAACATCCATCTCCGCCATAAGTTGTGATTTTAAATTGTGATTCCATAGACACCAAACTTAAAAAGCTTATCTCTTCCAGATTGCAAATTACACCTATAAAATGTAATAAGGTAATTCAAATGTTATCCTATGGGAGGGATAAGCTTTGCAGTAGTGAAAAACGACTTTGAAGCACATGTCCTGCCTTTTAAATACATTGCACCATGCCCTCTGAGTTAACCATAGTCAGTGGAACTTCCATAGCAGCACAATTCTCAGCCAAATGAAGAATAGTTGTAGTATTATCTACTTGATTTAACCCCTTCGCTGCTAGGCCTTTTCCCCTCCTGTGCTAAGCCTTTTTTGGGCTATTTGGGGTAGTTCGCGCTTAGGCCCCTGTAACTTTTTGACCACATAACGTATCCACACCAAATTTGCGTCCTTTTTTTCCAACATCATGGGGATTCTAAAGGTACCCAGGGTTTGTGGATTCCCCTGGAGGGGACCCAGAAATTAGCCAAAATACAGCTAAATTTTGTTTTTTTGGGGGAAAATGCAAAAAAAGGGCTACAGATGAAAGCATCTAGTTTTTTCCCTGCAAATGGCATCAAAAAAGGGGTTGTGGTGCTGAAATCACCATCTTCCCAGATTTCAGGGACAAGCAGACTTTTGTCAGAAAACCAAAAAATTTTACACAGTTTTGGCATTTTTCTGGGACATAGTCTATTTTTGCTATTTTTTGTGCTTTCAACCTCCTTTCAGTTAATGGTAGAAATGGGTATGAAAGCAATAATGGATCCTGGAAAGCCATACATTTCTGAAAAGTAGACAAAATTCTGAATTCAGCAAGCGGTCATTTGTGTAGATCCTTCAAGTTTTCTTTATAGAAACAAACAGTTAAATATAGGAAAAATTGAAAATTAGTTGAAAAAATCAGCCATTTGTGTCAACATTTTCACCTGTAACTTCTTCTAATTATGACAGATATTTGAACGCAATATACCGTTACATCCGCTGGACCTTTCTGGTTGTGGTGATATATAGGACTTGTAGGTTCACCAAGAACCTGACGAACCCAGAGCCAATAACTGAGCAGCATCTTGCAATGGTTTTTTATTATGTACCGGGTATATAGCAATTATTCTGGGAAAATTTATACATGGAAAAATCGGTATGAAAGACACCTATGTATTTCTGAAATGGGAACAAAATATAGAGTTTAGAAATAGTAGATACTTGCACATTTCCGAAATTGGGAGTACCCATACTAGCATGAGAATTATAGGACATTTTTCAAAATGACTTCTTTTTACACATTGTCTTTCATTTGGAAGGCAGAAATGCATCAAAAGTCAATAGATAATAACAGTTGCTCTACAATTTTGTGTTACCCTAAGTCTCCCGATCAAAATGGTACCTCACTTGTGTGGGTAGGCCTAGTGCCTGCGACAGGAAACGGCCCAAAACGCAACGTGGACACACCACATTTTCACAGTGAAAAATGACCCTTTTTTTGCAAAGTGCCTAGCTGTCGTTTTTGAACCCTAGCTCTGCCGGCACCTAGGGAAACCTAGCAAACCTATAAATTTTTGAAAACTAGACACCCAGGGGAATCCAGGATGGGGTGACTTGACTGGCTCTCACCTGGTTCTGTTACCCAGAATCCCTTGCAAACCTAAAATATTGTCAGAAAAAACAAATTTTCCTCACTTTTCTGTGGTGGAAAGTTCTGGAATCTGCATGGATCCACAAAATTCCACCCACCCGCGTTCCCCAAAGTCTTTCGAGAAAAACGGTACCTCACTTGTGTGGGTAGGCCTAGTGCCCGCGACAGGAAACGGCCCAAAACGCAACGTGGACACACCACATTTTCACAGTGAAAAATTACCCCTTTTTTGCAAAGTGCCTAGCTGTAGTTTTTGAACCCTAGCTCTGCCGGCTCCTAGGGAAACCTAGCAAACCTATACATTTTTGAAATCTAGACACCCAGGGGAATCCAGGATGGGGTGACTTGACTGGCTCTCACTAGGTTCTGTTACCCAGAATCCCTTGCAAACCTATACAATTGTCAAAAAAAACACATTTTCCTCACTTTTCTGTGGTGGAAAGTTCTGGAATCTGCGTGGATCCACAGAATTCCACCCACCCCGCATTCCCCAAAGTCTTCCGAGAAAAATGGTACCTCACTTGTGTGGGTAGGCCTAGTGCCCGCGACAGGAAACAGCGCAAAACACAACGTGGACACACCACATTTTCACAGTGAAAAATGACCCTTTTTTTGAAAAGTGCTTAGCTGTAGATTTTGAACCCTAGCTCTGCCGGCACCTAGGGAAACCTAGCAAACCTATACATTTTTGAAATCTAGACACCCAGGGGAATCCAGGATGGGGTGACTTGACTGGCTCTCACTAGGTTCTGTTACCCAGAATCCCTTGCAAACCTAAAGAATTGTAAAAAAAAACACATTTTCCTCACTTTTCTGTGGTGGAAAGTTCTGGAATCTGCGTGGATCCACAAAATTCCACGCACCCCGCATTCCCCAAAGTCTTCCGAGAAAAATGGTACCTCACTTGTGTGGGTAGGCCTATTGCCCGCGACAGGAAACAGCGCAAAACACAATGTGGACACACCACATTTTCACAGTGAAAAATGACCCTTTTTTTGAAAAGTGCTTAGCTGTAGTTTTCGAACCCTAGCTCTGCCGGCACCTAGGGAAACCTAGCAAACCTATACATTTTTGAAAACTAGACACCCAGGGGAATCCAGGATGGGGTGACTTGACTGGCTCTCACCAGGTTCTGTTACCCAGAATCCCTTGCAAACCTAAAAAAGTGTAAAAAAACA
The DNA here is from genome assembly GCA_963921515.1 of Calotriton arnoldi. Classification (NCBI taxonomy): domain Eukaryota; kingdom Metazoa; phylum Chordata; class Amphibia; order Caudata; family Salamandridae; genus Calotriton; species Calotriton arnoldi. The sequence continues at coordinate 414,105 of CAWUFW010011468.1, forward strand.
CATTTTCCTCACTTTTCTATGGTGGAAAGTTCTGGAATCTGCATGGATCCACAAAATTCCACCCACCCCGCGTTCCCCAAAGTCTTCTGAGAAAAATGGCACCTCACTTGTGTGGGTAGGCCTAGTGCCCGCGACAGGAAACGACGCAAAACGCAATGTGGACACACCCCAATTTCACTGTGAAAAATGACCCTTTTTTGGCAAAGTGCCTAGCTGTAGTTTTTGAACCCTAGCTCTGCCGGCACCTAGGGAAACCTACCAAACCCACACATTTCTGAAAAGTAGACACATGTGAGATTCCAGGGAGGTATGGCTTGCGTGGATCCCCAATGTTTTCTTACCCAGAATCCCCAGAAACCTGAAATTTTGCTGAAAAAATCACTTTTTCACACATTATTGTGTGGGAAAGTAGTGGCATCACCGGGTTGACACAAATTTCCTACCACCCAGCATTGCCCCAGGTCTCCCGATAAAAATGGTGCCTCACTCGGGTGGGAGGCCCAAGTACCCGCGACAGGCAAGGGCCCAAAACGTATTGAGGCGACATCAAAAATGCCTATCACAAAACGACCTGGTTTTGCAAGGGGAGTCCCATGACTTTTTGGCCCGGGGCTCGGCGGCCACCTAGGGAAACCTAGCAAACCCAAACATTTCTGAAAAGTAGATACCCGGGGGATTCCAGGGAGGTATGGCTTGCGTGGATCCACAAACGTTTTCTTACCCAGAATCCCCTGCAAACCTGAAATTTTGCTGAAAAAATCACTTTTTTCACACATATTTGTGTGGGAAAGTTGTGGCATCACCGGGATGACACAAATTTCCTACCACCCAGCGTTCCCCCAGGCCTCCCGATAAAAATTGTGCCTCACTCGGGTGGGAGGCCCAAGTACCCGCGACAGGCAAGGGCCCAAAACATTTTGTGATAGGCAATTTCAATGTTGCCTCAATACGTTTTGGGCCCATGCCTGTCGCGCGTACTTGGGCCTCCCACCGAGTGAGGCACCATTTTATCGGGAGACCTGGAGGAACGCTGGGTGGTAGGAAATTTGTGTCAGCCTGGTGATGCCACAACTTTCCCACACAAAAATGTGTGAAAAAGTGATTTTGTCAGCACAATTTCAGGTTTGCAGGGGATTCTGGGTAAGAAAACATTGGTGGATCCACGCAAGCCATACCTCCCTGGAATCCCCGGGTGTCTACTTTTCAGAAATGTGTGGGTTTGCTAGGTTTCCTAGGTGGCCGCCGAGCCCCGGACCAAAGTCATGGGACCCCCTTGCAAAACCAGGTCGATCTTCTGATAGGCAATTTTGATGTCGCCTCAATACGTTTTGGGCCCATGCCTGTTGCGGGTACTTGGGCCTCCCACCCGAGTGAGGCACCATTTGTATTGGGAGACCTGGGGAACGCTGGGTGGTAGGAAATTTGTGTCAGCCCGGTGATGCCACAACTTTCCTACACAAAAATGTGTGAAAAAAGTGACTTTTTCTCAAAAGTTAAGGTTTCTGGGGGATTCTGGGTAAGAAAACGTTGGGGGATCCACGCAAGCCATACCTCCCTGGAATCCCCCGGGTGTCTTCTTTTCAGAAATGTGTGGGTTTGGTAGGTTTCCCTAGGTGGCCGCCGAGCCCCGGGCCAAAGAGTCATGGGACCCCCCTTGCAAAACCAGGTCGTTTTCTGATAGGCAATTTTGATGTTGCCTCAATACGTTTTGGGCCCTTGCCTGTCGCGCGTACTTGGGCCTCCCACCCGAGTGAGGCACCATTTTTATCGGGAGACCTGGGGGAACGCTGGGTGGTAGGAAATTTGTGTCAGCCCGGTGATGCCACAACTTTCCCACACAAAAATGTATGAAAAAAGTGATTTTTTCTGTAAAATTTCAGGTTTCTGGGGGATTCTGGGTAAGAAAACGTTGGTGGATCCACGCAAGCCATACCTCCCTGGAATTCCCCGGGTGTCTACTTTTCAGAAATGTGTGGCTTTGGTAGGTTTCCCTAGGTGGCCGCCGAGCACCGGGCCAAAAAGTCATGGGAACCCCCTTGCAAAACCAGGTCGTTTTGTGATAGGCTATTTTGATGTCACCTCAATACATTTTGGACCCTTGTCTGTCACGGGTACTTGGGCCTCCCACCCGAGTGAGGCACCATTTTAATCAGGAGACCTGGGGCAATGCTGGGTGGTAGGAAATTTGTGTCAGCCCAGTGATGCCACAACTTTCCCACACAAAAATGTGTGAAAAAAGTGATTATTTTCTGTAAAATTTCAGGTTTCTGGGGGATTCTGGGTAAGAAAACGTTGTTGGATCCACGCAAGCCATACCTCCCGGGAATCCCCCGGGTGTCTAGTTTTCAGAAATGTGTGGGTTTGGTAGGGTTCCCTAGGTGGCCGCCGAGCCCCGGGCCAAAAGTCATGGGACCCCCTTGCAAAACCAGGTCGTCTTCTGATAGGCAATTTTGATGTCGCCTCAATACGTTTTGGGCCCTTGCCTGTCGCGGGTACTTGGGCCTCCCACCCGAGTGATGCACCGTTTTTATCGGGAGGCCTGGGGGAACACTGGGTGGTAGGAAATTTGTTTCAGCCCGGTGATGCCACAACTTTCCCACACAAAAATGTGTGAAAAAAGGGATTTTTCAGCAAAATTTCAGGTTTCTGTGGGATTCTGGGTAAGAAAACGTTGGGGGATCCACGCAAGCCATACCTCCCTGGAATCCCCGGGTGTCTAGTTTTCAGAAATGTGTGGGTTTGGTAGGTTTCCCTAGGTGGCCGCCGAGCCCCGGGCCAAAACTCATGGGACCCCCTTGAAACCAGGTTGGTTTGTGATAGGTAATTTTGATGTCGCCTCACTAGGTTTTGGGCCCTTGCCTGTCGCAGGTACTTGCCCCACCCACGCGTGTGAGGTACCATTTTTATCGGGAGACCAGGGGAGCAGAAAGGCTGTAATGGTGGCGGGGATGTGGGCATTGGCGTGCCCACTTCGGGCAGCCCCCACCCTAAAAACAAATGCGCAAAAAAAATCCCTGGCATCAAGTGGGCTTTCTGCTGCCCCGGGGGGGCAGATTGGGGGCTATTGCCCCCATCTACCCCCCAGGGGGGGCAGAAAGACTGTTATGGTGGCAAGGGCATGGGGTCATTGGCGTGCCCATTTTGGGCAGCCCCCACCCTAAAAAAAATTGCACAAAAAAAAATCCCTGGTGTTTAGTGGGCTTTCTGCCCCCCCAGGGGGGCAGATTGGGGGCTACTGCCCCCATCTGCCTCCCAGGGGGGGGCAGAAAGGCTGTAATGGTGGCGGTGGGGTGGGGGCATAGGCGTGCCTGTTTTGGGCAGCCCCCCCTAAAAAACATTGCACAAAAAAAATTCCTGGCGTTTAGTGGGCTTTCTGCCCCACCGGGGGGGCAGAAAGGCTGTAATGGTGGCGGGGGAGTGGGGGCATTGGCGTGCCCGTTTCGGGCAGCCCCCACCCAAAAAAAAACACGCCCAAAAAAATCCCTGGTGTTTAGTGGGCTTTCTGCCCCACCGGGGGGGCAGAAAGGCTGTAATGGTGACAGGGGGCGGGGGCATTAGCGTGCCCATTTCGGGCAGCCCCCACCCTAAAAAAAAATGCGTCCCAAAAAATTCCTGGTGTTTAGTGGGCTTTCTGCCTCCCCGGGGGGGGCAGATTGGGGGCTCCTGACCCCATCTGCCCCCCTGGGGGGGCAGAAAGGCTGTAATGGTGGCGGGTGGGGTGGGGGCATTGGCGTGCCCATTTTGGGCAGCCCCCACCCTAAAACAAATAGCACACAAAAAATCCCTGGCATTTAGTGGGCTTTGCCCCCCAGGGGGCAGATTGGGGGCTACTGCCCCCATCTGCCTCCCAGGGGGGCAGAAAGGCTGTAATGGTGGTGGGGGGGTGGGGGCATTAGCGTGCCCATTTCGGGCAGCCCCACCCTAAGAAATAATTACACAAAAAATAAATCCCTGGCGTTTAGTGGGCTTCTGCCCCCGGGCGGCAGATTGGGGGCTACTGCCCCCATCTGCCTCCCAGGGGGGCAGAAAGGCTGTAATGGTGGTGGGGGGTGGGGGCATTAGCGTGCCCATTTTGGGCAGCCCCACCCTAAAAAAATGCGTCCAAAAAAATCCCTGGTGTTTAGTGGGCTTTCTGCCCCCCCGGGGGGGCAGAAAGGCTGTAATGGTGGCGGGTGGGGGCATTGGCGGGCCCATTTTGGGCAGCCCCCAACCTAAAACAAATAGCACACAAAAAATCCCTGGCATTTAGTGGGCTTTGCCGCCCCGGGGGCAGATTGGGGGCTACTGCCCCCATCTTCCTCCCAGGGGGGCAGAAAGGCTGTAATGGTGGCTGGGGGTGGGGGCATTGGCGTGCCCGTTTCGGGCAGCCCCCACCCTAAAAAATGCACCAAATAAAAATCCCTGGTGTCTAGTGGGCTTTCTGCCCCCGGGGGGCAGATTGGGGGCTACTGCTCCCATCTGCCCCCCAGGGGGCAGAAAGACTGAACATTGGCAATTTGTTTGGGGGGAGCAAAAGCCCTTGCCCAAGGGGCCGCTCCCCCCTCCCTGGTGCCTTAGTGGGTGGATCCCTGCTTGGGGATTGCCCTCCTGGGGCGATCCCCAAGCAGGGATCCACTGGGGAGGGGTACCATTGGAAAGGGGAGATTCTCTTCCTTATGGGTAAATTCCTCGTTTAAATGTTGCCTCCAACCAGCACAGAGACTCTGATTAACTCCTGACTAGCGCCTCCCCTCGGATTAACTAGTCACCTCTCCTAGAAACCTGGGGACTCGTTTCGAGCAACTATAAAACGCAAACCGTACATTCGTGTCCACCATCTTTCATATATCCTGCACCCTGCCCTCTTTTACCTTTTGTATATTATTGTGATTCCAAGCCTATTGTACATTTCTATGTTTCCTGTAAAGCGCTCTGATACCCTAACGGGTCAAGTTCGCGCTCTATAAAACACAAAAATAAATAAAATAAATAAATAATACCTCTCCCGTCTTTCTACGTGCTCAGGGGGCTGAGATAGCCCCCTGAGCACGTAGAAAGTGAAACTGAAATGAGCCTAAAGGCTCGTTTTAGTTTCGTTTTCAGTGAAATGAAGTCAGCACGACGTGCGCGCTGATCTTCATTTCACTGAAAGGGAGGGGGGGGCCTCGGGAGCTGGGGAAGCTCTTGCCCACCACCCGCGGCGGTGGGGGAGGAAAGGAAATCCCTCTGCTGTCTGCAGCAGAGGGATTTCGTGCCCCTGGCCTCATGACGGAATGGTTCCGTCATGAGCACAGGGGCACCGATGCTCATGACGGAACCATTCCGTCATGAGCATCGAAGGGGTTAAGAGACCGATATATGGAACTTTATTATTTGCCACCTCTTATAAGCCTTTCTGAAACTTAATTTTCCTTACTAGTCTCCTTTGTAACCTTTGTGATGTCGTACATGTTTTTTTGTTAAGATTGTAAAATTTGACTTCATCTTTAACCTGGTCCAATGTCCTTTTCTTTGTTCCTTTCTTGTCTAATAATGTGACTTTTGAAGAGCCAATATTAACAATTTCAGGAGTATCAATACCCAACCTATTTAGTAAATTCCCTGTTTTAAAAACTGATGTCAAAAGATGTTTGGAGCAATTAAAAATAAAGCCTACATTTCAATATTACCAGATGATAAAGGTGGTTTTTCCTTTTTGTTGACATGTAACCTTGCTTGCCCAGGACCTTTCTTCACTGAATTGCTACAGTTCCCTAAAAGGGTAGGTTTTTCTTTATTAACAGTACTGGAATCTTTTGTGAGAGCATTTAATATAAGAGTAGGTGAAGACAGAGACTGTTACTGAATCATTTGTTGCTTATTGGTCAATTTTAATATTGACAACAACATTGAATCCCTTGAAGACATCATTGAGGATATTGGGTATCAACTATTTGACGATGTGGGATATTTTCACTTAATTGCGAAAGCGAGGCTCTATGGTCCATTACAGATGCATACCTCATTAGTAACTGGCCTGTAGTCAGAGAATCGTACCAAACTAAATTAGATGACTCTATGGTTTGAGCTAATGAGTCATTAAAAGATTATGAACAATTAAAGAAGGCATTCATCCTGTAATAGGGTTGTGTGTGGAGATGTACTCTGCACTCTTAGGCTCTTTTGTAAACTATTCCTGTTTAATACTTGTCTGTCTAAGAATTGTGACTTCAGAACATCATCAGTTGTAACAATATCCACTTCAGGATGTAAAGAAAGACATTGTGAAGTGCAGATTTTTCCATTGTTCTAACTATTCCCTCCTAGGGTGGGAAAGTAGTACAGGATAATGTGTATTGTATGGTGAGTCAGTGGTCAAACACTTGATGATCGTTTAACATCTTGGCAGACGTCTGAAGTCTAGAACTTAAAAGAAAAATCTCCTGAACCACAAGCCACACCAGGGCTGCCTTCAGTAGTGGGGTAATTTTATGAAAAACCCAACCACGTCACAAACCGACTTCAGGCCTCTCCGTCCTCTGTCTGCCAGCTCAACTTCTCAAGCTTGGGAGACCACATGTAAGGGTAGGCTGAGTCAGAAGTAGCAGGTTGATGGCCTACCTCCAGCTAGGAGCACGAGTACACCAAATTGCTTTTGTGGCAGAGTTAAAATCCAGTTCAGTTTCTAGGACAATTTCTAAAGTATTGATGTTAGCAATGTGAGCAGACTAGGATGAAGTATCCCCAAATCCACAGTAAGCACAATATTGTACCAACACACCAATCTTACAAACCATTGATTATCATTTAATGACTGGATTCTGGACACATTATCGGGCACAATTTTACAAAGACAAAAAAAATCCAGAAAACTAAAGTGCAAATGTGGCATAGCTGATCTTGTCTGCTATCCTCAGTAGCACCAAATTGCCATGCGTTAAGGCCTTTAACTGAGGGCGGGGAACTCAATCTTGTGGGTGATTATCTTATCAATAGGCTCCTGATGCTTTAAGACATGCCAGGTACAGTTGTCAATTTCCAAGAACACTTGTACTTATACACAGCGGCTTAAGGCAGGTTATGATGGTTATGATATTCAAGGACAGCAAAGTCTTTTTCTTCGACCCAGTCAGGCTGCTTGTGTCCTCCCTCTGTTTCAGACATGGTTCAGATGTATCAGCCTCAGTAAGGAGAAAGTAGAATCAGCAATGGTGTCCGTGGTGTCAATATCAATGGATATGGGGGCTAAGACTGCCTCAGTGGCAAGACTGTCCTTAAACGGGTTTTTGGCAATGGCACCAACAACAGGCGCAGTGACAGGTATATGAGGAGCAATGGCCCTGGATCTCTGCTCCCAGAGCTTGACCTGCACTGCTGATGCAATTGGAGTGGTGAAGGCCCCTGTTACCAACCACCAGCGGCGCTTTGCCCACCACTCATCACCTTTCTCCTGTGCTGGGCCTGCTCCTTCTCCTCCCACTAGCTCCAGCCAACCTCGTGGTCACCCTCCCTCTGGAACTGGAAATTCCCCCACTCCCCTGCCTCAATTATGGTGGGTTGCAGTACGGTAGAGGCATGGTGACTATCTCCCCTTTTCTTGTTCAGGCACCGACCAACTCCAACCGTACTCACAGGCCATGATTCCTGAATTCTAAGAACAGAAATGTTTCATAGCTACCAAGATTACCCAGTCCATATGTGATGTGTTGCCCCAGTCCACATTGTTTTCTATAGACGACTTGTTCTGGCAAATTAAGGTTGTCATATATTAGCATTGAAAATGTAAAAAAAAAAATGAAGTTACTAAAAAGCTGCTGCACAGGCATCATTTAAGAAAGAGGGAACGGATGAGATGGACATGCAAACTGCACTGGGTTGTTACTGATAGTTGTTCACTCCAAAGAGGAATGGATACTGAGTTATTCCATCATCCAATAAAAATTATTTCTTTAAGGACAGGCAAAAGATCGATTAGGCATTGACTCCTATCTGCCTCTTAATCAACTTTAATGTTATCACTAAAGGATCTAAAGATTAAGGACCAGATTTAGGGTTTTGCGGAGCGAATAGTCTGTTGCAAAGGTGACAGAGCACCCTCTCTGCCTAATTGAAGGTCCAACCCCTACTTTACAGATGGAGGAAATTCAGCATGTATACGGAGAGTCTACTCCATCTCCACCTCCAATGGCCCGACATAGTATGTGTCTGCCCACTTGATTTAGAGTGGGCTAACACATGGCCAGTTTTTACTTTTACAAACTGCCCCCCAAATCTGGGTAGTATGTAAAGGAAAACTTTTCAATTACACCCACACCATGGGAGAAAACTCCCCTGGTGAGGGGGTTATTGCTTTTTTTAATTTAAAAAACAAAATTCCGCTTTGGGATTTTGTTTTTTAAAATAAATAAATTAAAGTTTGCAGTGCCGTGCCATCATGTTGGCGGATCTGCACATCACACTTTCAATGCATTTACAGGAACCGCTGTGACAGCAGTTGCTGTAAATGTAAGAGATGTCCGCTGGGCCAGCAGACATCTCTAAATTTGGCAGGTGGAGTACCCGTGCCATGGCGACGGTACTAACACTGTCAGCCAAACTCAAAATCAGGTCCTCAGTGTAGATCAAACCAGTATTCATTGCATACATCTTACTATACTATTTCTCTGTGTGTCCCCGTCAATTTATGTGTGCCTGTGTATTTGCATCCTGGTTGTATTTGTGTTCCATGTGGGCCTCGGATGGAGGAGGGGGAGAGAGAGAGAGAGGGAGGGAGGGAGGGCCTCACTGTGTTTGTGGACGTGGGTACCTGGCTATCACAATAATTTGCCATTCCTTAATCTTCATCAGTCCCCATTATCTACACAGTCTGCCCACGATCTAGATCTCCTTCCTTCCTGTTCCCTCTTTACCTTTCCTCCAGCCTATTCTCTTCTTCTGCTTCCTTCTTGGAATTCAGATGCCTATGGGCGCCACAGATTATCACTCTGTTTATGAAATAACATTTCCTGCTGCCACATCTACAATATTGAGATGGCCTTGGAGCAACGAAAGTTACTAAGGGGTCGATTACGATGTCGGGCGGATCGCCACCGCCCGCATGGCGGTGGCGATCCGCCCGCCATTTTCGTCCGACCGCCACCAAATTCCCCCCCACCATATTACCATGGCGGAGGGGACCCCGGCGGACGGAAAGACCGTCCGCATGTTTTCCGCCCGGCCGATCAGTCGACCGGGCGGAAAAGGGTTTAATATGGTGGCGGTGTGTGCAAGACACCGCCATCCATATTATGATGCCGGCGGAGATGAGCCTTTCCATGGTGGCGTCGCCGCCATGGAAAGGCTCGCGGTCTTGCTGTTGGGGGCCCGTTGCGGGCCCCAGGGTGTTGGATGGGTGGGGGCTGCACATGGGGGGTACCTATGGTACCCCCTGCATCTGCATGCACAAGGTGGCAGGCACCGCGCGGTGCCTGTCACGTTGTGCATGCAGATGCACAACATGCATTTCCAGCACTGTGGCGGGCGGTGTTGTGAGCACCGCCCGCCACAATGCTGGGAATGGGGGATGCCACCGCCACCGTGGCGGTGGCATCCTAATCACATGTGCGGGACCGCCACACACATAGCGGGCGGTCCCATTTACCGGGGCGATGGCGGGCGGACAAAGTCCGCCCGACATCGTAATCGACCCTAAATGTTTTTAGTAACGTTGCTCTGCCTGCATACTTGCATGCATTGATTCTTATCGTATTCTATTGTAGCCTTTTGTTTGGGCCTCAAATCCCTCACTTCTGTGTGCTTGTGTAAAAGGCTTCTCCGTTGGAGGTCCATTGTTGGTACAGTGCCGATTTGTAAAGTGGCCTACATGGGAAGAGTTTCATCTTGTTCATAAGCTTTCGAGGGATGCTCTAAACGTGTTGGTCTGAACAAGGTGCTGTGCTAAAGCACAGAATAAAGCTGGGACGTGTAGGAGATAGAGGGGCATATTTACAAGCCCCTATCGCCACGGAAACGTCACTTTTTATGACGTTCCTGTGGCGATAGGGTCTTTGCTTTATTTACAAGGCAGCGATAAGCCACTTATCGTGGCTTAACGCTGCCTTGTAAATAAGGCCCCCTTTCACACTATGCTTAGCGTGAAAGGGGAGGGCAATGGGTGTTGCTGTGGGCGTTCCACCGCAACACCCATTGATTTTGATACTGCCCCCTATTTACAAGGGTGGCGTAAATAGGGGGCAGCCCGAAAATTAAGACCAGGGAAAGCCTGGTCTTACCCTGGCGCAACAAGGAGAAATGTTTAATTTCTCCTCGTTTTGCTGTTTTTATGTTTGCTACGTTGTGCAGCACAAATGGAAACAGCAAAACACCAATGATTGTTTATGTACAGGAAGGTCCCCCTTCCTGCACATAAACAATCATTTGTAAAAAAATGCTGTGTTGCAACTGCTATGTGTGCTGCATTAAGCAGCACACATAGAAGTTACAGAACGGCATTTAAAGATTGTTTATTTGCAGGAAGAGGACCTTTCTGCAAATAAACAATCTTCCCCTCAACGCAGACACCCTTGCACTATGGTGCAAGGGTGCCTGCGTTGGCGCTAGGCTGCTAAGTTTAGCGCCAGAGCAGGGGGAAACGCAGGGCTGCACCATATTCTTGTAAATATGGTGCAGCCCTGTGTTTCTGAAGTGGCGGAGTGAGGCGATAAGCCAGGAAGACTAATGCCTCACTCCGCCACTTCCCTTGTAAATATGCCCCAGAGTGTGTTGCCATCACTGGTACAACACACGCTCTCTACTCTGTTTTGCGTGGGTCGTACAGTCAATGTTTATAGAGTAGTCTATGTCGGAAGCATTTGGGTGTTGTTCGTGAGGTTTGGAGGAGTGTTCGAATCATGTCAGGGTGAGACTGCAGCTGCTACTAAGCATGAATTGAAGAAGAGAGATGCATGTAAGATAGATTACTGTCTATGCATACTTAATGTGCTTACCATCTTCCTGTGATTAGGTATAAGCAATCACGATTTTATATTTGGTTGGTAGGGTGTAATATTATTGTTTCCACTTACAGCTTGATTACAGGTGGCCTGTGTCAGATGCAACATTTATTGCACCCAATAAAATCAGCCATTGAGCTTTTTGGAATTTAACGAACACAATATTCATGGCCTATTCTCACTTTTGGAATTAAAATGTGGATTTTGGTGCTTATCTCACCAATATCCACATTTCTCAGGAAATAAGGGGTTGGTCTTTTTTGCCTATTTAATTCTGGAAGGTTTGATCTGTTGAAATTTAAGAGAGTGCAATCTTTATCGCATCCTGGAACTATCAGTTGCGATAAACATCTCAGCACTTATAAATGTGAATCAGGATTCAATTGGCCCCTTGTAATCTGGCCCTAAGTGGGAAGAGTTGCATGTCATGCACGAGATGCAGCAATCCTCAAAGATGTCCACCCATAGCAGATGAGGGGCAACCTACTGAGCTGAGGTTTCTCCAACCTGTTGATTGTGAATTGTCAGTAGCTTAAAGCCACCTTCAGAGTAACTCACAGCCTTCAGTTAATTTTTAAATAAGCACAGTGTCCCATTTTCCTTTTAAAGTAAAGGGAAGGCTGTCATTATGTTACATTATTATCTACAGGCTGCAGATAGCAGGGCCTGATAATTAGGGGTGCTGGGGTCAGATTTATGACCCAGCTCACAGAGGTGAAGAATTGAAGCACTGAGGTATTTAAATCTTAAATAAAAGACCTTGTCAACTCAATATTGGAGGGTGAGAACAAATGGCTTTTAAATGGGGGAAAATTAAAATTAAGAATTAACTTAATGATTAAGTTAACTCTTCATTTTAATTTTCTCCCTTTTCAAAAGCATTGCTTTTACAAAAAGCAGGCCTCTTGCTCCCAGTTGCCAGTAGACATTGTGCCATATTTATAATTCAAAAATACAGGGAGAAATTTAAACTGAAGAAAAATATTTCAATGAGGCATTGAATCAATGTTTTCCTCCACCTTCAATTAAGCCAATTGTGGGGTCGATTCCGATTCGGGCCGGAAAAAGCACCGACCGACTCGGAGCCGGAATTTATTCCGACCGACACGTACCTGTGGCGCCCGACACGCCAAGTACGATGCAAGGCGTGCAAAATCCGACCGACACGTACTGAACCCAAGCCGAACGACCGAGCCGCACGGAAAACAGCAATCCGGCCGGAAAAACACGCGAATCGAACCGACCGACACGCACCCGGAACAAATCCAACCGAAACGTACACGCGAACTCCAAACCGCAAAGTACGATGCAAGGCGCGAAAACCACGACCGAGTCGAACGGAGGACAAGCCGTACGACCGACACGCATACAAAACCGAGCCGAAGTAACACAAAACACCGCGACCGACGCGTACGCAGCATAGAAAACTGCACAAACACAGCGTGAACGAAACGGAGAAGACCGTACGAGACAAATGCAGGGTCCGACTCGGTCACAAGAACGTTTCCAACATGCACAAAAAGTACTAAGGAAAAATACACAAAAAAAGGCCAAACAAGCAATTACAAAGCCAATAAATACTGGGGGGGTGGGGACAGAGAACAAAGACACACCCACAACTCCACCCATATAAAGGACACAAATCCCAACCATGATCCTTTGCAAATGCCATTCTACTGCCAGCACTCAACAGACAGCAACCACACACCCACAGCTCATCCCTCACACAAGCCACACACCATCAGCACACCAACAAATAGCTACCTCACATACACCCAGCAAAACACACACTCACACACCCTCACCTGCACACCAACACACACATCACTCACCATCACCACCCATCACCATGCCCCCCAAGAAGAATCACAAGTTCCTAGATTGTGAATTGGAAGTCCTGGTAGACGAGATCCTCAGGGTAGAGCCACAGCTGTTTGGCACACTGGTCCAACAGACCCCCATCTCCCAGAAAACCAAGATGTGGGAGAGGATCATCAACAGGGTGAACGCACAATCACCATGTCTGCGCACAAATACTGACATCCAGAACAGGTGGTATGACGTGCGCAGGAGGGTCCGGGAGCTGCTCAAGAAGGACTACCTCCTGAGCCAATACACCGGCAGTGGACCTCCTGCCAAGCCAGTATACCTCAGGCCCTGGGAGGAGAAGGTGCGGGCCATCCTTCCGCCAGTGAGCGTCTATGGACTAGAGAACATCCCAGAGCCTGGTGAGTACACAACAAATGTACACAATATTCTGCCACAATACACACACACATCACTGTCAAGGGAGAGTCAAACCATGCACTCATAGCAATTACACAGCAACCAGAACAGAATCATCCCAAAATGTGTATGTCAGTCAGATAAACACAACACATGCCATCTCAAAGTTACATTTAACCGTGTCATCACATGTACAAACACAACTACAACTACAGCTAGGCAGTGGCACAAATAGAACTAACAAACACATCCAGACATGTAGCCACCACTACAACACCAACACACAGTGAAGACCACTGAAAGGAAGGGATTCTGTGTATACTGGGCAAGTCAGTGTAGCCAATAGCATGATGGGAGTCATAGTCACACATATTGCTCACCCCCACAACTGTCCCATCAACACCACCATGAACCATGCGCACATCACAGGGAGTGGAAAAGGACTCACAAGATGGCTGACACTGGGTACTGCTGTGGGGAGCACAAGGCCCTGCTGGCAACTGTGCACCAACAAACAGCACAACACCACTGACTGACATCCTGAGAGACAACTTCCACTCCCTGCAATGGAAGCACGTTCCATGGTGGGATATCTGGCTGGCTGGGTGGGAAGGAGGACTCGCAGCACTGACCATAGTCACAAGCACCTCCCCTCACACACACCCTCAACACAAACTCCACAGAACCCACCTGGGAGAATGCAATGCCTCACATCCTAACTCAAGATCCCACAAAGAACCTCCACCCTGGGTAATGTTGTGTGAAGCACAGGGACACTCTTGGGACTTTTAGCCAAACAACTGCCAGGACAACACTCCCAGCCATCCTGTCAGCACAGGCAGCCCACCCCACAGGGAAGCAGAGTCAAAAGGAAGGAAGCATGGGCATGCTGGGAAGGGGGTGGAGGCAACAGCATGATGGGAGTAGTAGGCACAGATATCGCTCAGCCTCACAACTGGCCCATCAACACCACCCTGAACCATGCTCACATCACAGGGAGTGGATAAGGACTCACAAGATGGCTGACACTGGCTACTGCTGTGGGGAGCACAAGGCCCTGCTGGCAACTGTGCACCAACAAACAGCACAACACCACTGACTGACATCCTGAGGGACAACTTCCACTCCCTGCAATGGAAGCACGTTCCATGGTGGGATATCTGGCTGGCTGGGTGGGAAGGAGGACTCGCAGCACTGACCATAGTCACAAGCACCTCCCCTCACACACCCCTCAACACAAACTCCACAGAACCCACCTGGGAGAATGCAATGCCTCACATCCTAACTCAAGATCCCACAAAGAACCTCCACCCTGGGTAATGTAGTGTGAAGCACAGGGACACTCTTGGGACTTTTAGCCAAACAACTGCCAGGACAACACTCCCAGCCATCCTGTCAGCACAGGCAGCCCACCCCACAGGGAAGCAGAGTCAAAGGAAGGAAGCATGGGCATGCTGGGAAGGGGGTGGAGGCAATAGCATGATGGGAGTAGTAGGCACAGATATCGCTCAGCCCCACAACTGGCCCATCAACACCACCCTGAACCATGCTCACATCACAGGGAATGGATAAGGACTCACAAGATGGCTGACACTGGCTACTGCTGTGGGGAGCACAAGGCCCTGCTGGCAACTGTGCACCAACAAACAGCACAACACCACTGACTGACATCCTGAGGGACAACTTCCACTCCCTGCAATGGAAGCACGTTCCATGGTGGGATATCTGGCTGGCTGGGTGGGAAGGAGGACTCGCAGCACTGACCATAGTCACAAGCACCTCCCCTCACACACCCCCTCAACACAAACTCCACAGAACCCACCTGGGAGAATGCAATGCCTCACATCCTAACTCAAGATCCCACAAAGAACCTCCACCCTGGGTAATGTAGTGTGAAGCACAGGGACACTCTTGGGACTTTTAGCCAAACAACTGCCAGGACAACACTCCCAGCCATCCTGTCAGCACAGGCAGCCCACCCCACAGGGAAGCAGAGTCAAAAGGAAGGAAGCATGGGCATGCTGGGAAGGGGGTGGAGGCAATAGCATGATGGGAGTAGTAGGCACAGATATCGCTCAGCCCCACAACTGGCCCATCAACACCACCCTGAACCATGCTCACATCACAGGGAGTGGATAAGGACTCACAAGATGGCTGACACTGGCTACTGCTGTGGGGAGCACAAGGCCCTGCTGGCAACTGTGCACCAACAAACAGCACAACACCACTGCCTGACATCCTGAAAGCCAACTTGCACTCTCTGCAATGCAAGCACGTTCCATGGTGGGATATCTGGCTGGGTGGGAAGGAGGACTTGCAGCACTGACCATAGTCACAAGCACCTCCCCTCACACACCCCCTCAACACATACTCCACAGAACCCACCTGGGAGAATGCAATGCCTCACATCCTAACTGAAGATCCCACAAAGAACCACCACCCTGGGTTATGTTGTGTGAAGCACAGGGACACTCTTTGGACTTTTAGCCAAACAACTGCCAGGACAACACTCCCAGCCATCCTGTCAGCACCGGCAGCCCACCCCACAGGGAAGCAGAGTCAAAAGGAAGGAAGCATGGGCATGCTGGGAAGGGGGGTGGAGGCAATAGCATGATGGGAGTCGTAGGCACAGCTCTACATCCCCCACCACATGGCCCAGCAAGCTCACACTCACGCATGCACATCCCACAGAGAGTGGAAAGGCCCATCAAAGATGTCTGACACTGTTGCTGTGTCGTGGGGAGCACAAGGGCATGCTGGGAACTGCACACCAACCAACAGCAGGACACCACTGTCAGCCATCTTGCCATTGCTCTCACACCCACACACACTGAACTCCCCACAAAAGCAAGTAAGTATGGGAATGCTGGGAAGTGGGGTGGAGGCAATAGCATGATGGGAGTCATAGTCACAGACATAGCTCACCCCCGCAACTGTCCCATCAACACCACCCTGAACCATGCTCACATCACAGGGAGTGGATAAGGACTGACAAGATGGCTGACACTGGCTACTGCTGTGGGGAGCACAAGGGCATGCTGGGAACTGCACACCAACCAACAGCAGGAAACCACTGTCAGTCATCTTGCCATTGCTAACACACCCACACACACTGAACTCCCCACAAAAGCAAGTAAGTATGGGAATGCTGGGAAGTGGGGTGGAGGCAATAGCATGATGGGAGTCATAGTCACAGACATAGCTCACCCCCACAACTGTCCCATCAACACCACCCTGAACCATGCTCACATCACAGGGAGTGGATAAGGACTGACAAGATGGCTGACACTGGCTACTGCTGTGGGGAGCACAAGGCCCTGCTGGCAACTGTGCAACAACCAACAGCAGGACACCACTGACTGACATCCTGAAAGACAACTTCCACTCCCTGCAATGCAAGCACAGTCCATGGTGGGATAACTGACTGGCTGGGTGGGAAGGAGGGCCGGCTGTCAACCAAATACAACCAATGCAGACCATGTTCACACCCCAACAAATACATAGAAATGCCCAAATAATGCAGGACAATGTGCTACACCAATATCAACCCCTGACTGTGACGACTTAGGACAATGCAATGTACAGGCCCGCACCCAGAGGCACAGTCACAACTGTCAGGTGTGTCAACCATTGATGCCTGCAGAAACATAACATACATTGTGTGTGTCTCCCAAAAACAGGTGATGATGGGGACACAGCAGCAGACGCTGAGGAGTCCCAGTCCCAGGCTCAAGAGGATGCGGAGCTCACTGGTGTCGTACAGCCTCTGCCCTCCTCGGACGAAGAAGACCAACCTGGCACATCCGGTGCAAGTCAACATGCAGCACCAGCAGGACCACCAGCTGCAGCACCAGCAGGACCACCAGCTGCACCCCCTGCACCCACCCCTCCAACGACTGTCACCACAAATACCATCCCTGCCGACATGGACAGAACAAGGAGCAACACCAGCGCAGGGACCCTGGACCAACGTGGGGCCATGGACACCACCACCACCACCAACCCCCAAGGGGGACCAGGGTCATCTGTGCGTGCCACTGCACGCACTGCACATGTCGGCAGGGGTGGTGGGAGGGGTGGGAGACAGAGGTCGCTGCTTGCAGAGGTTGCTGGTGTGCATGATGACCCACAACTGGTACGCATAGCCGATGCGTACCAGTCCAGCACCGGAGATCTCAGCCAGGTAGTGGGGCTCCTCAGAGACATGAAACAGCAGCAGGCTGCCCATCATGCCCGCTTGGACTCACACATGAACCGCGTGGAGTCCAAGTGGGACGCACTGCAAGAGATGACGGTGGTGCACAGGGACATTTTACAATGCCTCCGCCAGATGAACAACAACCAGTCTACACCTCCCTGTGTGCCAACAACATCTGGTGCTGAACAAACTGCAACTGCCACAGGGAGGGAGGATGACTCTGGCGGAGAGTCCCCTGCACCGCAGCAGCCTGTACTTGAGGGCCCCCCCAAAGAAGAGGGGTCATCCGAGGAGGGGCAAGTGAGAGGCCGATGGCCAAGTGCAACTCCCAGGAAGCCTGAACCTGTTCTGGATGTTCACCTTTGTGCACAAACTGTTCACCCTGTTGACGGCAACACAACTCCCACACATTACATGGGGAGTACAAGTTGGACCAATGTCTCAGACAACTGTGGCCCCGATACTGGGGATTTTGTCTACCAGGACTTTCAATTCACCTAGGAACTTCTGATTGCAAGATATATGTACAGCACTAACCATCCTATGCACTATTCACACAAATGTATCACAATAAACACACTAATACACCATACTTGCCTCTGTTGTGATTCCAACGTGGGTGCTGTCATGGGGATGATGAACTGCAAAATTACACTGTGTATGCGAACTGCAACAGCAAGTACAACACAGGCATGTGAGTAAAGGCAACGTGACACATATGAGGGAGACACACCACCAGGGCTACACAACACATACACACCTAGGCCATCTGACTCATTGCCTACACTGATGTTGCCAGGGAAGACGGTGCAATGCACAGACACCACACCTATTCCCAGTTGTAGTCAAGTAGCCCACAGGTGCAGTAAGCAAATGGCAGTCAAATGTGTGACCACAGACAAGGCACATCACAAAGTGAAGCACAGGTTTATTACACAGTTGCAACATGTCGTAACCACTACAGATGCAAGGTAATCCCACCTGGCAGCGGGCACACAGTCAACAACTGTAGAAGGAAGGAAGTCCATGGGTGTTGCGCACATCACCTGTAGGGACACAACAGCTACCACCCTGGAAGTACAATCACGTCGTCGGTGGACACAGTTGACCAAACGAATCTGAAAGTACCCTGTGAAGGACAGAAATGACACACAGTCAAAAGCAATGGAGAACAGGACAGAACAGCAAAACTCATGCACAATACATGTTACAAGATACCCACCCAGAACCAAGTTAGCATGTCAACACTGTTGGGGAGTACAGACCACCTGTAAGCACACATCGCTACACACATCCAGTCAAGTAGCCCATGGACACACTCCAACAGCACCAGAGCACCACCTACACATATCATGCCAACTCACATCATTGACATGACACCTCAGGATACTCACATTCAGCTAAAGAAGTTGGTGATGAGCTGTGTGCGGACATCACCCTCATCATCATCATCATCACTGGCATCGTGGTCCAGGCCAGGATCCTCCACAGGTGGCGGATGTTGGTCATTGTCATCCTGGATGAGAGGCAACTCCTTCCGCACTGCCAGGTTGTGGAGCATGCAGCAGACGATGATAATCTTGCACACTTTCGCTGGGGCATATGGGAGGGACCCTCCTGTCTTGTCCAGGCAGCGGAAGCGGCTCTTCAGGAGACCAAATGTCCGCTCAATCACTCTCCTGGTCCGACCATGTGCCTCATTGTAGCGCATCTGGGCTGGTGTCACAGGGTTCCTGAGGGGTGTCAGCAACCACGGCATGTTGGGGTATCCCGAGTCACCTACGGACAGACAAGTGCACATTAGCTGACTTGGAAAAGTGGGCGGAATTCTACAGATCAGATCACACACAATGGCACAAAGTCAGTACACACCGACAAGCCAGGCCCGCTGGTTCTGCATCTGTGCCATCATCCTGGGGATGCGACTACTCCTCATCACAAAGGCATCGTGTGCTGAACCAGGGAAACGGGCACACACGTGTGTGATGGTCATATCTGCAAGACACACCACCAGTGCATTGACCGAGTGGTAGTGCTTGCGGTTACGGTAGGCCTGCTCCTGGGCCTGTGGTGGTACCAAAGCCACATGTGTCCCATCAATGGAGCCAATGACATGCGGCATCCTCCCCAGGGCATAGAAGTCACTCTTCACGTCAGTGAGTCGTTGCAGTCTAGGGAAATAGATGTACCGGTTCAGGAATAGCAACATTGCCTCCAAAACATCGCGGAGCACACGGCTCAACATGGTCTGTGACATCCCACCAGCAGTTGCCACAGTATGTTGGAAGGTACCGGTGGCAAAGAAGTGTAGGGCTGCCATCACCTTCAACTTGGGGGTCAGCGCTGTAGGATACGGCCGGCCAGGCTGCAAATGTGGGGCCAACTGCACTGCCAAATCCTCAATCAGCTGCCTGGTGAAGCGGTACCGTCGGATGCTGTCCCGTTCCACCATCGTTGCCAGGTCTGGGAATGGTCGATGGACAGCAGGAGCCCTGCAGTGCAGAGGAGAAGAAAGCAAGATTGTCAGTCACCCCACATATGCGGCATTGAACACACTCAATATCACAACATACATCATTATGAGGCACAACTACATGAAGTGTGCAGTTCCGTAAGGACATGTATGGTACATACATGGCCAACATCTGTCATCACGGTTCAACAAGTGGCATCAATAAGTCCCAGGTTGGCCCATTGGATATCATGAGGCCGTGTCACAGTTCCCATCTCCTGCTGCCGTGTCACAATCACCCCCCACAGTGACATGTGAGGACAGATGTGCCCCAGGCATCACAGCTCAACGACAGGTACATTCCCAGGGACCCTGTATTGCCACATGGACACTGGCATTACATGGAGTATCAGGTATACACCAGAGCAAAACAACCATGACCCCCACAGGTAGTGGTCCCACTTGCCACTGCAGGACAGACATGGACGTCTGTGACACACACACGCACAACATCAAAGTCCATGCACACACAACGTGGATGTGGAGACTGTCTCCCATTGTGCACATGAAATCAGAGACATTGTAAACACTACATGCACACAGACTGTGGAGGACCATCACTATTGTGCCACTGGGACACCCTGGCTCAAACATACCGTCCCACATGGGACTCACGGGGTATGTGACATGACATACACAAACACCACCGTGAAATGTGACCATGGCACATGCACAGATATGAACAGTTGCACATCACAGTGGTCATGTACACGTAACACCCAGGATCCTGTCCCCATGAACACGTGCACAGCCTGGGGGTGGCTGCCCCCAGGTGACACCCACAGGACAACATGTACACCAACATACACACAATAGGAAATGCAGCCTTACATGCCTTATGATACAGTTTGGACAGGCTGTTGTGTTGTAGGTGTGCCCCTCACACCCTGAGAGCTATCTGTGGCTGGCATATGTTCATCTGAGACAGGCATGGTGACATATGCCAGTCACTTGTACAGGGATGCGTTGAACAGCAATGGACCGATCGGTGCCCCCGGCCGGCCCATTGCATTCAATGTGTGCGGGTACGCGTTGTACCCCTGTACGCGTTGATCAGCAATGGACCGATCGGTGCCCCCGGCCGGCCCATTGCATTCAATGTGTGCGGGTACGCGTTGTACCCCTGTGCGCGTTGATCAGCAATGGACCGATCGGTGCCCCCGGCCGGCCCATTGCATTCAATGTGTGCGGGTACGCGTTGTACCCCTGTACGCGTTGTACCGCAATGGACCGATCGGTGCCCCGGCCGGCCCATTGCATTCAATGTGTGCGGGTACGCATTGTACCCCTGTACGCGTTGATCAGCAATGGACCGATCGGTGCCCCCGGCCGGCCCATTGCATTCAATGTGCGGGTACGCGTTGTACCCCTGTACGCGTTGATCAGCAATGGACCGATCGGTGCCCCCGGCCGGCCCATTGCATTCAATGTGTGCGGGTACGCGTTGTACCCCTGTACGCGTTGATCAGCAATGGACGGATCGGTGCACCCGGCCGGCCCATTGCATTCAATGTGTGCGGGTACGCGTTGTACCCCTGTACGCGTTGATCAGCAATGGACCGATCGGTGCGCACCCATTGACAATGGCCTAGCCTGGCAACGGACGCGTTTTCGAAATTCGAACGAGTCGGTTGCTGGAAATTCAGTTGGTCACCCACAACAATGTTGCAAAATCATGTATTTCATGAAGTTGAAGATTTGAAGGATGCTGTGGGCGTGTATTGGTGCTGCTATTCCATGGATTGGCCAGATTCAGAAGATGCAAACGACTTGGACCTATCACTTTGGACACATGGGACAGCATCTGCCTCTCCAGCACATATATATTGCTGGCTGTTCCCCTGAGAGCTCACTTGCCTGCACTACATGCTCCAGGACGACATCTGCCACTGCACTGCTGCTGTCTCTGCCCCCTCTGGACCCTGCAATGGCACGTACTGTGGAGAGAGCCCCAGCCTTCAGCCTTGAGGAGAACCAGGCCCTGCTGGACAGCCTACTTCCACAGTACAGCAAGCTGTATGGGACACCAGGGGAGCAGGTGAGTGTTCTGTGCACTGCCTTTCTGAATGTGCATTTTGTCTGACTAGCAAGGCTGAAAGTCTGCACGCCACTGGCTAGCAGGCTCACTGAGTAGTTGTCACCCCCCATAGTGTGTAGTGACATGCACTGGACAGGTATGGTGCAGTGACAGTGCATTTGAACAAGGTTTTACTTCCCATGCAATGATACCATGTAGTGACTTCTGGCAAACTGTCCATGGGCAGCGTTGCACTGCCTGTGTACATCATGTGCCCCTGTGATTGAGACATGTATATACAACTGTGTCATGCACGGATATGTTGCATGTGTAGTAATGGCCTTTTCACTTTGTCATCCTGACAGGTTAATGCCCATCGGAAGCAGGAGATCTGGAAGGACATCGTCCGGGCTGTCCGGTCCGTGGGGGTCTACAAGCACCGGATCCGCAACTGCCAGAAGAGGTGGCAGGACCTTCGGGGCTGGACCCGGAGGATTGCACGGGTCCAGCTGAAGCTGTCGCCTCCTCGCAGGAGGGGCGGAACACGGACCCTGACCCCCCACATGCTCCAGATCCTGGCGGTGGTGTTTCCAGACCTGGATGGGCAGCTGAAGGCCAGACAGCAGCAAGGAGGGGTGAGTCAAAGACTGCACTGTGAACTCTGTATTACATGCTATGTGCCCTCCTCTGGCCTGGTTCAACTGCCACAGTACAGCAGTCATGTTGTCCAGGAGCCATGTCCCTCTATTGTGCACTGCCCACTCCTCATCTGATACCCAGGTGTGGCCCTTACATTCAGGGAATTGTGTCACTTGGGACTGTGTCCTTGCAGTTTGCTTCACTAAAGGTGGGGGACAGCATCTGTTTCCCTAACTCTGTTGTGGGCATCATGGGTGGGTCCATTGTTCACACAACGCCTGTGTTCGGACATGTAATCTGCGTGTTGCTTTGATATGCGGTCCACTTGCTGAGCTGAGCCACCACATGTGCCTGGGGTATGTGACACACGCCCATGCAGCGGGTGGGAACAATGTTTGGGCCCCAGGAGTGTGCAGATTACGTGTGTCACACATACATAGTCAGCTATCCACTGTCCAGGGCTCATCCCTCATTCATGTGGGGCAGGACAGTCATGCCTACTCCAGGCCATGCAATGCACTCTGTACTCCCACTCCCGTGTATCAGCTGACACATTGTGCGCAGTGATTTGACCCCTCAGGTGTCTGCCTCTGTGTCAGTGTGCTGTGGATTTGTTGCCAGGACTGCTGGGGTGTTTCTCGGTAGGGGCTCAGCATGCCACTGGAGATGTGACCATAGGAGACGATACTTGTGTGTCACATAGGTGTTTGATCAGCTGCCCGTGCAGACTGGGGTATGCAAATGTGAAGTTCAGGCAGCTGTTTCCCATTCACAGCAGATTGTGAGGGGCTCAGGTTCAGAGGGTAGTGTCACAGGTCTCCCATATGTCCAATCGGTATGACCTGGACAGATGAGGGTTAAGATGATGTGTTGTGTGGGGGATGTACATGTGCACTTGTGCAGCTCCAGGACTTGCATTCCCCATGACCTACTATTGTGACACAGTGCAGAGTGTTGTTGTCTGGCTGCCAAGTCATACATCACTGAGACAGTGATGTATGACTTAGCAGTCATGCCTCCGCCATGGCATGTGTCTACTTATTGGTGATCCTGCAGGGGAGTGACATGTGCTACATGCACACCATTGTGGCGATGGCTATCAGGACATGGGTGCATCATGGTGTCTGTCGCTGGTATGCATCACATGCATTTCCTATTTGACTCTGGGCATCCCTTTCATCCGGAAACCTGTACTGACTCAGTGGCAAGAGTTGTGATGTGTGCATGTCCACATGCTACACCGTGTCCTCTGCACTGTCCAACTACTGTGTAGGTGGTGCATGTGTCCACACTGGGGTGTTGCTATCCAACAGACACCAGACAGATGGGTGCAAGGCCATGTGGGATGTGAGTGCCATGGTTGGCATCAGACTGACAATTGGCTTCTCCTGTTCAGTTAGGGCACTTTTAGCAATGTTCAACTAATGATGCCAGGGCTTGCTCTGTAATGTGCTGTGCTCACAGTGGTGTGTGCGTTTGGTGCAGGTGACTGATGTCTGTCTGTTTCCCCATTGTTTGCAGATACATCCACGGCCACGGAAGGGGACAGCTCCACGGACCAGGAGGAGCCGGAGAGCCAGACTGGGTCAGCAGCCGAGGAGTGGTCGGAGGGACCCAGTGGCACGGAGGGCGAGGGGAGCCACACCGAGGAGTCCTCAGCACCATCCACCTCAGCTGAGGACCAGAGCAACTCGGAGGATGACTCCCTTATGGAGGCGGGTGTCAGCAGCCACCACACCCCAGCTAGTGTTGCTGTCCCCGCCACCACCAGCACCACCACCGCCCTCCCATCGGCTCCCATTCCCCAGGTCCGTGGAGGCTCCCATGTTCGGGAGCGTGTCTCCTTTGGGCCAGGCACCGCACCCCCTGCCCCTGTGTCCCCTGCTGCCCTAAGTGAGGAGTCTGTGTACCTCCTTCGCCAGCTCCATGTAGGGCAGACAGCCATGCTGAGTGTCCTCCATGCGCACACCGCTCTGTTGACTCAGCTGGTGTCGTTCATGGAGGGCATCTCATCGGGCATGTCTGATCTACAGAGGGGCAATAGGTCCATGGACTCCTCCCTGACGGAAGCAGTGTCCCTCCTCAGACAGTCCCTCACCCCTCCTGCCTCTGCTCCATCCACACTCCCCAGCACCTTACCCGTCCCAAGCACACACACACCGGCACAGGCACACACCAGCACACACACGTCCAGCACACAGACACACACGCCACAAACAAAACGCACATGCACGCACAGTCAGGGGACTGAAACCAGACTCACAGGGGATGGGGCCCTGGAACACACACACGCATCCACGAGCACTGTGCAGTCCTCAGTTGCCTCTCCCTCCAAAGCACCCTCCCTTGCCTCACCTGCAACCCCAAAGACCCAGTGGCTCTTCCTCAGTGACCTCGGCCTCTTCCCCTCCGATCCAGCTGATACAGCATTCAGGGGGAAGAGGAAGCCCACCCACACGGAGCAGAGTGCCCCTCGCCCCCGGACACCCTCCCCCAGGCGCAGACAGACTGAGGCCCCCACCCGCAAGTCCCCCCGGAGTCGTAAGAGCAAGACCCCGCCGCCGCCCTGCAGCTCAGGCACCAGGTCTCCTCCCTCCATCCCTCAGGCCCCCACTCCACAGGTGCCCCCACCACACCCTGCCCCAGGTTCCCCCACCCACAGATATACCATCCCCAAGAGGATCCGGCCTTCTCCCCCTGCCACTTGCTCTCCCGGCACCACACCCCCCGCTGCGCTTGTCTGTGCCACTGATGTGGTGAGGGTGTCCTCCCCTCTGTCCAGCCCACCTTGCCTGTTCCCCATTCTCCTCCCCTGGTGGTAGGCACTGCAGTGGAGTCCACTACCACCCTGTCTGACTTGGGCACTGCAGTGGCGGACCTGTCCACTCCATCTGCAGGGTCCACTGCAGTCGTGCCGGCACCCACAACATCTGAGTCATGCCCCCAGTTGTGCCGGCACACACCATGTCAGACACCTCCACTGCAGTTGTCAGTGGCTCTCCAGCACCCACCACCCCTTCCCTGCTTCCTCCTGGTGAGCCCTGATCCTGTCCCTGCGGTGCCTGGCCTGCCCCCCGGTTGCCCCTCCTAGTGGATTGTCCCTGGTTTTGTGCAGTGAAGGCATGCGTAGGGTGACATCTGCCACTGTCACCCTGTTTGGACTTTGACAATGGACTGGCCATTGGCCTTTGTGTTTTTTCTGGACTTTCAGTTTTCAATTCACACATATGCTGAATAAAGCAACTTTCTGTTCTCTAGTGCTTATGCTTCTGATGTACATGTTGTTGATGATGCTAACCATGCCCTTGCTGCAGTGATGGTGATATTTGGTCTCATGATAATGAAGTGTTACTGTGCAGGAACCCATGTGGTCCAGGGGGAATGTGTCCTATCCTGTGGTGTATCCACGTCATCCACAGCAGCATCTGAGGGTGTCATGTGTTCAGTATTTGGCAATGGGATTTCCTACTTACATTAGCAAATTCACATCTGTGGCTTCCACCCCTGCACATCTGTTGTGCCTGCCATTGTTCAATTCGTCTACTTCCCTGACCGTGTGGCCATCTCCACTGGACATGCAGGTTTGGGCATCAATGGGGAAGGACTCATCTGTGTTGTCAGTGCAACATTGCTATACAAGTGTGTTGGATCTGTGCTGATGATTTCGTTGGCACTTCCATGACCAGGCTGATGTGACGGGAGCCTTCATTTGGTGCTAATTGTTGATTGTGTGACCAAGTGCTCAGCTGACATGATGGGGCCCTACTGAGGCAACATATGGCACAGCTTTCCTCACACAGGAGTGGAGTCCCCTCATGGCAGTGTGTACTCCTGTGACATTGCCTGCGCCCAAGGTGTGTGTTGTATGAGCATGTCTGTGTGTTCACTTCCGTTTAGCTGTGCATGCTGTGATCCCTAGTGTTGTACCTGTTTGTGATGCTTGCTGAGTTGACCTATGTTCCCCCAAAGTCTTCTCCCTGGGTTCTCTGTGATGTGGGTGCATGGCACATTACTGGTCATCAGGGTGTCACCCATAGGTGTGTTTGCTGTCAGGGCTGAGTTTGTTTGCAGACGCAGATGGGTCACAGTCAGGTTTCCCCTTGGCACTTGTTGTTTGCCCCTGTCATGTGATTTCCAGTTTGTGTTATCTTTCAGTGATTGTGACACGTTGTGTGTGTGACTGCTGGCACTCCTCAGGGTCCGGGCTGCAATGTTGGTTGTTGTCTATGTGTGTTCTTTGTGGGTGACCTTGGCTTCTTCATTGGTGTGTGACTGTGGCTGGGATCCCATTGGTTGGTGTGGTATTGCCGTCATGTCCATGTACAGCGTAGTGTGCAGTGTGTCAGACATTCAGGAGTCTTGTTGAGTGGCCATGTGTGATGTGTTTCTGCACCTTGGTTCCCACCCACCACCCTGGAATAGTCATGGGTGCATGTGCAATGTCACCAGTGCATGTGTGCTTCACTGCTGCACATTGTTGGAGGTCGAGGGGTGTGGTGTTGAGTGTGTGCAGATGAGAGTTGTTGCCCGGCTAGGCCCCTGCCTCCATGTTGGCCTTGGCTTACTGGCCATGCTGATTGATTTGTGCTTGTGTAGGTGTGAGGGTAGTTTGTTGCTCAGGACACATGACTGTGGTTCACAGTGTGAACGACATTTAGCTTTGTCATCACAGTGGGATTGTAATGCAGCCCAGAGTCACCACATTGTGGGGGCCCTGGGGGTAGTGCTGTGGTGTGTCTGTGTCTTGCTGTGTCAGTTGCTGTTCCTACGTGCCTGTGTGACATGTGTGATTTGTGCTCCCTCTCATCTGACAATGCCTGCTTGCCCACATAGGGGATTTGGATCCATGAGTTACCTTTGTGTGGCACTGTATGCACATCTGTATGATTGGTATTCAGGTCTCCTCATGTGTTGTGTGGTTGCCTGGGGACACTGGCACCCCCCTCACCTGTTGTGTATGATGTGCAGTGTGGGTCTGCCTGTTTGTGTTTGTGCATCTGCACCACTGCATTGGCATATCTTGGGTGTGCCATTGGCTGTATGTAGTTTGGTGGGTTTCCCCTGCTGTCCCTGGGACTCCTAGGTCATCGGTCAGCACAATGATCATGGTTTGTGTGTCCCATTGCTGCCATGGTTTGGTATCTGTTCACCTCACATCTACAGTCTCCACAGGGTATCTGCATTTGTGTGCCCATTGGTGCAAATATGTGGGTCTGCATTCTGATGGTCACTTCTGTCATTGTGTCATTGATGAATGTTGACAGTGTCAGCCCCCATGGGTGTTGTTTGTCTGCACATGGCCAAAGGTATGTGTTATTTGCACTGCAGTATTTGCCTCCCCCAATTTATGTTGCAATGGGACACATGCACTACTTTGCCACTGATGTGTTTTATGTTCTGTGACCAGGAATCATCCATGCAGTTTGGCAGTTGCAGCTTTTTCTTTGTCAACACTTACATTTTGGTCACTGTGATGATGGGGGTTTGGACCCCATTGCCACAATGTTCAAAATGTGCTTCAGCTATGGACCCCACACTTACATTTTGGTCACTGTGATGATGGGGGTTTGGACCCCATTGCCACAATGTTCAAAATGTGCTTCAGCTATGGACCCCACACTTACATTTTGGTCACTGTGATGATGGGGGTTTGGACCCCATTGCCACAATGTTCAAAATGTGCTTCAGCTATGGACCCCACACTTACATTTTGGTCACTGTGATGATGGGGGTTTGGACCCCATTGCCACAATGTTCAAAATGTGCTTCAGCTATGGACCCCACACTTACATTTTGGTCACTGTGATGATGGGGGTTTGGACCCCATTGCCACAATGTTCAAAATGTGCTTCAGCTATGGACCCCACACTTACATTTTGGTCACTGTGATGATGGGGGTTTGGACCCCATTGCCACACTGTTCAAAATGTGCTTCAGCTATGGACCCCACACTTACCTTTTGGTCACTGTGATGATGGGGGTTTGGACCCCATTGCCACACTGTTCAAAATGTGCTTCAGCTATGGACCCCACCCTTACATTTTGGTCACTGTGATGTTGGGGGTTTGGACCCCATTGCCACAATGGTCATGGCCTGCTTGCATTGTGGGGGCCACACACATATATGTGTGGCACATGTGATATGGGGTCACATTGTATGTTCAAAGTCATGTTCAGTGTTGTAGGCATTTGACACAGTCTACACACGCTTGTCATGGTGTTGGGGGGATGTCTTTTACTTGCATTCCCTAGGTTGTGGTGTGCTGGTTGTGTCATGCATTGTCCATCCTATGAGTGGGGGTGGTGTTGGTGGTAGGCATCCAGCCCCCCATGGGTAGAGGTGGTAGTAGTGACAGGCATCCAGCCCCCCTGGGTAAGGGTGGTAGTAGTGGTAGGCATCTGGCACCCCCCTGGCTAAGGGTGGTAGTAGTGGTAGGCATCCAGCCCCCCAGGGTAAGGGTGGTAGTAGTGGTAGGCATCTGGCACCCCCCTGGCTAAGGGTGGTAGTAGTGGTAGGCATCCAGCCCCCCCTGGGTAAGGGTGGTAGTGGTGGTGGGCATCTGGCACCCCCATGGCTAAGGGTGGTAGTAGTGGTAGGCATTCAGCCCCCTGGCTTAGGGTGGTAGTAGTGGTAGGCATCTGGCACCCCTGGGTAAGGGTGGTAGTAGTGGTAGGCATCCAGCCCCCTGGGTAGGGGTGGTAGTAGTGGTAGGCATCTGGCACCCCCATGGCTAAGGGTGGTAGTAGTGGTAGGCATCCAGCCCCCCCTGGGTAAGGGTGGTAGTAGTGGTAGGCATCTGGCACCCCCTGGGTAAGGGTGGTAGTAGTGGTAGGCATCCAGCCCCCCCTGGGTAAGGGTGGTAGTGGTGGTGGGCATCTGGCACCCCCATGGCTAAGGGTGGTAGTAGTGGTAGGCATCCAGCCCCCCCTGGGTAAGGGTGGTAGTAGTGGTAGGCATCTGGCACCCCCATGGCTAAGGGTGGTAGTGGTGGTAGGCATCCAGCCCCCCTGGCTTAGGGTGGTAGTAGTGGTAGGCATCTGGCACCCCCATGGCTAAGGGTGGTAGTAGTGGTAGGCATCCAGCCCCCCCTGGGTAAGGGTGGTAGTAGTGGTAGGCATCCAGCCCCCCCTGGGTAAGGGTGGTAGTAGTGGTAGGCATCTGGCACCCCCATGGCTAAGGGTGGTAGTAGTGGTAGGCATCCAGCCCCCCTGGGTAAGGGTGGTAGTGGTGGTGGGCATCTGGCACCCCCCTGGCTAAGGGTGGTAGTGGTGGTTGGCATCCCGCCCCTCCAGGGTAGGGGTGGTGGTGCGCATTCAGGCCCCTGTGTGCATATGTGGCATTGGTGATGGGCATCCCGCCCCTATGGTGCTGCTGTTGCTGGTGTAAGTAAATTCTGCATCCCTCTGTGTGTGTGTGATGTGTCGTGTACGTGTTGTATGTGTTTTGTGGTTGGTGTCTGACTTACCTTCTGCGCCGTACGCGTCCGTGCCTGTTCCGGTAGTAAATGTAGAATATTGGTATGATCGGGACGAAGGGATTCATGGTTGGTTCGTGTCGTTCGTCTTTCTCGTTGCTTCGCGTCGTCCTCGTCGCTTCGCGTCGTCCTCGTCGCTGGCGTGTTCGCCTCGTAGCCGTGGATCGTGTTGTGGCGCGAATCAGAGCTTATGTGCGCCTCTCCCGGATGCTTTGACGTGCCGTGCGTAGCGACGGGTTCGGCGCGTACGGAAAGCGCATCGTACTTGTTCGGCCGGACGGGGCTGCATTTTGGCTTCGTGCGACTCGATTCTGCGTTTCCGGATTCGCCTCGGTCGGAGGACAGGACCTGGATTGGGTGAGTACGACTCGGCCGGATTCTGTGCTGTTGTGCGCATCGTACTTACTCGTTCGGTATGCTGTACGGATCGGTCGGGAAACAGGCATTCGCATGGCTTTTTTCCCGACCGAATGGTATTGGGTGCGCCTCCGACCGAGATCGGAATCGGCCCCTAAGTCTTCTTAATATTTTATGAAGCATGTTTCTTCACTTTAATTCCTCTGATTTAACCAAATGACTGTACTTTTCTGTTATAAACATGGCACTGTGTCTACAGGCCAGTAGGTGCAAGATGCCTGCTGTTTGTAAATGCAACAATTTGAAATGGTAGAAAATTTAAATGATGAGTTTTATGGAATCCATATAAACCTAAAGTTAACTCTTCAGTTTAATTTTCTCCATTTCAAAGTGTCACATTTACACACAGCAGGCATCTTTCATCCAGTGGCTGATAGACAGGGTGTCATATTTCTAACTGAAAAATACAGCCATTTTTTAGGTACGAGAAATTTAAAGTGCAGAAAAATGTTCCATAATACGAACATTTTTGCAATACATGTTTCTGCACTTTAAATTTCTCTTATTGAAAAAATGGTTGTATGTTTGTGTTTTCCATGTAATGGTGCCAAATATTGCGAAAGGTATATCCTGTGCCTCAAGTACATACGACACAGGTTCTCATTCACCCATACACATATATCCCATTCATATTCACACATGTTCATACATCTCCAAAGACCACGCTTTCACTGACACATGGCAGCCCTGTCATAGTATCCCTAGTCAAAGTATTTGGTTCAAAACAGAGGGGCCGATTCCGATCTCGGCCGGTAGGGCTCCGAATCGGATGCGGCTTTACCGGATCCGATTCGGAGCCCTGTTTCCCGACCGATTCGTACGCGGGTCCGGCCGAGCGAGTACGATGCAAGTGCCCACAAATTCGCCGACCGACTCGTACGCGGCTTCAACACGCTCCGACCGACTCACACGGACCCGACTCGCACCGCGCAATGGAGACGTTCCCCGGCCGGGTAAGTACGATGCGCACCGCGAGCAGTCCGACCGACTCGCGCCGTCCGGCTCGAAAGAGCTGTCGGAGCCGGACTTTGGGGGTCCGCGTCGGACCCCCCTGTACGCGTGGCCGTGCGAGTCGCACACAGGGGGGAGCCATGGGTCCCCCCTACCTGTGCATGTACGGCACGATGCGCTTCGCCGTGTACACGCTGTAGGGGGCGCCCTTGTTCGCCTCGCACCCATTGAGTCAATGGGAGCCCGCGTACGCGTTGTACGACCGGCTCCCATTGACTTCAATGGGAGTCCGACCGAATCGAGTCCGATAGCCTACGAACGCATCGTACTCGTCCGGTCGGACTGCCAGAGTCCGATTCGGTCGGAATTCTCTCCGGGTCCGGCTCGGTCGGAGAGATTTCCGGCCCGAATCGGAATCGGCCCCATAGTGTCTGACTCTGGTGAGCAGTCAAAATATCGAAATTTAAATGTCGACATACCAAAATATCGATAGTGAAATATCTATGGTATAAAATATCGATGTTTAGTTTTTCGACATCAAAAATGTCGATATTGGAATGTGTAGTAAAATATCGAAGTATAATATATCGAATGTCATAATATCGTTGTATTAAAATATCGATTAAGTGTAGTATTGTGTAAATTTCTGTATGTTTTTTAATATTTTGTATATAAGGGGCCCATTAGGATGGCGGGCGGAAGCACCACCGCCGTGCTGGCGGATGCAAAAAGCACCAGTTACCGTCCGCCCGCCACAGCACACACGCCCGCCCAATTAGGATGCGAAAAGACAGCGAAACACCGCCCGTAAGCCAGCTACGCCCTCCGCCATCAAAGTGCGCCCGTCCACGGAGCGGCGCGGCCTAATGGAGACACAACGCCCGACGAAATCACGTACCGCCCGGCGTACAAATTACGATGCCAGAACCAAACAGTTCCCCCGGCTAAGAGACACCGCACGTGAAAGCAAGGCGGAAAACCGAACGCACAGTACGGATAGCAAAGAGGCGGACCCCCGAGCATGAATCCAGCACTGCAGGCCCTCCCCATGCTCTACCTGATGCAGCACCCAGGAGTCAACGCACCGCGGCGACGCAGGTAGGCAGACACACAACAGGGGCACGCAAACAGCGCACACAGTGCAAGGGCGGGAAAACTGTATATGGCCCCCCCCCGACATCCCTGCGTGGACACGACACATCCACCACTGCACCCACACATGCGCACAACGCAGAGGCCAACGGCAGCGCAATGCATGCGCCGCACACAAACACACAGGGTCACAACAAAACACCACACACACCAGCACCACCCAGAACGCACATGTCACGTGACAGCCCTGCCACAGTCATGTCCCCAACCGGCAATTCACTGTTGCCAACCTGACGTCACACAACTGACCCGAACATGTCAGTGACGTCACGCCACATTAGGACACACCCCTGTGTGCAAAACACGGCGAAGCACACAGCGGAGGCAACATCACCCAGCAGAATATGGACCCCGTCGGGAAAAGGTACGCCAGTACCACACAGAAACACCGATGCCACCCTGCACCCAATAACAAGACATGCAATACGTAACATCAAAGATACCGGGGACAGACAACAGGTGGGACCAATTATAACACAAGGCCCAACGTATAGCGGAAACGCAGCCTGCTGCCCACACACGGGAGAGGAGACAGCACCGAATGACCTTCCATTCCCACTGTGAAACCACATCCCGACTAAACAAGCCGGAGACAACAGTCATTGCACCAAACAAAGCCCAACACAGGCATGCAGAGGGAAGCGGCCACAGGGCAGATAGCGCATAACACCAAAGAACATTCACAACGGAAAGAAGAAATGATAACACTCCCCCATGTGGTTCACATGCAAGTTATCTGGAAGGAGTCAGACACCACTGACCTTGACCATTCAGAGAAGCATGTGGGATGAGGGCCCGTGTCCTCCGCACAAGCCAACATAACACAAGTCCTGCCTCCCTACGACCATTACAGAATTCCCAGCAACATCGGAGGTTGCACTCTGCAGACTGCACAGACAGCCGGAGCACGCCACCACAGCGCCCTGCAGCAAAATGGCACTTGCACCACACCTACCCAACTACGCCGGACAGATCAAGCTGTACAAACATAACCTGATACAGATATTGGGATGTGACAATCTGGCCTTGCTGAACGTAAGTTACCGACTAACTTACCGCATCGCATTGTTCAGCTGCGTCATCCCCGTCTTCTACTGTCGGAGGTGTCCCTTCTACTATCCTGTGGAGTTATGTCTCTCCAACCCGGCATGTCCAAGGGCGGACCTGCTACAACTATTCAACCCCCTGGACGCCCACGACAGGGTCTGTTCAGCCTATGGGGGCATGGCGTATGTGGCGACTATCGGACCCACACTGCAATGGGACCACTGTGCCTCCACACGACGGATAATGGATTACAGTTACATCGAATGCCATCCAACATGTCCCATCATGCTCCTACAAGGGACAACTCACGACCAACACCTTGACAGCCACCATCCGCTACATTGGATGGCAACCATGTCCACCACCAATGCCATGGAAGCCCTGCTGGAAGGTATTGCATTCCTGACAACCTGTCAATTCGTCGGGCCCCGTCGCCAGACCCCCAATTGAGCAATGATGTCCCACACCGTACCCATGCTTGGCTTACGCACGGACTAGGCAGTTACCAGTACAACTACTACACCATGCAACCTGCAACTGACACCACAACAACAACTACACTGCCATGACATCTGATACTATTTGGGAAATGCACCCTGTTCCTCATCACATCCAGTAACTCTGCATGAACAGGGGGAGGCAGAGGCATGGGATTTGTGTATGGCAACCACATGGACAGAACTGCACGTACAACCATGCCATGATATGGATCCTGCGCCCATGAACATATGCACCGGTCAGTGGACAGCAATCGTCCTGCTGTAGTATGTGAGAGCTGTCACCACACCTCCCTCTGAACGTCCGTGCCAGGACCTTTGCATGGACACCAAGTGCATCCACCAACAACATGAGCCCAGTGACTGTGACATGGCCAGTACCCACCACATCGCAACAACAAGTGGGACGCCGTTGCATGCACGTAAGCCCATGCCCTGATGTCACCTCCACGCACGTGTGTATGAGTAACTATAGCAGCAAACCTGTAACATGGAACTGAGATGCACTGTGCCCATGATGACAAGCGGACTGGTAGGCTAAATGTATACTGTCTGTGTCAGTCAGCAGCACCACAGTAATTAGCAAATGTACATTAGCACACCAACGGCTAAGCAGTTGTAACTCTGAAGCCCACATCCCACAGTCAACAACTAATCACTGTACCCCTACACCCTATGCTATGTGTAATCATGCTGAGTATATCCTCCACATGCACTTCGCTGCCAGTAGTGTTCACTATACTGCATCACAGAGGACATAAGTCCCAATACATGGCTTGAAGCAACAATGTGTCTCTGCTGATTCATTTCACAAGTACGAATGAGAGAGGATGAGAGTGTGTGAAGTACACGGCAGTCGTGAGATGACCATGTAGTCCACTGTCATTGGATGTCAACGCAAATGAGTAGCACAACTGTGGGAGACACACATGTGTCATGTGAAGCGGGAGTTACGCATGGCTCAGGTGGGTGGGTGTGACGGGTAGGTGCGCACATGCAATGTTGAAACACGCTGTGTTGGGAGGACTCAGGAACAGTACATTGGCGCACTCCTGGGAATCTGTAAAGACCACCTGTCTGGTGACGAATGTGAACTCGTGTGTGCACAACAGGCGGGCACACGAACAATGCCGCATCAAGTGTAGACGTCAGCCCACCCTCCGTGGACATGCCGGATACTGCTGCGCGTCCGCCAGGCCCTTGCCAAGGCACTCACATCCCCTGTCGACCTGGTGTATCCCCAACATTGTCCACTTGCACAGGCAATCCAGGGCACGGGATGGCAGTAGAGCATGGTGGGTGAGAGGTCATGGCGCGCTCATCCTTGTCACATCACGCAGGCAACACATCCACAATGTGTAGTATGGCACAAGTCAAATGGAAGTAGTGGGGGACGCACACATCACAAGCAGCAGTGACGTCACGGAAGGTGGCTCGCACCATCCCACCCATTGACAATACACCCACACACGTTACATGCCATTGCAACAGAGAAGCCAGCGCGTGCACAAGCAGCTCCAAGCTCGCCCCAGAGAGGCCAAAGAGTGAATGTGTGGGGCCATGAGCTCCAGTTGGACGCGGACTGGCCCGCTAGGGCAGCTACAGCCTCTGTGTGTTGCAGGTGGTGTATCCGGACTGCGGAGCCTGTCATGCATTGTCAATGTTGCCCGGGTCTCGAGTCGGGGCACCACGCATGTGGACGGCGTCCCGCCACTAATTATACCGTGAGACAGACCACTTGTACAACTGGACCCACACATACACTCCTTGGCCTCTCTGGGGCGAGCTTGGAGCTGCTTGTGCATGCGCTAGCTTCTCATGTGCAAATGCATATTGGTGTGAGCGAGGGGAGGCCATGAGGACAGTGTAAAAGATAACTGTTTGACTTTCAGTTAGTTTAAGGAATGCCCCTGATGTGGTCAGAAAAAGACATGTCTCGTGTGTATTGCAACTAGTAGATAAGCCGATGACCTTCCCATGTCTTGCATGTAGCCCCGCACCTAGCCCCGCACACTCGACACAGCAAAATGAGTACCAGCACCACATACTTCCCATTCGAAGCACTGACTGGGGGTGACAACCATTGGACAGTCTTGTGTAGTCCACCCACGCGTACATGTGGGCCCTCCATGATCCATGTCACCTGCGGCAAAGTGATGTCATGGGCAATGACGGAAGTGAGCAGAGCTGTCTGCCCCACGCACAGACGGTGCATCAGCTCAACAGACCCAGCACTGAGTGCAGCAGGGGTCACATGTGCAGGGGCAGTTGTGCCTGGTGTGAATGCACATGCACATAGACAGCACATCGAGCAATGTGTAGCCTGCCCACATCTACTGTCCATTGTCAGGCTGACCTAGAAAAAGATCACAAGGCAACACATCTGTGTGGGTGTACCCACTGTGACCAACACTGCGCAACCATCAGCGTACTCGCCCTGTGCATGGCCCACCCCGCAACGAAGGTCACATTCAGTGCCACTATCTCTCACACACATCCCTATCACGAGTCATGGTGTGTCCAATCGACAGTGCAGAGTAAGCGCTCATCCGGGGGTCCTGAACAGGAGACACATGTAACCCACTAGGCAGTCTGTGTCGGCACCTACTGGCATTGTGCAGTCAATGTGCAGGCCAGGCCTGCTGGGACTGAGAAGGGCAGCATGGCCCCAGCCTGACTTCCACACGACCAACAAGTGCACTGAGACCTGCATTGCCAATTGTCTGTGTCACTGGATGTCTGACATGAAGTTGCCATGTACCACCACTCGGGAGGGACAGACAGGTCAAAGCGCCCGAGAGCTCACATACCCATGCCACCTGCAGCCAGCATGGTGAGCAGTGCATGGCTGTACTCCACAGGCTCTGGCTCATAGTGCTGAGGAGCAACGACATGTGTGTCCCCCACATGCACACCCACACACACTGCAGTTGTTTCTCACACACAACTTTCGCAAGGAATAGCCATGTGCAGTGTGCGTGGAGCACGGAATCCAGGTTCTCCAGCTCCTCGCTGGTGAGTGGACCTGGACATGTCCTCAGCGTCATCCACGTGTAGGTGGAGTGGTGGCAGCAGCAGGTGTCGTCGAGGGGTGCCAGGCTGCAGTGCCAGGTAGCTGTGGTTATGCCTGTCCCACTCACACACACATATTACCCCCTGGGGCCGTTTCAGTGGGTACAAGCTGCTGCGATTCGTGTACCATGTCTGGCAGCTTCAATTGCAGACGTTGGCCTGCTCCCAGCTGGCCATGGACGCCTACCTCCACAGTGGAACACGCAGGGTGCAACCGCGAGGGTCATTGGAGTTGGCCGTAAGGGCCTGGCCCATGCCGGGTACAGTCCGCTGATGCCATGTGCACCACACAGTATAATGTGCGCAATGCATCTGCAGGTGTGGCCATGATTTGCGTGTGGGTGCAGGTCCACAATGGACAGGGCCACAACATGCTGTGTGCATAGGCAGGGACGGCCAGTGCTCAGCCTCCACATGTATGTAGGAACATCATCATGTACACATTGGCATGGGAGCATGGGATATGCATATGCACACACATGCCATCTTTCACTATGTACATCTGCCACTTGGCACGTGCAATGTTACGTGTCACTTGTGATGTGTAGTTGCAAGCACACAGCCGTGTTGGCATGGGGCTGTCAATGTGTACACCTGTCAATGTTTCTGGAGGTGTGATCCGTACAGTGCTGTACTTAGGGTGCAGTAGGGACATCAATGACTGTCTCATATCCCCTCGTGCCACAGGTCCCAATTGTTTTGGCCGCTCAGCCTGTGTCCATAGCGTTGTTGGTGTGTGCCCTACACACCCAGCCTCGGAAGCAGTGTGATGCACAGCAGCTAGTCATGTTGCCGTGGTGTTGCAGCTTACCGAATATGCAGTCTGTTACCATCAGCATGCCTTACAAGTTGTTAAGGCCTAACTCCCCATGTGCATGCTCATAGCAATGGTGTGTGTCACTGCCCATTGCTATTGGTAGGGGACCTGTGTAAGTGTATTGTGGCTGTGCTGTCCCTACTTGTCAGCCGTTCTGTCATTCAATTGCCTGCTCAGTCATTTATGTTTTGTGTATGTGAATATGCCATGTGGCGTGTTGCTTTGACATGTGTTCACTTCCATCTTTCCTAGGCGGAGACCAAACATTCATCGCCCCTACCAATTGCTGTCAGACATGGTGGATGTTGAGGTCACCCGCAAATATCGTCTGGACCGACCCACCCTGCATCGTCTATGTGTCTTGTTGGTACCCCACCTCCGTCCTCGCAGGGTGTATCCAACAGCATTCACCCCCACGGCTAAGGTGATGGCTGCACTGCATTTCTTCGCCACTGGGTCATTCCAGCACACAGTGGGCAGTGGAGGTGGGATGTCCCAACCCATGTTCAGCATGGTGCTCAGGGATGTACTGTCAGCCATGATGCTGTACAGGAACAGATACATCCGCTTCCCCAGGGCTCGTGAATTGGCGGCAGTGAAGGGTGCATTCTATGCTCTTGGACGAATCCCCCACGTCGTTGGTGCAATAGACTGCACCCATGTTGGCCTTGTTGCACCACAGGCCACCGAGCACCTCTACCGCAACCGGAAGCACACGCACTCCCTGAATGTGCAAGTGGTGTGCCTTGCGGACATGGTGATCACACACGTGTGTGCGAAATTCCCAGGATCGGCCCATGACGCGCACATCATGCGCAACAGCATCCTACCACGTCTGATGACCAATCTGCAACCGGACCGTGGCTGGATTGTTGGTGAGTATGTGGAGTAGTGTAGCGTGCTGGCTGTGCGATGCTGTCTTGTGTCCAGTTGGAATTGCAACGGTTCTCTGTGTCCCTCACACCCAGGTGACTCTGCTTACCCGAATGGACCCTGGCTGCTCAGCCCATTACGACGTCCTGGGAGCCCAGCAGATGTCCGCTACAATGAGGCACATGGGAGGACCAGACGTGTGGTTGAGCGGACCTTTGGCCTCCTCAAGTCCAGGTTCAGATGCCTGGACCGCACCGGGGGCGCACTGGCATACTCCCCACAGAAGGTGTGCCAGATAATTGTGGCTTGCTGCATGCTGCACAATCTGGCGATCCGCAAGCAGATCCCCCTAATTGTGGATGACGGAGATCAACCAGGGCCCCAGCCTGCAGACCAGGACAGCTCCAGTGAAGAGGACAGTGGAGAGGATGAAGCTGTGAATGTGCGTCAGCAGCTCATCGCCCGCTACTTCACTTGACGGTGAGTGACCATGTACGACGGCTGATGTAGCTGTAGTTGTGCAGGTGTATGTGTGCTCTGTTACGGGGGCCTTTTGTTCACTGAGTGCTGTGTGTCAATGGTCCATGTCCAGGTTGGTATGCCACTGACAGTGGCTGTAGCATTGTGCCCTGTTGCTCTGTGAGATGTGTGTGCATTGCTTGTAGTTGGTGACAAGTACTGTGTGATGAGTGTGTGACACACTCATTGAATGTACTCTTGTTCTGTTTTTCACCCCTAGGTCCCTGCAGCCTCTCCTGTCCCATCGACATGCCACACAGCAGATGCATTTCTGCTCATGGTGGCGATTGCACATCGTGGAATAAACCCAGGACACATTAAGCCGATTGTGATCAAGGTGTATTTATTAACAGCGGTGACATGTGATTGTGTGCAAGGTGATGTCAAATGTGGTGCATGCTGTGACAATGAGTAGACGGTCATGGCTGCGTGATGGTCAAGGTGTACCCATGAAGTTCTATGTCCACAGTCCAACAGACACATGCCATTCACATGGCAGTGTGGGGTAGGATCGTATTACAAGTCAATGCAGTAGGTGGTCAAGGTGGCTGGCTGACTCACTGGCGTTTGGTGCGGGCGAAGTCCTCTCTGGACACCTGTTTCCTCTTCGGACGGCCCCTTCCACGTTTGGTAGGGGGTGTTGATGTTCCGCTGGTGGTGGTTGAGGAGTGCTCACTCGCTGTGGACGCAGGGGAACGCGATGCTGCACGAGCCTGCGCCACAGCAGGTGGTGGCGGAGGTGGTGTTGCTGGTCTTGCTTGTGCCCTCCCCCCACCACCAGCTGGCCCATGAGGGCCGCGATTTGGGCCATATGGGCGTCCATGGACCTCAACACCGCAAGGACCTCCCGCGTGTCGCTTGCCGACCTGGCCCATTCGCCTTGGGCCTCTTCATAGGCCCCAAGGACTCTGTCGATTGGCGGCAGGGCTTGGCTCCCAGGCACAGTTGGCGTTGGCCTGGCCCTGCTCCTCCTACCAGTACTGCTGCCACCGACCTGCCCACTAGCCACATTGCTCACCACGGTCCTCGCTCTGGCTCCCAGGGTGGAGCCCGACGGCCGTGCCGACCCTTGCGCAGGGGCTGTGGCGAGGGATGGCGTGGTGGTGGTGGTTGCGGCGGTGGTGGTGGTGCGGCGGTGGTGGTGGCCGCAACGGCTGTGGCAGCAGGGGTCTGTGACTGGTCAGCAGCCCTGGGTGATGGGTTGGTGGGCAGGAGGGGCCCTGGGTTGGTGGGCAAGAGGGGCCCTGGGGAGCGGTTGTGCCCTGCCACTCCAGATGGGCCTGCTGGGTGGTCCGTGTCCGGAGAGGTGTCCAGCTCCTCTACATCCGTGAGTCCGGGTCGGGGGCTTGCGGACTGGCTGTGCTGGCTGCTGTCACCCTCTCCAGCATCCAGCAGTTCGGCACCTGTGGGGAGGATGAGATGGGTCATTGTGTTGCACCTAGCAAAGTATGTATTGGTTGTCTGACATTCACAGTTCGTGCACTGTCGTGCACAGGTTTCCCAGTGGCGTGTGTGTGGATGTACGATGTGTGTATGCGTGGGCTAGGCAATGGGTCTGTGTGATGTGGACATGTGGCATGGGACGGATTTGCAATGCCGATGGGTGTGTGTTGCTATGCTCCTACATTTTGTGGCTCGTGTGTATGCGTGCTCCAGGACCATCGACGATGTTGGGTTGAACGATGGTTTAGGGGGAGGGATGGAACGCTTAGGTACGCTGATGCCAGAAGGGGGTACAGCCCACTAAACGCTCTTGGGTTGGAATATGCTTTTGGGGTACATGCTGTGGGTAATGGGTGCAGAACGTGACATGTGTTCTGGCAACGTGACAGTGCATAGACAAAGGTGTGTGTCTGTCTCACATGGCCGGAATATCTGCTGACTGTTATCATTCATGGACATCACATTGGTTGCATTGTTGTGAGTTCGTGCTTGTTGTGTGCCACACGACGTATTGCAGATGGGCCACATCCCATGTGTGCGTGCTGCCCTGGTACATGTGCATCAGTGCTGTGCTCTTGGGGTGTTGACTATATTATGTGTGTCGTTATTCGCAGTGTGACGTGCGCTTCGGTCACTGCAGGCACTTGATTTGTCATGGGCAGGTATCTTTGCATGTCTACTGTATGAGGGCCAGCTGTTCGGATGTCATACCTTTCATGACATTGTGGCTGTGAGATGAGATGGATGATATGTTGAATGTGCATTGTGTGCCTGTGTGTTTCATGGGTCCGGTTGTCTTTGTGTGCAATATTGTGGTTCCAAGCTGTTACTTCTAGTACGGTCTGTCTTACGTGGGCGTTGTTGTACGATGTGTGGGTGACAGGCAGTGAGGACTACATGGACAGGACTTCGATGGTGTTGCTGATGTGTGTGATGGGTGGCACAGTGCCTGCCGTGTGGGTCTGTGCTCCAGTGGGACTTGTACATGCAGACGTGGCTCCTTAGGTGTTGCTGTATCTGTGATAGGTCATGTGGGGTTTGACTCTGTTGAACATGTCCGTGTGCACATTGGTCTCATGATTGTGACTGGGAGCAGTGCTGCGTGTTCCTCTGCTACGTGACATGTCCCATGTGTCAGTCGTAGTACAGTCCTCATGCCTACAGACGCCCCGCCCTGTACATTTTCCCACCTACAGGTTGTTTCTGAGTGCGCAATGCAATGGATGCCACATGGTACTGGGAGGGAGGGGTGCTCCACCTTGCTGGTCTGTGGTAGTGGGGGCCTGGTGGGTGTTTTACTTCAGCTGTCCCCCTCCGACCCACTGTCTTTGTGTTCCGGCTACTTACCTGTTACTTGTCGGTCAGTGCAGCTATGGCGGACACATGGATGTGGGGTGTGCTCCACCTTGCTGGTCTGTGGTAGTGGGGGCCTGGTGGGTGTTTTACTTCAGCTGTCCCCCCTCCGACCCACTGTCTTTGTGTTCCGGCTACTTACCTGTTACTTGTCGGTCAGTGCAGCTATGGCGGACACATGGATGTGGGTGTGGGGAGTGCTCATTCTGGCGCATCTGGAGTACAAGGTGGACCTGGTGGAAGTTGCGGTGCTGGCTGACTGTACACATGCCCCCATGGTTTTGTTAGTTGGTAGCTTTGGGCTGAGTGTGTGTGAGTGTCTGTTGCATGTGTGGGTGATGTCTTGTGTATTGTGTACTGGACATGGGGGTGTTTGTCCCTAGGAGCTATGGCATGGTGGTAGTGCATGTGATTACATAGCGGTGTGCTGGTATACGTTTGTTTGTACTTACCAGCCTCCACTCCCCCTGGTAATCCGGTGAGGATCTCCGGATGTATGATGACTCGCACCTTCTCCTCCCACGCCTTGAAGGTCTTGAATAGCGCGGGATTCCCTCCGCCAGTCCTGGCAGCCAGCTCTCGATTTTTGGTCTCCTTCTTCTTGACCACGCTTTTGAGGTCGTTCCACCTTTTGTTAATTTCTCCTCTGTTGCGTGGAACGTTCCCGACTGCATTGACCTGGTCTACGATCCTGCTCCACAACCGGTTTCTGGTGGATAGTGGTGTCTGTTGGACCTGGTTGCCATAGATTTGTGGGTGCACCTTGACGATCTCGTCGACCATGACCGTCAGCTCGGTGGAAGTGAACTTGGGCATTCTGTGTGATGCCATGGTGTGTGTTTTGGTGTTTGTGGTGCTGGTGCGGTGTGTGGTGTGTGATGTGCAGGGGGTTTGTGGGTCAGGTGTTTGGTGGTGGTGGTGATGGGTGTGATAGGTGCGTGTCTGTGGTGTGCTGCTGTCCTTTCTGTCTCGCTGTGTTGTGTGCTTTCGTCCTCAGTTTGTAATGTTGCAGGGGGTTGTGGTCTGTGAAGGGGCTGGTTTTGTACTTACCTATGTGGGTGTGTCATGATGGTCTGTTGTTTTCAGGTGTGTTGTGGCTGGTGTTCTGGGATTTGTAGTTGATTTGTATGTCCAGGGGGGGGGTGTTTCAGGGATGTGTACTGTGTTTGGGTTTTTGTGCGTGGGTTGCTGTGTGGACTTGTTAGCCATGTTGTGTGTGTTTGTTTTCGTCAGCGGATGGTTTCTGTGCATGGACGTGGCCGCCAGGGCTTCCGCCGTGTCCATTTTCGTCACTGTTGTTTGCGCTGGCGGGCGGTGTATTTGTGGATTTCCCGCGCTCATGTCGGTACGATCCTAATTTAACGGGCGGTGTCTCGGTCGTCAGGGCGGGCGGTTTTGGCTTTTCGTGCGTCTTTCCGTCCGTGGCGGGCGGATGGACTTGGACTCGGACATGGGCGGGCGGTTTTTCTGTTTATTTTCCGCCTCCGGCGGTTTTCGGTTCGCGGCATCGTAATTGCTCGGTCGGTATTCAGAGGGTGTAGGCGGGCGGATTTTCGCCACTGTGGTTGATGGCGGATTTTTATCCGCCCGACATCGTAATGGACACCTAAGTGTTTTAATATGTTATTTGTAATGTATTAAAAAAATTTTTTTTATATTTTAAATAATTTAAAATGTAAAGGAAATTTTATATATAATTTTAGGAGCGGGATGTTGGATTTATAGGGGATAAGGGTGGGGAGTGTGTTAAAAATATTTATTTAAAAATAAATATTATGTAAATTTTTTACAAATTTATAATTTATTTATAAAAATAGGAAATTTATATTTAAATTTAAATTTTATATATAATTTTAGGAGCGGGATGTTGGGTTTATAGGGGATAAGGGTGGGGAGTGTTTTAAAAATAATTATTTAAAAATAAATATTATGTAATTTTTTTACAAATTTATAATTTATTTATAAAAAATAGGAAATTTATATTTAAATTTAAATTTTATATATAATTTTAGGAGCGGGATGTTGGGTTTATAGGGGATAAGGGTGGGGAGTGTTTTAAAAATAATTATTTTAAAATAAATATTATGTAAACTTTTTAAAAATTTATAATTTATTTATAAAAAATAGGAAATTTATATTTAAATTTAAATTTTATACATAATTTTAGGAGTGGGATGTTGGGTTTATAGGGGATAAGGGTGGGTAGTGTATTAAAAAAAAATGTTTTAAATTAAATATTATGTAACATTTTTCAAATTTATAATTTATTTATAAAAAATATAAAATTTATATTTAAATTTAAATTTGATAATTAA
Organism: Calotriton arnoldi; assembly: GCA_963921515.1. Taxonomy (NCBI): domain Eukaryota; kingdom Metazoa; phylum Chordata; class Amphibia; order Caudata; family Salamandridae; genus Calotriton; species Calotriton arnoldi. The sequence goes on from CAWUFW010011468.1 coordinate 458,577, forward strand.
TTTTAGAAGTGTGATGTTGGGTTTGTAGGGGATAAGGGTGGGGAGTATTTTATAAATATATATTTTATATTAAATAATTTAAAAAATATTAAAAAAATTGAGAACTTAGGGGCTCATTCCGATACCCGGCGTAAATAAATCCGCCAGGCATGGAAGCGGCAAAATCCGCCCGCACACACCGCCTGAACACCGACCACGCCATTACGAGTACACAAACCGAAAACCGCCATCGGCGGAAAAATCACACAAAATACCGCCCGCCATCGTCCGAGTCGGAGTCAAACCGCCCGCCACGGACGGAAACACGCACGACAACACAAAACCGCCCGCCCACACGGCCGACACACCGCACGTGAAATTACGATCGCACCGCCATGAGCGCGGAAAAACAACAAATATACCGCCCGCCAGCGCAAACAACGCCGATGAGAATCGACACGGCAGAAGCCATGGCGCCCACGTACCTGCACAGAAACCATCCGCACACAAAACCAATAGCACACAACATGGCCAACAAGTCCACACAGCAAGGCACACACAAATACACAAGCACAGTACACATCCCGAAAACACCCCCGGACAAACACAAAATACAAAGGCCAGAACCCCAGACACAACACACCTGAAAACAACAGACCATGAGGACACACCCACATAGGTGAGTACAAAAGCAGCACTCCCACAGACCACAACCCCTTGCTACATTGCAAACCAGAGAGGAGAGGAGAGGACACAGTGACACAGCAAGGACAGCAGCACACCACAGAAACGCACACATCACAACCACCACCACCACCACCACCAACCACCACCACCACCACCACCACCAAACACCGGCACCACAAACCCCCTGCACATTACACAACACACACCGCACCAGCACCACAAACACCATGGCACCACAAAGGATGCCCAAGTTCACGCCCATGGAGCTGACGGTCATGGTCGACTGAGATCATCAAGGTGTACCCACAAATCTATGGGAACATGGTCCAGCACACACCACTAGCCACCAGAAACAGAATGTGGACCCGGATCGTAGACCAGGTCAATGCAGTCGGGACCCTGCCCAGGAACAGAACCGAGATAAACAAACGTTGGAATGACGTAAAGAGCCTGGTCAAGAAGAAGGAGGGCAAAAACAGAGAGCTGGCTGCCGTCACTGGCGGAGGGAATCCCGCGCTCTTTAAGACCTTCAAAGCGTGGGAGGAGAAGGTGCGAGTCGTAATCCATCCGGAGATCCTCGCCGGATTAGCAGGGGGAGTGGAGGCTGGTAAGTACAAACTAATGTATACCAGCACACCGCTATGTACTCACATGCGCAACTACCATGCCACAGCTCCCAGGGACAAACACCCCCATGTCCAGCACACAATACACAACACATCACACACACATGCAACAGACACTACCACACACAGCCCAAACCGAACAACTGTAAGATGCGTGGGGACATGTGTACACTAAGCCAGCCACGTAACCACCAACAGGTCCACAAATATGCCAGAAGCGCCACAACGAGCACCCACCACACCCATGTGTCCGCCACAGCTGCACTAACCGACAAGTAACAGGTAAGTGGCAGGAACACAAAGTGCAGTGGGTGGGACGGTGGACAGCCCAAGTACAACACACACCAGGCCCCAGTCCCACAGCACAGCAAGGAGGAGCATCCCCACACCCCACAGCCACGTGTCAGCCACCGCAGTGCACAACGACAGCCGAAAGGCAGACATCACGGTCCACAGCAATCGGTGTCAGTGGGTGTACAGCCATCCCCACGACCCACTACACCCCCCACCCCCACAGACCTGCAACATGGAGCACCCCCGCTTAGAGCCATGTGGCATCCAGTACAGTGCACGCACGAACAACTTGCAGGTGGGAAACTGGACAGGGCTGGATTACTGGAGGCATGAGGACCATAACACCACCAACACATGGGACATGTCACGTAGCACACGGACACGCAGCACCGCCCACCGTCACGAACAAGTGAACAATGTGCACACGGACATGAACAGCAGACTCACACCCCACATGACCCATCACAGACATAGCAACACCCAAGGAGCCACGTCTGCATGCACAAGCCACACTGAATATAGTCCCACACGGCAGCCACTGTGCAACTCATCACACACAACCGAAACACCATTGAAGTCCTGTCCATGTAGCCCCCACTGCCTGTCAACCCCACACCCCACAACTACGCCTATGTAAGACAAACAACACTAGACGCAACAGAGCGGAACAACAGAAATGCACACGAACACCACTGAACCCATCAAACTCACAGACACACCATGCACATACAACATACCATCCATCCCATCCGTCAGCCCCAGTCACATGAAAGGCATGTCATCCGCACAGCTGCCACACATACAGCAGTCACGCTAAGACACATGCCCATGACCAACCATGTGCCAGAAGTCAATTAAGCGCACGACACACTGTGAGCAACAACACACAACATGGGCCACACCCCCCGAGCACTGCAGTGATGCACATGGCACAGGGCAGCACGCACACCAAGGAGATGGGACAACTGCAATACGTTGGCTGGCACACAACTATCACTCACTCATAACGATGCGTCCAATGCCATGTCCAGTAACCACAACAGACAGCAAATATGCAGGGCATGTCAGGCATGCACACACCTCAGACCATGCACTGTCATGCTGCCACAACACATGTCACGTTCGGCACCCATGGCTCACAGCATGTACCCCAAAAGCATATCCCCTCCCAAATGCGAATCTGGGGCATGGCCCCCATGTTGCCATATGCGTTCCTAAGCGTTCCATTTGAACCCCAAAAGCATATTCCATCCCAAATGCGAATCTGGGGCATGGCCCCCATGTTGCCATATGCGTTCCTAAGCGTTCCATTTGAACCCCAAAAGCATATTCCATCCCAAATGCGAATCTGGGGCATGGCCCCCATGTTGCCATATGCGTTCCTAAGCGTTCCATTTGAACCCCAAAAGCATATTCCATCCCAAATGCGAATCTGGGGCATGGCCCCCATGTTGCCATATGCGTTCCTAAGCGTTCCATTTGAACCCCAAAAGCATATTCCATCCCAAATGCGAATCTGGGGCATGGCCCCCATGTTGCCATATGCGTTCCTAAGCGTTCCATTTGAACCCCAAAAGCATATTCCATCCCAAATGCGAATCTGGGGCATGGCCCCCATGTTGCCATATGCGTTCCTAAGCGTTCCATTTGAACCCCAAAAGCAAAGTACAAACCAGACCCAGGATGGGCCAGGAGCCCGCATACACCAGAGTCACAATGAGTAGGGGCAAAGCAACACACCCATCGGCATGGCCAATCCGTCCCATGCCACATGTGCACAGCACACAGTCCCATTGCCTAGCACACACAACTACAGATGCCACAGCCACACACTCGCCTCCGGGAAACCCATGTACGAGATTGCACGAACTGCCAATGTCAGACGACTAATACATACTTCGCCAGGTGCAACACAATAACAAATCTCATTCTCTCCACAGGTGACGAACTGCTGGACGCTGGGGATGGAGACAGCAGCCAGCACAGCCAGCCTACAAGCCCCCAACGAGGACACACGGATCTGGAGGATCTGTCCACCTCTTCGGACACGGACCACCAAGCTGGCCCATCTGGCGTGGCAGGGCCCAGCCGCTCCCCAGGACCCCTCCTACCCACCAACCCATCATCCAGGGATGCTGAACAGTCCCAGTCCCCTGCTGCCACTGTCGTTGCGGCCACACCCACGGTCATTGCGGCCACTACCACTGCCGCAACCGCCACCATCGCCGCACCGACCACCACCGCCTCCACCACCACCACGTCTTCGCTGGCACCAGCCCCAGCGCAGGTGGTGGCCCGGCCGACTGGATCCACCCTGGGAGCCACAGCGAGGACCGTGGTGAGCAATGTGGCTAGTGGGCAGGCCGGTGGCAGCAGGACTGGTAGGAGGAGCAGGGTCAGGGAAACGCCAGCCTCCCCTGGGAGCCATGCCCTGCCTCAAATGGCCAGAGTCCTTGGGGCCTATGAAGAGGCCCAAGGACAATGGGCCAGGTCTGCTACTGACACGCGGGAGGTGCTGGGGGTGCTGAGGTCCATGGACGCCCATATGGGCCAATTCGTGTCCCGTATGGACCAACTCGTGGACCTCATGGGCCAGCTGGTGGTGGCGGTGGGGTCACAGGCAAGGCCAGCAACACCACCTCCGCCACCACCTGCTAGGGCGCAGGGTCGGCCAGCAGTGTCCACTTCCCCTGCGTCCACAGCCAGTGAGCACACCTCACCCACCACCAGCAGGTCGCCACCACACACCCCCCTCCCAAACGTGGAAGGGGCCGTCCGAAGAGGAAACAGATCTCCCGGGAGGACTTCGCACGCTCCAGTCGCAAGTGAGGCAGCCAGCCAGCCTTCCGCCAGCCTTCCTTGACCAGCCACTGCATTGACTTGCTCTACGATCCCACTCCACACAGCCAGCTGGATGGCATGTGTGTGTTGGACTATGGACATAGAACCAGTGGGTACACCCTGATCATCACGCAGCCATGACCGACAGCTCATTGTCACTGCACGCACCACTTTTGTCATCACCTTACACACAATCACATGTCACAGTTCGTAATAAATGCACCTTTTTCACTAACTGCTGTTTGTGCCCTGTGTTTTATTTGTACGGAATACAACGGCCACCTTGGGCGGAAGGGCACCTGATGCGTGGCATGGCAATGGAATCCGGAGGGCCTGTAGGGACCTAGGGGTGGGAGACAGAACAGGAGCACATTCAATGAGTGTGTCACACACCCATCACACAGTACATGTCAACAACTACAAGCAATGTACACACATCGCACAGAGCAATAGGGCACAATGCCACAGTCACCAACAGTGGCATACTACCCTGGCCATGGAGCGTTGACACACTGCACGCAGTGAACATACGGCCACCCTGACACAGCACACACACACCTGCATAGATACAGACACATCATCCGTCGTACATGGACACTCACCGTCAAGTGAAGTAGCGGGCGATGAGCTGCTGGCGCACATTCCCAGCTTCCTCCTCTCCGCTGTCCACCTCACTCGAGCTGTCCTGGTCTGCGGGCTGGGGCCCTGGTTGATCTCCGTCATCCACAATGAGGGGGATCTGCTTCCGAATGGCCAGATTGTGCAGCATGCAGCACGCCACCACTATCTGGCACACCTTCTGTGGGGAGTACGCCAGTGCACCCCCGGTGCGGTCCAGGCACCTGAACCTGGACTTGAGGAGGCCAAAGGTACGCTCGACCACACGTCTGGTCCTCCCATGTGCCTCATTGTATCGATCGTCTGCTGGGGTGCGAGGATTCCTCAATGGACTGAGCAGCCATGCCCCATTCGGATACGCAGAGTCACCTGGGTGTGAGGGACACAGAGAACCGTTGCTATTCCAACTGGACAGGGGACAGCATCGCACAACCAGCACGCTACACCACTCCACATACTCACCGACAATACAGGCACGATCCTGTTGCAGATTGGCCATCAGTCGTGGCAAGATGCTGTTGCGCATTATGTGTGCGTCATGGGCCGAGCCTGGAAACTTGGCACACACGTGGGTGATCACCATGTCCGCAAGGCACACCACTTGCACATTCAGGGAGTGCGTGTGCTTCCTGTTGCGGTACAGGTGCTCAGTGGCCTGTGGTGGAACAAGGCCAACATGAGTGCAGTCAATGGCTCCCACGACGTGTGGGATTCTGCCAAGGGCATAGAATGCACCCTTCACTGCCGCCAATTCACGAGCCCTGGGGAATCTGATGTACCTGTTCCGGTACAGCATCATGGCTGCCAGTACAATCCTCAGCACCTTGCTGAACATGGGCTGGGACATCCCTCCTCCACTGCCCACTGTGTGCTGGAATGACCCAGTGGCGAAGAAATGCATGGCGGCCATCACCTTAGCCGTGGGGGTGACAGCAGTCGGATACACCCTGCGGGGACGGAGATGGGGCTCTAACATGGCACACAGTCGATGCAGAGTTGGCCTGTCCAGCCGAAACTTCCTGATTACCTCTGTATCGTCCATGTCCACCAGCAATTGGTATGGGCGGTCAATGTTCGGTCTCCGCCTGGGTTAAATGGCAGAGGACACATGTCAAAGCAACACGGCACATAGCAATTTCGCATACACATCACTGACATGACTGAGCAAGCACATGAGCCACAGCCCAGCTGTCAAGCTGGGACGGCACGGCCACAATACACTTACACAGGTCTCCCAACAATGGCAGTGGCAAGTGAGACATACCACTGCCATGTGCATGCACATGGGGATCTAGGCCCCAATGACTTGCGGGGCGTGCTGATGGGGACTGACTGCATATTCGTCAAGCGGCAACGCCACGGCAACATGAGTGTCTGCTGAGCATGGAACTGCTTCCGAGGCTGGATGAGTATGGCACACAACGACGACGATGTGGGCACGGGCTGAGCGGCCAATACAAGTGGGACCTGTGGCACGAGGGGATATGAGACAGTAGTAGGTGTCAGCACTGCACCCTATGTACAGCACTGTACGGATCACAGCTCCCGAAACATTGACTGGTGTCCACATTGACAGCCCCATGCCAAGACGGCTGTGTGCTTGCAGTCACACGTCACAGGTGAGAGGTTACATTGCACGTGCCAGGTGGCAGACGTACATAGTGGGAGCTGGCATGTGTGTGCATGTGTCTCCTGGACACAGCATGTTCCGTGGAAGGCTTGTGTGTGTGGGATGGTGGCACTGGATGTGCCTCCGTTGGGTGGGGGGCCATGCACAGGGCGGGTACGTCGATGATTGCGCATTGTTGGTCACGGTGGGTGCACCAACTAAGATGTGTTGCCCTGTGTTCAATTCCTATGTCCGCATGATGATGGACTGTGGATGTGGGCAGACTACACATTGGTCGATGTGCTGTCTATATGCATGTGCCTTCACACCAGGCACAGCTGCCCCTGCACATGTGACCCCTGCTGGACTCGCTGCTGGGTCTGTGGAGCTGATGCACCTTCTGCGCGTGGGGCGGACAGCTCTCCTCACTTCCCTCATTGCGCATGTCATGTCTTTGCCGCAGGTGACATGGATCATGGAGGGCCCACATGTACGCGTGGGTAGGCTACACATGATTGTTCACTGGTCGCCACCCCCAGTCAGTGTTTCGAATGGGAAGGTTGTCGTGCTGGTGGTATGTTCGATGTGGCGGATGGGCGGGCCTAGGTGCGGGCTTACATTCCGGACATGGGGGGTAGTTGGATTGGCGACTAGTTGCAGTACACACGGGACACGTCTCTTCCTTTCCACATCTGGGTCATCCCTTGTACTAACTGACAGTGATACAGTCATCTTCGCCCCAGCCCTCATGTCCTCCCCTCGCCCCCAATATGCATGCTCACCTGCGAGGCTAGCGCTTGCACAGGCAGCCCCAAGCTCGCACCAGAGAGGGCAAGGAGTGTATGTGTGGGTCCAGTTGCACGAGTGGGCTGTCTCAGGGTATGATGTGTGGCGGGACGCCGTCCACCTGCGTGGTGCCCCAAATGGAGACCCGGCCTGCATGGACTATGCATCACAGTCTTCGCCTTCCGGATCCGCCACCTGCGACACCCAGTGGTTGTGGCTGCCCTTGCGGCCAGGCCGCGTCCGTCTGTGGCTGATGGCCCACACATTCACTCTTTGGCCTCTCTGGGGAGGGCTCGGGGTGGTGGCGCACGCGCTTGCACTTAGTCGCAATGGCATGTGGCGTGGTTGGTATGATGGGCAATGGATGGGATGGTGCGAGCCACCTCCCGTGACGTCAGTGCTGCTCGTGCTGTGGTGCGTCCCCCTACACTTCCATTTGACTTGTGCCATGCTAGACGTTGAGGTTCTATTGCCTGCGTGATATGACCAGGAGGAGCGCGAGGAGACCTCTCACACACCATGCTCCACTGCCATCCCGTGCCCTGTATCGCCTGTGCGGATTGACTATGTTGGGGTTACACCTGGTCGACTGGGGCTGTGTGTGCCTTGTCAAGGGGCATGGCGGGCGCACAACAGGATCCAGCTTGTCCACATAGGGTGGGCTGAGGTGCGCCTGGTACCGCTTTGTACGTGTGCCCGGCTGCTGTGCACACACGTGTTCACTCCCCCCGACAGGTGTCCTCTCACAATGCCCAGGGAAGCGGTGGTGTACTGTTCATGACCCCTCCCAACACGGCGTGCTCCAACTTGGCATGTGCGCATCTACCCGTCGCACCCACCCACCTGAGCACTGCGTCCATACGACTTCACACGACACATGTGTGTCTTCCACAGTAGTGCTACTCATTTGCGTTGACATCCAATACCAGTGGACTACATGGTCATGTCACGACTGCCGTGTACTTCACATACTCTCATCCTCTCTCATTCGTACTTGTGAAATGAGTCAGCGGAGACAGTTTTGGTTTCAGACATTATATTGAGTCTTCTGTCCTCTGTGATGCAGTATAGTGGACACTACTGGCAGCGGAATACATGTTGAGGATATACTGAGCATGATTACAAATGGGATAGGGTGTGGGGTTACATCTGCTTGGCCAAGGCTGTGCTAATGTACATTTACGTATAGCTGCGGAGCTGCGGACTTTGACACAGACGGTATACATGTAGCCTACCAGACCGCTCGGCATCATGGGCACAGTCCATCTCAGTTCCATGTGACAGGTTTGCTGCGGTTGTTCCTCATGCACGCGTGCATGTGAGATGACATCAGGGCATGTGCTTGCGTGCATGCAGCGGCGTGCCACTTGTTGTTGCACTGTGGTGGTTACTGGACATGTCACAGTCACTGGGGTCGTGTTGTTGTTGTATGCACTTGTCGTCCATGCAAAGGTCCTGGTATGGGATTCCCGGGGCGGGGGTGGGAGGGGTGCAGCACCCACAGACTCCAGGCGACCTATTCATGTCCACTGAGCGGTGTGTGTGTCCATGTGCGCTGGATCCATGTCGTGTCCTGGTTGTTCGTGCAGTTCCGTCCATGTGGGTGCGATGCACAGAGCCCATGCCACTGCCTCCCACGATGCATGCGGTGTTCCTGGATGTGATGGGGAACAGTGTGCATGTCCCGGTCATATCCGATGTCATGGCGATGTCGTTGATGGTGTGGTTACAGTTGCCGGTCGTTTGGTATGGCTGTTGTGGTGGTGACTGGCCAGTCCGTGCGTAAGCTGAGCATGGGTGCGGGGTTGGACTTCATAGGTCACTCGGGGAACCTGCGTTGTGGTCCGACGTATTTACAGGTTGTCAGGTATGCGATGCCGTCCAGCAGGGCTTCCATGTCATTGGTGGTGTACATGTTTGCCAGCCAATGAAGCGGATGGTGGCTGTCAAGGTGTTGTTCGTAGGTTGTCCCTTGGAGGACCATGATGGGGCATGCTGGGTGACATTCGATGTAGGTGTTCTCGATGATCCGTCGTGTGGAGGCACAGTGGTTCCATTTCAGTGCGCGTGCGATGTTGGCCACATACGCCATGCCCCCATAGGCAGAGCAGGCCCTGTCGTGTGCGTCCAGAGGGAGGAGTAGTGGTAGCAGGTCCGCCTTCAGACATGCCGGGTTGGAGAGGCATATCTCGACGGGATGCTGGTAGGGACACCTCCGACAGTAGAAGACGGGCATGACGCAGCTGAACAATGTGATGCGGTAAGTCAGTCGGTAACTTACGTTCAGCAGGGACAGGAGATCGCATCCCAATGTATGTATCGTGTTGGTTTGGTACAGCTTGAGCTCTTCGGCGTAGTTGGGTAGGTGTGTTGCGGTTGCCATTTCGCAGCGGTTCGTAGAGGTGGCGTGCTCCGGCTGTGTGTGCAGTCTGCAATGTGCACGCTCCGGGGTTGCTGTGAGCTCTGTGTAGTCGTGGGGAGACAGGACTTGTGTTCTGTTGGCTTGTTTGGAGGACACGGGCCCTCTTCCCACATGCTTCTCAGACAGTTCAAGGTCGGTGCTGTGTGACTCCTTCCAATTAACTTGCATGTGGCCGACATGGGGGAGTGTTTTCTTCTTTCTTCCCCGTCCGTTGTGTGCTTCTGTGATATGCGCTATCTGCTCTGTGGTCGGTCTCCTCGGCATGCCTGTGTTGGTCTATTCTTGGACAATGGCTGTATTCACCGGCTTCTGTCGTAGGGCTGTGGTTTCGGTGTTGGAATGGAAGGTCATTCAGTGCTGTCTGCTCTCCCTTGTGTGGGCGGCAGGCTGCCTTTCCGCTCTGCGTTGGGCCTTGTGTGTGGATGTTATTCTTGGGCCACCTGTTGTCGGTCCACGGGCTCTTTGGTGTTCCGTTTCATGTGTCTTGTTCATATGTGCAGGGTGGTATGGGTTTTTCAGTGTGGTACTGGCGTTCCTCTTCCCGAAGGGCCCTGCTTCTCCTAGTTGGTGTTGCCGCCGCTGTGTGCTACGCCATGTTTGTTACACTGGGGTGTGTCCTGCAGTTGCGTGTCTTCACTGACATGTGTGCGTCGTTTGTGTGGCGTTGGGTGTTGTCCGTGAATTGGGCGTTGGGGACATGTCTGTGGCCGGCCTGTCACGTGTCATGTGCGTTCGGGGTGGGGCTGATGTGTGTGCTGCTTGGTTGTGTCCCTGTGTCTGTGTGCGACGCATGCATGGCGCTGCGGTTGGCCTCTGCGTTGTGCGCATGTGTGGCGGCGTCATCGGCGCTTTGGGGCCGTGACGGGGTGGTTGGTTCCTAGTCCCAGGTGGTGTGTACACATGTGTTCTGCGATGTTAGGATTTGGCCTGTGTGTCATATGTGGATGCAATGGTGGATGTGTAGTGTGCACGCGCTGGTGGGGGGTTGTCCGCTTTTCCGCCCTTGCACTGTGTGCGCTGTTTGCGTGCACTTGTTGTGTGTGTGCCTACCTGCGTCTCCGCGGTACGTTGCGTCCTTGGTGGTGCATCAGCAGAAGCATGGGAAGGGCCTGCAGTGCTGGATTCATGCCCGGGGTGCCGCTTCTTCGTTGTCCGTGCTCTGCGTCCGTGTTTCCGCCTCTCTTTCACGTGCGGTGTCTCTTGGCCGTGGGAGCCGTTTGTTTGCGGCATCGTAATTTATGCGCCGGGCGGGACGTGTTTCGTCGGACGGTGTGTGTCAGTTGGGCTGCGCCGCTACGTGTGCGGGCGCACTTTGATGGCGGACGGTGTTGCTGGCTTGCCGGCGGTGTTTGGCCTGCTTTTCGCATCGTAATTGTGCGGGCGTGTGGACTGCTGCGTGCCGGCGGTAACTGGTGGTTTTTGCATCCGCCAGCACGGCGGTTGTGCTTCCGCCCGCCATCGTAATGGGCCCCTTAGTAACCACTTGAGGTACTGCAGCCTTGTGGAATAAATTCCAGACTTTGCTTCTTCTGACCACAGCATACAGCACAGGACTGCAAGCTTTAATATAAGTAACAGTAAAAATTGGCACACATGAATAGTGCCACTCAAAAACGTCCAAGAATAAGGTTGAAAGCCCATGAATTTACCAATAACTGCTAGTATAGATTAATATTAGGGTTTCCCACAAGTGTGCCGTAGTGATCAAGACGTTTATTGGAGGTTGCAAACTAGATTCATCATTAAGAGCCAGCCTAGGATATTTTATCCTATTGAAAACAAGCAAATTCATAGTGCAGCAAAAGTGAATATGTAAATTTATGTGTTGAAGCCACACACTCTCAGTTTTGTGACGGTCATTTGAGGTACTTGAATCAGTTATGAAAGTGATATCTTCAAACAGTGCTGCAGCTTTTTGAAGACTCCAAGCAGTTGGAGTTGATTCAAGAGGAAGAGGGGTACCTAGTCTTGACATGGGGTGCTGAAGCTTGCTGAAAGAAATTTTAAGAAGTTGCGTCTGACTCAAGAGGGACAACTAACAAAGCATGAAGGTTTGCAGCCTTGTTAAGCTGCTACTTCTGGCTTGAGAGGGGCATCTAGGGACGACTCCTCTGTAGCATGTATGCAAAAGGCCAGACCTATTGGCATTCTCAATCCTTCTTTGGGATATTGTTACCTCTGAAATTATGTAGTTGAAAGAATTAGCTGCATGGAAGATGTTCAAATAGGCAACTGTGATGAAAACATCATACATCTAACAGGCTATATCATTTCTTTATAGTACATGGGATTCTGCAATCCCTGTATTCAAAACATGTCTCTAATTTCTTTATAATCAGTGACTTCTGACGCACCCATTCGCCTATTAAAAAGAAATGGCATAGCCACTCAACTGTAATAACGTATTACAGTTAAGTTCTGACGTCAAAATACCTAATGCCAGAGCCAGCAGCTGGGAGGAAAAGCAGGTCAGGTCATGGAGCATGATTAAAACAGCTGATTAAAAAACTAAAATGAAATTATTTTTCAAGCTGTACAGTGACAAGCAGAAAGTACATATTTAAGACCACATGTTTATTTTTCTAATCCTTGGGTAATTATAGAAAGGTTAGCATCGTTCTGCCTGTTTCTACAAATTCTAAGGGGTCAATTCCGATCTCGGCCGGAAGCGCACCTAACAGTATTCGTCCGGAAAAAATACAAGCCGAACGCGTGTTTCCCGACCGATTCGAACACTCGTCCGAATGAACAAATACGATGCGCACAACAGCCCACATTCCGAGCGAGCCGTACTTACCCATTTCAGCTCCTGTTCCCCGCCCGAGCCGGATCCGTAAACGCCGATTCGAGTCGCACGGAAGCAAATACACAGCACCTTCCGGACGGACTAGTATGATGCGCCTTCCGTACGCGCCGAACCCGTCGCTACGTCCGGCACATTTGAGCATCCGGGAGAGCTGTACATAAGCTCCGATTCGCGCCACAAGACGATCCACGGCTACGAGACGAACAAGCCAGCGACGAGTACGAGTCGAAGCCACGAGAAACCCGAACGAGACGACCCAACCATGAATTCCCATCGCGCAGGTCCTACCAATACTCTACATCTATTACCGGGACCGGTACGGACGCGTACGGCGCAGACGGTAAGTCAAACACCCACAACACAAACAAATGACATGTACCCGAAATATGTCACACACACATAGGGATGCACAAATGACGTACACCAGCAACAGCAGAACCATAGGGGCAGGATGGCTATCACCAATGCCATACACACCCATAGGGGGATGGATGCCTACCACTAACACCACCCCTACTCATGGGGGCCTGGATGCCTGTCACTACTACCATCCCCACTCATAGGGGGATGGATGCCTATCACTAACACCACCCCTACTCATGGGGGCTGGATGCCTGCCACTACCACCACCCCTACTCATGGGGGCCTGGATGCCTGTCACCACTACCATCCCCACTCATAGGGGGATGGATGCCTGCCACTACTACCCTCCCCACCCATAGGGGGATGGATGCCTGCCACTACTACCATCCCCACTCATAGGGGGATGGATGCCTACCACTACCACCACCCCTACTCAGGGGGCCTGGATGCCTGTCACTACTACCATCCCCACTCATAGGGGATGGATGCCTAACACTACCACCACCCCTACTCATGGGGGCCTGGATGCCTGTCACTACTACCATCCCCACTCATAGGGGGATGGATGCCTGCCACTAATACCATCCCCACTCATAGGGGGATGGATACCGACCACTACCACCACCCCTACTCATGGGGGCCTGGATGCCTGTCACTACTACCATCCCCACTCATAGGGGGATGGATGCCTACCACTAATACCATCCCCACTCATAGGGGGATGGATGCCTGCCACTAATACCATCCCCACTCATAGGGGGATGGATGCCTACCACTACCACCACCCCTACTCATGGGGGCCTGGATGCCTGCCACTACTACCATCCCCACTCATATGGGGATGGATGCCTACCACTACCACCACCCCTACTCATGGGGTCCTGGATGCCAGTCACTACTACCATCCCCACTCATAGGGGGATGGATACCTACCACTACCACCACCCCTACTCATGGGGGCCTGGATGACTGTCACTACTAACATCCCCACTCATAGGGGGATGGATGCCTACCACTAATACCATCCCCACTCATAGGGGGATGGATGCCTGCCACTAATACCATCCCCACTCATAGGTGGATGGATGCCTACCACTACCACCACCCCTACTCAGGGGGGCCTGGATGCCTACCACTACCACCACCCCTACTCATGGGGGCCTGGATGCCTGTCACTACTACCATCCCCACTCATAGGGGGATGGATGCCTACCACTGCCACCACCCCTACTCATGGGAGCCTGGATGCCTGTCACTACTACCATCCCCACTCATAGGGGGATGGATGCCTGCCACTAATACCATCCCCACTCATAGGGGGATGGATGCCTACCACTACCACCACCCCTACTCAGGGGGGCCTGGATACCTACCACTACCACCACCCCTACTCATGGGGGCCTGGATGCCTGTCACTACTACCATCCCCACTCATTGGGGGATGGATGCCTACCACTACCACCACCCCTACTCATGGGGGCCTGGATGCCTGTCACTACTACCATCCCCACTCATAGGGGGATGGATGCCTGCCACTAATACCATCCCCACTCATAGAGGGATGGATGCCTACCACTACCACCACCCCTACTCATAGGGGGATGGATACCTACCACTACCACCACCCCTACTCATGGGGGCCTGGATGCCTGCCACTACTACCATCCCCACTCATAGGGGGCTGGATGCCTACCACTACCACCACCCCTACTCATAGGGGCCTGGATGCCTGTCACTACTACCATCCCCACTCATAGGGGGATGGATGCCTACCACTACCACCACTCCTACTCATGGGGGCCTGGATGCCTGTCACTACTACCATCCCCACTCATAGGGGGATGGATGCCTACCACTAATACCATCCCCACTCATAGGGGGATGGATGCCTGCCACTAATACCATCCCCACTCATAGGGGGATGGATGCCTACCACTACCACCACCCCTACTCAGGGGGGCCTGGATGCCTACCACTACCACCACCCCTACTCATGGGGGCCTGGATGCCTGTCACTACTACCATCCCCACTCATAGGGGGAAGGATGCCTGCCACTAATACCATCCCCACTCATAGGGGGATGGATGCCTACCACTACCACCACCCCTACTCAGGGGGGCCTGGATGCCTACCACCACCCCTACTCATGGGGGCCTGGATGCCTGTCACTACTACCATCCCCACTCATAGGGGGATGGATGCCTACCACTACCACCACCCCTACTCATGGGGGCCTGGATGCCTGTCACTACTACCATCCCCACTCATAGGGGGATGGATGCCTGCCACTAATACCATCCCCACTCATAGGGGGATGGATGCCTACCACTACCACCACCCCTACTCATGGGGGCCTGGATGCCTGTCACTACTACCATCCCCACTCATAGGGGATGGATGCCTGCCACTAATACCATCCCCACTCATAGGGGGATGGATGCCTACCACTACCACCACCCCTACTCAGGGGGCCTGGATGCCTACCACTACCACCACCCCTACTCATGGGGGCCTGGATGCCTGTCACTACTACCATCCCCACTCATAGGGGGATGGATGCCTACCACTACCACCACCCCTACTCATGGGGGCCTGGATGCCTGTCACTACTACCATCCCCACTCATAGGGGGATGGATGCCTGCCACTAATACCATCCCCACTCATAGGGGGATGGATACCTACCACTACCACCACCCCTACTCATGGGGGCCTGGATGCCTGCCACTACTACCATCCCCACTCATAGGGGGATGGATGCCTACCACTACCACCACCCCTACTCATAGGGGCCTGGATGCCTGTCACTACTACCATCCCCACTCATAGGGGGATGGATGCCTACCACTACCACCACCCCTACTCATGGGGGCCTGGATGCCTGTCACTACTACCATCCCCACTCATAGGGGGATGGATGCCTACCACTACCACCACCCCTACTCATGGGGGCCTGGATGCCTGTCACTACTACCATCCCCACTCATAGGGGGATGGATGCCTGCCACTAATACCATCCCCACTCATAGGGGATGGATGCCTACCACTACCACCACCCCTACTCAGGGGGCCTGGATGCCTACCACCCACACAACCCCTACTCATAGGACAGGTAATGCATGACACAACCAGCATACTCCAACATAAGGAATGTCTGAAAAATACATCCCCCCAACACCATGACAAGCGTGTGTAGTCTGTGTCAAATGCCTACAACACTGAACATGACATTGAACATACAATGTGACCCCCTATCACATGTGTCACACATAAATGTGTGTGGCCCCCACAATGCAAGCAGACCATGACCACTGTGGCAATGGGGTCTAAAGCCCCATCACCACAGTGACCAAAAGGTAAGTGTGGGGTCCATAGCTGAAGCACATTTTGAACATTGTGGCAATGGGGTCTAACACCACATCACCACAGTGACCAAAATGTAAGTGTGGGGTCCATAGCTGAAGCACATTTTGAACATTGTGGCAATGGGGTCTAACACCCCATCACCACAGTGACCAAAAGGTAAGTGTGGGTCCATAGCTGAAGCACATTTTGAACATTGTGGCAATGGGGTCTAACACCCCATCACCACAGTGACCAAAAGGTAAGTGTGGGGTCCATAGCTGAAGCACATTTTGAACATTGTGGCAATGGGGTCTAACACCCCATCACCACAGTGACCAAAAGGTAAGTGTGGGGTCCATAGCTGAAGCACATTTTGAACATTGTGGCAATGGGGTCTAACACCCCATCACCACAGTGACCAAAAGGTAAGTATGGGGTCCATAGCTGAAGCACATTTTGAACATTGTGGCAATGGGGTCTAACGCCCCATCACCACAGTGACCAAAATGTAAGTGTGGGGTCCATAGCTGAAGCACATTTTGAACATTGTGGCAATGGGGTATAAAGCCCCATCACCACAGTGACCAAAATGTAAGTGTGGGGTCCATAGCTGAAGCACATTAAGAACATTGTGGCAATGGGGTCTAAAGCCCCATCACCACAGTGACCAAAATGTAAGTGTTGTCATGTGAAAAGCTGCAAATGCCAAACTGCATGGATGATTCCTGGTCACACAACAACAAACACATCAGTGGCATAGTAGTGCTTGTGTCCCATAGCAACATAGATTGGGTGAGGCAAACAGTGCAGTGCCAATGAAAGATCGCTTTGGCCATGTGCAGACAAACCTCACCCATGGGGGCTCACATTGTCAACATTCACGAATTACACAATGACAGAAGTGACCATCATAATGCAGACCCACACATCAGCACCAATGGACACACAAATGTAGATATCCTGTGGAGACTGTAGATGTCAGGTGAACAAATACCATTCCATGGCAGCAATAGGACATGCAAACCATGATCATTGTGCTGACTGATGACCTAGGAGTCCCAGGGACAGCAGGGGAAACCCACCAAACAACATACAGCCAATGGCACACTAAAGAAATGCCAATGCAGTGGTGCAAATGCACAAACACAAACAGGCAGACTCACACTGCATGTCAAACACAACAGGTGATGGGGGGTGCCAGTGTCCCCAGGCAACCACACAACACATGAGGAGGCCTGAATCCCTATTACACAGATGTGTATACAGTGCCACACAAAAGTAACTCATGGATCGGATTCCCCTATGTGGGCAATCAGGCATTGTTAGATGAGAGGGAGCACAAATTACAAATGTCACACAAGCTTGTAGGAACAGCAACTAACACAGCAAGAGACAGACCCACCACAGCACTACCCCCAGGGACCCCACATTGTGGTGACACTGGCCTGCATGATAATCCCACTGTGATGACAAAGGTAGATGTCGTACACACAGTGAACCACAGTCATGTTTCCTGAGCAACTAACTACCATCACACCTACACAAGCACAAATCAATCAGCACGGCCTGTCAGCCAAGGCCAACATGGAGGTAGGGGTCTAGCCGTGCAACAACTCTCATTTGCATACACTCAACACCACACACCTTGACCTCCACCAATGTGCAGCAGTGAAGCTCACATGGACTGGTGACATTGCACATGCACCCATGACAATCCCAGGGGTGGTGGGGGAACTAAGGTGGAGATACCCATCACACATGGCCAGTTAACAAGACTTGTGAATGTCTGACACACTGCACAGTACGATGTACATGGGCATGACGTCAAATCCACACCAACCAATGGGATCCCGGCCACAGTCACACACCAATGAAGAAGCCAAGGTCACCCACCAAGAACACACATAGACAACTTCCAACATTGCAGCTCTGACCCTGAGGAGTGGCAGCAGTCACACACACAAC
Organism: Calotriton arnoldi; assembly: GCA_963921515.1. Taxonomy (NCBI): domain Eukaryota; kingdom Metazoa; phylum Chordata; class Amphibia; order Caudata; family Salamandridae; genus Calotriton; species Calotriton arnoldi. The sequence goes on from CAWUFW010011468.1 coordinate 476,918, forward strand.
GTGTCACAATCACTGAAAGGTAACACAAAATGTAAATTACATGACTTGTGTAACCAACAAGTGCCAAGGGGAATCCTGACTGTGTCTCATCTGCGTTTGCCCACAAACTCAGCCCTGACAGCAAACACACCTATGGATGACACCCTGATGACCAGTAATGTGCCATGCACCCACATCACAGAGAACCCAGGGCGAAGATTTGGGGGAACATTGCTCAACTCAGCAAGCATCACAAACAGGAACATCACTAGGGACCCCAGCCTGCGTAGCAAAATGGAAGTGAACACACACAGACATGCTCACACAACACACACCTTGGGCTCAGGCAATGTCACGGAATTACACACTGCCATGAGGGGACTCCACTCCTGTGTAAGGAAAGCTGTGCCATACGTTGTCTCTGCAGGGCTCTATCATGTCAGCAGAACACTTGGTCACTCAGTCAACAATTAGCACAAAATGAAGGCTCTCGTCACATCAGCCTGGTCATGGCAGTGTCACCAAAATCATCTGCACCGATCAAATACACATGTATAGCAAGTTGCACTGATACCACAGATGAGTCCTTCCCCATTGATGCCCAAACTTGCATGTTCAGTGGAGATGGTCACACGGTCAGGGAAATAGACAGATTGAACAATGGCAAGCACATCTGATGTGCAGGGGTGTAAGCCACAGATGTGATATTGCAAAAACATGTAGGGAATCCCATTGGCAAATATGAATAACATGACACCCTCATATTGCTGCAAAGGATGACATGGCTGCACCCCAGGATAGGACACATTCACCCTGGACCACATGGGGTCCTGCACAGTAACACTTCATTTACCTGATAGTAAAAATCACCATCACTGCAGCAAGGGCATGTTTAGCATCCTCAACATCATGTACATCTGAAGCAAAACCACTGGAGAGCTGAAAGGAGCTTTATTCAGCATATGTCATATTAAAAAAGAAAGTCCAGACAAAACCCAAAGGCCAATGGCCAGTCCATGACTGAAGTCCAAACAGGGTGACAGTGGCAGATGTCACCCTTTGCTTTCCTGCACTGCTAATAACCAGCGACACTCCCCTCGGAGGGGCATACGGGGGGTCAGGCCAGGCACCGCAGGGACAGGATCAGGGCTCACCAGAAGGAGGCAGGGAAGTGGTGGCTGGTGGTGGAGAGTCACTGACAACTGCAGTGGAGGTGTCTGACATGGTGTGTGCCGGCACAACTGGGGGGCATGAGTCAGATGGTGTGGGTGCCGGCACAACTCCAGTGGGCTGGCCAGATGGAGTGGACAGGTTCCTCACTGCAGTGCCCAAGTCAGACGGGGTGGTAGTGGACTCCACTGCAGTGCCCATCTCCGGGGGAGTAGAATGGGGTTCAGGTAAGGTGGGCAGGACAGAGGGGGAGGACACGGTCTCCACACCAGTGGCACAAACATGTGCAGCGGGGGTGTGGGGCTGGAAGAGAAAGTGGTAGGAAGAGAAGGCCGCATCATTTTGGGGATGGTGTATCTGTGGGTGGGGGAACCTGGGACAGGGTGTGGTGGGGGAACCTGTGTTGTGGGAGACTGAGGGATGGAGGAAGGAGACTGTGTGGTTGACCTGCAGGGCGGTGGCGGGGTCTTGCTCTTCCGGGACCGGGGGGACTTGCGGGTGGGGGCCTCAGGCTGTCTGCGCCTGGGGGAGGGTGTCCAGGGGCGAGGGGCACTCCCCTCTGTGTTGTGGACTTCCTCTTCCCCCTGTGTGCTGGATCAGCGGGATCGGAGGGGAAGAGGCCGAGGTCACAGAGGAAGAGCTGCTTTGTAGGTGGGGTTGCAGGTGAGGCAAGGGAAGGGGTCTTGGAGGGAGAGGATTTTGAGGACTGCGGAGTGAGTGTGGATGCCTGTGTGTGTGTCTGTTCCCCATCCCCTGTGGGTGTGGTATCAGTCCCCTGAGGATGCTTATGTGCATGTTTTGCCCTTGTTCTGTGTGTTTCTGTGCTGCTTGTGTCTGTGTGTTTGGGTGATTGTGCAGGTGTGCATGTGCTTGGGACAGGTAGGGTGCCAGGAAGTGTGGATGGGGCAGAGGTAGGAGGGGTGATGGACTGTTGGAGGAGGTACACTGCTGCTGTCAGGGAGGAGTCCATGGACCTATTGCTCCTCTGTAGGGCAGACATGCCCGTCGAGATGCCCTCCATGAACGACACCAGCTGTGTCAACAGAGTGGTGTGTGCATGGAGGACACTTAGCATTGCTGTCTGCCCTACATGGAGCTGCCGAAGTAGGTACACAGACTCCTCACTCAGGGCAGCAGGGGACACAGGGGCAGGGGGTGCGGTGCCTGGCACGAAGGAGACACGCTCCCGGACACGGGAGCCTCCACGGACCTCTGGAATGGGAGCCAATGGGAGGGCGGTGGTGGTGGTGGCGGGGCCAGACATACTAGCTGCGGGTGGTGGCTGCTGACAACCGCCTCCACAAGGGAGTTATCCTCCGAGGTGCTGTGGTCCTCAGCTGAGGTGGATGGTGCTGAGGACTCCTCGGTGTGGCTCCCCTCGCCCTCCGTGCCACTGGGTCCCTCCAACCACTCATCGCCTGCTGACCCAGTCTGGCTCTGCAGCTCCTCCTGGTACGTGGAGCTGTCCCCTCCTGTGGCCGTGGATGTATCTGCAAACAATTAGGGAAACAGACAAATATCAGTCACCTGCACTGACCGCACACACCACAGTAAGTACAGCACATTACAGAGCAAGCCCTGGCATCCTCAGTTGAACATTGCCAAAAGTCCTCACACAGATTAGGAGAAGCCAATTGTCAGTCTGATGGTCAACCATGGCACTCACACCCCTCCTGCCCTTGCACCCATCTGTCTCATGCCTGTTGGATGGTAATACCCCAGTGTGGACACAAGCACCACGTACACAGTTGTTGGACATTGCAGAGAACACGGTGAAGTATGTGAACATGCACACATCACATCTCTTGCCACTGAGTTAGTACAGGTGTCCGGGTAAAGGGATGGCCAGAGTCTAATTAGAAATGCATGTGATGCATACCAGAACCAGACACCATGATGCACCCATGTCCGGATAGTCAATGCCACAATGGGGTGCATGTTGCACATGTAACTCCCCTGCAGGATCACTCTTAGGAAGTTAAATGCCATGGCACAGGCATGCCTGCAAAGTCATACATCACTGTCTCCAGTCACATGGGCATGGCAGCCAGCCAACAACAGTCTGCACTGTGTCACAATCCTAGGAAATGGGGAATGCAAGTTATGTAGCTGACAAGTGCACATGTCCATCCCCCACAACCCACATCATCTGAACTCTTATTTGGCCACGTCATGCCAATTGGACATATGGGAGACATGAAACACAATTCTATGAACCTGAGCACCTCACAGTCTGCTGTGAATGTAAAACAGCTGCCTGAAGTTCACAGTCACATACACCTGTGTGCACAGTCAAGTGATCAAACACCTATGAGTCACAGAAGTATCGTCTCTCATGGTCACATCTCAGATGGCATGCTGAGCCCTAAACGATAAACATCCCAGTAGTCCTGACAACGAAGCCACAGCACAATGACACAGAGGCAGACACCTGAGGGAACATTTCACTGATCACAACATGTCAGCTGATACACTGGAGTGGGAGTACAGAGTGTATTGTATGCCCTGGAGTAGGCATGACTGTCCTGCTCCACCTGAAAGAGGGATGAGCCCTGGACAGTAGGCAGGTGGCTAAGCATGTGTGACACACTTGATATACATACTCCTGAGGCCCAAACATTGTTCCCACCCGCAGCATGGGGGTGTGCCAAATACCCCAGGGACATGTGGTGATTCAGATCAGCAAGTGGACCACATATCAAAGTTACACCCAGATTACATGTCAGAACTTAGGCATTGTGTAAGCAATTGACCCACCCATGAATCCCACAACATAGTCACGGGAACAAATGCTGTCCCCCACCTTGAGCGAAGCAAAATGCAATGACACAGTACCCAAGTGACACAATTTCCTGACTGTAAGGGCCACACATATGCGTATCAGATGAGGAGTGGGCATGTCACAATTGAGGGACATGGGTCCTGGACCACAAGACTGATGTACTGTGGAAGTTTAACCAGGCCAGAGGAGGGCACATAGCATGTCAGACAAAGTGCACAGTGCAGTCATGGACTCACCCCCTCCTTGCTGCTGTCTGGCCTTCAGCTGCCCATCCAGGTCAGGGAAGACCACTGCCAGGATCCTGAGCATGTGGGGGGGTCAGGATCCGGTGTCCGCCCCTCCTGCGAGGAGGCGACAGCTTCAGCTGGACCCTTGCGATCCTCCGTGTCCGGGTCCAGCCCCGAAGGTCCTGCCACCTCTTCTGGCAGTTGCGGATCCGGTGCTTGTAGACCCCCACGGATCTTACTGCCCGGGCGATGGTCAGCCAGATTTCCTGCTTCTCGTGGGCATCAACCTGTGAGGATGACAAAGTGAAAATGCCATTACTACACATGCAACATATACGTGCATCACACAGTTGGATATACATGTCTCAATCACAGGGGCATATGATGTACACAGGCAGTGCAACGATGGCTATGAACAGTTTGCCAGCAGTTACTACATGGTATCATTGCATGGGAAGTAAACCTTGTTGGAATGCACTGTTACTGCACTGTACCTGTTCAGTGCATGTAACTACACACTTTGGGGGTGAGAACTACTCAGTGAGCATGCTAGCCAGTGGTGTGCACACTGTAAGTCTTGCTAGTCAGACAACATGCACAATTAGTAAGGCAGTGGACAGCACACTCACCAGCTCCCCTGGTTTCCCATACAGCTTGCTGTACTGTGGAAGGAGGCTGTCCAGCAGGGCCTGGTTCTCCTCAAGGCTGAAGGCTGGGGCTCTCTCCACAGTACGTGCCATTGCAGTAGCCAGAGGATGCAGAGACAGCAGCAGTGTTGGTGGCAGATGTCGTCCTGGAGCATGTAGTGCAGGCAAGTGAGCTCTCAGGGGAACAGCCAGCATTATATGTGTGCTGCAGAGGCAGATACTGTCCCATGTGTCCAAAGTGATAGGTCCAAGTCATTAGCATCTTCTGAATCTGGCCAATCCATGGAATTGCACCACTTATACACGCCCACAGCATCCTTCAAAAGTTAAACTTCATGACACCCATGTTTTTGCAACATTGTTGTGGCTGGCCAACTGAATTCACTGCATCAGACTCGTTACAGCTTCGAAACGGGTCCGTTGCCATGCCAGGCCCTAGCCAATGCATGCGCACCGTCCGGACCATTGCTGTACAACGCGTATTTCAAAAGACAACGCGTACACGCTCACATCAAATGCAATGTCCAATGCGTGCGCACCGATCGGTCCATTGCTGTACAACGCGTACCCGCTCACAACAGATGCAATGGCCAGTGCGTGCACACCGATCGGTCCATTGCTGTACAACGCGTACCCGCTCACAACAGATGCAATGGCCAGTGCGTGCACACCGATCGGTCCATTGCTGTACAACGCGTATCCACTCACAACAGATGCAATGGCCAGTGCGTGCACACCGATCGGTCCATTGCTGTACAACGCGTACCCGCTCACAACAGATGCAATGGCCAGTGCGTGCACACCGATCGGTCCATTGCTGTACAACGCGTACCCGCTCACAACAGATGCAATGGCCAGTGCGTGCACACCGATCGGTCCATTGCTGTACAACGCGTACCCGCTCACAACAGATGCAATGGCCAGTGCGTGCACACCGATCGGTCCATTGCTGTACAACGCATACCCGCTCACAACAGATGCAATGGCCTGTGCGTGCACACCGATCGGTCCATTGCTGTACAACGCGTATTCCGGGAAACAACGCGTACCCGCTCACAACAGATGCAATGGCCAGTGCGTGCACACCGATCGGTCCATTGCTGTACAACGCATCCCTGTACAGGTCACTCGCATATGTCACCATGCTTGTCACTGGTGAATGTATGCCAGCCACATATACTTGCCAGGGACTCAGGGGCACACCTACAACACCACACCCAGTCCACATTGTATCCTAAGGCATATAAGGCTGCATTACCTTTTCTGTGTATGGAGGTAAACATGTGGTTTTTGGGGTGGCACTTGGGGGCAGCCACTCCCAGGCTGTGCACGTGTTCCTGGGGACAGGATCCTTTGTGTGTTGTGCACATGACCACTGTGATGTGCAACTGTTCATTTTGGAGCATGTGGCATGGTCACATTTCCAGGTTGTGTATGTGTATGACATGTCACATACCCCCAAAGTCCCATGTGGGAAGGTATGTACGTCACAGGGTGACCCATTGCCACAATAGTGATGGCCCTCCACAGTCTGTGTGCATGTTGTGTTTCCGATGTCTCTGATTCCATGTGCACAATGGGAGACAGTCTCCACATCCACGTTGTTTGTGCATGGACTTTGATGTTGTGCGTGTGTGTGTCACATACGTCCATGTCTGTCCTGCGGAGACAACAGGGGCCACTACCTGTGGGAGTCATGTTTGTTTTTCTGACGTGTACATGATACGCCATGTCATGCCAGTGTCCATGTGGCAAGACAGGGTGACTGGGAATCTACCTGTCAATGAGCTGTGATGCCTGTGGCGCATCTGTCCAGACATGTCACTGTGGTGTGTGTGTGGAACGTGACAGCAGTAAATGGGTACTGTGACACAGCCTAATGGTTTCCCATAGCACAACCTGGAACCTGTTGTCAACACATGTTGAACTGAGATGTTAGATGATGTCCATGTAGGTGCCATATATGTCCATACCGAACGGCACACACATCAAGTACTTGTGTCTCGTAATGATGTATCATGTGAAATTGAGTATGGTGAATGGCACATATGTGGGGTGACTGACAATCTTTCTTTCTTCACCTATGCACTGCAGGGCACCAGCTGTCCATAGACCATTCCCTGACCTGGCAACGATGGTGGAACGTGACAGCATCCGACGGTACCGCTTCACCAGGCAGCTGATTGAGGATTTGGCAGTGCGCTTGGCCCCACATTTGCAACCTGACCGGCCGTACCCTACAGCGCTGACCCCCAAGGTGAAGGTGATGGCAGCCCTACACTTCTTTGCCACCGGTACCTTTCAACACACTGTGGCGACTGCTGGTGGGATGTCACAGACTATGTTCAGCCGTGTGCTACGCGATGTTTTGGAGGCAATGTTGAGATGCCTGAACCAGTACATCTATTTCCCTACACGTCAACAACTCACTGACGTCAAGAGTGACTTCTATGCCCTGGGGAGGATGCCACATGTCATTGGCTCCATTGATGGGACACATGTGGCTTTGGTACCACCACAGGCACATGAGCAGGCATACAGGAACAGGAAACATTATCATTCGATCAATGCTCTGGTGGTATGTCTTGCAGATATGAGCATCTCACATGTGTGTGCCCGTTTCCCTGGTTCAGTACACGATGCCTACGTGATGAGGAGTAGTGACATCCCGAGGATGATGTCACAGATGCAGAACCAGCGTGCCTGGCTTGTCGGTGTGTACTGACTTTGTACCATTGTGTGTGTTCTGCTATGTTGTATTCCGCCCTCTTTTCCAACTCTGCTAATGTGCAATTGTCTGTCTGTAGGTGACTCCGGATACCCCAACATGCCATGGTTGCTGACACCCCTCAGGAACCCTGTGACACCAGCCCAGATGCGCTACAATGAGGCACATGGTCGGACCAGGAGAGTGATCGAGCGGACATTTGGTCTCCTGAAGAGCCGCTTCCGCTGCCTGGACAAGACAGGAGGGGCCCTCCCATATGCCCCAGCAAAGGTATGCAAGATTGTCATTGTCTGCTGCATGCTACACAACCTGGCAGTGCGGAAGGAGTTGCCTCTCATCCTGGATGACGATGACCAACATCCGCCACCTGTGGAGGATCCTGGCCTGGGCCACGATGCCAGTGATGATGATGATGATGATGATGATGGTGATGTCCGCACACAGCTCATCACCAACTTCTTCAGCTGAATGTGAGTATCCAGAGATGTCATGTCAATGATGTGTGTTTGCGTGATATGTGTTGGTGGTGCTCTGGTGCTGTTTGAGTGTGGCCATGTGCTACTTGACTGGAAGCGTGCAGCGATGTGTCCTTACAGGTAGTCTGTACTCCCCAACAGTGTTGACATGCTAACTTGGTTTTCTGTGAGTATCTTGTGACATGTATTGGCCATGAGTATTGCAGTTCTGTCCTGTTCTTCCGTGCTTTTGACTGTGTGTCATGTCTGTCCTTCACAGGGTACTTTCAGAGTTGTTTAGTGAACTGTGATCCCCCAACACCATGATTCAACTTCCAGGGTGGAAGCAGTCGTTTCCCTACAGGTGATGTGCCACAAAACCCTGGACTTTATTTCTTCTACACTTGTTGACTGTGTGGCCACTGCCACGTAGGATTACCTTGCATCTGTAGTGGAAACAACATGTTACAAATGTGTAATAAACCTGTGCTTCACTTTGGGTTGTGCGTTGTCTGTGGTCACACATCTGACTGACATGTGCTTACTGCACCTGTGGGCTAGTTAACACAGAGTGTGAATAGGTGTGGTGTCTGTGCATTCCACTGTATTTCCTGGCAACATCAGTGTAGGTGATGAGTCTGATGGCCCTGGTGTGTATGTGTTGTGTAGCCCTAGTGGTGTGTCTCCCTCATATGTGTCACGTCGCCATGACTCACATGACGGTGTTGAACTTGCTGTAGCAGTTAGCATGCACAGTGTCATTTAGCAGATCACCATCTACATGACAAAAACCACGTTGGAATCAAAACAGAGGCAAGTATGGTGTATTAGTGAGTTTATTTACATACATGTGTGAGGATAGTACACAGGATGGTGGGTGCTGTACATTGGGATTGGAATCCAAAGTTCCCAGATGAGTTGGAAGGCTTGGTAGCAGAAATGTCCTGAGTAAAGTCCACAGTCATCTGATACATTGGGCCAACTTAAGCTCCCCATGTCATGTGGGAGAGTTGTGTTCCATTCGACAGGGTAAACAGTTTGCACACAAAGGAGAATTTCCAGAACAGGTGTTGGGTTCCTGGGGGATGTACATGGCCATCGGCCTCTCAGTTTTCCTTCCTCGGACGACCCCTCTTCTTCCGGGGGGGACCCTCACGTGCAGGCTGCTGCGGTGCAGAGGACTCTCCGCCAGAGTCCTCCTCCCTCCCTGTGGCAGTTGCAGTTGTTGCAGCACTAGATGTTGTGGGCACACAGGGAGGTGTGGCCATGTTGGTGCTAATCTGGCGGAGGCATGTCAATATGTCCCTATGCACCGCTGTCAGTTCTTCCAATGTGTCCCACTTGGACTCCATGCCAGACATGTGTGTCTCCACACGGGACATGTGTGTCTCCACACAGGACATGTGTGAGTCCAAGCGGGCATGATGAGCAGCCTGCTGCTGTTGAATGTCCTTGAGGATCCCCACTACCTGGCTGACCTCTCCGGTGCTATTCTGGTACGCCTCAGCAATGCGTGCCAGTTGTGGGTCATCATGCAGTCCAGGCCCCTCTGCAAACAGCGACCTATGTCTACCACCCCTCCCACCACCCCTGGAGACACATGCGGGACCTGTGTTGGCACGCACAGGTGACCGTAGGCCCACTTGGGGGTTGTTACTGGGGTCGTTGTCCGTTGCTCCACGTTGGGCCGGGGTCCCTGTGCTGTTGTCATCGGTGGTCCTTGGTCTGTCCGTGTTGGCAGGGATGGTCTGTGTGTTGGCAGTTGTTGGAGGGGTGGGTGCAGGGGGTGCAGATGTTGGTCCTGCTGGTGCTGCATGATGACTCGCACCGGAGGGGCCAGGTAGGTCTTCGCCATCCGAGGAGTGCAGAGGCTGTTCCACACCAGTGAGCTCAGTGTCCCCGGAGCCTGGGACAGGGACTCCTCATCGTCTGCTGCTGTGTCCCCATCATCACCTCTTTTTGGAAGAGACACACAATGTATGTTATGTTTCTACGGGCATCAATGGTTCACACACGTGACAGTTGTGACTGTACCTCTGGATGCGGGCCTGTACATTGCATTGTCCTAAGTTGTCACAGTCAGAGGTTGATATTGGTGTAGCACATTGTCCTGCCAACCTGAAGCTTTTCAATGTGAATGTTGAGGTGTGTGCATGGCCAGCATTGGTGGTATTTGGTGGACATCCGGCCCTCCTTCTCCTCCCAGCCTAGTTATCCCACCATGAAGCATGCCACCCTTGCAGTGTGTGCAGGTTGACTCTCAGGATGTCAGTCAGTGGTGTCCTGCTGTTGGTTGTTGCACAGTTCCCAGCAGGGCCTTGTGCTCCCCACAGCTGAGGCCAGTGTCAGACATCCTTGAAGTGGCTTTTCACTCGCTGTGAGGTGTGCATGCTTCAGTGTGAGCTTGCTGGGCCATGTGGGTGGGGGATGTTGAGCTGTGACTACCACTCCCATCATGCTATTGCCTACACCCCCCTTCCCAGCATGCCCATACTTCCTTCCTTTTCACTCTGCTTCCCTGTGGGGTAGTGTGCCTGTGCTGACAGGATGGCTGACAGTGTTGTCCTGGCGTTTGTTTGGCTACAAGTCCCAAAAGTGTCCCTGTGCTTCACACAGCATAACCCAGTGTGGTAGTTCTTTGTGAGATATTTAATTAGAGTGTGAGGCAATGCATTCTCCCAGGTGAGTTGTGTGGAGTTTGTGTTAAGGGGGTGTGTGAGAAAAGCTGCTGGTAACTATGGTCAGAGCTGTCAGTCCTCCTTCCCATCCAGCCAGATATCCCACTATGGAACGTGCTTCCATTGCAGGGAGTGCAAGTTGGCTTTCAGGATGTCAGTCAGTGGTGTCCTGCTGTTGGTTGGTGCCCAGTTCCCAGCAGGGGCTTGTGCTCCCCTCAGCAGTACCCAGTGTCAGCCATCTTGTCAGTTGTTTTCCACTCCCTGTGATGTGAGCATGGTTCAGAGTGGTGTTGATGGGCCAATTGTGAGGGTGACCAATATCTGTGACTACAACTCCCATCATGCTATGGCCTACACCCCCCTTCCCAGCATGCCCATACTTCCTTCCATTTGAGTGGAGTTCACAGTGTGTGAGTGTGACAGCAATGGCAAGATGGCTGACAGTGGTGTCCTGCTGTTGGTTGATGCCCAGGTCCCAGCAGGGCCTTGTGCTCCCCACACCTGAGGCCAGTGTCAGACATCTTTGAAGTGGCTTTTCACTGGCTGTGAGGTGTGCATGCTTCAGTGTGAGCTTGCTGGGCCATGTGGGTGGGGGATGTTGAGCTGTGACTACCACTCCCATCATGCTATTGCCTACACCCCCTTCCCAGCATGCCCATACTTCCTTCCTTTTGACTCTGCTTCCCTGTGGGGTAGTGTGCCTGTGCTGACAGGATGGCTGACAGTGTTGTCCTGGCGTTTGTTTGGCTACAAGTCCCAAGAGTGTCCCTGTGCTTCACACAGCATTACCCAGTGTGGTTGTTCTTTGTGGGATATTTAATTAGAGTGTGAGGCAATGCATTCTCCCAGGTGAGTTGTGTGGAGTTTGTGTTAAGGGGGTGTGTGAGAAAAGCTGCTGGTAACTATGGTCAGAGCTGTCAGTCCTCCTTCCCACCCAGCCAGATATCCCACCATGGAACGTGCTTCCATTGCAGGGAGTGCAAGTTGGCTTTCAGGATGTCAGTCAGTGGTGTCCTGCTATTGGTTGGTGCACAGTTCCCAGCAGGGGCTTGTGCTCCCACAGCAGTACCCAGTGTCAGCCATCTTGTCAGTTGTTTTCCACTCCCTGTGATGTGAGCATGGTTCAGAGTGGTGTTGATGGGCCAATTGTGAGGGTGACCAATATCTGTGACTACAACTCCCATCATGCTATGGCCTACACCCCCCTTCCCAGCATGCCCATACTTCCTTCCTTTTGAGTGGAGTTCACAGTGTGTGAGTGTGACAGCAATGGCAAGATGGCTGACAGTGGTGTCCTGCTGTTGGTTGGTGCCCAGGTCCCAGCAGGGCCTTGTGTTCCCCACACCAGTACCCAGTTTCAGCCATCTTGTCAGTTCTTTTCCACTCCCTGTGATGTGAGCATGGTTCAGAGTGGTGTTGATGGGCCAATTGTGAGGGTGACCAATATCTGTGACTACAACTCCCATCATGCTATGGCCTACAACCCCCTTCCCAGCATGCCCATACTTCCTTCCTTTTGAGTGGAGTTCACAGTGTGTGAGTGTGACAGCAATGGCAAGATGGCTGACAGTGGTGTCCTGCTGTTGGTTGATGCCCAGGTCCCAGCAGGGCCTTGTGCTCCCCACAGCTGAGGCCAGTGTCAGACATCTTTGAAGTGCCTTTTCACTGGCTGTGAGGTGTGCATGCTTCAGTGTGAGCTTGCTGGGCCATGTGGGTGGGGGATGTTGAGCTGTGACTACCACTCCCATCATGCTATTGCCTACACCCCCCCTTCCCAGCATGCCCATACTTCCTTCCTTTTGACTCTGCTTCCCTGTGGGGTAGTGTGCCTGTGCTGACAGGATGGCTGACAGTGTTGTCCTGCCGTTTGTTTGGCTACAAGTCTCAAGAGTGTCCCTGTGCTTCACACAGCATTACCCAGTGTGGTTGTTCTTTGTGGGATATTTAATTAGAGTGTGAGGCAATGCATTCTCCCAGGTGAGTTGTGTGGAGTTTGTGTTAAGGGGTGTGTGAGAAAAGCTGCTGGTAACTATGGTCAGAGCTGTCAGTCCTCCTTCCCACCCAGCCAGATATCCCACCATGGAACGTGCTTCCATTGCAGGGAGTGCAAGTTGGCTTTCAGGATGTCAGTCAGTGGTGTCCTGCTATTGGTTGGTGCACAGTTCCCAGCAGGGGCTTGTGCTCCCCACAGCAGTACCCAGTGTCAGCCATCTTGTCAGTTGTTTTCCACTCCCTGTGATGTGAGCATGGTTCAGAGTGGTGTTGATGGGCCAATTGTGAGGGTGACCAATATCTGTGACTACAACTCCCATCATGCTATGGCCTACACCCCCCTTCCCAGCATGCCCATACTTCCTTCCTTTTGAGTGGAGTTCACAGTGTGTGAGTGTGACAGCAATGGCAAGATGGCTGACAGTGGTGTCCTGCTGTTGGTTGGTGCCCAGGTCCCAGCAGGGCCTTGTGTTCCCCACAGCAGTACCCAGTTTCAGCCATCTTGTCAGTTCTTTTCCACTCCCTGTGATGTGAGCATGGTTCAGAGTGGTGTTGATGGGCCAATTGTGAGGGTGACCAATATCTGTGACTACAACTCCCATCATGCTATTGCCTACACCCCCTTCCCAGCATGCCCATACTTCCTTCCTTTTGACTCTGCTTCCCTGTGGGGTAGTGTGCCTGTGCTGACAGGATGGCTGACAGTGTTGTCCTGGCGTTTGTTTGGCTACAAGTCCCAAGAGTGTCCCTGTGCTTCACACAGCATAACCCAGTGTGGTTGTTCTTTGTGGGATATTTAATTAGAGTGTGAGGCAATGCATTCTCCCAGGTGAGTTGTGTGGAGTTTGTGTTAAGGGGGTGTGTGAGAAAAGCTGCTGGTAACTATGGTCATTGCTGTCAGTCCTCCTTCCCACCCAGCCAGATATCCCACCATGGAACGTGCTTCCATTGCAGGGAGTGCAAGTTGGCTTTCAGGATGTCAGTCAATGGTGTCCTGCTGTTGGTTGGTGCCCAGTTCCCAGCAGGGGCTTGTGATCCCCACAGCAGTACCCAGTGTCAGCCATCTTGTCAGTTGTTTTCCACTCCCTGTGATGTGAGCATGGTTCAGAGTGGTGTTGATGGGCCGATTGTGAGAGTGACCAATATCTGTGACTACAACTCCCATCATGCTATGGCCTACACCCCCCTTCCCAGCATGCCCATACTTCCTTCCTTTTGAGTGGACTTCACTGTGTGTGAGTGTGACAGCAATGGCAAGATGGCTGACAGTGGTGTCCTGCTGTTGGTTGGTGCACAGTTCCCAGCAGGGCCTTGTGCTCCCCACAGCAGTACCCAGTGTCAGCCATCTTGTCAGTTGTTTTCCACTCCCTGTGATGTGAGCATGGTTCAGAGTGGTGTTGATGGGCCAATTGTGAGTGTGACCAATATCTGTGACTACAACTCCCATCATGCTATCGGCTACACTGACTTCACCAGCATACACAGAATTCCTTCCTTTGAGTGAGCTTCCCTGTGAGGTGGTGTTCTAGTGGTGGCAAAATGTCTAACTGTGTTTGTTGGTTACATTTGTGCCACTGCCTTGCTGTATTTGTAGTTATGTTTGTACATATCTTGACACAGTTACAAGTCACTATGAGATGGCATGTATTGTGTTTATCTGACTGACAGACAAATCTTGTAGTGATTATCTTTTGATTGCTGTGGATTTGCTAAGGGTGCATGGTTTGACTATCCCCTTGACAGTGATGTGTGTGTATTGTCACACAATATTGTGAATATTTGTTGTGTACTCACCAGGCTCTGGGATGTTTGATAGTCCATATACGCTCACTGGTGGTAGGATGGCCCGCACCTTCTCCTCCCAGGGCCTGAGGTATAGTGGTTTGGCAGGAGGGCCACTGCCGGTGCGCTGACTCACGAGGTAATCCTTCTTTAGTAGGTCCCTGACCCTCCTGCGCACATCATACCACCTGTTCTGGATGTCTTCCTTTGTGCGCAAACATGGTGATTGTGCGTTGACCCTGTCGACAATCCTCTGCCACATCTTGGTTTTCTGCGACATGGGGGTCTGTTGTACCAATGTACCAAACAACTGTGGCTCTACCCTGAGGATCTCATCTACCAGGACTTCCAATTCACTGTCTAGGAACTTTGGATTCTTCTTTAGGGGCATGGTGATGGGTGGTGGTGGGGATTGATGTGTGTGTGTGTGCAGGTGAGGGTGTGTGAGTGTAGGTTTTGCTGGGTGTATGTGAGGGTGCTATTTGTTGAGGTGCTAATGGTGTGTGGCTTGTGTGATGGATGAGCTGTGAGTGTGTCTGTGGTTGCTGTGTGATGGTGTTCTGTGCTGGCAGGTCAGTTGAATTTGCAAAGGATCATGGTAGGGATTTGTGGCCTTTATATAGTTGGAGTTGGGGGTGTGTCCTTGTTCCATGTTTTTTTCCTGTATTTATTGACTTTGTCATTGCTTGTTTGTGCCTTTTTTTGTTTTTTTCCTTAGTATTTTTGTGCATGTAGGAGACGTTCTTCTGACCGAGTAGGACGCTGCAGTTGTCTCGTGCGAGCTTCTCCGAGTTGTTCACGCTGTGTTTCTGCAGGGTTTCTTGTGCGGCGTACGCGTCGGTCGCCGAGTATTGGCTTCCTTCGGCTGGCTTTTGTATGCGTTTCGGTCGTTCGGCTTGAGCTCCATGCGACTCGGTCTGTTTTTCCACGCATTGCATCGTACTGCGCGGGTCGGAGTGCGCGGGTACGTTTCGTTCGGGTTGATTCCTGGTCCATGTCGGTCGGTTCTATTCACGTGGGTTCCGGCCGGATAGCTTGTTTCCGTCCGGTTCGGTCGTTCGGCTTGTGTTCCGTATGAGTCGGTCGTGATTCACATGCATTTCATCGTACTTCCCAGGTCGAGCTATATTCCCGTACCGAGTCGGTCGGTATGTTTTCAGGCCCGAATCGGAATCGGCCCCTAAGCTGCTGGGTCTTTCTTTAAAAAAACAATGACATATTAAATTGATTCTAATACCTTTTTACAATAAATATAGAACGCCTTTTTTAGGTGTTTAATTTTGCCCTAGAAATTCTGGAGCTTATTTACAAGGCCCTTGCGCCACTTTTGCGTCATTTTTTTTGTGTTCAATAAGTTTTATTGGTTGTTCAAAACAATATATAATACATAGAGTACAATAAGATACTATAAACAAAAGAAAATACAGCACAGTTCAAATCGTAAATAACCTAAATAGAGACAAAATAGGTGAATAGACTATCAGCACTGCGTCAGCAAATAACATACATAACATAGCATAGATGGCACATGGGATGTAACTAAGGCAGAAGCATATAACATGGAAGGCTATTTCGTTCAGTATATTTCTAGTGGTTGCAAGAGTTTCAACTAATCAAAGAACAATAATTCCACACAGCGTGAAATATAAACGGTGATTAGAGGTTAAAGATCCTTGATATGTGCCCCTCTAGATTTCATGGTATAGATGTCGGTCATGGAGGATCCCCGTACGGTACTGTGTAAGATCGTAGGTTAGTTTGAAAAACATTTCACGGTGGTTTGTATGATTCAAAGAAGAGATCAAGGGATTCCCACATGCTTCTAATCGGGGACTTCCACGGAGAGTTGTGGAGCGCTATATTGTCAGCCCCTCGCAGGTTAGTGACCCAATTTAGCCAGTGTTTAAAGGACGTTTTGCGAGTATCCTTCCAATTATTGAGAATTATCTTAAATGCTGCTGTGAGGAGTAGTTCAAGAAGTGCCTTGTCTTTTTCGCACAAGGAGTCCGCTCTTGTAGGAGCGAATAGCAGAGCCGGGAGGTCCCTGCTTGTATCAAAGGGGAAAAGTTTAGATATGAATTAAACATGGGAAAAGTGACGCAAAAGTGGCGCAAGGGGCTTGTAAATCTGCCCCTCTATTTTTATTATTTATGTTTGCAAATATGCTCTCTTTCATATGAAAGACCTACGCAACAGGGGTTTAAGTGGGTTGTGGTAAAGGTGATGCTGTGGACCATGTATTATGAGGAATAAAGGACTTTCCTGTCGTTTATGATAAGGACATTGCAAGTCACCTCAGAGTTCCATAACTTTATTAAGGAACTCCTCAGAGACTTGCAATATCCTTAAAATGTGTGACAGGGAGTACTTTTTCCCATATATAATAGGTGGCTGGGTGTGTCACAAGTCACCTATTACTAGGAAGTTAAACCTGGATTGGAAAACCTAGGTATTATAACTGTGCCATATCCTAATGCACCCGTAATAAGGCAGATGGATACCCGTCATGTTTGTAAATGAGTACCCATCACTAAACTCAAAATCAGACCCTAACTCCTAACAGCTTTACTTCTTGACCACCTTTTTCATTTTTTTCCGTGCATACCTTAAAATTGCTACTTGGTTTAATATTAGTGAACATTCAACCAGCTATAGCAAGTGATATTTAATCATGTACAAGTGATCTACAGTTTTAGGAAATCAAAAATACTGCCAAAACTGCTCAGGAGAAGTGATATAAGAAACGTTAAACAGATGCTGCCAGAAGTTTAGCCCAGTAAGGAAAGATTTGTAAGCTCTCAAATACGAAAGATTTCTAAAGATTAATCTGTTTTGTAAACTAATTAAAGGATTTCCTTGAAAGCCTAAGAATTAATTAGTGTGTAAAATATTTAAAAATAACACACAGACTTGTACTTTTTTATTTTTCATAAGGGCTGTGCCTAAAAAGCCGGATGTCTCATGGGTATTAACCTCTGCATATCTAAATTCTGGGTTGAGTTTGTTGTTGAAGCAGTTCACATTCTTTTAAGGTGAATCGAGCAAAGGTATTTATCAGTTAGTCACCAAATTCTCTATCTTGCCATTTCAGAAAGTTAAGAAAATTGCTACTGAAGAGGGGAGGGGCGGAGCTTGCCTCCTGACCACCCAGTTCCTAGGTACAGAGAGGAAGGGGCTTCACAATCCTCAAAGGCTTTGGAATAGATCCAAAGAGCGTCGTTTGGCACAGTAGCTTTCCAACTTTTTGGGTCTCCTGGGTGAACATCAGCACTGAAAGAAAGCAAACGCCCTAGGTCCTCTTTTGACCGTAGATGTCCCAGACTGCTCCATGGCAATATGGACTTTACCAGAGCTACAGTATACATATTCAAATTGTATGTTGCAGAAGGCCTTGGCACCAGGTACACTATTATAATCTCCCTCCTATCCCAGTAAAGTGATTCTCTTGCTAACAAGCCCTAAAACGTTCTGGAGTCTTGCTCTATGGCTTATCTTCGCCCTATGAGCCTTGTGCCAAATTCACCTCTAGAAATCCATCACAATAAAGGCCCACTGGCTTTTATTGAAAAGAAAGCATTCTTCAAATGTCTCTACAGTGATTCATAGTAAATCAATATTTACTATATATGTATCAGTATTCTTTATAAACTTTATTGAAGCCTTACGTAGTTATTATAACTGTATTACAGTAAGGATTGATGGTCCTGCATGCCCCAAAACCTCTGAAATAGGTAAAAAAGCTTGGCCTTTGTTACTTTATGCCAAGTGAGGTATTTAAAGGAGACCTTTTTGTGGATGGATTAGGGTGTTTAGTAGCTCAACTAAAGTGTAAAGATTATTAATAGCTTTTGTGCTAATTACCCCCACTATCACAGCAATTCCAACTTCCCTGAGCTTACCAGCCATTCCATGTTGACTCCAATGTAAGGGTCCTCAAACGTCTATGACAACACCAGCTATCAATAATGGGAACACAAACAGGGCAATGTAACAATTCACAAACTCTCATGGTCTTTATGGAGAGCCAATCCAATCAATGGCCAACCATGAAAAACCCATGAAAGCCAGTGATTGAAGCGTACTGACCCATTGGCCACTCTCTCAGTACTACTTCTTACATGTCCATTTTTTAGGTCTCAAGGCAGCTTTAGCTATCTGTTGCCAAAGACCTATTGAGAATAATACAATACATAGAGTGGGTTTTAAGTCAGCTCCTTACTCATGATTGGATGGCTTTCGTATATATCTCACTACCCAGCACTTACTTTAACTGCTTCCTTCCTATTCTTGTGCGTGTCCCACCAAGGAGAATTTAGGTTTCACAGTGTTTTGATTAGTAGGCATGTATACTTCCACTGCATTTGGCATTGCAGTGCATGTGAGGGACTATTTTCTTGCCCTCTCACCATGCCTCCCACACTCCTCTTTTTATTAAATTCTTCTTCTTCTGTTTCCATCCCCTCTCTTTATTAAATCCGTTTATGCAGCTATTTCTCCTCCAAAGCCCATTGCTTTTTCAGCACTACCCGCTGCTCTAACAATGGGCTGCCATCTTAAAATGTTATTTACCAATTCCAAGACACCTATCCAAGCATGTGAATGCTCAAGCCTGCACCAAGGGCATCTTTGAATCTTTGTATTCATTTTAATGCAATCCTATTCAACCAGCCATCTTTCAATTGGGATTCCTATAATATATCTAAATAGATTTAAAGATAACCTATGTTAATGCACATGCATCTACAGTGGCCACTTTTGAATGGCTTTTCTTAGAGTACAAGAAACTCCATACCAAGATGGCCACCTTGGATGTCCATGATTCCATGCCAGCCATCTTTAGATGACTTTTTTTTAAAGTAAAACAAAATCCATTCAATGATAGTCACTGTGGATGTGAGTACACCCTCGGCCCCCACCTTTATATCTGTTTGGTATGTTCTAAAAAGAACATTAGTAAAGCCAGTAAATTACATGAGTGAGACCTTTTTGCTGGGCCAAGGCTTGCCCCGCATGCAACAACTGCTGCTTCACATCACCGTGCTACACAGGGGGACCTTTTACATGCATCCACTGCTGATTCCCCTCCACCTAAGCACCAACCAACACCGCATCAACCAGTGCCACACCTACTGCGGATGACAACACCCTCCCAACCCCCTGAACAACTCAGATGCCTTCTGATCAATGTCAGATCCCTCAGCAAACATGCCACTGAAATCAGGGACATCATCTCCACCCTTGGCCTTTATTATGGAGACCAGGATCCCCCCCACATTAGCCCCAGACATCGCCACAGCAACTCCCAGCGGCTACAAGATGAAACACTGTGACAGCATCAACAGACACATAGGTGGCATCGCCATGGTACACAAGTAATCAATCACCTGCAACATCACCGATGAAGATACCACGCCGATCATGGAACACAAGAACTTCCAGCTTAGCGCCGATGCAAAAACCATCAAAGGCACCCTTGCATACTGTTATATTCAATATACGTACCGCAATATAGGCCCAGGCAACTTCATAACCCTTCTCCTATATTCTTCCCTACATTACACTTATAACGGTTTACAGGGACTGACCTTTTACCTAGATACGACACTGCATTCAGAACGCGGGTTTCCCCTAGTTCGAAATCTTATACATTATGCATGAAGATTCTCGGAAGCACAGCAGGACTACCATCTCCTGTATAATATCTATGTATAAAGTTTAGGTCCGACGTCATCCTTAGTCCGACACAGTAATACAGCGAGGTAGGACCCCTAGGGAGACCTATGGGTATATATACATCACATCTTGCTAAGACAGAGCAGTAGAGATCAGGACTTCCCGGCCGACACACTGACCAGAGACGCTGAGATTCCTGCATGCAGACACTCCAGCTCGCAGCGGTCTAACATCCCTCGCGGGGTGTCCAACTTGAGACCAAGACGGGGTCCCACAGTCTCTTACTTCAGGTAATGGGATTGACTTTATCCTAGAGGGATTCTTGGCTTAACACCTACACACATGCTAGGTACACTAAGGCACATCTAGTTAGGGAGACATCGTAGGAGTACGCATCTTTTTATTATCATGTATTTTATGTACTTGTATGTATTCATGATTACTGCAAGATGGTAGAGCTTTACCATCTGTTTACTTTCATAGTGCTTCTAATCCTATATATCTTCTACTGTCTAACGGTTGTTGCAGCTCATCTATTTTACACCAGAATAACAACTGTTCAATAAATACTTATTGAAAACGTCCAGCTTATTTATTCTGTGTACCTCTCTAAGACAGACTAAGTAAGCACGAGTGACTGAGCAAAAAGTAGTATATTGTTTCCACGATCCTGAGGGATCAGGGTTGTCATGTTCAATGGTTGCCAACAACTATTCTCTCCTTGGTAAGAGGAGATTCTAGTGGCACTGTGAGCTAGCTGGTACAAAAGGCCAACATACCCGGTGGGGGTGTTCAGAATCAGTCCGACACCAATCCTACAGTGTATGCTGTCCGAACGCGCAGATCCTGTATAGGTTTTATAGGAACTACATGACAATACAGGCCGCCAGAACTACGAACAGGCCTCAGCAACGCCATCGTTGTCAAATCCGAACACTACATCTTTCAGTGAGACCTCAACTTCCACCTAGAAGACTCCAACTCCACCGACCTCCTGGAAAGACTGGACAACATCAGCCTCAAGCAGGTGGTCACTGACCCCACACGCAGAGCAGGACGCACGCTAGATCCCATTTTCACATCCAGCAAAAGAATCAGGTACAGCCACACCTTGGAACTCACCTGGTCAGACTCACCTGGTCGGACCACTCCATCGTACACTTCACCATCACCAGTCCTCCCTACACTGCCCCTAATCGACACAGTGCCCCCTTCCGCATCTGGACCAAGGTCACTCAGAAACAATGAACAGATGCCCTCAGCATCGCGCTCCCCAACATCACCACCAACCTTGACCACACAGTACAGAACATCAATGTTGGGATCACCAGCGCCGCCAACCAAGTTGCTCCCACCAAACCAGCCAAAATGCACAGACTCACCAAACAAGGCAGCTGGTACATGCCAGAAATCAGTGCTTCAAAACACAAGTGCAAACAACTGGAAAGAAGATGGCACATCAGCAGGAGCCACACTGACTGAGCCAACCAACAAATCAGCCCTCAACAATTACCATCTACAGCTCAAAGCCACAAAAAAGGAGTCCCTGGCCCACCAGACCAAGACCAGCTCCTACCATACCAAGGAACTCTTCACCAGTGTCAGAGAGTTCATCTGCCCGTCAGCCACAGAAAACTTGATCCCATTCTCACAGGAACTTGGCGACACCCTTGCTGACCACTTCCACAACAAGATAGCAACCATTTACAGAAACGTTGATCCCCAACTCTCTGACGTCTTCAGCAACCCACTTACAACAACTACTGACCACCCGCTCACCACATGGGAACAACTCAGCACACCAACCACAACTACTTTGATGAACTCCATCCACTCAGGAGCACCTACCGACCCATGCCCCCATTGATTCTTCAACCTCAGAAGAGATGAGATCAGCCACTAGCTCACCACCATCCTCAATGCCTCCATAACAACAGCCACCTTTCCCAACGCATGTAAGCACTCGGAGGTTAAACCCCTCCTCAAGAACCCTTCAGCAGACCCTTGCAAGCTTCAGAACTACTGTCCCATCTCCCTTCTCCCGTTTACCACCACAGTCCTGGAGAAGGTCATCAACCTCCAACTCACCGATCATCTGGAGAGAAACAACCTGGTTGGCCAATCCCAATCAGGTTTCAGAGGCAACCATAGCACTAAGGCAGCCCTGATCACTGCAACAAACAACATCCACGCACTACTCGACAGAGGAGCATCAGCTGCCATCATCCTTCTCGACCTCTCCACAGCTTTCAACACCGTCACGTCATGGATGAAAGACAACTGCCTGAAACTCAACACGTACAAAACAGAAGTTCTGATCTTTGGCAGACACACCGCCCTCTGAAATGACTCCTGGTGGCCGGAGAAGCTCGGACCTACCTCAATGCCAAAAAGCCACATCCTAGACAGCGAAATCTCCATGAAAGGTCAGCACTTTTTCCTCTGCCTGCTTCCACATGATCTGCATGCTCTGCAAAGTCTTCAGATGGCTCCCCATCAGCACACAGAAAACTGTGACACATGCCTTCATCACCAGCTAACTAGACTATGGCAACACACTCTACGCAGGCACCACCACCGACGCCAGACAATCAAGAACGCAGCATCCAGACTGGTCCTCAACCTGCCAAAGAGGACACTCAGCACCTGAAGGATCTTCACTGGTTCCTTGTACAGAAGAGATGCCAGTTCAAGCTTCTGACCCACGCCTGCAAACCCTTATACAACCAATAACCAGCCACCATTAACCACCGCCTGCTCTTCCACCAACCACCTAGAAAAGCCTGTACTGCGCGCCTCGCGTCCACTCAGACCCAACGCATCCACTGCTGCCACTTCAGAAGACGTTCTTTTACCCACCTCACCGCCAAAGCCTGGAACACCCTCCCCCTCTACCCCAGCACCGCACCCTCGCTGACTCACTTCAGGAAGGGACTCAAGACCTAGCTCTTCAACTGCTCCCTGCAGCACAGTGCTTGGATACCCCCAGGGGCTATACAAGTAATACTTGATTGATTGATTGATTCAGTGATTGGTAACGTAAGGTCTCCCTGGGTCTGGAATGACACCTAAAAGCGTAGCTCTCCTGTTTATAATGAAATGCAAAATATCAATGATTACCACATTTTATAATAATATTTAAAATCGCTCTGATTAGAAAGTTTGTAATAAAATGTAAAATCTCTCTGACAGGCATACAAATTTCCCCTACTCCACAGTGATGCAGACTCCCTCATACTTTCACAGCAATTCAGGCTTTGCTCACACAGCCTTCCAACCTGGCTCTGCTTCCTGCTTGAAAAATCCTTGACTGCTCTGCTAATAAGATTTGAAATGTATTAAATAGTCCAAGCTACCAAAATGCAATGTATTTGTTACTATTCACAAGCGTCAGATTTCAACCAGTGTCCTAGCTGTCAAACGTTTTAAAAACGTCTCTCAAATCATTCAGCCATTCAGTATCTTATACAAACAGGAGACTTTCAACTATTGTGATGGGGCACGGTCGGATAGTGACTGCATTCGATTTTGAGGAAAATATCTAAGTTTTATTTCCGATCCGCCCAATCACACCCTCAATACTATCTTTCAATGTTAACAGTAGCATTAAAAATGGATGCAAAGAATAGGCAGTAGCGGCTAGTGGCATGTGTAAGTGGGCAGCAGGTCTCGGAGTTCAGGGCAAGTTCAGAAACAACTTACTAGCCTCCTGCACCCACCCCATCAAATTAGTTGAACTGTACTTTTTAATGAAATAAATTAAAACAAAAGTACTTACATTTCAGGTGCAGGGAAGACCTTCGGAGACGTGGGACCACCATCCAGTTGGTATCTTCATGCAAAGCACTCCACTGTGGAAACCAAGTCACCTGACTCAGAAGTAAAGGGCCAATGAACCCTAATCAACCCTGGACCTACTCTCACGCCATTTTGAGAGTAGCACCATGATTGGTCAGAGCAGGCCGACACTGTGCCTGCAGTCTGCCCTGCTGTTTTACAGCTGGTATTGGTGCAGGCAGAAGTGCGCATGTCTGGCTGGCCGCACAAGAGGGCTGGCCAATCCGACATGTGCACTTTAGGTTTTAAGCAAGTCATTCCTGCTGCCAATTTGCAGCAGGAATGGCACCGCCCCCGAGCTGAAACAAGGCACGCACTTCACAAAAATGGTCATGTCCATTTTGACCATTTTATTTAAATCATGTTTTGCTGTAGCTGCTACACTCGCAGCAGGTGAGGCAACACTTCTCCGCCCTCATGGAGGAACAGGCGCTGACAATAGGCGGCTATTTTTCCTATTGCTGATTACACTTTGCATGAAAACAGTGGCAGCTCGGTAATAGTAAATTGTTGGAAAAAATGTTTGCACCAGCTATCCCACATTTTCAGAACCAGAAGCTAAACCCAGCTATCAGTACACCACAAATGATAAATGTCCCATGTTGTCACACTTGAAATGATGCCCAATGAGACAGTCGCACAGCTGGGCATCAATGACAACTTCCAAAGACCCAGGCATCGCTTAGCCATGGCAGGGGGGGCACAGAGGCACCAGTTACAAGGCAGGGATAGCTCTAGTCATATGTTAGCATCCCTGAATCCACTATGTCTAGTCCAGCAGCTTGTAAAACAGAATAGACTTCCACTATTCACTAACAGTTTTCTTTTACATGACTTGGCAGGACGTTATCTATGAGTTGGTGGGAGGCCAACCTCTACACTCCCGGGGCTTTCCTGACCTCAGAAGAGGGAGATGATGTCAGAGATCACCATTGTGCCTGGGAATTCCAAGACTGGGTGGGTGTGTAGATCCAGGGAGCACAGTTTCCACTAGGTTTAGCATTGAGGGTCCTTGCACTGGACGACTACCCTTGCCCCACCATTTACCCGCCACAGCTCGGCCATCCTTGTAATCTAGTAACCAGCAGTCGTGGTGGAGGTTTAGTTGTGTGGGAAACTGAATTAACTCAGGGTGGAGAAAGTGCATCCGCTGATGACACACTAAAAGCTAAAGGAGCCGAAGGCCCATATTAGCCCAGTAGAAATATAGCAATGATATTTAACAAATAATGTTAAACCAAAAAATAATCCTGTTAATATACGATATAGTTCCATCGACTTAAATACTCTCATCGGGTTGCGAGAAGCACAGCAAATTAAAAATAATTTCAGAGACAACAAATAAAGCTTTTACATAGACATTTCTATAGTTTATACACACATTACGATTAAAAAAATACATATTCATGACTTGATATTTCAGCGGGGAATATCCTACTTAACATGCATAATTTGAAATACAATCTGTCTGCAGTTGTTAGCACTCTCTTGCACTTCAATCATGTCTTAGCTAGTCCCTCTTTCTGAAGCCATTCTGCATTCTAAGCAGACAATCCCAACTTTTGGCATGTTCCCATGGGCCAAATGTACAGAATGCTCAAGGTTCATGCAATCGCTTACATTTTGCAGAAAAATAACAAAATGCTAACAGAATGTGATTAGCAGAAGGCATCTTTTAAAAGTGCTGAGCGTCCAATACCTAAAGATAGCTTTCAGAAATAACTATGCCATTATTTCAGAGAGCGTCTAAACTGTGCATGAGTAGGACGAGAGGGTATTGGAAAAAATGAACAAATTAGAATAGTTAACAATAGCAATCTAGCGATATTATTTTTATACCCTTCTACAGCTTTGCAAATCAACCTGCACAGTGTTTAAATATTTCCAGCATTTTAAAGCCAACTCTGCTTCTGCAGTCTCTCTCCCGTCAGGAAAGAAAAGACATTGCACCTCTACCCTAAATAGGGCAGGAGGAGGAATCAGGGCCGTAGCTAGGCCTTAGGCTGCCCGTGGCGGCCCCTGCGTTTGCCGCCCTCGGCAAAACGATAGAAGAGCGGGGGGGGTGGTAGCGGTCGCGGCCGCATGTAAGAGCGGGGGGAAGGGGGGCAGGCTGCCGCCCGAAAACTCGTGCCGCCTGGGGCGGGCCGCCCCCATCGCCCCCCCCTAGCTACGCCACTGGGAGGAGTGTCGTTCCTCTGACGACCCCCGCTTCGTCAGGCCATCGAAGAATGTTTTCCATCGACGGAAAACTCAAGGGGCCTGATTACGAGTCAGGCAGTCTTGCGACCGCCAGATTCGCTGTTGCGAAGGAATGGCGGACCACCATTTTGCCGATCACGACTTTGTAAATCATATCAGCAGTGGACTGCCAGCTGTAGCAGGAAACAGTTGTTCCCTGGCGGTGGCGCAGGTGCGTCACAACACATTATGCTGAGCTGGGACTTGCGGTGTCCCGCTCAGCATATTTTGAGTTCCTGGACTGCCAGCCTTTTCATGATGGAGCCCCACCATGAAAAGGCTGACTGTACAGGAACAAAGGGGACCCTACAGGGCCCCCATCTCCCCCCCGCTATGGGGATACATACCCTGTCTGTATTCCTCCCCAGTTCCAGCACGGAATGGGATTCACCGTCCATGCCGTGCTGGAGCTTTTTAGCAGTTCCCGTTGCGGTGCCTGTTTTCAAGGCACCCCCATGGGAAAGGCCAAAGGACCGCCAACCAGTTGTACTTTTACAACTCGTAATACGGACGGCGGTCCATGCGCAGGTTTGGCGCAGCGGGGCCGGCGCCGCTGCGCCAAACTCGTAATCAGGCCCATGGTCCACCCATGCCTAAACAAGGAGAGTGGACAGAGGGCTTGGCAGGCGAGGTTCTCTGTTGCGCTTCAATGGAGGACCCTTTCTGTCAAACTCAAATTGGGCCCTTAATATTTCTGCACAAAAAATCCCAACCCTTAGTTAATTTAAAAAAAATAACTTTCTTATCATCCTGTGAACTGACCTTATTTATCACTGCCAATTCTCTAGCTCTGCCCATCGCCCTCACCTGCAAAAATACTGCTAAAACCAACCATGTGCCAGGCGAACTATCATGGAGTTCCTGCATGACCTCTTAAATGAACACCATTTCCTTATCACCTTAAGGTCTATGTCCTAAAAATGGAAGTTCTCATCTAGGTGGGTAATGAATATATCAGCTAAGGTGTCTTCAACCTTTTCTGTAATAAGAGCTACTTAGGTGCAGTGAAAATCATCCCGAGCTACAGGTATTAGTGATGTAATAGTGATCCCCCCATCCAAGATTATCAGCAGTGATCACATCGGTGCATTAGCCAGGGTCATAAGCAGTAAAGCAAAAAAGCATTATCAGTTTGGAATACCACTACATGGGTAACATATAAAAGGCATAGCTATGATACCCCTGGCACCAAGGTCATAAGCTACTCATTAAAATCACCTGGCCTAGTCCCTACAAGCTCATTCATTGTCAGCATTACCTGAGTTTATTTCAGTCCATGCCTGACCAAACCACTTCAATTCCATCAAATATTAAGGTGTGTACAGCAGCTAAATGCCCGTATTAGCTTACTACAAGTCTGATTATGAGTTAGGTTCAGTGGTTATTACAGCATGCCAGGCTAAATAGAGCATGACTTTAATTGATCGTCTGATCATGACGTGCTAAAAACCATATGTCTGTAGTCACATGGGCTATTTAACGTATGTGCTATTCATCACATACTAGATTTACCACATACGCAAGATAACCCATGTGCTAGTTAATACCCAAACACAAGTATTAGAGGTCTTTGACAACCATGGAAGATACCATTTTAAAATACCTCTAGTCAAAAGTATGTGGTAAAAATTCCTCTAAGTGTAGGGAATGAAGGAAAATCTGCAACACAACACACAAACACTATGACCAACACAATGATGCAAAAATAAAACACAGTACACGCACAATTTGAGGTGACCAGACCTACATAAACAGCTGTGGACAGGGGAATCACTCATAGGTGATTGCAGCAGCTCACACTTTCATTCTGCAGTACACCACCATGGATGCAGCACTGCTAGGCCACTATATCATGCTGTGCCACATCTATGTTCTGTTACAATAAACCATACAGCATGAGCACAGCTACCAATCAATGACCTAAACCTAGGATAGGAGCCAGGATTGACACAGAAGGTTGGAACCATAAACATGAGTTAGCTGGAGATCCAGAGAATACACAGGCTCATTATGGGTACCAAACAAAACATATTTTCATCATTACACCGATACCCTAGAGCCCAACATAGGGATCCACCATCATCCCTCTTCCTGGAAATGCTAGCAGCGCTAGAATTCTTTTCAACAGGCATTACACAGTATACAGCAGCATTGCAGAGTGGCATTTCTCAGTCAACCATTAGCAAAAAATTCTGCTAAGTGATGGATGTTTTGCAGAGAGAGAGTGAACAGCATAAGCAGTTCCCCCTTGGTCACCCACACAGCTAATGACAGTAAACATCTATGCTACAGCAGGATTTCGTGACATCCTAGGGTCAATTGACTGCACTCATGTACACTGGGTGGACTCACATAGACAAGTACAGAAGTGGCTGGAACTGTAAAATAAAGTTCACTATGTGCAAATGCTGGATGATGTGGATCTGTGTATACTGAACGGCTGTGTTAAGTGCTCTGTATGAAACTACAATGTCATGATTCTGACAAGAAGCAACTTTAGGCATACTGTGGTAACACATCACCCTTAAGGTACTGGGCTGTCAAATCAACTCTTCACTATCAAGATTACAATACATCATGATTGTTTTAGTCCAATTTCAATACATCAGCAGTACTATTAGAGAGTTGTTAGCCCCTATGACATCACATGCATGGATCAATATGAATATGTGTAAGAAAATACATCCGTCACTCTTCACACTGAAGATGATTCTCAGCCAAGTCAACCACATGTACTTCTACTGCAACTCTCATGTCTCCTACTTTGGATTCCTTCAGTCTCGAGACCTGCTTTCATGTCTTTCACTCCAGATATGTGCGGGATAGTCATAATTTTTTTCCAACAGCTTGAGGTAGAGTCCTCACTGTGGGACTCCCATTGACCCTGGTTTGATCTGTTCCTGACAAGGCACTAAGCCTAGCCATCAAAGTGGGGTAGCATTTTATCAGGACAAGCAGGGGAATACTGGGTGAAAGGAATTTTATGGATCCCTGCAGATTCCAGAAGTTTATGTCACAAAAATGCAAAGAAAATGTGTCATTTTAGCTGACGTTTGACGTTCACAGGACACTGTGGGTAAGAAACATTCATGAGATCAATGTGAGGCACACACCTTGGACTTCTGTCATGGCTGTCTCGCACTTTGGCCGCTTCCCTGCACCACACGCCCCTGTCAGATCATGCTATACTAGGCGGCATGGAGCAAGGGTGTGTTTGGAGACCGGTTGAGTGTGGGAGTTGAGACTACAAATCCCAAGAGGCTTCTCTGCTGTGTTCTGGGCTTCTCCAGCGTGGGGGAGGAGCTACGTGTATTTCAGCCCAGACAAGCGTGCAGGCCGGTGCTTGTCAATCGACTACGCCCCCTGCCTGCCATGCTCATTTGATTCCGGATTGATCTTCGTATTGCGGGAGGAGTGCTGCTGGAATCCGCCCGCACTTCTCTCCCGCTTCCTTCATTTTCAGCCTCCCCTTCTCCGAGCGGTGCTGTGAGGACCGCGCCTTGATTTGTTCCCGCGTTTCCTGATTCCCGCAAGGTGGGCTATCCCTCGAGGCAAGTACTGTCTACGGACTCCGGCTGGATCAGTTGTTCTAAAGGTGTGTTCCGCAGAGAACATTACCGTTCTTTCCGCTTTTCACTCACTCGCAAGGAGAGCTGCAGTGAATTGTCAACTATAATTTTCTTTTTTTGGTTTCTTTACTTGATACTTTGGGGCATATTTACGTTCCCTGGCGCATCCCTGCATATCAGCAGGGATGCGCCAGGGAAAATGCGTCACGCAAGTTTACCCTTGCGCCACGTCTGATGCGCCGCATTTACAATGCAGCGCATCGTGGCGCAAGGATAAGCAGATGCGTGACGCATCTGCCGGCGGAAGGTTGGCGCAGTGCTGAAGTTGTGTCGCAAGCGCGACGCAACTCCAGCACTGTTCCAACCTTCCCTATCCCTAACATGGTGCGTCAATCCTTACGCCTGCTTGAAGCAGGCGTAAGGATTTGACGCACTAGCGTCGGAAAAGTGACTGCGTGAAATCTTGTAGATTTCACTACGTCACTTTTCCGAGGCGTTCCTGCGCCGGAACGTCTCCCCCTGCGCCGGTACGCCCACATGAAACCTGACGCAGGTTTCATGTGGCGCAGGGGTTTACTACGTGACGCATCTCCCTAGATGCGTCACGTTGTAAATATAGCGCAACGCGGCGCATGGTTTGCGTCGCTGCTGCGTCACATGCGTGATGCAACGGCGGCGCAAAAGTGGCGCAAGGGGCTTGTAAATATGCCCCTTTGTTTCACACAAGGAGTGCGACTTCCCGGTCGTTTTCTTTTACTTTCACTCACGCCTGGAGAGCTGCGGTCATTGCTTTTTAGTTGTTTGATCCTTGTACATGCATAAGGAGTGCGACATTTACTCTGCACATTGGAGTTGAGTATCACACAGAGAGAACTGTGTGGTCTTCTATTTCCCTCCACCTGCTGTGGAGTAATTACTTTACGTCACTCGAACTGTTTGGAATTTCTCACAGACCTCATTGCTGGTGTGACAGTGACTGGGTCCTGTATGTCTGATCCATCCAAGGCCAGGGGACAGTAATGAAGTGAGTGGTGCATATATGATTTCAGACATGTATAGTGTTCTTTTTGTAGATACAGGGTTGTTCTCTGGTTTAAACACACTCTTCTTTTTCCACATATAGGATCTTCTGCTGTGGTGTGTGCCCAATCAGGACAGGCGTGCAGGAGAGGTCTTCTCGTACATTCCACAAGAGTTTGTTATTTTATCCCTATCCCTTTTCCCCTGTGGACAGACTTACAGAGGATTGTGTTATTCATCCCACTGGGCGTCTGTGCATGGGGGAGGTGGGTGTCTAGCATTGCCCCTGCTGGGTTGTTCTGGAAGGTTAGTGGCTTGTGGTATCTACTAACCTGACAGATTGACAAGCCCACGTGGCATTCCCAGCCCGTGCGATGGATGTTAATACAGTACTTGCCTCCTTGCTGGAGACAATGACCACGCTACAAATGGAGATTAACACCTGCCGAGTAAAGAACCAAGAGGCTAGAAAAGATATGAGTTCCTTAATGAGAGAAGTGGCTGGGTTGTCCCGTAAGGGTGGTCAGACGGGTGGTGGAGGATCATACATCAAAGATTGGACACTACCACCTCCAGCTCAATCTGCAGATGTGGAACGCCAGGAACAGGGTTTTTCATCACCTCCTACCAACACTCTCAGCCAGATACGGGTATATCTCCCATACAGGTCATTCAGGCCCCGCAAATCCCTTTAGCAGCTCCCGAACGCTTTCTAGGGGACCCAAAGAAGTTTGGGATATTTCTAAGTCAACGTAGGCTGCACTTTCTGTGCAAACCCACGGTCTTTCATAACGACCAATCCAAAACAGCCTTTGTTATGTTCTACTTGGGTGGGAATGCAGCCAGTTGGTCGATCCCGTTAATTGAGAAGGACGACCCCATTTTGTACGATTTTGCTGGTTTTTGCATGGAGATGCGCAAGCTGTTCGATAGAAAATCACACTTACTCACTTCAGATAGGGAACTCATTACTCTCAGGCAAGTATCACCGGATCTCCTGTCTTATATCACTACATTTAATCGTCTTCTAGTGGAAACCGATTGGCCTCAAGCAAAAAGAACCACTGTATTCTATCAGGGTCTTAGAGGTGAATTAAAAGATGTCCTTGCCCAGGTGATCCATCTTCCTCAAACATGTGAGGAACTAATTGAGTTAACAGTGCAGTTGGATCACAGTTTGCAGGAACGCAAAAATGACAGGAGTTGCAGCAAGCCAAGATTTTTTTGTCCCGCGTCCTAAACCAACCACTGAAGAACTGACGAGACATACAGATGGGGTAGAACCCATGCAGATAAACGGAATACGTGGCCCCCTGTCCACAGAAGAGCGAGACAAAAGGCGGAAAGAACGGTTGTGCTTGTACTGTGGAAAAGGAGGGCATTTTATTAAGGAGTGTCGAGCGCAAACCAGAATCCCAGAGAGAACATCAGTCACAAAGACTCAAGCGGTTGTTGCAAAGCCAAGGAACAGCAGCGAGGAAACGGAAAACTAGCAACACAGAGTCAGTCAGAGATCCCTTACTCGAGGGTGGATGAAGCAGAGATCTCCTCCATCATTGTGAATACTTTACAATCCTCAGTTCCACATCTTAACGTCTTTGTCACACTATGGATGGAAAAGGGAATCAAGACCCAAGTGCCTGCTCTATTGGATTCAGGGGCCACTGGAAATTTTATTGACAGGTCCTATGCTAAAGACTTGGGCATACCACGTGAGAAAAAAGAGACACCAGAACCAGTGAAGGCTGTGGATGGAACTGCCCTTACATCTGTGCCTGTACGTTTACATACCGCCCCGATGATTATGCAGTTTGGCAAGAAACATTACGAGTGGATCGAATTTGACTTAATCGACGCCCCTCATCTTCGCCTGATCCTAGGCATGCCATGGCTCACCTTCTACGATCCCACTGTATGATGGGCCTCTCGGTCGGTTGTAATGGATTCCCTGTTTTGTGTGGAACACTGCACCAAGGAAACTACGTTTCTTCGATGCCCCACGGAGTCACCGGCACGTCTTCTATCTCATGGATGTACGCAACAGCAGGTTTGTTGTATCACCTCTGTACCTACGGAATACGACCAGTTCACGTCCGTGTTCAGTAAGCAAGAAGCAAGCCATCTTCCTCCGCATCGTGTGTATGACTGCCGGATCGAGCTGCTTCCAGGGGCAGTCATTCCCTGTAGCCGCCTATATGCTTTAACCGAGCCAGAAACGCAACACTTATGCCAGTATCTGGATGAGAACCTTGCAACAGGATTCATACGTCCGTCCTCCTCTCCTGCCAGTTTTCTTCTATACCAAAGAAGGAGGGCGATTTAAAGACTTGTATAGACTTTAGATAACAGAGTTACTATCAAGAACCGATACCCTTTGCCGCTCATACCTGTGTTATTAGACCAACTGAAGGGTGCCAACATCTTCACGAAAGTGGATTTCCAAGGTGCCTATCATCTTGTAAGAGTTCAACAGGGAGATGAGTGGAAGACGGCCTTTCACACCAAGTATGGCTTACTCGAATATCAGGTCATGCCATTTGGCCTTTGTAATGCCCCTGCTGCTTTCCAATACTTTATGGACGAGGTGCTTCGTGGATTCCTGGACATCTTTTGCATCGTATACATAGACGACATACTCATCTATTCCTCCTCTTACTCAGAACATGTGGGGCATGTAAGAGCGGTGCTCCAGATGCTACTTGAACATTCCTTATACGCCAAGCTGGAGAAATGTTTATTCTATGTTTTCGAAATTGAGTTCTTAGGTACGTTATTAAGGCAAGAGGGATAAAGATGGACACAAGAAAAGTCAGCGCCATTACTCAATGGAATCCTCCTACTACAATCAAGGCACTCCAGAGCTTTCTAGGCTTTGCAAAGTTTTATCGGCGCTTCATCAAGGACTTCTCCAAGATCACACAACCCATAACCCACCTGTTACATAAAGGGGTAGCCTATGCTTGGAACGAACAAGCAGAAACTGCCTTTCAAGAGTTAAAGAAGCAGTTCACTCGGGCTACTGTATTGCAGCATCCTGACCCTGACTTGCCATTTGTGATGGAAACCGACGCCACGCATCATGCCCTAGGTGGAGTGTTGTCCCAACGACATCCGGAGACAGGTCAACTGCATCCTGTGGCATTCTACTATAAGAAGCTCAACCCATGAGGGATCAACTACAACATAACTGATAAAGAACTGTTAGCTATAAAGAGAGGGTGCGAGGAATGGAGGCACTCTCTTCTTGGAGCAAAGCATACGGTGGAGATCTACACTGATCATCGTAATTTGTTGTTCCTGAAAACCGCGAGAGCCCTCACCCCCAGACAGTTGCGTTGGTCTCTGTTCATCTCTGATTATGATTTTATCATCAAATACAGTCCAGGACCACAAAACGGCAAGGCCGATGCTCTGTCCCGACAAGGTCCCCTAGGAACAACGAATGTAAACCCAAAGAATGAGCCCCCAACTATCCTACAGAGGGCCTCGTTCCAGGACAAAGAAATAGCCTTAGTAACTTCTGAGGATTTTATGGAGGACCTGAAAATATGCTTA
The DNA here is from genome assembly GCA_963921515.1 of Calotriton arnoldi. Taxonomy (NCBI): domain Eukaryota; kingdom Metazoa; phylum Chordata; class Amphibia; order Caudata; family Salamandridae; genus Calotriton; species Calotriton arnoldi. Next base: position 511,250 of record CAWUFW010011468.1, read on the forward strand.
GAATCTTTGGACAAACAGGCCTGGATCGTCACTTCTGTTCGCTCCCACAAGAACAGGCTCCTTGAGTGAAAACGACAAAGCACTCCTTGACATCCTTATAATAGCGGCTGTCAAAATCATCCTTACCAACTGGAAGGATACTAGTAAGGCATCCTTTAACTGTTGGCAAAACTGGATCACCAACCTTCGAGGGGCAGACAATATTGTGCTTCATAACTCTCCATGGAAAAACCCAGTCAGACATCTTTGGCTTTCTCTTGATATTTTCTTCAAATCACATAAACCACCGTGAGCCCCCGACTACTACCATTAAACAACCACTCACAGCGACTACCAGGGGATGGTGGATTGCTCTGCTTGCGCCAAGCACTGTAATTATAATTGTAATTGTAGTTGTAACTGTAACTGTAACCCTAACAGTGTAACCCTAACATTATCTCCTTTAAGACCCCTAACCAACACATGAGCCCAGTAATGTAAAAATGTAAAAATGTACGCAAGGGGAAAATAGAAATGCGAAACCGACTTTGGGATATATATACTTGATTTAGACGATACCTTTCTCATTATACTTTGGTTTTATAAAAATTGTTTGCTTTGTATTGTACAGCGTTGAACAAAGTATTTTTATTGTACATTATTATCCTTTGCTTTGTATTTACCTTATTTTTGTGCATTATATATATGTTCTTTTATATTTTTGCTTTTGTCAATGTATATTTGGACAACCAATAAAAACTTATTGAACTGAAAAAACAGGCCTGGATACTCGAAGAACCAGAAGACAGAAGTGAACAGGACAATCTGTTATACCATCGCAAGTCTTGTATGTTCCTAGTGTGGATCTACAAAACCGTGTATTGCAGTGGGCTCATGATTCTCTGTTGGGAGGGCACATGGGTATCTACAAGACAATTGCCAATATCGAGAGGTACTTCTGGTAGCCTGCGTTGAGGCAAATGACAAAGAGTTACATAAAGGATTGTGCAATCTGCACTCAAGGAAAGGCTAACCATACTAAACAGACAGGACTACTTCGACCCATTCCTGTCCCCCCCAGTCTTTGGCACACTATCTCAATGGACTTCATAGTGGAGATGCCGCCCAGCGATGGACATACTATTATACTCGTGGTGGTGGACCATTTGACCAAGATGGGCCATTTGATTGCCATGAAGAGAATCCCTACATCTCCCGAACTGGCTACCACTTTTTTACAACACATTGTAAAAATGGCATACCAGCAGTGATCATTACTGACAGGGGTAGACAGTTCACCTCTAGGTTTTGGCAAGAACTATGTAAAGTAATGAAAGTGGATGCTTGGCTGTCCACTAGTTACCACCCACAAACAGACGGCAAGACCGAGCGGTTAAACCAAACCCTAGAACAGTATTTAAGGTGTTTCACAATACAGCATGCCACAGAATGGAGCGTCCTGATATGGACAGCTGAGTTCACATACAACAATTCAGAACACTCAACATTAGGATGTTCCCGATTCTATTGTTTATATGTGTATCATCCTAACTTACTGCCCTTTGAATGGCCTATAGCCGCTAAACACCCCTCTATACAGGAGCATCATGCGCATCTCCGTGAGGTTCTAAAAGATGTAAAGAACCATTTGACTAAGGCTCAAGAGACATACAAGCGGTTCGCAGACAAGAAACGTACCCCAGAACCAGCCTACCAAGTGGGAGATAAGGTATGGCTGGCCACCAGAAATCTACATCTGAGAGGGGTAGACAAGCTGAAAGCAAGATATGTAGGACCCTATACCATAGTTAAGGTCATCATCCCTGTAGCCATGAAATTGTCCCTTCCTTCGTCTTGGCATATCCACCCCATGTTTCACGTGTCCCTATTGCGTCCCTGCTCACCTCACGCTAGAATCCCTGAGAAACCGCCACCACTGGTCATCGAAGGTGAGGACTGGAAGGGTTACGGCCTGGAGGAACGGACGTGGGAACCGGTGGGCAATTTGAACTGTCCGGTCCGTTTACGCTATTTTCATGCTGCTCACCCCTCGAAGCCTGGTCGGCCACAGAGATTGTGGCTTTTAGGGAGGGGTACTGTCATGGCTGTCTCGCACTTTGGCCGCTTCCCTGCATCACACGCCCCTGTCAGATCATGCTATACTAGGTGGCATGGAGCGAGGGTGTGTTTGGAGACCGGTTGAGTGTGGGTGTAGGGACTACAAATCCCAAGAGGCTTCTCTGCTGTGTTCCGGGCTTCTCCAGCGTGGGGGAGGAGCTACGTGTATTTCAGCCCAGACAAGCGTGCAGGCCGGTGCTTGTCAATCGACTACGCCCTCTGCCTGCCATGCTCGTTTGATTCCGGATTGATCTTCGTCTCGCGGGAGGAGTGCTGCTGGAATCCGCCCGCACTTCTCTCCTGCTTCCTTCATTTTCAGCCTCCCCTTCTCCGAGCGGTGCTGTGAGGACCGCGCCTTGATTTGTTCCCGCGTTTACTGATTCCCGCAAGGTGGGCTATCCCTTGAGGCAAGTACTGTCTATGGACTCCGGCTGGATCCGTTGTTCTAACGGTGTGCTCCGCAGAGAACATTACCGTTCTTTCTGCTTTTCACTCACTCTCACGGAGAGCTGCGGTGAAGTGTCAACTATAATTTTGTTATTTTGGTTTCTTTACTTGATACTTTGTTTCGCACAAGGAGTGCAACTTCCCGGTCATTTTATTTTACTTTCACTCACGTACGGAGAGCTGCGGTGGAGTGCTCTTTAGTTGTTTGATCCTTGTACATGCACGAGGAGTGCGACATTTACTCTGCACATTGGAGTTGAGTATCAGACACAGAAAACTGTGTGGTCTTCTATTTCCCTCCACCTGCTGTGAGGTAATTACTTTACGTCAAGCGAACTGTTTCGAATTTCTCGCAGACCTCATTGCTGGTGTGACAGTGACTGGGTCCTGTATGTCTGATCCCTCCAAGGCCAGAGGGACAGTATTGAAGTGAGTGGTGCATATATGATTGCAGACATGTATAATATTCTTTTTGTAGATACAGGGTTGTTCTCTGGTTTAAACACACTCTTCTTTTTCCACATATAGGATCTTCTGCTGTGGTGTGTGCCCATTCAGGAAAGGCGTGCAGGAGAGGTCTTCTCGTACATTCCACAAGAGCTTGTTATTTTATCCCTATCCCATTTCCCCTGTGGACAGACTTACAGGGGATTGTGTTATCCGTCCCGCTGGGCGTCTGTGCATGGGGGAGGTGGGTGTCTAGCCAGTAGTGGCCAGTGGAGGGAGTTCCGTGGGGCGGTGAGGCGGGGCGGGGGAGGGGCAGGGTGGGAGGTAGTAAACACCGGAATATGGATGAACGGAGGTAAGTAAACAATTAAATAAGCACGCGCACAACGAAAATCGTTTTATTTATTTAATTGTTTACTTACCTCCGTTCATCCATATTCGGTGTTTACTACCCTCCACCCTGCCCCTCCCCACCCCGCCTCACCGCCCACGGAACTCCCTCCACGGGCCGCTACTGTGTCTAGCATCGCCCCAGCTGGGTTGTTCCGGAAGGTTAGTGGCTTGTGGTATCTACTAACCTGACAACTTCCCTGGGTTTTTAGTTTTCAGAAATGTCTGGGTTTGGTATGTGTCCCTGGGTGCAGACTGAGCTAGGGCCCAAAATCAACAGCTACCTAAGCTGCGAAAAAAAGGGCTGGTTTTCAGTGAAAAAAGTTGATGTGTTCATTTTGCCTTTTGGGCCCTTTCCTGTCATGGGCACTAGACCCACCCACCAAACTGTATTATCATCTTGATAGGCAGACTTGGGGGAATGCTGGGTGGTAGCAATATGTGGCTCCCCACAGATTTCATAACTTTCCATTACACAAATGTGAAGAAAATATGTGTTGTGAGCTAACGTTTGAGAGCCATGCAAGTCATGTCACCCTGCACTCTCCCCGCTGTTTAGTTTTCAGAAGTGTGCAGGTTTGGTAGCTTTCCCTGGGTGCCAGCTGAGCTGGGGACCAAAATCCACAGCCACCAAATTGCAAGAAAAGGTTAGGTTTTCAGTGGAAAAGGTTGATGTATATCTTTTGGGCTCTTTCCTGTCGCAGGTGCTAGGTCCACCCACACAAGTGAGGTACCATCTCTATTGGGAGACTTGGGGAAATGGTAGGTGGTAGGAAATTTGAGGCTTCCTGCACATTCCAGAACTGTCTAACACAGAAATGTGAGGAAAGTAGTTTTTTTTGTCAAAGTTTGAGGTTTGCAAAGGCTTCTGGGTAAAAAAAAATGAGAGCTGCATGCTGCCCTGGACTTCCAAGGTGCCTCATTTTGGTAGGTTTCCCAGTGTACTGGCTGAGCTAGGGCCCAAATTCTGCAGCCACTAAAACACAGCAGAAGAGGGTCGGTGTTTGGGTGGAAAAATGTGATCTGTCCTTGTTGCATTTTGGGCCTTCTCCTCTTGCAGGTGCAATGACCACTCGCACAAGTGAGGTACGATTTTAATCGGGAGACAGGGGGGAAAGCTCGGTGGTAGGAAATTTGAGGATACCCAGAGACTCTAGATCTTTCCTTCCCCGAAATGAGAGGAAAAGGTGTGTGTTTGTATGCACAATTTGAGTTTTCTGGGCTTTTGGATAAAAAAAAAAACTTAGTTGGAACCACAGAAGTCAAACCATGCAGGATACACCTGGGTGTCTTTTTTCAGAAATGTCTCGGGATGGCATGATTTCCTGGGTGGTGGCCGAGTTAGGGCCCAAAATCCGCACCTACCTACATTGTAAAAAAATCATGGATTCTACTTTTTAAAGTATCATGTCTCCAGGACGCATTTTGGGGGTGTATTGTGTTGCAGGTATCAGCCCCAGCCACACAAATGAAGTACCATTTGTGTTGGGAGATGTATGGGAACACAGAATAGTGTTACCAGTTGGATTTCTCTGAATTTGTATGCTCCAAATGTAAGCCACTGTGTATGAAAGAAGGCATTTTGCAAAAAGCCCTCTCAATCACACTTTAGTATGGATACCCCCAAATTCATAAATGTACATACAAATAACTCCTAAACTGAGCATCTGGTGTACATGTAAGAAATACATAGGTTTCCTTCATACCCATTTGCACTCTTTATATTTAACCATATGAATTGCTCTATACTGGAGGCAGAGTTTACAATGCTTTTACCGCAACTTTTACCATGAAATGCCTTTACCACACATTGACTTTACCACTAATAACACTTTACCACACATGCCTTTACAACAAAAGGTAAGTGTGTGTTTATTATGCATATATTTATAAACATACATGTATATATATTTATCTATATGTATAGATAGATATATCTATCTATCTATACATATAGATATATATATATATAGATATATATATATATAGATATTATCTACTGGCGGTCGCCAGTAGATAGTTATAGTTAGGACCTATTTTCCATAGGAAATCCGCAACATTCTATTTGAAATAACGTTGGCGCCGGTTGACGAATCTTCGCGAAAGTTTCCAACTTGTTGGGGCGCTCCGGTCAGCTCCTATCCTGAAAGTCTCGGGGTGATTCGTCAAGCGGGGGCAGAGAAAAAAGGGGGTCCCAAAACGCGTTTTCCCCATTCATTTTTCCATAGGAACCTTTAGTCGCAGCTACAACCCAAACTGCTGAACGGAATTACACCAAATTTGGCAAAGATGTAGCCCTTGGTTCAGTGTCGTGCCTTTTGCTTAAATGGTGTAAATCCGTTCAGTAGTTCCTGAGAAAATCAAAAGTAAAGTCACATATATATCTATGGCCGAGTAGGGTCCGCGTACCCTCCCGATCACGAGCTGCATGCTAATTGGCTGTCAAGTGGCTGTCAACATTCCAAATCAGGAAGTGTTGGCAGCCATTTTGTCCCTCGGTAGAACCGAGGGACAGAAACAAGTGCGCAAAGCGCAAAAGGGGGCAGGGTAGAAATACCCTGACCCCCTAGGTCTGCTCAGGGGGTCCCACAAGGACCACCTGGGCAGAATTTTTTTTTTTTTTTTTTTAAATTGGCGGGATGCGCTTAGGGTGCGCGGATCCCTCCGATTAAAAAACAAAACACAAGAAACAAGTGCACAAAATGCACAAAGGGGGCAGGGTAGAAACACCCTGACCCCTAGGTCTGCTCAGGGGGTCCCACAAGGACCACCTGGGCAGAAATCATTTTTTTTTAAATCGGCGGGATGCGCTTAGGGTGCGCGGATCCCTCCGATTAAAAACAAAACACAAGAAACAAGTGCGCAAAACGCACAAAGGGGGCAGGGTAGAAACACCTGACCCCTAGGTCTGCTCAGGGGGTCCCACAAGGAACCCCTGGGCAGAAAAAAGCAAAAAAAAAAAAAGACCGGCATCGTGCCGGAGGCCCGCCCCCTCCCTGCAGCAGTCTGCAAACGCGCCCCCTGGTGCGTTTTACAAAGGGAAGTAATTCCCCTTGAATACTGGGGGTCCCTGGGGCCAACTAGCCCACCAGGAACCTCCGGTATGCGCCAGGGGCTGCGTTGCAGAGAGGTGTACAGAGGCCACGCCCTTTTTACACCTCTCTGCAACGCAGCTCTGTGGCGCTTTTGGAGGTACATGGTGGGCTAGTTGGACTCTAGGGACCCTCAGTATTCAAGGGGACTTAATGCCCCAACTTAAAACGCGCCACGGGCGCGTTTGCACAGTGGTGAAGGGAGGGCGTGGCTTCAGGTGACATGTGTGCAAACAGGCCCCGTGGCGCGTTTTAAGATGGGGAATTAAATCCTCTTCAATCCTGAGGGTACCTGGGGGCCAACTAGCCCACCAGGTACCTCCAGTAAGCGCCACGGAGCTGCGTTGCAGAGTGTTGTAAAAGGGGCGTGGCCTCTGAACACCTCTCTGCAACGCAGCTCTCTGGCGCATACTGGAGGTATCTGGTGGGCCAGTTGGCCCCTAGGGACCCTCGGGATTGAGTAGGAATTAATTCTCCAACTTAAAACGTGCCACAGGGCGTGTTTGCAGACATGTCACTTCAGGCCCCACCCCTTCCTTCACCATTGTGCAAATATTCCTCTAAAATCAGCCGAACTACGAATTCCGATTTACTCACCTGTTATCAGGAGAGACCTCAGTGCTGCATCTTTGAGCCCAGTACTGATCCTGAAAAGTAATTTTAATCGTACTTACCAGTAACTTGAATTTCCTTCCATAGGCTAACATTGACTGGTTTCACTTGGAAATTCTTCTAAGTGTGGAGTTTTGGAACTTTATAATATTCCTCTAAAATCAGCCGAACTACGAATTCCGATTTACTCACCTGTTATCAGAAGAGACCTCAGTGCTGCATCTTTGAGCCCAGTACTGATCATGAAAAGTAATTTTAACCGTACTTACCAGTAACTTGAATTTCCTTCCATAGGCTAACATTGACTGGTTTCACTTGGAAATTCTTCTAAGTGTGGAGTTTTGGAACTTTATAATATTCCTCTAAAATCAGCCGAACTACGAATTCCGATTTACTCATGTGTTATCAGGAGAGAACCCAGTGCTGCATCTTTTAGCCCAGCACTGACCCTGAAAAGTAATTCTAACCGTACTTACCAGTAACTTGTATTTCCTTCCATAGGAATCCATTGTCTGGTTTTCAGCAGAAAAGTTTCAAAGTGTCGATTTTCACAAACTACAAATATTCCTTAAAAATCGCCTGTATGACTTAAACGCATTCTTTCAACTGTTTACAGGAGATGCACCAGTGCTGGATCCAGGATCCACCACTGAGTAAGAAAAGTAACGATAACACTACTTACCTGCTAAGTGAATTTCCCCCGTAGGATAACATTGGTGATTCTATGTGAAAAAGTTTCTAAGTGTCAACTTTTAAAATACAATAATATTCCTTAAAAATCACTACTGTAACCAAAACGCTTTTACTCAACTGTTTACAGGAGATGTCCCAGGACTGAATCTAGGATCCAGTCCTGTGGTTAGAAAAGTAATCCATAAAGTAACTAATTGCATTTAACTTGAAATTCACATTGAGCTCAATGTTGCATTGTGTTTGAAATTGTGTTGCCCATTGCAACAACTGTAACTACTGTACTTAAAAGTTTTTTGCCTATTTGCAAAGTATTTAAACTAAAGTAATTCATTCTGAGAAAGTATATTTTGTAATGTAATGTATAATGTAATTACAATGTATTTAAAAAAATAAAATATCTAAAAATAAATAGTTTAAAAAAATGTAGTAAATCAGTATCAAAAAAATAAATATAACAATTAATACATTTAAAAATTGTCATTTACAAAACCTTTGAAATTCACTGAAAAAAATCATAGGTTTCAGACATGTTATAGTTAGGAATTAGCATTTAAAAAACCTTTGAAATTCACTGAAAAACCATAGGTTTCAGGCACGTTATAGTTAGAAATTAGCATTTAAAAAACCTTACAAATTCACTGAAAAAACCATAGGTTTTAGGGACAGTTATAGTTAGTTGGACATTGCACTCGTACAAAACCCGTGAAATTCCCCCGTTATAGTTAGTTCAGGTAACTATAACTCGCGCCCCAGCAATGCACTGCTGATGACGTCACATATTACATCACTCATGACATGGTCAGTGACATCACTGATGACATCACTGATGACATCTCAAATGACATCACTGATGACATCATCCATGTGATAATTTGATGCATCTTCTCACACCCTAATATAACTTTTGATACACCCACTGTAAATTACAGACTGCCATTGTCAAAACCATAGACACTCCAACACCAATTACTATATACACACTCACTGATTCTTAGGTCTACACACACACATCTACTCACTCACCCGTACAGTCACTCATACTTATAGTCACTCAGTACAGGACTATTATATGCACTCATACACCTATATAAACACTCACACACCGCCACTCATCCATAGAGGTACTCACACACCTAGTCAGTCATGCAAAAAATTAATCACACACCCATTTACTCACCTATACAGTTATACACACACCAGCTCACTTACTCATACAAATACTAGCACATTCTTACGCTCTTATACAATCTCTGATACAAGCACACACTCATCCATACAGTCACTCTCACAATCACACACTCTCGCTTATAGCTATTTATATACTCCAACACACATATATACTGCCTTTCACATATGTAGTTACTCACACATGTACCACTGGGACATACATTCACTCACTAACAAACTCTTACACACACTTACCCACCCATACAGTCTATCACAGATGCACTCTTGAAACCATCCACCCAGTGAATCACCCACTCACACATCTATGCACAGAGTCGCACCCAACCCACCCACACAAACACTCAGGCACCCATACAGATACTCAGACAACCAATCAATAACTCATATAGACACTCATGTAGCTATTCACAAACCCATGCAGCCACTTACACAGCAACAGACAGACGGATACAGACATTCACCCAGTTTAGTCACTAACCCATGCATTCAGAAATATACGTTTAATCACTCACTTATAGAGTTAGTCACGCACCTACTAAATCATCCATTCAGACACTTATACACCCACTCATTCTTCAATACGCCTTTCCCTATATATATTAAACATATTTAAACTTTACAGAAACACACAGTCACTGGATGATGTCATCAGTGATGTCATCAGTGATGTCATTTGAGATGTCATCAGTGATGTCACTGACCATGTCATGAGTGATGTAATATGTGACGTCATCAGCAGTGCATTGCGGGGCGCGAGTTATAGTTACCTGAACTAACTATAACGGGGGAATTTCACGGGTTTTGTACGAGTGCAATGTCCAACTAACTATAACTGTCCCTAAAACCTATGGTTTTTTCAGTGAATATATATATATATACATCTATATATATACATATGCATATACATATATGTATATATATATATATATATCTCTATATATATATATATATATATACACACACACACATCATATACGTATATATAATTTAATTTAGGAGTTGGTTAGAATATTGGGTGGTAAGTGTGTTTTGAGTGTTTAGGGGTTAGAAAAAAAGGATGCAAGTTTGGTATGGATACGTTATGTGGAAAAACGTTAGGGAAGCATAAGCGCAAAGTACCCCAAATAGTAAAAACAGGCTCAGCACTGGGGTGGAAAAGGCTCAGCAGTTAATGGGTTATAAACTGTGGAATCATTGCTTACCTTATATGTCTTTTATGATCAAACTTATAATTGAGGCCTATTCCTTTACATCAGGACAAGACATGCATTTTTTTTCAACGGTCCTTTTCCCGGTGAACTGAAGCCCTTGTAGTTCGGATTTGAAAAAATAGGGCTGCTCCCGGTCCATCTGCAACTTTCCCCAGCTCCCTCAGATTAATTGCAGCAGGCTCAATCAAGCTTCAAGAAAGAGAGAGAGAGAGAGAGTGAGAAAGACAGGGAGAAGGGGGAACATAGAGATAAAGCAATCAGAGAGGGAGAAGAGAGAGTGGAGAAAAGGAGAGAGGGAATGGATGGATGGCAAACTAGAGAGTGCACGAGAAGATGAAGGGAGCAGGGTTTTCTATATCTCAATCTTTTGACATAATCATTAAATAACCCCACCACAGGTCATATGGACCTTTGTTTGTAGACAAAGGGCAATGAGGCGCAAACATCTGCATAGGAATACATTATTAAACACTTTAAATTCAGTCAATAAAAAGATTTAGTGTGAGTTAAAGGGATTTCTTTTCAAATCTTTTAGTCTTTCATCTAAATATTTTTAGTAGGCATTTATCTTTTACATTCAACCATTTAAATTAATATAATCCATCAATCTATATTTGATTATAAAATAGAACAAAATGTTTGTTAAAATCACGGGCAGAAGCGAAAGGATCAGACTGCCACCCTTCCTCTCCAAGCCCACGGAAATCAACTGTGGAGTCCCACAGGGATCATCACTGAGCCCAACCCTCTTCAACATCTACATGGCTCCCCTCGCCGCCATTGTCCAACAGCACGGCCACAGCATAGTCTCCTACGCCGACGACACTCAGCTCATCCTCTCCCTCACCAAGGACCCCACCACCACGAAACTCAACTTCTGGGAAGGAATGCAGGACGTCGCAGCCTGGATGAGCAATAGCTGCCTGAAACTCAACTCGGAGAAGACAGAAGTCCTCGTCCTCGTAACTACCCCCTTGGCATGGAACAACACCTGGTGGCCCACCGCCCTCAGCATCCCACCGACCCCCACAGACCATGCCAAAAACCTTGGCATCGTACTCGACTCCTCCCTCTCCATGAATCGACAGGTCAACGCCGTCACCTCCAGCTGTTTCAACACCCTCCGCTTCCTCCGTAAGACCTTCAAATGGATCCTCCCGAGGCAAGGAAGACAGCCACCCACGCACTCATCACCAGCAGGCTGGACTACGGAAACGCTCTCTATGCCGGCATCAACAAGTCCCTGCTCCGCAAGCTCCAGACAGTTGAGAACACCGCCGCAAGACTCGTCCTCGGGATCCCTTGACACGAACACATCAGCCAACACCTACGCAAGCTCCACTGGCTCCCCATCCAAAATATAGTCACCTTCAAGATACTCACCTACACCTACAAATGCCTACACAATACAGGACCCCAATACCTCAATGACAGAATCACCCTCCACGTACCCAAACGAAACCTCCGCTCCACCAACCTCCTCCTCGCCAAAACCCTGCGCAACTGCAGAGCCAGAGCAGGGGGAAGATCCTTCTCCTACATCGCGGCCAAGACCTGGAACGAGCTCCCCACCTACATCAGACGTGCCCCATCCCTGAACTCCTTCAGGAAGGCTCTGAAGAATTGGCTCTTCGAATGAACCGGAACTGCTGACACCCCTTCCCCCCAGCGCCTTGAGACCCTCACGGGTGAGTAGTGCGCCTATAATTCCCCTGATTGATTGATTGATAGTCAGATTACTAATAATAAAACAAGCATGTTCTATAGGGAAACTCACTAATCTAAATTATTTTGGGATAAAGATAGGAAAAGTTGTCAGTTCAGAAACCCAATGAAGGGATCTGAGAAGCGAGATCTATGTGCCAGCATACCGCCTTTGTACATCATACTGGTAATTATTCACAGTAATAAATCAGTAGACATATAGAATTAGGCAATTTAACCTCTCATCTAGAGATGTCTAGAAAATCAGGACAGTTTCCGCCAGAATGTCTGGGAAGCAATCTGCCCTACTCTAGGAATATGCACTAATATGTACACACAAATTCTATGTTGCAACATTATTTTCTTTCGTCTTCTTCCTCCAGTAGAATATCAGCAACTCCTGGAAATAAGCAAACTGCCCCTTTTCTCATCAGAGCATAATAGATTTTCAGACATTAGTCCTTGAAATGTTACAACATTGATTTCTTGCGGTCAGAACACTTATTCCCGTGAATCATTCTTTCTGCCGCTTCCTCTCCTCCCAATGAGAATCTTACTATCAGTTGTCTAATATAAAACAAGTGTCCATTCACTATCTAACAGTAGGCTTCTAAAGTAGCAACATCTGCAGTAAAGAGAAGAAAAACATATTGCACAAACAACTATTCAATGGGAAAAAACAGGCCTTTCAGTGTTATGCATCATTTTTCAATTAACATGGCATCGACAGTTAGGCTAACTTAAACCAACACTTTTATTTATTTGCAGGCCTATAACATTCAAGTATGATTACCTACTACATAATTCCCATTTAGCATATGTTTTATTTAAATGTAAACTTATAAGAGTATTTTTACAGTTATTGAAATTTGTGGCAGCAATGGTTTGAGCATTTTTGCCAGGGCTGGCCACACTTCCCATACACAGATATCTTTCTGATCCCAAGTCTTCAAATCCATAATCTCTCATTCACTCATCCCTAGATGAGAATTTATGTGGTAGCTCCAATTCTTGAAGAATGGGCAATGACACAATCTCTCTAAAGTCTCATTCAAATGAACAGAAACACTTCTTTTAGTCAGCAGAACATCCTCCTTAACATGCTATGGCCAATTTAAATAATAACGCAGAAACTGATACAACTTTAATTCAAACCAGGAAAAACAAAGGACTCATTAATTTGTCCTGAGCAGCTGCACCATAACCATCTCCATTCATTCATTATTTACCCTGTACTCAATTGTTAAGCACCCCATTTTTCCTTGATATGGTTCCTAGCCCCAAAACAACTTAGCGTTGAGCGCTAAGCCTACCAAAAATAGACATATGCAAATGCTATTTTCTGGACAATCAAATGTAATACAGGTCCAATATTTCCTGTAGTCAGCCCACTCTCTTGAAAAGCAATCCTGGTCAACCCGAATATTCCTCTTCAGGATACTGCTAATTGCAAAATACCGGCTGTAGCACTCTCCGCTGTTTAACATCCATAATCTTTGAATGATCTGGGTTTTCTTCAGAGTTTGAAGCCAACAATCAAAATACTGACCACAGTGATCAAGAAAAGGTATCACTTAAGCCATTGTAAACTTGAGTCATATTCATGGTGGTTTAAGAATTACATTCCATTTCAAATATTGTAGCATGAAAATTCTCAATAACTGAAGCATCTCCACATTCACCATCAACTTGCCACTGTCACCATTATAAATCACCCTCTTGCTCAGTAAGATCTCACCACAAGTATATACTACATCCAACATTGAAAAGCTACCTGGGAACTGCAATAGTTTAATGCTCTATTACCACTCCAGATGTTTTTTTTACCACTTTGTAGGTAGACATCACTCAAACACTGCTTTTATTCCATCACCAGCTATATTCACACCCAATGACATCTGACAAACATTTTGCAAGGCATTTCAATCATTTCAAAAACTGTGAGTGATCTACGCTTCCTTTATGACTAACCCATACTGTTAGAAAAAGCCAAGCAATAGGAAAAACTACCATGCATCCCATGTATCCCATGAATATGTGTCCTATGGGCTCCTTCCACAATATCATCTTTTTTACCACCTTTATGGCCATCCATTTGTCTTTCCACTTTGTTTCACAGTAAGCAACTTACAAGGGAACTGTGTTTTTCTGTGAATTTCTTTGTGGTTGAAGGAAACCCAACATCTTCACCATCTTCCGAAATACTTGCAGCAGAGTTAAGCACCCTTTCTGGCAGATAGTGTTGCCTTCAAACGAAAAGTCACCCATGCCATCCAATACCATCCTAGAAGGTTTCAAATGGTTTCATAAAATATACATGACACAATGAATGTGCCCACTTTATAGATTGATATATTATCAACCATGCCTTTTATTTCATTACCAGCCATATCAACACCCCAATGACCTCCTCCAAAAGGTTTGCTAGGCATTTCAAACATCTCAACCTCCATTGTGACTAACACCATATTGTTACAAAAAGCAAGGCAATATAAAAACAACTGCCCTGCTTGATTTGAACAAGCATCCCATGTGCTCCTGCAGCTTCCCCACTGTCAACTCTTTCACCACCATCATCTTAGCAACCATTAATTTGTTTTTGCAGCTTGTCACACGACAAACAACATACCATAAACTGTGTTCTTCTGAGCTTTACGCTGAGGTTGATAGGTACAGAACACCCTTACCATCTTCCTTAATCTTATCCCTCCAACAAAGCAAACAGGAAGTCTCCAAGGTAGTGCAACACCTACCCAGACACTAACTCCCCAAAGGCAGCCATCAGAGAGGTTCAAATGGTCTCATAAATTGTACCTGACATCCAGCATGCCATAGGCATAGCATTATTCATAATACTTTGCATCCTAAGTAGCCATAAGTGGCTGTAGTGACAGAAAGCTGTCTTGTTGCCATCTCTACCTTCTCTTTGTGTCTTCTGGTAAGTTCTACCAATTTGATGTCTTCTGGTAGGTTCAACCAATTTGTCGATAAATGAATATATTATTCTGCATTTCTCCAGTACTGAATGCTAATTCTTCAGTGGCATTCAAGCAGGTTAACAAGCTGGTAAATGAATTGGAAAGTCACCTGCATCTTCTTGGGGAAAATCACAAATAATAATATAATCAGCTTTTCGACCAGCCCATCCAGGGCAATCAATTTCTCCACCAGAAGAATAGAAAGGGAGCTGTCGGCCTCCTTTCATCCATTTTCTTTGATATTTCTTGTACACAGTCAGTCACAGAAAATAAGAATGCTCTCAACCTCTCCATCCTATGAGCACAGTTAGATATCCTAAACCTTTCACTTAAGGTCATCACTTATAAAGTCGCTTACAGGTGGTCTATATGACCTCTAATCCTGACAGATCTTTTCAGTCCAGGAGCCTGGCTCGGGTGACCCCTTTGTACCACTTGAGCAAGTTATCTATGCCCCTTCCGAATTTACCATA
Organism: Calotriton arnoldi; assembly: GCA_963921515.1. Lineage (NCBI taxonomy): Eukaryota > Metazoa > Chordata > Amphibia > Caudata > Salamandridae > Calotriton > Calotriton arnoldi. Next base: position 526,582 of record CAWUFW010011468.1, read on the forward strand.
GTATCTTATGACTATGTCCTAAACCTTATGTTATATGTACACACTGGTATTGTGAAAGCCCTATTAATAAACATCTGCAGGAAATTAGGTGACTGGTTGAAAGGGGTGGAACCCTGCTCAAGCAGTAACCATAATTCTTGACAGGGTTAAACACAAGCAAACACCAGAATAACTTGTGCTCAACTCTCTGGTAGTTTGGCAAAAAGCAGTCAGGCCTAACTTACAAGCAATGTATAAAGCATTTATGCAGCACTTCAAACAATAGTAAAGTGAAAAAACAACACAAGAAAAATCCCACACCAATTTAGAAAAATTGAGTAAAATTTAATAAATTATTTCTCATCAAAACAACAAAAAATGAGTAGAACCAGAAATATGCATTTTTAAAAGGTGTATAAAATTTAAGCGCTAAGAAGCAAAAAGTGCCACTGCGGTTATCTGGTTACAGTAAACTGGAACCAAGTGACAAGTTTAGGTCAACTGTGATGCCCTGACCCTTAGAGATTCCTTGGAGTTCTGGGTCCACACAGGCAGGCTGGATTCGGCAAGGCAGTTTACAATAGCAGAAGAGTCCTGGTGCAGTAACAGCAAGCGTTGGCCAGGGAAGCAGTTCTTGGTCAGCAAGCAGTTCAGCAGGGCAGACTTCACAACTGAGCAGTTATTTTCCCTGTCCACAGGTCCAGAAGGGATCTGAAGAGTTGGATCTGAGGGTTCACTATTTATTCTTGGTGCTAGCTTTGAAGTGGAGGAATCTTCTGGAGTCCTCCTCCTACAGACGTGCCTGGAATTTCCTTCCTCCCTACCTTGGCCTCAGCTTGTCTGGGAGCACACTATAGTGTGAAGTCCTCTCTAAGTGTCCTGAGGCAGAGTCTTTGAAGTGCATGTGTGATAGATGGCATCTCCTTCATCCTAACAGAGATGGCCCATCCTGGCAACACTTATTCCCCCTTTGTCTCCCTGTCTGGGAGGAATACACAAAGACCAACTGCCAGCTGCACCCAGTTATGTGACCCAAGATAAAGGCTGAGGGCACCACCCTATGGTTGGGACAAGAAAATATCAACTTTCTAAAAGTGCAATTATCAGAATTGTGACTTATAATCGTACTTTACTGTTAAAGATGGTTTAAAAGTATAATTCTTCAGACACAAAACTCAATATCCTTACCTGCTCTCAATTGAAAGTTATCATTTATTAGATGTAATAAGGAAACCCAATGTTATCCTATGGGAGAGGTAGACCTCACAGTAGTGAAAAACGACTTTAGGAGTTTTTCACAACCAGGACATGTGTCTGACTTTTTAAATACACTGCACCCTGTCCTATGGGCTGTCCAGGGCCTACCCTAGGGGTTACTTACATGTATGAAAAGGACCTTTTGCCAGGTTGAAATGGCAGTATAAAACTGCACACAAAGACTGCAATTGCAGGCCTGGGACATGTTTAAAGGGATACTTAACTGGGTGGCTCAATAGGTGCTGCCGGCCCACAAGTAGCATTTAATTTATAGGCCCTTGGTACAGGCATCCCACTTTACCAGGGTCTAACAGGTATATTAACTGTGTCAATTGAGTGGAAGCCAATGCTACCATGTATTAGGAAGAGAGAGCAAGCACTTTAGCACTGGTTAGCAGTGCTAAAATGTGCACATTCCTAAGGCCAGAAAAGCAAAGTCAGCAAAAACAGGGGGATTGACGGCAAAAAGTTGGGGAAACCCACAACAACAATGCCGGGTCCAAAATGTGTCCAGACCAACCACTGAAAGGTGACAGGAAATCAGCCGAAACTGGAAGTGGCCCTCTGAGGTAGGGAATGCAGACCTCTCTTTGGTCCCCTCAGTTAAGGCGATCTGCCAGTACTCAGACGTCAGATCAAATGCGCTGAGGAACTTGGCAGCCCCCAACCAATCAATGAGCTCATCAGCTCAGGGGATGGGATGAGCGTCAGTCTTAGTGACTGAATTGAGCCCCCAGCGATCCACATAGAATCGGAGTTTGGGTGTGGTACCTGGAGGGGCAGCCTTCGGGACCCGCACTTCTGGGCTTGATGAAGGGCATTTTTCACAGGCATACTGTCACCAGTGTCGATATCATGAGTATACCATGTAGTGAGCCATGGGGTTAGGGAGAAAAGGGAGGCAAACTGCCCCCAACAATTGGCGACAGTCCCTTTGTTGTTCTAGGGTCATGTTAGGGGAGAAATGCTGACACCCTCCACTGACCCATCCTGCTTCTCTATTCTCTTCCATTCCATTGTCAGTTACTAAAGTATGGTATCCTTGGAGCTCTCAAAGTGGGGTTTGAGGTGATTGGTGAGGGTCTAGAGGTGCACCAGGTAGGTGGCCTCTCCTTTGCGCTCTTTCACTTCAAAGTGCCTAGGCCATTGGTCTTGACCAGCCCGGGGCTCCAGGCTGGCCAGTCTGAAACTTGACCAGATTGGCCTTCAGGTAATCCTAGAGGTTCATAACCCCCGGCTGTCTTCCAGATTCTCCTTCGCCTTCTTTCAGAAGTGTTTCTTGAGGGGCAGCATATAGCTGACCACATCCTGAGGCAATTTCATGGGAGATTGCTTCCAGCCCTCTTTTATCAGGCAGAGAGGCTCTCTAACCGGGTGACCATACATTTAAAAGGGCTAAACCCAACTCCCTTCTGCAGTACCTCCTTGCAAGCAAACAACAGGCATGGCAGGAGGACATCCCACTTCTGCCTCAAGGGCTCTAAAAGGCTGATGATCATGCCTTTGAGGCTCTTGTTCAACCCTTCAACAAGCCCATTGGCTTGGGGATGACAGGGTGTGGAGAACCTGTTTGCTACCCCACAATCGTCCCACGTGGAATTCATGTATGCAGACTTGAAGTTTGTAACCCAGTCAGATACTACCTCCTTGGGGAAACCCACTCAGGTAATATCCCCATCAGGGCCCTGGCCACTGCAGGCCAAGTCACTGTCTTCTAAGGTATTGCCTCCGGGTACCTGGTGGCATGGTCCACCAGAATGAATCTGTTGCCTTAGGCTGTTTTGGGTTTCAGAGGCCCAACAATGCCAATACCCACCCTTTCAAAGGGGTGCCAAGGACCGGAAGGGGAACCAAGGGGTCATTACACTTACCTCTTGATTTCCCACTGGTCTGGCAGGTGGGACATGCCCTGCAGAATGCAACTGAAGTCAACTTCATCCGGGACCAATAAAAGTGAGTGACAAGCCTGACAAAGGTCTTGTCTTGTCCTAAATTATCTGCAGGGGAACATCATGAGCTAGCTCCAGTAGGAAAGTCTTGCAGCACTGGAGGACCACAGCACATGGGTTGCACCAGGCTCAGGAACGTTAGGCTTGCTGTAAAAGAGTCCATTCTCCCAGTAAATCAGGTGATCATCAGAGGTGCCACCAGCTGCCTGGACCTTGGCCTGCTGTCCTAGGCCCTCCAGAGTGGGGCATTTTTTTCACGCTCAGCAGAACTCCTTCCTGGTGGGTCCTCCTTCCTTCTGCCAACTGGCCAGGGCAGGTATGATTCCCAGGGTGGCAATGTCCTCCACTATAGGTTCCGGGGAGTTACCCTCAGGCTCAGCCACCTCCCAGACCATGAGACCAGCAAAACCATGGGAGCTTCAGGAGAAGGTTTCCTGCACCCCTTGCCCTTCCTCTTTTTGACAGATCCCTAGCCATGTTTCCAGGCTGCAGGTCCTCTTGGGCTGCCATGGACCATGTGGTAAGCACACCCACTCAGGCAACCCCAACATCTCCAAGTGGGACCGGAGCTCCACCTCTTTCCAAATTGTGTGCTCCATGTCATTAAAGGGCAGACACTGTGCAGGTATGGGTGTACTCAAGGCTAACCTGCAAGGAACCTGAGGCCCCCTATTTAAAGGGAACCAGAACCACTGGATAGTGACTCTTAAAGTTGTCAGCTACTATAACGTGGTGGAGTACATTAGGGATTACTTGCTCTGAGGACACCAGCTGATACCTAACTGTGGTCATACTAGCTCCTGAGTCTTTCAGAGACTTCACCTGCTGCCTATTTATGGTGACCCGCTGCCTGTACTTCCTGGTGTTGCTAGGCATCTGGGCCTCTGGCACCATCTTTCCTTCACCCAGGGACATTTGTGTAACCTCTACACTTCCTTTCATACTAACTGGGGCAACCTCCTCCCCAATCGGTACGCTAGCCAGCCACGGTGTCTGCCCACCAGAGAGGGGCTGTGTCCTCTTAAGGTAAATGGCATCACCCATGTAGTGACCATACTTATGTCACTCATAGCACTTAAGGGTAAACTTCCCTGAGGACTTCTAATCAGACAACCCATTCTTCTTTTGCTCAGGTAGAAATTGGGATTCCTGCCCTGTGAAACTGTGTTGGGGACCTTTAGAGAACTCTGTGTTTTTATTTTTATCTCCCTCTTGTTTTTCTGGTGAGGACCCTGTCCACCCGTTTGGGGATCCCCTTAGATACCTTCTTGTGGACCCTGGTGCTGAGCCAGCGGTCTGCCACCTTAGCAAGTTTGTTGGGTCAATGAGCTTCCTGTCAACCAGGATCACTCGGCTGTCCCCCTGTTCAAGCCACAGGGGCATAAAAGGCTTCCTCAATGTCGACCCAACTACACATATCTTGAAGCAGTTCGCCATCAACTCGGGCAAAGCACGATGCAGCTTGTCCTCGACACCATTTAGCATGTCCTTAATAAAGGACATTCTTATCAATAAGTATTGCCTTGCCCCCGAAAAGTACAGGCAAAGGTTTAGGAACAGCCTGAAGCTGTTCAATCAGTCCTGGGAGGGTGGGTTAAGAGCAGCATTGTGTAGATTACTAAGGGCTGTACAATTTGAAGGTGAAGGAGCACATTCTCAGTCTTACGGAGCTGCAGCAATTCAAACAGAAATAGAGCGAAAACACAACACATGAAAAATCCCTCCCCAATTTAGAAAAATAGAGTGAACTTTAATAAATTATTTGGCACCAAAATAACAAAAATTTAATTAGTAGAACTGGAGATATGCAATGATAAAGGTTTAAAAAAATTCAAGTGCTAAGAAGGAAAAAGTGCCAACTGCGTTTATCTGGTCGCGGTAGACTATGTCCAAGTCACAAGTTTAGGCTGACCGCAATGGAGCACGGGACAGATACAGTGCTGGGTTCAGTCCTCTGAAAAGTACCCTGTAACCTAGGCTTCGAGATCTGAAATCCTTCGGTCAAGCTGTGCGGGTCGAGGAGTCGTCGATGAGGAGCTGCAATGCGAGGCCCGACATTGAGATGCATCGTACAGCAGTGGAGGCGATGAGCCGTCAACAGGAGCCTGCCATGCAAGTTCCTGTATCATCATCGAGGAAGCTGGTGTGGCTTGTGAAGGCTTGTGCTGAGGTGCGTTCAGGGCTGAGGATGAGAGGGGTCATGTAGGGTTGGTGTCAGCACCGAGCTACTTTGGCGTTGACGAAACCACTGGGGTTTGCGAGGACCTGCGCTGAGGTGCATTGGAGCCGAGGACAAGCTGCATTGTACTTTGCCAGAGTCGATGGCAAGCTGCAATGTACTGCTTCAAGATACGTGGAGTTGGGTCAATATCGAGGAAGCCTTCTATGCCCCTGTGACTTGAACAGCAGGACAGCTGAGTGATCCTTGGAGATTCCTGGGAGTCCTGGGTCCACACAGGCAGAATGGATTAATCAGGGCAGCTTAGAGCAGAAATAGAGCCCTAGTACAGAAACAGCAGGTCTTGGGCCGAAAAACAATTCTTGATCAGCAACCAGGTCAGCGGGGCAGGCTTCACAGCTGGGCAGTCCTCTTCCTTCATTCCTTCCTTCATCCACAGGTCCAGAAGTGATATGAAGAGTTCGATTTGATGGTCTTCTGTTTAGCCTTGGTGCTAGCTTTGAGGCAAGGAAAGCTTCTGGAGTTCTCCCTCTACAGAGGTGTTTGGAATTTCCTTCCACACTGAACTGTCCCCAACTTGTCTGGGGACATAATAGACTAGTGTAAAACCCTTTGTATTTGTGCTGAGGCAGAGACTTTGACGTGCAAGCGGAGTAGGTGACAGCTCCTCCCCATCACCCTGACAGAAGTGACCAATCCTGGCAACACCTACTCCCCCTTTAACTCACTCTCTGAGAGGAATACAAAAAGACCAACTGCCAGCTACACCTAGTCATGTGACCAAATGATTGGGCCAAGAAAATGACAACTATCTAAAAGTGGTATTTTCAGAACTGTGACTTAAAATCCGACTTTAACGTTAAAGAGGGTTTTAAATTGCAAGTTTTTAGACAGTAGATACAACGTTCCTACCTACTCCCTATTGAAAGTTATCATCTATTAGATGTGATAAGGTAACCCAGTGTTGTCCTATTGAAGAGGTAGGCCTCACAGTAGTGAAACATGACTTTAAGAGTTTTTCATTAGGAGGACATGTAAAACTTAAAAGTACATGTCCAACAAAATTCACTGCACCCTGCCCTTTGGGCTTTTAGGGCCTACTTTAGAGGTGACTTATATGTATTAAAAAGGGAGGTTTAGGCCAGGAAAAAGATTTATTTTGCCAGGTCAAATTGGCAGTCTGAAACTGCACTACAAGCTGCAATGTCAAGCCTGAGACATGTTCTAAATTGCTACTATAGTACCTGGCACAATGAGTGCAACGGGCCCACTAGAAGCATTTAATTTACAGGTCCTGGATACATGCTGTATCATATACTAGGGGCTTATAAGTAAATGTGCTAATCAGGTGTAAGCCAGTTTTACCATGTTTCAGGTAGAGAGCACAAGCACTGTAGCACTGGTTAGAAGTGCTAAAGTGCGCAGAGTCCTAATGCCAATTAAATTAGAATTCAGAAAATAGGAGGGGTGAAGGCAGAAGGTTTGGGAGAAGACCACACCAAGGTTCACAGGTCTAAAAGAATTATGTTGTACTCTTTAATGTATTTATGAAAACCTAATAAGGAATCTATGGTAATAGAAATAGAAGAGGTAATTGGGACACACTTGTCTAGTACCTCTATCTCAACTAAAAGAACGGCAATAAATGTAATTTCCATACATTTTTGCTGATGGTCTAGTATACACTTCGTTGACCATATTCAAAATGTTAGAACCAAAATGAAAAGATTCTAATGTTTTAAATAGAAATCATCAATGTAATTTATCGAAAGCTTTCTCAGCATCTAAAGCCAACAGACCAGCAGGATATTTGATTTTGTCCATGGAGGATAAAGTGTGACATATGAGGTGTGTATTATGTGCTTAGAGTCTTCCTTTCGTAAAGCCTGTTTGATCTAGTTAAATAATGGAATTCAGAATGGGAGTCAATCTGTTAAATAATATTTTAGCATACATTTTATAGTCCTAGTTAATGATAGTTATTGGACAATAATTGGCTACTGGTTATCCAGTTTCGGTAGAACAATAATAATAGTTTCTTTAAAAGAAACTTCAATAGTTGTATTTAGCTGAAAAACCTTAAATATTGAAAGTTAAATAGATGATAGTTGTGCCTGAAAAGTTTTGTAGAATTCTGCTGGGATACCACCTGGAACAGGTATCTTTTTAGAATTAAATGACTTAATCGATAGCTGAATTTCTGTTATATAAAGTGGGCTTCTCTAATCTTATTCTATAGTCTGCATTTATTAGAGAAAGTTAACGTTCTTTTAGAGAGGCTTCAATAATATAGTTGTTTAAAACTGCAGGCTTCCCGTAAAGTTTGGAGTAGAAAGAAAAATTCTTGAGCAATCTCCAATGCAGCTAGGAACAATTTCCCATCAGTTCTTCTAATTGTATGGATGTCAATGTTATCTTTTTTAATACATAAATTATTGGCTAAAAGCGTCCTGATTTATGTGATTGAAATAGTAGTTAGATGTTCTCTTAGAAATAAGTAACCCAGCTCTTTGACTGAATAAATGATTTTGTTCATATCTTATTTTTAGAAGTAGAAATTTTTATTTATCATCTCACGAAGATATTAAATGTCTCTCTAATTCAGTAAATTATTTTTCTAATATTGATCATATAGTAAAGAATGTTTTATTCTTGTGTGCGATAAATATATTTGGACCTCTAATATACGCATTAAAAGCATCCCAGTAGATTATTTTAGAGGTCACATTGGGTTTATTATTCTTTAAATATTCATTACTAGCACTTAAGACCTTGGTGTAGTATACTTTGTTTAATACAACATCAGAAATCATTCTCCATCTATTTTTGGGGGATATTTATCATTCAGAGCTAGGGCAAAGGAGAACAAAGAGTGGTGCGAAATTGTAATTTGTTCACATCTTGGATTTGTAAACATATGACAAATTTCTGGAGGAAAGTAAATAATCAATTCTATAAAAGGTGGAATGAGTGCTTGAAAAAGGTAAAGTCTGTGGCTGTTGGATTAGCAAGCTTCCAGGTTTGGTGTTGGAATTTTCTTTTTAATAGGTAAAAAGATTTAGTGGTTTAAAATGTAAAATTAGAGAACCTATCTAAAAGGGGATCATGAATGAGATGAAAATTACTTCCAATTTTAGGAGGAACATTTCCAAGTGTTATAAATTCTGCAGTAATAACCCTCTAGAAGTTAGGATTGTCCTTAGTGGGGGTTTAAATGTTGACTAGATTGAGTGTATGTTAGAAATTGGGTTTCTGGTTGGCTAGGGTATGCACCTAAGACAGGCAGATCCCAACACTCTAGTCAGGGCATGTAAGTTACACACCAAAGATGACCTGTGCTCACCTTCTGGTAGCTTGGCGCAAAGCAGGCAGGCTTATCATCAGTGGCAATGTGTAAAGCATTTGCGCAACACGCTCACACCGGTAACACAATAAATACATCACAAAAGAGACTACAAACAGGATTATAAAAAAATGTAGTGTATATTGTACGTAAAACATAGACGAATACAACATGACCCAATAATTACTTTGCCAACTTGGCAATAGTCAAACATCACAATGAGTGTAATAAGAGAATGACTTATATGTTGCAAACATCATGAAACAACTTTACTGTGCATATTATGCAGTCACATTATATAGTACTCGTTATCTTAAATAAGGCAAGGCAAAATGCCATACATCTATATATTAGTGCTCAGTAATGCAGCAGATAATGACCAAAACAAATACATCATGAATACTGTGCATACTATGCCAACCTGTGGTAGTACTCATTATCCAGACAGTGCAAGAATCAAAATGACATCCATAATAGACTCAGGGTATGAAATGCAGTAGTTTGGTTAGAGGTCATAAAACACAAGAATCACCACAAGTACACGTTTCCCCCACCCCCATACACATGTAGATCTCCACATTTCACCATGAATGCCATGCAGGTTTTACGGTAGATTAAAGGGAATTGTATCACCATCAAAAATTCTAAGGGTAGCGTATGTAATCCTTACTCAGGCAATAAGTACACGATTACATGAGGAAAGTCTTCCTCTCTCCAAGGAAGTACCCGCACCCGGAGCCCTATCCGGGATTCACCCAAGTATACCTGGGAAACGGTGAGGCGGTAGGAAAGCCCACCAGGGCTGCCCGCAAGGGAGTGCAGGATGGCTCTGACAAGGCTTTGGGGGCTCGACCTCTGGTTTCTTTACCAGGTGGCCAGAGCAGCAGGAAAACAGGCAGAGTGGGCAGGGCTGGCCTCCTGTGGTTGGATCAGCCTCAGTGGTCCATGGCAGGCACTGGGCTCTCCCTCTAGCTCCAGGAACACTGGTGCCGCTGCACCAATCCTTCCTCTGTGCCTGGCAGCAGGTGAGCCTTGATCTCCGCATTCGCCTCAGTAGAGGGGCCTCACTGAGGGAAAGGCGATGTTTTCAGGGATAGTACTGCAGGCCAGCGCCTCTCCCCCTATGCCTGCATGTCGAGTTTCCCCTCACTGGTAGGACACCAATTCAGAGTGCCCTTTGAAGCTACTCCCTGGGAGGGGGATTGAAGCGCTCAACACCCATTGGATGTAGCAGAGCGCGTACCCAAAGCTAAACAAGGATGCGGGTGCTGCAGTGCTCACAAAACCAATCCAGACCACCACACAAATGTCATGAACAGTGCTCCCCATGTGCTAGTTCTTTCAGACAGGAAGGGAAAAACTGAAGCCCTATCCATGCGCAGTTTGCAGGGGATGCCAAGGAGCAGGAAACAGTGCTCCCCATACACTGGTCTCCTTTTGATGCAACCGAGGGAAGAGGAAGGCAGGCCAGCACAATGAAGCAAGTAAGCTATATTACGCCTGGCAGCCCAGCAGGGCTGAGTGAACCCAAAGTCAGGGAGCAGATGGCACCAGGGCAGCAAGCAGAAAGGTAATCCAGTGGGTCCTGTAGGCTACCCAGCAAGTAGCACGTAGCAGGGCAACAGCAGAGGAGCAGTCCAGATGAGTCCTTTGCACAGCACAGCGGTCCTTCTGACAGAGGTTCAATCCCTTTTCCAAAAGTGCTCTCCCAATATGGGCTCAGAGTCCCTATACTTATGCTCAAAATATCTTTGATCCAGGGGGTACTTTATAAGAAACCTTAGAAGTGCACAACAATTCTTTCAACCCCAGGCCTGGCTCCAGACATCAGTAGGGAGTAAATCAGCCCTTTGTGTGAGGGCAGTCACAGCCTATACAAATGTAAGTGTGCCCCGTCACCCTCCCTCCTAGCCCAGGAAGACTATACGCATGCAGATAAAACCCTGCCACAATCAACCCTTCTTGTGCGATGGCTGTCTGGAAAGTATGCACAAGGTGTAGCTGTCAACCAGGCCTAAACGTGGATGGGAGACAGGCTATAAATGTATATAAGGGAATTCCCAATGCTGGCCTATGAAAGGAGTAGGCCTCACATTGGTGAGAACCAAAAAAGGCTGTTAGTTAGGATATGCCACACAATAAAGGCACAAAACCTACCTTTTACCTACACAGGACCCTCCCCCTAAGGCTACAAAGAGCCGGGGGCATGGCTTGCAACTGAGAGCTATGGCTGCCTAGATTTTCGGCTCTGTGTTCCATCCACTCACTCCACACTCTCAATCTGTCCATCCAGAAAAATGAAGTGACCCCACCATCAGCCTGACAATGCATCCCACAGTGCCATCGTAGGGTGAGTCCAGCTGTCTGATCGACTGGGAAAACTATATTATCCCCCGGGGTCTCCCACGACAATGCTGCTCAAGATGCAGTCCGACACCTCTGCGGGCCTCCCTCAATGAATCCCTCGCTGCATACCGGCTCATGACCAGCAACTGAATACAGTGACCGGCTCACACCCTCAGTGTTCACACGGCATCCCACCTGTGGGGGCAAAGCTAATTTCGCCCCACCACCACTTCACCGATGCTGCCACACCTCACTGCTGTACCTCGCAGCCGTACCTTGCCAGCTTTACAGCACCATCAGCATCAGATAAATAGCGGACACTTACACCCTCCGCAAGCAGCTGGCCTGCCCTGCTTCAGCGCCACACTGCTTTCCCCGCGCACCTGACCGTGTGCCACTTCACTACGCGCCTTGAGGTCACCTCCCTGAAACCCAATGGAGCTCCCACTGCAGCATTTACCAACATGCTTGCGCCCACCAAATGGTGGCTATTAGAGGCCTACACAACCCCCCAATGCTCTGGCGCCTTGGTTTCTACACCTCTAATGCGGCCCTGCAGAAATAAGCAACTGCTCTAACTACTCCATTTATGGACTCCCCTGGCCCTCTGGAAACAGGCCCTCGCTGAATTCCTTTGAAGCTCAATAGAGGTGCAACACTTGATGCCTCACCTTAAAATGTCGACCATATCATAGGTGAGACCCCAGTTTATAACCTCAACATATTTTGAGCTCTACTTGGCACTGTTCACAGGATCCCTCCAAGATCCCTCCAGCTTCGACCTCACACTGCTCTGGCCTGCATTTCTCCTACACCTCCACGAGGTGGCGTATAGAGCCAACACCTCACACCAGGTTGATTAACTGACCAGTCAACAAGCAGTTGGCAGACAGGCCTGCAAGCGAACTTCAATGCATCTATACCAGCAAGCAGGCAGGCAACAAGCAGCACTAGTGGCCAGCAGCTACTAGGCAACAGAGGTCAGCAGGTGATAGCACTAAACAAACATTTTGTGCTGGGTTAGCATCACAAAAGTGACGCTAACCAGCGCAAAATGTTTGTTTGCGTTGTGTCTAGATATAGTCTTTTGTACAAGAAGGGTACCCTTCCTGTACAAAACCTATGCTAGACTCATGCACACACCCTAGCCCTATGGCGCTAAGGTGTGTGCATGGCGCACAGCCACTGAAATCAGTGCTGCCGCAAGGTGAAGGGGAGGAGAGAGCCATATCTCTGAAGATATGGTGCTCTCCTGCTCCCTCCCTGTCGCTCAACGCAGCGCAGCCTCGCAGGGGGCTGCGCTGCATTGCGTGACATTTTTGTAAATCTTCCCCTAAGTACTCCCTGTGCCAGTATTCAGGCAGCGAAAGCATCAGGCAAACAGACAAACAGACAACGATCAATAGTCAGCAGCCAGTAGGCAACAGTAGAGGCAACGGTGAGCCGGTGACAACCTTTATCACATTGTGCACTCCATTCACCCTCACCAATCACCCTCACCAATCCAAGTCTTCCAACAAGGGCGATCATATTTATGCGATTGCTTCGATTTTTTTCCCTCCCCTGGTAGAATGCTCATACCCATCCACCTCTGTGGTTCATATTCTGCCTCTCTTCCAAGATGGCTGACCATAAAGAGAAAGACTTAAAAGAGCACAAAGGGCCCAAGGACAGCAACGTTCCTCACAGGTGAACCCATACTTATCCCCCAATTCCTGACTCTCCAATAAAGCCCAAAGGGGATATGTAGGCCAACCATGAAGTAATTATTCGGCACCTGGATGCTCTCCATGATTTAGCTCAAGACCCAAATCCAGCACTGACTCCATGCGTCAAGATATCCAAGCTCTTCACAACGATATGAGGGTTCTCTCTAGCAGACTCAGAGAAGCCAAGTCTAGAATTAGCTCCATGGAAGGTCAACATTTGAGTTTTCTGCCACGTTCTTGAAAAAGCTCGGTCATCACCCTTGCCCACCGTGGCGATGGCTCTTGACTCAGAAAAAGATTTTGACATGGTCTCCTGGACCTTCCTGCACAAGTCACTACGCAGATTCCATCTAGGAGAGATCTTCATCCGAATGGTAACGGCTCTCTATGCATCACCAGTGGGAAAGTCAGGCTAAACGGCTGCTTCTCCAATTCATTCCCATTATCCCATGGTACCAGACAACGATGCCCCCTTTCTCCATCCTATTCCTATGAGTTATCAAACCCCTCTAATGCGCCACAAAAGTGAACGACAACATCAAAGGCGTCCAATTCCAATAAGGCAGGCAACTCATTGCAGCTTACGCCAATGATGTTCTAAGTTTCACTGAAGATGCAGACAAAGCTATACCTCACATTATATCCCAAATCAATGACTACTCTAAGGTATCTGGCTACACTCTTAACCACACTAAAACAGAGATCTTCCCCATACATATTCACTGCACCCCCACGATTCTTGGTGACTCCGCCTGAAATGGCAACTTAAGGCACTCAAATATTTAGGCATCTGGTTCGGCAATGACCTTCATGCCGCCATCTCGATCAATGAAAGTAAAACACTTTCCAATTTTAAAGACCTATTAAACTCCTGGTCTCCCAAACACCTAACATGGTGGGGGAGGGCTAACACAGCCAAAATGATGAACTGGCCCCTAGTCAATTTTCTTTCCAGCATGCTACCCATAAACCTCTCCAATCCCTTCTTCAATGCAGTGGGCAAGGCTATCTTGAATTTCATATGGAAGAGGGAGAGAGCTAGGATCACAAGTCCCACCCTAAAACTGAGCAAATTTAGGGGAGGCCTAAACATGCCTGAATTCCATAGATACCAACAGACATTCCTGGCCGCCCAGGGTAGGTGGTGGTTTAATAAGACCACTGCGCCCCATGGCTCCAAATTAAATACCAGCTACTATACCTCATCCCCTAAACTCCACACTGACTATTCGCCCCTCCAAAAACTACCCATGGCCTGTTCATTCCCCATAATAGCAGATATGGTATCGGCCCTTCTACGTGTTGATAAAGCACTGACCAACTGCCTCACCGACTCTACCATGGCTTCTCTATGGCATAACCATAAAAACAAACTAGAAGGCAGAACCCTATTCTGGAAACAGTGGGCCCGAAAGAGGTGTTAACTCTATTGGAGACTTAAGCACAACACTAAACCCCATCCCATTTGCTGACCTGAGCTTGCGCCAATCACCTCCCCCCGATTGAATTCTACAACTTCTTAAAACTCAAATGAACCATTAGGAGGCTCCCAAAGCCACAAAATTCTGAACTTTCCGGCCTTCTGAGGAAACTCAAAATAATAGGTCATGACGCATCTCATATCTAAAAACTATAGACCCTCCTAGGCTCCACCTCCTCAAAAATCTAAAAAGAAATGGTCTTCTCGCATTCCAGAAGGCCTAGTCTCACACTTCTAAGACACTACCTGGCATAGAGTCTGGCACTCTCCTTTCCTGGCTAAAACTACACCTGCAGTCGCACAATCCAGACTTTGGTCGATACATAAATTCTATTGGACTTCCAGGCTACACAAACTGGGGGCACTAGATTCAGACAAATGCTGGCACTGTGAGGAACCTCCCGGTTCGCTTGAACATATTTTCTTCACATGCAAACTGATCCAACCGCTATGGTCCAAAATGCAACAACAGTTTTCAAGACATCTTTGAAATTTATTTAACTCCACCCTTCTGACCTCGACACTTGGCCTTGTGGCACACCATCCTAACATCAACCTATCCACACATGACTTGCTTCTACTCGATCTCATGCTAGCCCTAGAAACAAAAATAGTTCTACTAGAATGGAAATCCACCACAGAAATTCCCTTCAAGAAATTGTGTAACATTTTATGCACCACCAGAAATGCAGACAACATTATGTACAAAAAAGTGCACAACAGTGCACGCACGCATGACCTATGGAAGGCACTCAACCTATATCGTCAAAAAGTGGATCCTCCACATCCTCCAAAAACCAGTATGACAATCATGCCCACTCACCTTACGCCTTGTAGACCAGCCTTCACCACACACCAGGGGACCTTACCCCTCACCCTTCCTCCCATCCCCACCCGTATATTTTCTTTCTTTCTATCTCTCCTATCTTCCCCATCTTTCTTTCCTGTCTCAAGTTCCTGCACAGTCAGGAATTTCAATTCCTGCCCCACATAATAATAATAAAGAAGCGTATAAAGCACATAGCTACTCCTATAGGAGTGTCCCAGCGCTAAAGGTCAAAGCTCCTAAGTGAAAACGCAGTAGCACAAAAACCACAAGTGCCTAATTAGAAGAAAAACAGGTTTTTAAATTTTCCCAAAGCAGGAGTTCTGTCTTGATTGCCTTAACTGCAGAGGAAGAGAGTTCCAAAGCTTGGGTGCAAGGAAGCTAAAGGAGCTCCCACCCAAACAAACTCTTTTCTCCTGCAGGACTTGAGCTAACAGGGCCTCAGAAGACCTAAGATGCCTCAACGGAGAATAAGGTGTGATGAGAGGATGCAAATAAGTCGCACCGGTCTTCCTAAAGATCCTGTAGCAGTAACAGAGAGCTTTAAAAGCAACGTGCTTCTTCACGGGAAGCCAGTAAAGCTTAAGAAGAGCTGAGGCCATAGGAGCCCATTTAATAAGATTTAGTAGCAGCCAAGCTGCCGAGTTCTGAACCCACATAGAGTGCCTTCGCTTTGCTCTCCTCCACCATTGGGTGCCCAGGCGTGGTTCTCCCATATTTGCTCCCACTTCACATTTGCTACTGACAACCACAAAATCATCTCTCCTCTCATTGTTAACTCCTTCCAACATACCCCACTTTGTTTATTTCCTCTGCCTACCAACAGAATTGCATGCTGTTCTATATCACACCATGTCATGGGCATATGCTTTCTACAATGTATCAGTTCCTTCTATGCTAATCAATAAAACAGTTTGAACACAAAAAAGGCCACCTAGCACCTACCTTAGGGGTGACCTATATGTAGCAAAAAGGTGAGTTTAAGGCTTGGCAAGTAGTTTAAATGTCAAGTCAAAGTGGCAGTTAACTGCACACTCAGGTCCTGCAGTGGCAGGCCTAAGACAGGTTTAAAAGGCTACTTCTGTGGGTGGCGCAATCAGCGCTGCAGGCCCACCAGTAGCATTCAATTTACAGACCCTAGGTATATGGCATACCACTGTATAAGGATCTTACAAGTAAATTAAATGTGCCAAACAGGTATAAACCAATCATACCATGCTTAAAGGAGAGAGCACATGCACTTTAGCACTGATTAACAGTGATAAAGTGCCCAGAGTCCTAAAGCCAACAAAAAGAGGGTTCTAAAAATAGTACGAAGAAGGCAAAATGTTTGGGGGATAACCCTGCAAAAAGGGTCAGGTCCAACAGTCTATAGGTATCTTTCTTAATCTGGGCATAAACAAATATGCCTTTTAAGTCATTATGATGTTTTAAGAATTCTATTTGAGAATGACCTGAAAAAGAATGGCAACTCTGTTTCAACACCCAGCAGACGGTGAAGAAACAATATTGCCATCTCATTCTTTTTGACATAGATGCTGGGGTTTTATCATTAATGTGAGTCTCTTGAATGAAACAAATATCAGCCTTATGTTTTTTAAATACTCAGATATGTTGCCATTCTTGACAGGATGACATAATCCTTTAAACATTTTAACAAATTATATTTAATTTATATTTATTGGCCATAGTGATACAATGAAGAATAGGAAATATACAAGTGAAACAGAACTATTTTAGGGATGAGTCGCCCATAAAACTAGACAGACAAGAGAAACAAAACATAAAGAAGTCCCAAACCAAGAAAACATATTAATACAGATCCTAGAGACAGAGTTAAGAGACAAAGCAGAACATTCTGCAAGTACCTGCTACTGGGGACAAAGACTTGGTTATAATGTGAGGTCATGATTTCGTCCAGAGGAACCTGTAGCTTGAGAGTCCATCATGAGAGGATCATGTTGATCTAAATATGGTATTAGGTCAAATGGTGAGTAAAAAGATTTAGAGATATCATTTTTCCAAACATGCATTGTGGATGGATCAAAAGAGCGGTATTTATAGCTTGTATCTTCCAGTTTAGGTCTTAAGTCTGAAAAAAGTGTATGAGTTTTCACATTTTCTTTGACAAAGTCTTGATGAATGAACACCTGTTATGGTGGAATTTCTCTTGCAGCCTTCCTGTTAAGGACAAGATGATAATGCCTTTACACCTTGAAGATAATTTGCTGGGTTTGGATTGATTAGCTTTCTAATGGGAAGGGATACAATACGCCTTACCAATTTCAAACTTTTCTGGAAGTTTCATATTTAAAAGTTTAGGCAACATAGTTACTAGATGCAGTCTACAACTATGATCTTCAACATTTTACGGAACATTAAAGATACATAAATTATAATGAGAGTTTCTATTTTCCAAATCTACAAGCACTTTTTGCATGGGAGCAATCTGATGGACTAAAGGAGCAACAGTATCAATTGCCTTTTGATTATCATTAATTTGACTCTTTCATCAGGGCAGCAACATCTCTTTGGCTATTTGTAATATCAGAGCATACTCAATCAGTATTCAAGCGTATTGCCTGTATTTCTTCTAGGGGTGGGTAGAACGTGCAGAGTTTCACTCTGCGGAATTCTGCTGAATTACATAAAAACTCTGCAAAATTCTACAGCGTTTCCGCCAGTGGGCAGAAAATATGCAGCTCACGCTGCTTGTGCTGCAATGTAGCACCGGTAGCGCAAGTAGCGCTGAAAATTGGTGCAAATGGCACCATGTGTTGCGCAAGACTGCAGGGCATTTGAGTTGATTTTGCTGCCGATCGAATGGAAAATCTACTCGAGCAGCAGCAAATCTATTTGAATGGCAGCCCAGGGGCGTAACACAGGCCCCCGCATCCCCCGCAGTGCGGGGGGGCCCCGAGCTGCAGGGGGCCCCCTCAGCACAGTACTCAGTCTCAGGCCTGAGCGCTCCGTATTAAATCCGGAGCAGGGGGCCCTCCGCGTGCACTCCCAAGAAGCCATGTGTGAAATCTAAAATCAGTCATGGCTTTTAGCCAACAGCTCTATGCATTCTGGAGTGTTTGTGTTTGCTTTTCATTTGTAAGTGTGGGTTTCAAAACCCATGAATGAAAAGTGGCATTGGGTAAAAAAGCCCGCACTGACTGAAGGTGTTACTCAGGAAATGTACCTGGTGCTTATGTAAAGCGCTTCGAGTTCGCGCCATTTAAAAAAAACTGCAAAAAAACATAAGTGTTAAAAAACCTATTAACATCACTTCACATTCTCTTGTGTCTGCTTACCAATGACACAAGGCACAGAAACACACATGGCTCTTACCCTTCGCTTGTTAAAGGAAACGTACTGTTGACAATCATGCCTTTCTCGCGCGCCTTCCTTGCCCCTAATTCAACAAGGAAACGTCTGACGGGGCCTTTTTGATGCTCTATACGTGGGAGGAAACAAGCGTCCGGCGGGGATCTCGGGAATACGCACCCCTCCGCCTTAAAGAAGGCATCCGGTTGTATCCGGAGGGAGTGTGATTGTAAGCACCGAAGACAGCTCAGTATGCTAATGCACCGAACAGCAATTACAGCGGAGACGACGTGTGTCATCCAAAATCCACAGGTACAGCTCTAAGGCAGAAACGTTGCTTTTCTTTATCTGTTCAAGTTAATAAAGTTGTCACTCTGACACTTTATCGTGATATCGGCTGCTGGAGAAGGGGGGGGGACGTAAAATTATGCGGCACGGTCAGACTGGAATCTGATGATACCTTTTTTCTACAAGGCTTTGCGTAGATTCTGACACACTTAGCCTTTTAGTTAATAGCTCGTTGCATTCGGGGACTTGTAGTTTCACTTTTTACACAGTAAATATTAGGGGTGGGCGGAATTTGCGTAATCGCGCTGCGCAAAGCTCCGCGAAACGGTAAAAAATCTCCGCGAGCACGCAAAAGTTCCGCGAACACGCGGAATTGTTCGTTCAGCCCGTTCGCGATGCTTTTTTCCTGTTTGCGAACGCTGTTTGCGTGCTCGGGGAGAAATATCTCGCGAACACGCATTTTGAAAGCGCGAACAAGCAAAAAACTCCGCGAAGTCGCGGATCGCGGAATTTTTGGCAATTTCGTGTTCTCCGCGGAACGCGAAATTACCCAAATTCCGCAAATTCCGCGAGCGGAACGGAATTTACCGCCCAGGCCTAGTAAATATGCCCTCAAAAATCTCACCATGCAAAGCGTTGTTGGCTACAAACTGAGTACTGTCTGAAGATGTCACGCATGGCATGGGGCACTTCTAATTTTATTTTTAGAGGGGCCCATCGAATGAGCAAATTATGAGTGTCTTGCTTAAGTGGGACGCTCTGCCCCTGGGGATTGATTAAAAGAAGCTGCTGTGCTGAGTGGGCAAGAACTTTTAGGCAGAAGATTGCAAAGAGCTCTGGTCACTTATTGGGCGTGACACACTCAATGTTTAGTCCAGCTGTTCCCCTTTCTTTCGTTTGTTAGGTATAATGCACACCTAGCTCAAAGAAGGAAGGCAGTCCTTAAAGAAAAGTAAGCGCTGTGCTCAAAATGCCGGCTTTGAGTAGTACCAGGGCTGCCAGATTTTATTCCATCTCAAACTGCTTTATTTCACCATCCTGCAGTTGCAGTCTCTTTATTTTGCTCTTGCATAATCTTTTCATCCCTTTCTCTCGTTGTCACAGTTATCCTTTCTTGTTCTCTTCCTCCATTTTCTGCCTTTCGCTCTCTTGCTCTGAGTCAAAATCTGATGATGAAAAATAGCCAAAGCCCCAAACCTAATGTATGAGCATCAATGCCTACCACCCTCAACCACCCACAAATTAAGCACTCAGGGCAGGGGAATGCTGTACAAACATTTGAGTAGGAGCATCAATCTCAAACACAAGGAGTTATTCTTCGAGCAACCTAGTGTGGGGCTCAAGGACGCTTGAGGCACCAGGCCATCAAGTGATTTGTCCTGAGTCGCAATATATATATATATATTGATAATTCTCAAAAATTAAATTTGATTTCAGTGCCTATAGAGTAAAAACTCTGCAATGCAGCCAACAGTACCCTGTTCTGTGGTGCTGCAGGCATGGTGGTCGGTCTGCTTGTGACTATTCTGCCTACAGAGGACTCGAGTACAGAGTTCCACCCTCCTCTTGATGATAATGCCACAAGTAAACTATGAGGCAAGTCAATTGTCATGTGTACCCTATATTCCTTGATTTATATTATTTTGCACAGAGCATATTCTGAACTCAGACACTTGAAGGCGCTCTCATATGTGATAATGAAGGTAAAGGAGGCTCAGTACAGTAAAATATTTTCCTAGGATCACACAATTTGGTGTAGCAGGGAAGTCAGGATTGATCCCAGGTTTCTGGTTTCATTCAGCTACTAGATGGGTATTGCCTATTTTTTACATTAAACATCACTACTGTTTCTTTAATTCTTTGTCAAACACAAAAGTTAAATCAAGCTCACAAAAGGTGATGGAAGGAATGCTTGCAATTTGTTTAACCACTGGCAGTCGCTCGGGGTAGCATCGTAACCCATCGTTCTTTTGCTGACCAGCCACCTCAGTTCAGACCCAGCCATATGCAAATCAGTCCTGACCCTGCTCCTCATGGGAACAGTCCAGCCCAAGCTGCCAAGCCAGGTCCTCCCTGAACTGGTACACATGCAACCCAGGACCGGTTTCCCCTAGTTATGGGCTCATCAGCTGGGTATAGCTTGGTTCCTGTGACACAGTGAGCATGAGACCCACGTCTGGGCAGAACCGTGCCACTTAGGGCGGTACTTGAAACACACAAAAGGTGATGGGAGGAATGCTTACAATTTGCAATCGCTCGGGGTAGCACTCCAACCCATCGTTCTTTTGCTCACCATGCCACCTCCGTTTGGACCCAGCCATGTGCAAATCACCTCATTGCACATGGAGTTAGAGCGTGGCTGTAGGCAGAAGCCACATTAAATCTTATAAGCCACATTAAATCTCTGCATGTTTTGGGGTCCAGGGTATAAGAGGGCCTCAAATTGAGCTTGAGCCAGGTTTCCTGCTGGAGCCTGGCTCGAACAGTGGCGCAACAATAATCCCCGCAGCCCCAAGGGTACAAAGGGCCCGAGCTCCAGGGGGGCCTCTGCGGCACTGTGAAAGGGTGGGCCTGAGAGCTCCTTACTGGATCCGCGGCGTGGGGGGCCCCCTCCATGCACTTTGCAGGGGGGCCCCCACAAGTTTCGTTACGCCACTGTGGCAGCCCTCTGACCTTGACTACTCCTGACCACCCAAGTTAGAAAATTGCACTAGGGGACGGCAAATCTCGCTTGCTCTCAGCAGCTCGCATTTTATTGAGCCTCACGGGAGAAAAAGTCTGCCACACAGCGATTGGAGGAATTTGGCCAGAACTCTGAGTTAAAGCGTAATGTGGAGTGACCAAAATTCCACCAATCCAGAATCTTGCTCAGCGGGAAATCATGTGACTCCACAGCTTTAGATTTCATAGGTGACCGAGAAGCTGTTTGCATCCTTTTATTTGGATGTAGTGAGGAAGATTTTGTTTCCATATTTGGTTTTGTAAAAAAAAACAACTCCTGTAGTACTTTGTGGATGAATTGAAACTCAGGGAAAATAACCAAAATATTGTAATAAACCCATAAAAATAATATGGTAATAAAGCACATGCTCAACATATATCAGCAGAGTTTATTCAATCTGCAAACAGGGAAAGGTTATATTGCACACAAATATATTAGGAAACAGTACCACAGAAAGTTATTTTCCTAGTTTCTCCTTATTGGTTTAGAATCAGTATTGGCAAATCGAGGTAACAGAATATGAACTTCGCCTTTAATGAAAGGGAAGAGCCTACAATATTACCGTTTTCTCCTTACAAAAGCACAGGTCGTCAACATTTAAATACAGTGATATTCACTGCAATAGCAAAGTACTCCAAATAAAAAAAGAGGTGAAAATCTCTGTATTAGGGAGGCAAAAAGGTTTTCCACCAGAGGCCGGCTCCTAAATACCGCCTCCTTCATGGCGAGAAAACATACATCGTCAGGCAGTCCAGCTCACTGTAGTGTTAATCAGCTCTCGCTCCCCACACCATGACGGAAAGCAGCTCAAGATGTTGTAAGGAACAGAGGAGCAAGCTACCACTAAAAACAAGCGACAAATGCACCTGCCTCACCCAAAAAGTGTTGTAAGAGCGGGTAAGCAATAGTGCTTTCACGCTGCAGCAATCTGGCTTTGCATAAGCAACCATTTCCATATTGAAGGAGTTTAGCAATATGTAAGGACAAAGAAATGAACGTGCGCCCCTCTTATGGGTGTCATCCCTACCTCCATAATCTCTAGTGTGCTTTATTTATCCCACCCCTCCTTCTTGTTTACTGTGGAGAGGACTACAATATGAACTATGGTTAATTTATTTACTAGCATTATTAACAAAGTCTTCCTAATTTCATTTTTAGACACACAATTGTATTTCTTGCACTCACATTCCTCAGTATTCATATGCTGGCTGATCTACTCTGCCCATTGTATATTAATATAACCATTGCACCTGCTCTTTTGGTTCCTCCTTCACTTATTTCTCCTCTCAACATCACAAGCTCTGTTCCTCCACTCCCTCCTCTTTCTAAGAATGTGTGGTGTAAACCTGAAGAGATCATATACACTGGGGAATTGCAGACATTAAGGAACTAAACAGACTAGGATCTGATCCATTTAGTGTGCACTGCATGTATGTCGTCATTCAGTTACGCATTCAATCAGTAGGCGGTTTGATCGTTCTTTTGGAATGGAGTAGGAATAGTTTAGCGTCTGTTCGCCAATGTGCATCTTGGCTGTTTTTTCACTGTGCCCTTCTATTTCACTCCTCCAAGCTGCTGTACTAGAGACTCTGTAAACACAAGTGTGTCTTTTGCTTTCTCGCCCTAAGTGTGCCGGGTATGCCCAGATGTGGGTCCCTTGCTCACTGTGCCACTGGATTCAAGTTATCCTTGCTGATGAGAGGTGAAACCCTGAAACCGGTCCTAGGATGATTGTTTCCGGTCCAGGGAGGACCTGACCTGGCAGTTCGGGCTGGACTGTTCCCATGAGGCACATGTTTAAGACTGATTTGCATATGACCAGGTCTAAACTGGCGTGGCATGGTGACCAAAAGAGTGATGGATTTAACCCAGATCTCTTGACTGGGGGTGAATGTTTTGATTTGTTCTGCATTCAGTCCATCAATTGTGTGTCTTTTGTACTAGAGACTCTGTCACCATCCTGTCACTACATTTTCAATCCATTTGCACCCGGAAGAAGTCACTTAAACATGGAAAGACAGAGGCAGTATTACAGAGAAGCAGGTCTATAGACAGGAATTATAGACTGGATCATTCCGTGCCTGCTTTGTTCTCATGTCTGCTTTTTCCTCTGCCTCCACATACTTGCTGGACTCCATACTCCTCACTCGTCCTCTGTCACTCATTTCTCGATTGTACTTTGAAGCGCATCTTCCAAATGCTACCATGTCAATATATCCTAGTTTTCACAATGCCTGTACCTTACATTAACCTCTTGTTCAACCTTGTCTACACAAGCGACTAAAATATCATCCTGTGAAAACAGAACTCTAGGTATATACCTTAACACCCTCATCATCACCTTCTGGAAACATGTGGTGGCTGAAGCCAGCTCAAACGGCATGTGGAGAATCTTGAACGCTCCAAGAGGTCTGATAAATAAACTAAGATGTCTTGAATCTTCATGCAAGGAAATCTGTTGATATATTGAGGACATATGCATCGCACTAACCATCCTGGCCTCACAAAGTCACCAAATTTCAGTACTGTTAGGCAGTGGTTCTTACATTCTTGTCTTCTTTCCCCCATCCTTAGGTGCCCAAACGACTGAGGCAAGTCACTCTGATGACGTGGTCTCTTCTGTAAGGCCAGCATCGAGGAGTTTACAAAGCTCTTCCTTCAAAGGACCTAGCATCAGGTTGGGAACTTCACTGACCTTGTGTAGTGATGGAACTGCATTTTTCTTTAGAATTATTTTATGTTCAAAACCTTTAAGGAACCCAACGTAATTGTTAAATACTTGCAAAACACACAAGATGATGAACGGAATGCTGCACATTGGCAAACATTCACCCCAGTCACAGATCTGGGTTTAATCCATCGTTATTTTGCTTCACCACGCCACCCCAGTTCAGACATAGCCATATGCAAATCAATCTTGACCCTGTGCCTCATGGGAACAGTCCAGACCGAACTGCCAAGCCATGTCTTCCCTGGACCGGAATCAAGCATCCTAGGACCGGTTTCAGGCTATCAGCCTTCATCAGCCAGGATAGCTTGACTCCAGTGGCGTAGTGAGCACGGGACCCACGTCTGGGCATACCCTTCCCACATAGGGCGAAATGCAAAACACACAAGATGATGGACGGAATGCTGCACATTGGTAAACATTCACCCCCAGTCACAGATCTGGGTTTAATCCATCGTTATTTTGCTTCACCACGCCACCCCAGTTCAGACATGGCCATATGCAAATCAGTCTTGACCCTGTGCCTCATGGGAACAGTCCAGACCGAACTGCCAAGCCATGTCTTCCTGGACCGGAATCAAGCATCCTAGGACCGGTTTCAGGCTATCAGCCTTCATCAGCCAGAATAGCTTGACTCCAGTGGTGTAGTGAGCACGGGACCCACGTCTGGGCATACCCTTCCCACATAGGGCGAAATGCAAAACACACAAGATGATGGACGGAATGCTGCACATTGGCAAACATTCACCCCCAGTCACAGATCTGGGTTTAATCCATCGTTATTTTGCTTCACCACGCCACCCCAGTTCAGACATAGCCATATGCAAATCAGTCTTGACCCTGTGCCTCATGGGAACAGTCCAGACCGAACTGCCAAGCCATGTCTTCCCTGGACCGGAATCAAGCATCCTAGGACCGGTTTCAGGCTATCAGCCTTCATCAGCCAGGATAGCATGACTCCAGTGGTGTAGTGAGCACGGGACCCACGTCTGGGCATACCCTTCCCACATAGGGCGAAATGCAAAACACACAAGATGATGGACGGAATGCTGCACATTGGCAAACATTCACCCCAGTCACAGATCTGGGTTTAATCCATCGTTATTTTGCTTCACCACGCCACCCCAGTTCAGACATAGCCATATGCAAATCAGTCTTGACCCTGTGCCTCATGGGAACAGTCCAGACCAAACTGCCAAGCCATGTCTTCCCTGGACCGGAATCAAGCATCCTAGGACCGGTTTCAGGCTATCAGCCTTCATCAGCCAGGATAGCTTGACTCCAGTGGCGTAGTGAGCACGGGACCCACGTCTGAGCATACCCTTCCCACATAGGGCGAAATGCAAAACACACAAGATGATGGACGGAATGCTGCACATTGGCAAACATTCACCCCCAGTCACAGATCTGGGTTTAATCCATCGTTATTTTGCTTCACCACGCCACCCCAGTTCAGACATAGCCATATGCAAATCAGTCTTGACCCTGTGCCTCATGGGAACAGTCCGGACCGAACTGCCAAGCCATGTCTTCCCTGGACCGGAATCAAGCATCCTAGGACCGGTTTCAGGCTATC
This sequence comes from Calotriton arnoldi, assembly GCA_963921515.1. Lineage (NCBI taxonomy): Eukaryota > Metazoa > Chordata > Amphibia > Caudata > Salamandridae > Calotriton > Calotriton arnoldi. Next base: position 552,276 of record CAWUFW010011468.1, read on the forward strand.
AGCCTTCATCAGCCAGGATAGCTTGACTCCAGTGGCGTAGTGAGCACGGGACCCACGTCTGGGCATACCCTTCCCACATAGGGAGAAATGCAAAACACACAAGATGATGGACGGAATGCTGCACATTGGCAAACATTCACCCCCAGTCACAGATCTGGGTTTAATCAATCGTTATTTTGCTTCACCACCCCACCCCACCCCACCCCACCCCACCCCACCCCAGACATAGCCATATGCAAATCAGTCTTGACCCTGTGCCTCATGGGAACAGTCCAGACCGAACTGCCAAGCCATGTCTTCCCTGGACCGGAATCAAGCATCCTAGGACCGGTTTGAGGCTATCAGCCTTCATCAGCCAGGATAGCTTGACTCCAGTGGCGTAATGAGCACGGGACCCACGTCTGGGCATACCCTTCCCACATAGGGCGAAATGCAAAACACACAAGATGATGGACGGAATGCTGCACATTGGCAAACATTCACCCCCAGTCACAGATCTGGGTTTAATCCATCGTTATTTTGCTTCACCACGCCACCCCAGTTCAGGCTGGACTGTTCCCATGAGGCACAGGGTCAAGACTGATTTGCATATGGCCATGTCTGAACTGGGGTGGCGTGGTGAGCAAAATAACGATGGATTAAACCCAGATCTGTGACTGGGGGTGAATGTTTTGCCAATGTGCAACATTCCGTCCATCATCTTGTGTGTTTTACTGTTCGCCCTATGTGGGAAGGGTATGCCCAGACGTGGGTCCCGTGCTCACTATGCCACTGGAGTCAAGCTATCCTGGCTGATGACGGCTGATAGCCAGAAACCGGTCCTAGGATGCTTGATTCCGGTCCAGGGAAGACATGGCTTGGCAGTTCGAGCTGGACTGTTCCCATGAGGCACAGGGTCAAGACTGATTTGCATATGGCCATGTCTGAACTTGGGTGGCGTGGTGAGCAAAATAACGATGGATTAAACCCAGATCTGTGACTGGGGGTGAATGTTTTGCCAATGTGCAACATTCCGTCCATCATCTTGTGTGTTTTACTGTTCAGCCCTATGTGGGAAGGGTATGCCCAGACGTGGGTCCCATGCTCACTAGGCCACTGGAGTCAAGCTATCCTGGCTGATGACGGCTGATAGCCAGAAACCGGTCCTAGGATGCTTGATTCCGGTCCAGGAAGACATGGCTTGGCAGTTCGGGCTGGACTGTTCCCATGAGGCACAGGGTCAAGACTGATTTGCATATGGCCATGTCTGAACTGGGGTGGCGTGGTGAGCAAAATAACGATGGATTAAACCCAGATCTGTGACTGAGGGTGAATGTTTTGCCAATGTGCAACATTCCGTCCATCATCTTGTGTGTTTTACTGTTCAGCCCTATGTGGGAAGGGTATGCCCAGACGTGGGTCCCATGCTCACTACGCCACTGGAGTCAAGCTATCCTGGCTGATGACGGCTGATAGCCAGAAACCGGTCCTAAGATGCTTGATTCCCGGTCCAGGAAGACATGGCTTGGCAGTTCGGGCTGGACTGTTCCCATGAGGCACAGGGTCAAGACTGATTTGCATATGGCCATGTCTGAACTGGGGTGGCGTGGTGAGCAAAATAACGATGGATTAAACCTAGATCTGTGACTGGGGGTGAATGTTTTGCCAATGTGCAACATTCCGTCCATCATCTTGTGTGTTTTACTGTTCGCCCTATGTGGGAAGGGCATGCCCAGACGTGGGTCCCGTGCTCACTACGCCACTGGAGTCAAGCTATCCTGGCTTATGACGGCTGATAGCCAGAAACCGGTCCTAGGATGCTTGATTCCAGTCCAGGAAGACATGGCTTGGCAGTTCGGGCTGGACTGTTCCCATGAGGCACAGGGTCAAGACTGATTTGCATATGGCCATGTCTGCACTGGGAGTGGCGTGGTGAGCAAAATAACGATGGTTTAAACCCAGATCTGTGACTGGGGGTGAATGTTTTGCCAATGTGCAACATTCCGTCCATCATCTTGTGTGTTTTACTGTTCAGCCCTATGTGATAAGTGTATGCCCAGACGTGGGTCCCGTGCTCACTACGCCACTGGAGTCAAGCTATCCTGGCTGATGACGGCTGATAGCAAGAAACCGGTCCTAGGATGCTTGATTCCGGTCCAGGAAGACATGGTTTGGCAGTTCGAGCTGGACTGTTCCCATGAGGCACAGAGTCAAGACTGATTTGCATATGGCCATGTCTGAACTGGGGTGGCGTGGTGAGCAAAATAACGATGGATTAAACCCAGATCTGTGACTGGGGGTGAATGTTTTGCCAATGTGCAACATTCCGTCCATCATCTTGTGTGTTTTACTGTTCGCCCTATGTGGGAAGGGTATGCCCAGACGTGGGTCCCGTGCTCACTACGCCACTGGAGTCAAGCTATCCTGGCTGATGACGGCTGATAGCCAGAAACCGGTCCTAGGATGCTTGATTCCGGTCCAGGGAAGACATGGCTTGGCAGTTCAGGCTGGACTGTTCCCATGAGGCACAGGGTCAAGACTGATTTGCATATGGCCATGTCTGAACTGGGGTGGCTTGGTGAGCAAAATAACGATGGATTAAACCCAGATCTGTGACTGGGGGTGAATGTTTTGCCAATGTGCAACATTCCGTCCATCATCTTGTGTGTTTTACTGTTTGCCCTATGTGGGAAGGGTATGCCCAGACGTGGGTCCTGTGCTCACTACGCCACTGGAGTCAAGCTATCCTGGCTGATGACGGCTGATAGCCAGTAACCGGTCCTAGGATGCTTGATTCCGGTCCAGGGAAGACATGGCTTGGCAGTTCGGGCTGGACTGTTCCCATGAGGCACAGGGTCAAGACTGATTTGCATATGGCCATGTCTGAACTGGGGTGGCGTGGTGAGCAAAATAACGATGGATTAAACCCAGATCTGTGACTGGGGGTGAATGTTTTGCCAATGTGCAACATTCCGTCCATCATCTTGTGTGTTTTACTGTTCGCCCTATGTGGGAAGGGTATGCCCAGACGTGGGTCCCGTGCTCACTACGCCACTGGAGTCAAGCTATCCTGGCTGATGACGGCTGATAGCCAGAAACCGGTCCTAGGATGCTTGATTCCGGTCCAGGGAAGACATGGCTTGGCAGTTCGGGCTGGACTGTTCCCATGAGGCACAGGGTCAAGACTGATTTGCATATGGCCATGTCTAAACTGGGGTGGTGTGGTGAGCAAAATAACGATGGATTAAACCCAGATCTGTGACTGGGGGTGAATGTTTTGCCAATGTGCAACATTCCGTCCATCATCTTGTGTGTTTTACTGTTCGCCCTATGTGGGAAGGGTATACCCAGACGTGGGTCCCGTGCTCACTACGCCACTGGAGTCAAGCTATCCTGGCTGATGACGGCTGATAGCCAGAAACCGGTCCTAGGATGCTTGATTCCGGTCCAGGGAAGACATGGCTTGGCAGTTCGGGCTGGACTGTTCCCATGAGGCACAGGGTCAAGACTGATTTGCATATGGCCATGTCTGAACTGGGGTGGCGTGGTGAGCAAAATAACGATGGATTAAACCCAGATCTGTGACTGGGGGTGAATGTTTTGCCAATGTGCAACATTCCGTCCATCATCTTGTGTGTTTTACAATTCGTAAATACTTGCCAGAATTCCTGATAAATATCAGCATTATCAACAGAATTGGTATGTTTGAGCACCATTTCTGGTTAGATATGGTTAAGTGTAATGGCCATATGACCTTGATAATGCCAGCCTACCAAATTGTTCCCCCTCTTTGTGACATAAACCTTGCTAACCGTCTCCCTGTTCGTAAACTGGATTTTCATTACTGTGTAGCCCAATATATCAATCCTTACACCCTTGCTTCCAACCGAATTAATGCCAGGAGGTAATAAATCGCTACTTTCCAAACCAAACACTGGGGGATATGTACAAGGAAGTGGAGGAGAGAGGCGTTAGCCTTCCTGGCTTAACGCCTCTCTCCTCCACATCTGAATTCTGAAACGCAAGGCTGCACCATATTTACAAGAATGTGGTGCAGCCTTGCGTTTCCCCCTGCGATGGTGCTAAGTTTAGCAATTTAGCGACAATGCAGGCACCCTTGCACCAGAGTGCAAGGTTGTCTGCGTGCAGGGAAGGATTGTTTATGCGTAGGAAGGTGTCCCTTCCTGCACATAAACAATCCTAGAAATGCCATCCTGTCACTTTCATGCGTGCTGCTTCATACAGCACACATGAAAGTGAAAAAATGGCACTTTTTAAAAGTGTGTTTATGTGCAGGAAGGGACACCTTCCTACACATAAACAAACAATGGCATTTTGCTTTTTCCATGTGTGCTGCACAAGGCAGCACACATGGAAAAAGCAAAAACGAGGAGAAATAATGCATTTCTCCTCGTTTCGCCATCTTAAGACCAGTTTTTACCTGGTCTTAATTTTGGCGCTGCCTGCTATGCACGCCACCCTTGTACATAGGGGGCAGAGTCAAAATGAATGGGTGTTGCGGTGGAACGCCCACCGCAACACCCACTGCCCACCCCTTTCACGCTAACCATAGCGTGAAAGGGAGCCTTATGTACAAGGCAGCGTTAAGCCACATGAAGTGGCTTAACGCTGCCTTGTACATAAGGCGCAGCCCCTATCACGACCACAACGTCAATATAGGTGATATTGTGGTGGCGATAGGGGCTTTTACATATGCCCCACAATCTCCTAATTCTTATTACTGGTCATGGTGTATGATGCACCTGAATCTGCAAGCATTAATTGCCCCCACACCATTTTTTCACACTCCTGTATTTTAAACATGTCACTGTCAGTGCCATCACTTTTGACGCCCAAAACTGCATTCTTCTCCTGTTCAGTGGAGGACACAGCTTGCATTTTGCCCCTTCTGCAAATCCTAGCATAATGCCTATTTTCCCCACACTTTTTGCAAGTGGCTGACCTGGCAAAGGATACCGGACTGTTGCCATTAACTTCCACATCTGAAACATTAATCCCAGAACTCTTTTTCGTCCTTGTCCTCTTTGTTCATGGCTTTACTGTCAGTCTCCACTCGTAGAACACCAGCATCATACATGCCACTGACCTCATCAACCTTCATTTCAGTTTGTGTCTCAGATAATTCTTTTGTCCTGGTGGTATCATTGTTTTTTCCATTTATCAGCTCAGGCACACAGTAGCGGCCCGTGGTGGGAGTTTACTACCCCCCACCCTGCCCCTCCCCTGCCCCGCGTCACCGCCCGGCAGCACTCCCACCAAGGGCCGCTACTGCAGGCACACCAAACCTTGGTATTTCCCATTCCCTCATTAATAGATACAGCCTCCTTAAGATTAGGACTCCTGGAGCCCTATTATGTAAAGGGTGCACTTTCCCTGTTTGCGCCCGGTGCACCTTAAACAGGTGCACGGGGCACAAACAGGAAAAGTGCGCCCTATTACACGGAATGCGCTGCATTGGAGGCAGCCGTGAACTTGTGCTGCCCTGGGGAGTGGCTGCTTTAAAGCTGCTCAGTGTTTTCACCGTGCAGGCGGCAACTCGCCTTCACTTTGAAAGGGGATTAGAGAACCTCTTGCAGGCGGGTGCAGTCAGTGACTGCATCTGCCTGCAAGGGGATGTCTGGGGGTCCATAGGACCCCCTTTCCCCCCTCCAGAGGGCTGCTCTCAGGGGGAGCACTCACAGTGCACCACCTTTTAGGAGTTTAGGTAAGCAAATGCAATGTCAATGGGTGCTAAGACTAATTTAGCACACAGGGCACCTCTAATAAGGTGTGCCCTTGTGCGAACACAGTGTTTGGGCACTATGAGTATTATGATACTTGAACAGCATTAACTTACACATTTGTTCACTGTCAACACACATCGTAAACATGTGCAAAGATTGTAAACAGGTCAACTCCACTATTCACAACCAATGCTGCAACCCCTGTACATTATTGCATGCATTGCACATCTCAGTACAACAACAAAAAACATACATTTGCCCTAATGTGTACAAACAAAAATGACGCATGAGCATTAAGCATGATTTTTGTAGCCACCTCGTCAGCCGAAAATGACGCTTCCCAGCCGACACATCTATGTCGGCTGTCAAGGCATTGTGCCTTGTCAGGCCTTGTAAAATTGACGCATTGACTGGTAGCGTCAAAACAAACGACGTATCAGCTGAAAATGTGACGCATCCGCAAAGAAAGTGAATAAATGGATCCTGCGTGCTGCAAACCAGGAATTGTGAAGTTACTTTCATTTTCACTTTAAGTCACAGTTTTACTGTCTGAGCTTGGGAGTGGTTGTGTTTTGGTTTGGCAGGAGAGTGGTTTTGATGTGGTTGGAGCTGGTCCATCGTGAATGCTGTCCCTGTTGTGTCCCTTAAGTCATTTGTGAGCTTAATTGTTGTATATTGTTGTGTATTTTCCTGTGTACCATCAAGCGTTCGTCTTTTGGGCTATATTTGTTATAGGGGTAGTAGTGGGTTTTTGGGGGGTTTAGTTGTGTTTGGCTGTTATAATTTGGGTGGGATCATGCAGGGGAAGAGTCGCTCCTGCCCCATGATTGAGCAGAAGTTTGGGTGCTTCTTGTGGCTGGTCACACATTCCCTGCCTGCCATGGTAGCCAGCGGGGGAAGTGTCATCCAGGGCTACCCCGTGAAGGTCCGCAGACAACGATGAGAGAGTGTACGGCTCCAGATGCAGAGGATATTCGGAGTAGACCGCAACACCCATCAGCTAAAACATTGTGGGCCGATGTGGTTGCCAGGGAGTCTGACCTCCTAGACTATGTTGGCATAGATGTTGGTGGAGCAGTTGGTAAGTACACATGATTTGTCTGGTTCCTCTTGTGTCTCATTTACCCATTGATGATTTGTGATAACATTAAGTATGGCTCACATGACTTTTGCCACAAAATAGCCATGCTCCCATGCAAAAGCTGGAAATCCCGAGGCTATAGTGCCAGCCCCATTTGTGCACCACTGCTATCTGTGACACTGAGTGGGACACACACGTATTTGTGTCCCTGTAAGTGATTCAAATGAGTCTCAGGGAAGCATTGAGCTGATGTACGTGCCCATAGCCCATCCAGACAACTCATATGATGACAGACCAGGTAGTGCAGTTCAGCTCCAGAGCTGCTTATTTCACAACAAGCATTTGTCAGGTGCAGTTGTGATGGGCTATTACAGAACATGCATTACACATAAAGGGGCTTATTTACAAGCCCCTTGCACTGCTGGAATGTCACTTCTTACATTGTCAAAAGTGATGCACCGGCCGCGCACGGGAGCTTGTGAATAAGCCCCATAGAGATGTCCCGATGAGCCTCCTTGGCATACCTCACCTGAGTTGTCAAGCATTGATGAGGCCTGCCATTGGTTACAGTGAGTTAGCCTCTGAATGTGGCAAAACACATATCGCTGGTCTTGAACAGCATTTCCTCTGTAAAATGTATGTCCACCATAGCTACGCTGTGCTTTGCACTGGCTTGCCTGATTACATACCTCTGAATGCATAGCAAAGCCCACATGCTACTTTTGCTTGGCCTCGTGGAGAAGGTTTTGAGGACAGAGCCATTGGAGCTGTCCTTACATATGAGACTAACATAGTACACACCTCTAGTATGAGAGGCCCAATGTATGTCAGATGGGAGCCCACTCACATGATACTGTATCCAAGGGTATGCTAGCCTGAATATAACACATCTCAACCTATCCCATATGTGTTATTGTTCAATAATGCTATTGCAAACTTAGGGATGCATGGAACATGTGTGAACAATATCCTGTACTCAGTTGCACCGACAGGTACAGAACATACCTAACTTAGGGAACAAGTACCCATGATGTGTCAGAATTTAAGAGGGCCTGGGTATTGCAATATCTTGCTGAATATGGTATGTGATTTATGTATAAATCATCAAAGTCAGCTACCATAGTGAAATTTGGTAGTGATGAGATTCATGACCTGTTTCCACAAATTGGCCAACTGGTGCTTGTTTTGGCTCTTCATATGTATGTACACTTCAGCCGGCCTTACCTATATGTATCATTCCGGCATGTCAACTGTGTCATTTTATTACTTACAACCTGAAGGGTTACATAGCCAATTGCTATGCATATGGAATTTGCTTCTGTTGCATTTCAAATATATGTTTAAGTTTACTGATGTGTTTTACATGTTATGTCTTGTAGCTGAACCCCCATCATTCACACGTGGCAAGGTGGATAACTTCAAGGATCCCAACTTCACCGGCGAGTACCTTCATCAATGCTAATTGTGTAGTGTAAGGATTGAGAGTGATTTCAGATGCTAGGTGACTTGCCAGATTCGATGTGCAGCCCTAAACTTTTGTATGAAGATAAATAGGCCAGGAAAAGTGGACGTTAAGTGTTGCATGTCTATCAGCCTCTGACTACAGTCGAGGAGGACACATCACCAATCTGGCATGGATCACATGATAGAGCTTGACATGATAGAGCCCTGATCTCCCTGGCAGACTATGCAAATATATGTGGTAGTGGATACACATCTGAACATGGCAGTGGTTGTGAAGAATTTGGAATGCATGTCAGTTGCACATGCTATGATACTGGGAGCATGTAATGAGCAGTGGCGTGGTCCCCATGGACTTACAACAGTTCAGATAGGAGATGTTTCACATGCCTTTGTGTGATGTGAGGTACTTATCCAGCATCCATTGTTATATGTCATACCTGCCAAGTGTTCCGTATAGTTAGTAATGTGTCCTGATATGGGTCCTTGCCATATCAATTACACTATGGTGTGAGACTATACATGTACTTTGCAGACATTGCACATCTTACTGTGGCAAATGCCTATGGCATAAAGGCCACTGCGGGGTGCAGAAGGCACACTAATGTACAGTAAAGGTGACGTGTAGCATTCCATGGGTACCAAAGAGCATTGTTACCAAGCATACTAAGTACTGATATGGTCATCCCTATATGTGCCATGGTGTTGCGATTGCTTTGTGCAACAATTGCCCTGCCTTTGTAATTAGTGCTTAGTACTTCTAATATGATAGATAATAGGCATGTGTATGCTCACTCTAATCTGAAAGCTGAAATTAGGCTGTAGGAGCTGCTACCTCAGATGTTGTGTAAATAATATTGTTTCATAATGTTTGAACCTGTTTAGAGTCACTCTTTGACTGACATTTATCCTTATTGCTTCAACAGACATGACCCCAGAGCAGCTGAGTCAACGTAACAAATGAAAGGAGTGCTACCACCACCTCAGACGAGTTGCAAAGGCACACAGGGCCATGAATAAATGGTAAGAGGAGGAGAAAGCTCAGGGGAAGTGGAAAAGCTTTCCTCTAGGACCACCAACCCGGGAGGAGAGTAGCTTAGGTGGGAATTGACAATTAGGGCAAGGTGCCTCCAAGGCAGCCATACCCAGGCCATCCACCAGTGGGCCTTCCCAACCACCTGGTCCCACACCTCAGGCCACAGGCCACAGGAGGGCCTAGCTTATTTGAGCTGGAACTGAAAAAGAACCTTTCAGACATAAAACTGTGGGTGGCAGTCTTGGAAAACAAGATGGACAAGGCATTGCCACTCCTCCAGGAATTGTAGCAGGCAGTGGGAAGACCCAGCCACGTAAACCACAGGAAGCCTTTCTACTCTTCCCCCTGTAATTATCAATGTGGGTCATCATGTTTTATAGCTTAGCTCAGGTTAATGTAGTGATAGTGTAGGGGTAGTGGGTTAAGGATTTTTGTAGGGGTGGGTTATAAATATAATGGATAGGGTTAATTTTTGTTGTTTTGGGGGGGTAAAAAAAATAGAACATTTTTACAAAAACACAAAAAGATATGATTGTTTAGGGTTCTATGTGTAGGTAGTTGATATTTAGGTGTAGTTTCTGTTGCCTTAAAGGGGGTGTGTGGGTTGATGTTACACATGTCGCGCTAGATGTGTAGAGGAAGGTAGGTTAAGTTAAGGTAGTTTTAGATAGTAGGTAGGATAAGATAGTGTAGGTTAGGTTAGTATAGTTAGTTAGTATAGGGTTGATAGTTTATTTTTTTCTACTTTTCTATTGACATTAAATATGATTGTTCTGCTACGTACAGGTCTACATTATGATTTACTGTGTGGGAGTTAGCATGTGTGCTCAGATAATGTTATGTACATGCGTATGACTTTGTTAGCAGTGTTTGGCAACATATGTGAGTTAATGTCTTACCTATGTACATGGATCTGTCTAGTTTGCCATGACTTAAAACATCTATAAGATACTGTTGAGCAGTGGACGTGGCAATCATGATGGGAAATGTACACAGTGCAAATAATGTGTTCACATACAATATCTCTGTGTGGGTACATATGCAACACGCCTTGGAGGGATGTTCTAGTCAAAAGCATTTGCCCAATTAATAGGTTTTTGGACTCTCACACTGATTGCTGTCCCATACCCACTCACACTTGCAAAGTTTACTTGTCACACCAATGTTGTATGCTTGCTAGTAACCATGGGTTGACCCGGCACTTGTGGGCTGACTTAATTCACCATTAACATTGGCTGCATGACACCAGTTGAACTTCATACTTGCAACTTTGAGTGAGCACTTGCTAGCCAACACACAAATAGCATTGATCAAATGTGTTACACTCTCACTGTCTAGCATTGTCACTGACTCCACAAAAACATGTCACTTTGGCAAGTAGTTGGTGTATTTGCCTCACAGAATGGCCAATGGCCAACCTGGTACTGATGCCTACAGACAGACAACACACAGGTAACTACCTAAGTGCATTTATATTCATGTGCAAATTTTGAAGTGGCTCACAGGTAAAGTTCATTGTACAACAACCCCAAAAGATGTTTAGAGCCAGTTGATGTCCAGACAGAGTCCATGTGGGGAACATGTCATGGGACATGTGGAGTAGAGAAGTGCTTCAGTGAGGAGGATGACCACAATGTCATTAGGGAGGATAGGCCACATTGACAGTCCACAAATAGTTAAGGTGAAAAGGGTGAAATCAAAATGAGGACAGTGGCAGCAGATGTTCCATGGCATGTTCATAAGCACAGGGCAAAGGAGAATATGAGTATGTGGCACAGATCACTGCTACCGGACACTTTTTCGTTGGAAAGAGGTACCTGCCACATCTTCCTTTTCTGATCTTCTGGTGTATGTGGTATCTCCCATGAGGGTGGTGTTGTAGGTGTGGCAGCCAAGGGAGACACACACCCATGAGAGGTGGAAGACGTGGATCCTGTGCCTGAAGCAGCATTCATCTGTGCCAACACATCAGGCAGCACAGCAGTGAGGTTTTGCAACAGAACAACAACAGAGCAGCAACGCCGCGGGGGTGCTCAGCCACAGCTGCAAAGTGGGAGTCCTGCTTACGCTCCATGGACTCCAAGATGGTTCTTATTGCCCCCAGCTGGTTGACCACCTTGCTGGTGCCACGTTGGCAGGGCATTTTTCATTCCTCTGCCTCATGACACCAACGATTTCAGCCAGGGACTGCTGGAGGCCACGGAGAGGAAAGTAGGTGCCACTATTGGGAGTGACGTGCCCACGGACTCCCTCTATGGTGGCAGCCACAGTCTCCAACCCCACCAGCGCCTGCTCTATCAACTTCCGCTGGATATTTACTTCAGAATGTTGGTAGTTAATCTGTGAGTTCTCGAAGTTCAGGGGTCTTGGTGGGGTGGCAGGTGGTGCCTGTTGGTTGGTAGGCAGGGGATGTGGAGACCCCACAATGCTGTTGATCCTCCCTGTGTCCAAGATGGTGTCCCTACCGAGTCCAGGAGTTCTTGGACGGTGCCCAGGTTGATGTGTTGCATGTTTCATCATTGCCGAAATCCGGGACAGGCTGCTGGCTTGGAGATGAGAGTTCATCCTCTGCAATGAATTGGAGAACTGCTATTGCTGATCTCTCTTAGATGCTGACATGAGTAATTGAATTGACAATCAAGTTGCAATACATTTCACTCTCAGGGGCATATTTACGAGGAAATGGCGCAGCATGGAATATTTTGCAGTGCCGGGGTGCGTCATTTAAAAATGCAGGCATGCGGTGTATTTACAAGAATACAGCGCACCCCTGTCTTTCACCTTGCACTGGCACTAAAAATAGCTGCCTAGCGCCAACAGATACCCTTAAACCATAGTTGCAGGAATGGTTGTTTATGTGCAGGAAGGTTTTCCTTCCTGCACATAAACAATCAATAATGGCAATTTGCTACTTCTTCTGCAGCACATATAGAAAAAGCAAAAATGAGGAGAAATAAAAACATTTCTCCCCATTGCGCCAATCTAACACCTGGTTTTGCATGGTATTAGTTTTTGGCGCAGCCTCAGATTCACAGATCCTTGTAAATCTGGGCAGCATCAAAAAAAACAATGTGTGTCGCGGTGGAACACCCACAGCAACATCAATAGCACACCTTTATGAAGCAGAAAACTGCTTAACGCAACTTTCTAAATATGTTGCAAGGAATTGCGCCACCGGAACGTCGGGAAAAGTGATGTTCAGGTGGCCCAATCCTCTTGAGAATATGCCCGTCAGTCCATCATTGCAGCCGCGGCCCGTCCAGGTAAGAGCGGTGGGGCGGTGGTGCCATGTGGGGGGTATTTCGACGGATGATGACAAGGGAAAATTAAATAAATAATTAATTTTCCCTCGTCATCGTCCGTCAAAATACCCCCCACACGGCCCCACGGCCCCACCGCTCTTACCTGGATGGGCCATGGCTGCCTCATTGATGCGTAGGACACCTGTTACACAAGGTATGGATTGCAAATCACACTGTATTTCCCTTTCAGATGACTGGATCTCAGCATTGTTCTCACTAACACTGTGTGCCTAGTCTGAGTGGCTGGGCCATGTCATACTAGTCAGATTATGATCACTGACATTCAACCCATTTTATCAGGACCCGAGGTGGTTATCCACAGGGTGTCACACATCGTTTTAATCAGACCCATGCACTTGTATGTGTGCATGCCTCCTCTGCTTGTTGCGATTTTGGACCTGGCAGTCAACTTACTGTCACACAGTGATAACACCCATATCATACGTTGACTCTCATGTGCCTACGACACCTACATCATGCATGACCATATCCAATGGACTGACATGGCAGGCATTTATAGAGTGATATGTGTCAGGCAGCAACCTAGATGGTAGTAGTGCTGTGAATCGTGACATGTATCTACCAAGGGGCATATTCACATAGAAATGGCATAGCACAGCGGTGCAAGAAATTAAGCAGCGCCATCCTGCGTCATTTCAAAAACAGAGGGCTGCACCGCATTCACTAGAATACCTTGCACCCCATGTGTTTCCCCAAGCGCTGGCACTGTAAAAAACAGCTGAGCGCCAACAATGACACCCTTGCACCATGGTGCAAGGGTGCCTGTGTTGGCACACAGCTGTCCTTTTTGAACCAGTGCAGGGATGTGTACAGGGGTGGCACATATCCCTGTAAATTCACTCCATCAATGCATTTTTGCAATAAAGCAGCTCAGCATAGCTGATTTCCTTGCATCGATGTGGTGCGGCGTTTCACTGTAAATATGGCCCATGGTCCTTCAGTGTACATCACTTACATTTACCATGACAACCAGTTATATTTAGCAGAGGAGAGGGGTTCATGTGGTCCCTACCATGGTAGTTGACACCTGTGTGCTCTGAGCCTGCATGCCATGACAGCTGTGTACAATGTAGTTTAATCTAGGCGACTATGGACATGACTCTTGAAATGTCCGCATGTGTGGTTACTACCCATGGTCCACATGTCCCCCACCCCTCAGATGTGTTTCTCCTCTGAGATACCAATTCTATGCTATAGATTTGAAGGCTAGATTAATTTGCATAGGCCCAGGTGAGACAGAGGGGCATATTTCATAGACATGTGGTGCAGCGCAGCCCAGCACCACAAACCACATTGCTGCGCCAAGCTGTGTAATTAGAAAAAGTGCAGGGTTGCACTGTGGTGATGAAGATACAAGGAATTCCTGTGGTTTCCCCTATGCTGGTGCACATTCAGCTGGCTGGCACCAATGCAGGTACTCTGGTATAAAGGTGCAAGGGTGCCTGCTTTGGTAGACGTCTGCTGTTTGTGCGTCAGCACTGGCAGAAAGGACCGGAATGCAGCACATCTTGTAGATATCGTGCATTCCTGCCCTTTTCTTTGACATAGGGTATGACAGCTAGAAGGATTGCGGCCTGTCCTACGCCAACATATTATCAAAATGCCCATGAGCCTTCCATTGATGTCATGTTTAACCATAGATGAGCCAGCATCCTACCCTTTGGCCTGCAGACAGTGCTGCAGAGCGCTTGGACATAGCTGCCATCCCTGCATGATATTATGTAGTTCTCCACATTGCCCCTTTTTGCGACTTACCCTGTTGCTGTTGTAGTTCATCATAGCCAGCACTGTCCTGTCCCATAACTTCAACCACTGATTCCTCGGAGATGACAGCTGACACCTGCTCCTCCAAGGGATCCATATCCTCCTCGGGTGCTGGACTCCCACCTCCAGTCTGTAATGATGCCTTGAGATTGGTTGTCAATCAATCAATCAACCTTTATTGCGTGATTACTAAGAACCGTTGCAACTATAAAACACTATATCAGATTATACGATATGATAAGACCAAATTTTAAAATACGCTTTGATAAAACAATGATAGCTGAGTTGTTTGAAGTTCGAGCCCTTATATGCGTGGCAACTTGTACCGACCCATAAATCTCAGGTTTTACAAGCGATCTGTTAAAAAGAGAGAGTTATTTAAAAGTTTTAATGTTATTGCATTTGTGAAGTTGCAGATTGTGCTGGCATTCGGACGCTGCATGGCTCCAGGTAGCTGAGACGAGCAGGTACTGATTCTATTAGGCCCTGGTGTCAAGGAGGATGAAGCTTAGGTGAGTCGCAAGGTGGCCCTACCAAATGTTACAAGTTGGAGATTGCAAAACCAAAGGGGATGATGGACGGAGTGTTGAACATTGCAAGCACTCACCCCCAGTCAACTGATCTGGGTTTAATCCATCATCATTCTTTAGCTCACTCCGCCACCCCAGTTCAGACATGGCCATATGCAAATCAGTCTGACCCTGTGCCTCATGGGAACAGTCCAGCCCAAACTGCCAAGCCATGTCTTCCCTGGACCGGAAACAAGCATCCTGGGACCGGTTTCTGGCTTACAGCCGTCATCAGCCAGGCTATCTTGAATCCAGTGGCAAAGTGAGCAAGGGACCCACGTCTGGGCATACCCTGCCAACTTAGGGCGAACATAGCAAAACCAAAGGGGATGATGGACAGAGTGTTGAACATTGCAAGCACTCACCCCAGTCAACTGATCTGGGTTTAATGCATCATCATTCTTTAGCTCACTCCGCCACCCCAGTTCAGACATGGCCATATGCAAATCAGTCTGACCCTGTGCCTCATGGGAACAGTCCAGCCCGAACTGCCAAGCCATGTCTTCCCTGGACCGGAAACAAGCATCCTGGGACCAGTTTCTGGCTTACAGCCGTCATCAGCCACGCTATCTTGAATCCAGTGGCAAAGTGAGCAAGGGACCCACGTCTGGGCATACCTTGCCAAATTAGGGTGAACATAGCAAAACCAAAGGGGATGATGGACGGAGTGTTGAACATTGCAAGCACTTACCCCCAGTCAACTGATCTGGGTTTAATCCACCATCATTCTTTAGCTCACTCCGCCACCCCAGTTCAGACATGGCCATATGCAAATCAGTCTGACCCTGTGCCTCATGGGAACAGTCCAGCCCGAACTGCCAAGCCATGTCTTCCCTGGACCGGAAACAAGCATCCTGGGACCGGTTTCTGGCTTACAGCTGTCATCAGCCAGGCTATCTTGAATCCAGTGGCAAAGTGAGCAAGGGACCCACGTCTGGGCATACCCTGCCAACTTAGGGCGAACATAGCAAAACCAAAGGGGATGATGGACAGAGTGTTGAACATTGCAAGCACTCACCCCCAGTCAACTGATCTGGGTTTAATCCATCATCATCATTCTTTAGGTCACTCCGCTACCCCGCCAACACTCCGTCCATCATCCCCTTTGGTTTTGCTATGTTCGCCCTAAGTTGGCAGGGTATGCCCAGACGTGGGTCCCTTGCTCACTTTGCCACTGGATTCAAGATAGTCTGGCTGATGACAGCTGTAAGCCAGAAACCGGTCCCAGGATGCTTGTTTCCTGTCCAGGGAAGACATAGCTTGGCAGTTCGGGCTGGACTGTTCCCATGAGGTACAGGGTCAGACTGATTTGCATATGGCCATGTCTGAACTGGGGTGGCGGAGTGAGCTAAAGAATGATGATGGATTAAACCCAGATCAGTTGACTGGGGGTGAGTGCTTGCAATGTTCAACACTCCGTCCATCATACCCTTTGGTTTTCCTATGTTCGCCCTAAGTTGGCAGGTTATGCCCAGACGTGGGTCCCTTGCTCACTTTGCCACTGGATTCAAGATAGCCTGGCTGATGATGGCTGTAAGCCATAAACCGGTCCCAGGATGCTTGTTTCCGGTCCAGGAAGACATGGCTTGGCAGTTCGGGCTGGACTGTTCCCATGAGGCACAGGGTCAGACTGATTTGCATATGGCCATGTCTGAACTGGGGTGGTGGAGTGAGCTAAAGAATGATGATGGATTAAACCCAGATCAGTTGACTGGGGGTGAGTGCTTGCAATGTTCAGCACTCCGTCCTTCATCCCCTTTGGTTTTTCTATGTTCGCCCTAAGTTGGCAGGGTATGCCCAGACGTGGGTCCCTTGCTCACTTTGCCACTGGATTCAAGATAGCCTGGCTGATGATGGCTGTAAGCCAGAAACCGGTCCCAGGATGCTTGTTTCCGGTCCAGGGAAGACATGGCTTGGCAGTTCGGGCTGGACTGTTCCCATGAGGCACAGGGTCAGACTGATTTGCATATGGCCATGTCTGAACTGGGGTGGCGGAGTGAGCTAAAGAATGATGATGGATTAAACCCAGATCAGTTGACTGGGGGTGAGTGCTTGCAATGTTCAACACTCCGTCCATCATCCCCTTTGGTTTTGCTATGTTCGCCCTAAGTTGGCAGGGTATGCCCAGACGTGGGTCCCTTGCTCACTTTGCCACTGGATTCAAGATAGCCTGGCAGATGACAGCTGTAAGCAAGAAACCGGTCCCAGGATGCTTGTTTCCGGTCCAGGGAAGACATGGCTTGGCAGTTCGGGCTGGACTGTTCCCATGAGGTACAGGGTCAGACTGATTTGCATATGGCCATGTCTGAACTGGGGTGGCGGAGTGAGCTAAAGAATGATGATGGATTAAACCCAGATCAGTTGACTGGGGTGAGTGCTTGCAATGTTCAACACTCCGTCCATCATCCCCTTTGGTTTTGCTATGTTCGCCCTAAGTTGGCAGGGTATGCCCAGACGTGGGTCCCTTGCTCACTTTGCCACTGGATTCAAGATTGCCTGGCTGATGTCGGCTGTAAGCCAGAAACCGGTCCCAGGATGCTTGTTTCCGGTCCTGGGAAGACATGGCTTGGCTGTTCGGGCTGGACTGTTCCCATGAGGTACAGGGTCAGGCTGATTTGCATATGGCCATGTCTAAACTGGGGTGGCGGAGTGAGCTAAAGAATGATGATGGATTAAACCCAGATCAGTTGACTGGGGGTGAGTGCTTGCAATGTTCAACACTCCGTCCATCATCCCCTTTGGTTTTGCTACAAGTTGGAGATTAACATTTTTTCTGCAGTGTCTAAAAATTGGAAAAGGCAGCAGGCTAGTTGGAGATCCTCATCTTCGAAGCATGCCTTAACTGCCTGCCTGCATGTTCTTATGCCCATTTTTTTCAAAGCAGGTTTTAGTATGCATCTACGTTCCTTATCCAATTTCCTGCATATGCATAGCAAGTGTATCATATCCTCTTTTGAATCTCCACATAGTCAGCAGTTATTTGTTGATTGAAGACGTTTCCACGGGGGCAGATGAAACAGTGATGGGAGAATGCCTAACCTAAGTTGAAGGTAATTTTCCTTTGTAGACCGTGTGAAGCCAGCGCCTAGGTAGGGTTGAGGCAAGCCTCTGGTACAACTCTGTAGGACAAACCATCCATGTGCCCTTTTCCCTAGCGCCGCTTTGTTCTCCGCTAATGAAATCGTTTTTTCTGTTTTGTTCACCAGCTCTTTAAAAATATTATGAGATCCAGTACTCTCCCAGAGATTTTGAAGACCCAGGCTGTCTATTGAATTTTGTAGGTAGGTCATTGCCGCACTGCCTTTTTTGGATTCAAGCTCTTTCCAGAGATAGATGTTCAGAGTCTTAGGATCTGCTCCCTTTTTTTTGTGCCAGCATTCGACATAGGCGCCCTTCCGCGCTGTTTGTTGGTTCCGCAGGCCAAATTCAAGTCTTATTTGTGCCAGAGATGTATATTTAGGAAGGCTAAATATGATTCTCATTGCCCTGGCTACTGTACTGTCCAGGATCCGCGCATCACCTCCTCGTAGGCATTCGCTTCTGTAGGTGATGGAGGGTATGAGTTTTGCTTGGATCACTTGTAGAAAAGGGGTGTGGCTTGGTCCCACTATTTTGAGTTTGAGGTTTTTTAGTGCTACCGCCGTTGCGATACCTCTCCTTACTATTGCTGCTTTCTGTTGCTGGAACGTGCCTTTGCTGTCCACTATAACACCCAGGTATTTATATTCTTCAACAATTTCCAATGGGGAGCCTCCTAGCAGCCAGCAGTATCTGTGTGTGAGCCTTCTAGAGTTTATTCCCATCACCTTAGTTTTCTCTACGTTTATACTTAATCCATTTATGGGCGTGTAGCTGTACGTTGTGTTAATCAGATGTTGTAGGCCAATATGCGTGCGACTTATTAGGGCAATATCGTCGGCGTAAAGTAAGTTTGAGAGGTTATAACCACCCAGTTTAGGAGCATGAGAGTTGCAGTTGTCTAACCCGGGGGAGAGATCTGACATAAAGAGGTTGAATAAAGTCGGGGCCAGGATGCAGCCTCGTTTGAGGCCCTTGGTCGTCTGAACTTTCCTCGACAAACAGCCGCCGGCTCCCAGCTTGATTTGAACTCACGTTTTAGTATGGAGTAGAGTCAGCTGAGACAGTAAAGCCGAAGGAATCTTTCTTTTCGATAACTTATCACATAATTTAATCCTATTGATGTTATCGAAGGCAGATGAATAATCAATGAAACAGATGAAGAGAGGGTAGTTGGCAGATTTGGCAGCATCTATTAGAAGAGATCGGACAAGGATGTTTGTAGTTGTTCCAGTGTATTTGCAAAAGCCTGTTTGGTTAATAGGAATTACTGCCTTTTCTGCAGCCCAGTCAATAAGTTCTTCCAATAAGAGGCCAGCGTAATATTTGGCATCATTGTTTATTAAGGCAACGAGCCTGTAGATTTTTGTATCGTTTTTGCTGCCTTTCTTGTGGATTGGTGATATAATTCACCCCTTCCATGAATTTGGTATTGTTTCCGCTGCTAAAATCTGTTTGTACAGTGGCAGTAGTGCTGCTGCCCAATATTCCGGGTCATGCTTGTACAGGATAGGTGGGATGCCATTGGGACACAGTGCACCCTCTGTCTTTCCTTTTGCGATCCTTTGCCTGATCTGTTTATCCGTGAAGATCATGGGTTCTGGTTCCAGTGATGTAGCCCAGTCTAGTATTTGACTACTAGCTTCTTGAGGCTCATCCATAGTGTCTCTTGGTGTTGTATTGAAATGATGCCAGAGATAGTTTGCCCATGCTTCTTCTGTCAGATGTGAGTTGATACAAGGTGCTCTTGGATTCTGGAGACTGTTCACTGTGCGCCAAAACCTTGCATTGTTATTTGTTTTTACATCAGGCAATAGTTTGGCCCATAGCTTATCATTCGACTCCCTTTTTATGTGCCAGGTGAGTTTCTTTTTTGTGATTTTTAGGTGTCTAAATTCCTCTTGGACAGCCTCGTCGTGGCCCGATTGGTGTAGCTGCAGCACTAATGTATTTATATCTCTATTGAGGAACCTTAGGCTGGATTTTTGATCGGTTGTCAGATTATTGCCTTCCGCGCTGTGAGATTCAGGGGTTGGCCTTCTTTGTGATTGTCCTTCAGTTGTTACACGGGCGTCTTCTCTTTTTGAGTGGGCTCCTCCAAGGCTGTTAGTGAAGGTTTCCCAGCGGCTTAAGATACTAATATTCATCGTTTTGCCTTCCTCCCAGAGCTTTTTTTCCCTCTGCCTTGAAGCCTTCTAGGTTGCGGGTATTACATTTGATTCTTTTGTGTTTGACTGTTAAAGTAACACTCAGGTTCCCCACTGGCAGGGTTGGCATTACACCTTGTATATTTAGCATGGTCTCTTGAGGTAAGTGATCGCTATTATCCATTGTTCCTATTCGGAAATCGGTGATTTTACTCACCAGCGGCAATGATGAGAATGTATAGTCTATTGTTATACTAACTGATACGTTATGAAAAGTTGCTGCCGGCGGACAGTCCTTTGGAAAACGGCCATTTAGTGCCACCAGGTTCAGGTGTGCTAGATCCTTTAAAAATTCCTTTGCTTGCTTAGATTGTTTGCCCCATTTACTCTCTTCTTGATGTGGGATGCCCCATGCCGAAAGCTTCTCTTCCAAAATGGGGTCCCTAACCTGGGGCACCAAGAGGTGCATGTTGAAATCCCCTGTTATAATGATATTCGGGGTTGCCTCCTCTGATATTAACCTTGTTCTGAAACCAAGAGTTTCATCCCTGCTTTTTTCTCCAGAGGATGAATATATATGTTTAATAGTATTAATTTGTGATTTGGTTTATTGCCTCCTAGGTCCAGTTCAATGGCATTTATACTGTTGTTTATTGACTGTTTAATGACCAATTCCTTTATTGCATTTATGCTCCTTATTGAAGTGTAGATCGTTAGTCCACCTTTTAAATGCCCAAATTTGGCGTTTCTGACCTCCGGCAGGTGGTATGCTTTGAAGCCCTGTAATTGATGCGGTTGGTCTAGCCAGGTCTCTTGGAGAGCTATAAGATCAAATGTTTGAAAATACAATAATAGTTGTATATCATTGACTTTATTTCCTAGGCCATTTCTATTCCAGGAACAGAGTTTTAGATGGTGTTTTAATGTAGAATTTTGTTGCAGGCCTTGTCAGGTTTTCTTGTCGCGTGTATTAATTGTCCTTGCTACCCAAGTCCAGTCATTTGGACTTGTGTTTCCATGTGTTTGCCAGGAGTTCCAGGCTTTGGATTCAGTCTGCGCGAGGGAGGTACTTCGAGCCCCTTTGAGGACAGATGGGGTCTTTCCTGTTGTTGGCATGTTTGGCGGCCTGCAGCCTTCCTGCTCTTCTTGTGTTTTAGACAGAGGCTCTGGATATCCAGTTTTTAGATGGAGTTTTAGTCGGATCCCCCAGGTGTAAAATCGACTTTCCTCCTTCAAGATTCTCTGAGCTATTTCCTGTGTAGCCCAGGTTGTCTTGGTGACCTCATGGTCAGACAGATGTTTAAAGTCTTTAAACTCAACATATTCTAAATCGCTTGTGCTTATGTCTGTCAGGTTGCTGATGAAAGATAATAGTCGTAGTATATTGCCTCGGTTGAGAGTGTCTCCCTGGCCTCTTGATTTATACTCTGAGATGAGCAGAATGGGTTGATTATCAGGACCCTCCGGTTACTGCTCCTTGCCTTGTTTTCGGCAGCGGGCAGTTGTTCCTGGGTTGGAGTAACTCTCTCTGTTCTGGTTGGCAAAGCTTCCGCCTGTGGTGCCTTTGGGCAGCCGCTAGAACTGCGGTTAGGGCTGGTTTCAGTCCCCTTTGTTGGGCTGGTGGAGTTGTTTGCCTTGGTGTTACTCCTGATATTTCCTCTGTGCCTTGTGCCTTCTTCGCTATTTTGGCCCTTCTGAGTAGAGGGAGACTCCTTAGTCGGTGAGGTTGGTGGTACCCGAATTGCCTTGTGTACTTCTTCTCCCCCTTTTGAAATCGCTGTGCCTGCTTTGAAGTATTCTCTTATATTTGTGATCTTTTTTCTCCCTTTCCACCTCTGCTTCCGGCACTGTCAATTTTCTTGCCGTGTTTTTTCCGGCATTCCGTTGCCCACAGGCCGCCCCCTCGGACTGTGGCAGCTGATGTCTGCTAAGTCGCTTGCCTGCTGCTGCAGGGCATTGCCAAGCTGCAAGTCCCTGCTTTTGTCATGCTGATTTCTGCTAGACTGCTCCTGGCCTCCTCCTACGGCTGCCATATAGGTCTTTCCATTGGTGCGGTCAGATGGGTACCTATTGTTCCCTGTGGCATTTTGGTTCAGTGATCCTTTGCCTTCAGAGTCCTTGTTAGAGGTTCTTTGATTATGACTCTGCTGCTTCCTTGCCCCCGTGCTGCTGGTGGTTAAGCCTGAACTGTCTTTTCCTTGGGTGATATGCTGTTCATCTGCCGCAGGATAGAATATTTCACTTATAGAATCAAATTGCTTGCTGCTATTCCCTGGAGACTTTTGATCTGTTGTCCCTTTGCCATTGCAAGGTGTATTGGTGATTTCTTGATCTTGATCTTGATCTTGACTCTGCTGCTTATTTCACCCTGTGATGCTGGGGATTAGGACAATCGTATTTTCCCCTAGACCGAGATGATGTTCATTGCTTGCATTAATTGTTACCTTTTTCAGGTCATGCAAAAGGTCCCTCAGTAATGATGGAATAGTTGTGAGTTTGTCCACAATGGTGTGGCAGGTACAACTCGGCTGATTTATTTTAGTTTCCGCTTAGACCCTCTTGATCATGCTGCTCATGTCCGATAGCTTGTTATCAATGTTCAACACATGTTTTGCCAGAAAGTTTAGGAGAGCTAGTTGGATGTCCATTTTGTCTGAATGATACTGCATGGCTTTTATTGAAAGTTGTAGAGTGTTTAGTAGGGAGGACCAGAGATTTTCTGCTTCCGTTGGAGTCTTCTCTGCCTCCCTATTTTGCTCAGGCTTACTGCTGTCCTCCTGAGAAATAACCAGGGAGTATGATGCTACCAACCTTTCCCACTCTTTTGTTATGAGATATGATGTATTTTCCAGCTTAGTAATTTCCGTTATTTTGATCTCTGTCCCCTCCATTTTTGCGATTTTGCCCGGTTCTTTCTCTATCCCCTCTGGGCCACAGTCCGTTTGGTCATACTGATTTTCTGCCTGGGGTTCTACGGCACTTGCGAGCAAGCCGCTTTTAATAGTTACAGAACATTCTCCCTTCCAGTCTGGGTCATCTTTTTCCTTGAAGTCGGACTGTATTTGGGTTTGCAGGTCAGAGATGGTCTGCGAGCTGGGTGGGTTGGTTGTTTCGTGGTTAATTGTCAGGTGACTATTTAGTTCCGCTCCTGTATTAATTGCAGGTGCTGTTGTTGACACTGGATGGAGTGTAGAGGGGTTAGTTGCTGGAGCCAAGTCTAATTTTAGTGTTGAGCTGGATCGTATTGGGTTGGGCAGGATTGTGATCTTTGGTTCAAGCGGGAGATCGCTCTTGATATAAGGGGTTACTTCTTTGGAACCAGGGTTATCCACAGGCAGACTTGTGAACTCGTTTCCTGCTTGCGTAAGTATGTTTGTTGTGCCCTCTGCCTGGTCTCCACCTCCAGTTCCATGCCCTTGTCCTGCCCCTACACAGCTGCTCCTTGCGGCTCGCTCCTCTTTTTTACCTTTTTTCTCACTGTCAGAGCCTCCTTTGCATACTGATGAAACAGTCGCAACTGCAGCTTCTGTTTGTGTTATCACCTCGGGATCCAAGGTAGAGGGGAGACCCCTAAGGTCTCTGATGGAAGAGCTCAAAACTGACCCAGCATCCTTCATAATTGAAAATTTCATGTAGATCTTTGGTTGATAGCCCTTAATTGCCACTCTACTTGGGGTGGCAGAGTCTATCTCTACCAACACTTGGTGGAACAATATGTCGCGGGCTCCTGTCTGCTCGTTTTCGTGTTCTTTGTTCGGTTCGCTTGGCTCATTGCACTTTCTATTTCCTTTCCTTCTAGCCGGCAATGCAGTGGTTGGTTGCCTTTCTCTCCCCGACCTCATGATGCACCTGCGAGCTGTAGTCTTCTTGTGCGATTAACAAAGCGTTTGGTCGACTGTTTCGATTTGTTGCTTGCTCGCAGCGTGGTTGTGCTGGTTGAGCCAGGGATGAGCAGACAAAGTTGCGCACAGGGACAGGACGGTGGGGGGCCCCGAGTGGGAAACTCGCCGGGCCCGCCCGCAAGCTGAGCCCAGACCTTGCTAGACCACTTCTGCGGGGGACCTGGGTTCACTCTTTGCAGTACAGGCGCTACGCCCCCCGCACTCGGTGTACCCTGAACTGTCGGCTGTTTGTTTAGTTTGCCTTGTTGTATGGTATAGTATTTCCCAGCGGCCGGTGGTGGTTCCTGGAATCCGTGGCAAAGGACTGGGGCTGTGCCTGTTGTTTGGATGGCCCTTTCCCCTTCCCCCTTCCCCCTCTCCACAACTTGCCTTGCCTTGCCTTGCTTTGCTTTGCTTGGATTGGATTCCCTCACAGTTAGTCGGATGGTGTTTTTTTTCTTTTCGTTATTTTGGCGTAACGATGCTGTTGTGGCCTTGTGACAGAGCGGCAAATTATTGAGGCAGCTGCAATATACCGCTATGCACCGGTATGCAAGTGATGAGAGAGGCAGGCTGCCAGTGCTTGGGAGAGTAGGGGCTTGTTAGCTACCGGCTGCCTCGTATCGCTCCCAGCGGCCGCCTTCTGTCGGCGGGCACTCCTCACTCACCAGGGCACCAGAAGCAGGGCGTCTTTCCAGTGCCGATCCGGAACAGTTCCAGAGCAGTCTCAAAGCGGCAGAGCGGCAGAGCAGTTTGCGCACTTTCTGGTCCGGGCAACCCCCCGAGGGTTCTCGTGGAGCGTTGCAAGAACTGCTAGTTTTGGAGGGCTGGGACCCCCCTGCTCCTCTCCGCTCACCGCTTGCTTGTTCGCTCCTCGCTCGCGGCGTCTGACGTCAGTACTTCTCCATCCGTCCGATGCTGTGTAGAGCTCTGACTCTAAGGCTAGGGGAATTTGTGCCATGCAGTTTTCTCTCTACAGGTATTCCTTATGCCTCCACGGAAACCTAGCTTGGTTGTCAGTTTCTCCTTTGTCCTGCGCTTACAATCGTGCCAGTGCTTCTTACAGTCGGTCACTGTCCTCTTGACTTTGGCAATGCTGTTCACCTTATCCAGTATGGTCTGCCATATGGTCTTTTTCCTCCCCAATGGCACTTTGGAACTGATGAAGAGCTGGTGTTGGTGCACCATCACCTCTGTGATCAAGATCTGATTCTCCTCTTCACTGAACTTGCACTTCCTCTTCCTCTGGGACTCTGGCTGGACATCCTGGTTGGTAGTGGGTTTTCTGGGGTTGTTGTCCTGGCCTGTGCTCACTCCTGGCTGATCCATTGCTGCTTTCGTGCAAGTGTAGCTTTTTTGTTTTCACGTAGCGGCAGTTTGAAAATGTTTTTCCTGCTAGGCGCACAAAAATGACGCTAGGGCGGCTAGTGTCCATTTTCTGGCCGCTAATTGGCCAAACATCACTTTTTCTGCCTTTGCATGATTTTTTTTACTGACTCGGCGCATACATCATCGTCAGTTTTTCCGACGCAGGCCTCTTCCTAACGCCATGGAACACCGCATTGTATATACGATGCTAACATGGCATTAGAAACTTTAGTACCGCGGCTGTAAAAATGCTGACGCTCCGCTGTGGCAAAACAGCAAAGCGTCAGTTCTTGTAACCATACCCCACAGTATCCCCTTGGGTGTTTTTGTATTGCACTGCACTTTTTACAAATCTGTATTGCATTCTCAGTGAAAATTGCCTTGAATGCCTTGTATCATGGTTGGCCATCTTTATATTTGCTTTTAACCAGATGCACTGAAAATATTTTCATTTTCTATCCCATTTGTTGTATTGAAATTGTGAAGATTTTAACTAATCATACAATAAACATTTCTATAGCTATGCTGAGCTGTGAAGTGGCTGGTGGTCTCTGTCCCATTTCACTTTTGTAATCATCATCTCCTGCCAGAGCTTGGAATCTGTGGAATAATTTGAAGTGAACTTAACAGCGGAGATGAGCACCTTATGCTACTTTCCTGGAGACCAACAATTGTTCCTGAATGCATCATTGATGACTGGTCACTACATCAGAAATTCACAATATACACAACGGAGATTTTCTGGATGTAACACACCTCACTGTATTGTAGTGTGTGTGAGAAGTTGGCCTGGTATATGCTGTCCACTAATTATAGTGGGCACCTTGCACCAGTCCAAACAACCCCTTATTGGAGATAGGTTAAAGACAACCTTATTGAAAGCTATCCTAGTGGTAGCTATGGAGAGCAGCCTTCAGGCTAAGTCTTGAAGGAATGTAAAGCAGCTTGTTTTACCAGTCTATAATCTCTTGAGTGACCAAATGAAAGAGCACCACAAAAGGTATATATTCAAAATATATGTATTTATTTCTAAACACACCCCTCTACTCTCTTTATGAGGCTAGAGTTCGAAGTACATAAGTTAGAAGTTATTTAAACACAGTAATAGCACAAATACACGTTTGGGCCCTAGGGGCGTACCAAACCATATACCAATAAAGTGGTATAAGAACCACGACTGAACTAGACACTAGGCCTAGAGCCTCTAGAAGTGCTTGGACCGCAAGCAACCACCCAAGGTAGTGACACAGGGGACACACGGGAGACGCGTGCAGTGTAAATACACAACCGCGATACGCCGTTGACTTCTATGGAGAAAGTCGTGATCGGGAAATTAGAGAAAAGGGACACTTAAAAGAGGACTTGGACCAAACCCTTTGAGATCTAGGACTTTGAAGAGTCTCTACCACGGGAGCACCGGAGTACTCGTGTTACCTCACCCAGGGAAGCCGGGTGCATAGGTGCCTTTCGGGGTCGGGTTTCGTCGTCGATTTGAATGCCGATCTGCTGCAAAGTGCTGCTGGCGACCAAGTGAAAAGTGTCCGGGTGGATCCAAGAGTGGATCGGAGTTCTGAAGAACCTGAAAGCAGAGGGGACAGAGTCTGGGTCACTAGCCAGTGACCAGGAAGGCGATGGACAGATGCCCACCGATGTCGAGTGCTTCAGGTGCGTTGACGGTCGTCTTGACTCTTCAGCCACGAGGTCCAGGAGGCGTTGTCGGTGACCAGGAGCAGGATTCGGGCTGGTACACAATGTCTGTCGAGTGCTGAGGTGTCGGCGACTGGATTGGACCTAACAAGCCTTGGCAACGGCAAGTCTCTATGCAGAGAAAGATTGTCGATGGTGCAGACCAGCAAGGTCTGGGGAACTCACCCAGTGAGGGTAAGTGAGGACAGGCCTGGAGCAACCAGGATGCCAAGTTAAAAAAAGATTGGCCTTCGTTAGGGGCTACTAGCCAACGGGCTAGCGACCGTGAAGGAGCCTCGTGACGCCGCACGTGGATCTGGCTCGCAGGACACTCGTGGAGTGGAGGCCAGTGATCTTCGGTGCAGTTAGTGCTGGAGGCTAGGGCTACTCGGAGCCCAAAGCACGACTTCTTGGAAGACCTAGAAGAGGATGCACTTGTAAATGTGCTTGGTGTCCAGGGGTCACGGTCTCAAGTCACCCACGATAGCTACGGGCCTCAGCTTTGCTGGGAACTCAGGGTAGCCTTGGGGAAGTCTGAGAATCCACCTCTGGTGATGCGATAACTTCGGCGTCCGACGGGAGCTTCAGAAATGCGATCCGGACCGATGCTTCTTTGGTGCCTGCCAAGCAGGGGAGTCACTCCTTGACCCCAAGGGAGATTCTTCTGTCCTCTAATCGTGAGTAGAGCATCGAAGGTCCAGGATTCAGTTTCAGAGTTTCGTCCAGGGATAATCTAAAGTCCTAAGGACTGGGTTCCTATACTTATACCAAGTTTAGGGGTTGGACTACTCTGTGGCCCCACCTATGGGTGGGTCAGGGCAGAGGGGTGGCTACACCCTTTCCCTTTGTCCAGTTCACGCCAAAGCAGGGGCTGCAAGCCCCTGATCCGGTTTGAACTGGGGTATGCACTAGGGACACCAAGTGTGCCCCCAGTGCAGGACTTCAAAGCACCCAAAAGTGCTCCCGCCCAGCCCCAATACACATTATCCTGTCTGGGAGGTGGTCACACCTCCCTGGGACAGGAAACTTGTTGTCCAGGCCTCCCCTGCCGGAGTTTCGTCCAGCAGCAGGAGGCCAGACTTGTGTCTGTGGCAGTAGCATCCATTTTGTGATGCCAGGCTTTAGAAAGAAGTTACCGGCCAGGCCAGGGTTAACATGTCTCTCCCTCTAGAAGGGTGGAATGCTACCCCGCCGCCAGAATTGGCGGGGGGTAGTATTCCAAGATGTTTGACACCAAACACGACATGTTTAGGTGCAGCCATTCCAAAGTTAGCATTTAACGCGAGGTTATAATGCGCTTAAGAGTATATGGTCAGGCTGCACTACAAACAGCATCAGAGAAGGGTCTCCGAACGCTGCAGAGGGGCCCTGCTCATGCAGGGGCACCCTCTCACATAGGAACCACGCACTCTGCCTTCAGGATTGATAAGGCCTGCCTTAGGAGTGACTTATAGGTTTATATGTGTGTATGTATTTAGTGATATAGGTAACCTATATCACAGTAAGGAGTGCCTGCACCACCTTACCCAGGCTGCAGTAGCAGACCTGTGGTGTCAGTTTGGATGGCCTTCCAGGGGTGGCATAATACATGCTGCAGCCCCTGGTAGGCCTCTGAGGTACCTATGCCCTTGGTACATAGTATACCATATACTAGGGACTTATAAGGGCACTCCAGATTCCAATCAGAGATGTGCCTAAGGCACATGGAAACCTTTTTACAGAGAAAGCAGATAGACTGGGGCCCTGAATAGCAGGATCCCAGTCCAACTAAGTCATAAACCAGCAAAACACCATAAAAAAGTGGGGGCAACCATATAGTCAGATGCCACCTTCCTACAGTGTGTCTTCCAGTTCAGACTCTCTTTTGAGTTCTAAGGTGAGGGCTAAAAGTTGCGAGTAGCTGTAAAGCCGCTCAATTAATTGTGCTGGTGAAGGTGAGTGCAATGTTTAGTAGCGTGTGCGCTCCTTCCTTGCACCTGTGTTGTGGAACAGCCAGGTATGGAGTGTCTACACGAGCAAACCAGCATTTTTGAGGATGACTAAGTACGTCGATGGATGTGGCATGCTCAACCTTATAGTGGCCATTTGCATCAGGACGGAACATTTCCCAGAGGTGTACATTGGTAAAGCATTGTTGTAGTAGCTGGACTATTTTGCCTTGGGCAGCATTGCTTCTCTAACTGGATGATCTTCTGCTTGGTTTACTTACCTGTGAAAAGGTCAGCGCAAGTACAGGACTACTTTCATGCATGTTCTCAGTGTACTCTACTCAGCTGTTTTTGAAATTGGCAATCTCAAGGTACTGTGATTGAAATGACAGGTTATGACATTTATTGCCCTCGTTTCCTTCCTACAATGTTTTAACTTTTTCCCCAAAATTGATGTTTTTTAGATTACTGGTCTGTCTTGTTAACATTAACAGTTTTGTTCTAGAATTTTCCTCCACTGCGTACTGTGCATCATTATCTCTCCACTGCATTTGGGGCTCTTCATTGAACATGTCTAAACCGGCATGTCACAACAGTAGCAGATGTCATCTGAGAAGAGGGATCCTTTATTGACACTGAAATATGGAAAAAGCTTTTTTTGATTCTTATGTTCTTGCCATTAGAGTTGAAAAATGTTCAGCAATCAGGAAGCAATCTATCTTGCTTCATAATTTAGAGGAGAAGGCAGAAATGTTTATGAAAGTTTGGGTGAAATACTGGTGGGGAGGGTGGATGGTGAACCTACTGATTTGTATGAAATGTTGGTAATGATGTTGGAGAAACATTTCTCTAAGCAAACCAATGTGGTATTGGAGAGATAATAGCTTTCATGAGAGTGCAAGGGAAAACTAAGAATATGAAGTATGTTGACTCTTTAAGGATATTGGCGAACACATGTGAATTTGAAGGCCTCACTGATTCCTTGATTGGGTATCAGCTAGTGCACTAATAATTAGAAGGTGCAGCAGAAGTTGCTTACTAGGGGCCGTATAACACAAGGCGCAATGGGCGTTTGGACCCTCTTTGCACACCCCCGGGGCACTTTGGTATTATAGAAGGGGCCTCAGATGCTTGTGCGGCCACTTCAGTAATACCGATAGCGCTGGCGCACCAAAAGCGCCACATAAAGCGCCAGTGCTATTTTCAGGGGGCGTTCCCTCATTTTCATGGGGGGGTGCCCCATGCAAATAAGGGAATCCCTTTGCCTCTGCGCCTGCACCGTATTACAGACGCGGGCACAGAGTCAAAGAAGCTCTCAGGAGGGATGCGACAAACTAGCGCTACCATGGCATCAGTGCACCCATATCTATGACAGTGCAGCATACTGCCAAACAGCGCTGTGTACCACTGTCAAGGCATCAGGCTGTGGAGAAATTTGGGAATGTGCAGCGATTGGCTGCACCCACCTGGAAGAGGATGTATGGATGGCACCATTTGATTGTTTGTGTAATTGCCATTCATATCCAAGGCTCATACACCACAGGAAAGTAACAGTGTCATCATTTGTGCCAACATGATTCTCACTCATGCTAATGGTGTTATGGTAGATCACCATGCATGCCTTGGTCTGACCTCCTCCATATTGCTGACAGTAAAGCTGCTTAACTCACACCATAACTACACTCTGCATCAAGACGATGTTGCTTGTGCATGGCAGTGAGTGATCACATGCACCACAGATGCACTAACAAAATATTGTATGTAGCATTTGTATGTGTGATATGAGATCAACTAATGGAGTTAACATGTGGATACAGTTATTGATGTAGCATATGTATGCTGTAGTTTTGGGACCATGTTCCCATGCACATACTATGTGGAACACTTCACAGTCATCATACTATGAGTGGGCTCTACTATTGTCCACAAGTATGAGGCAGTACAAACGGCTAGCAGCAGGAGAGACACTACACAGTCACTGCACACTATCTGCGTTACCATACCATGTTAATTGAGGCTGGCAATGGAGGGCTATTTGCTACAGATAGTTGGCATGCACGCTATTTCATTTGTGCCAGATGATGTTCAATGCTGTTTGTTATATATTTTTTGTGTGACAATTAGGAGCAGGTCAAATGTGAATGTTTAGGTGTTTACTGTGACTATGAAATCAAAATGCATACACTGTGGTAGTGCTCATACATGTATTTACATATAGATTAACAAAGTCAGATCTGTCATAATTGTGTGATATTATGTACATCACTCATGCATCTGTGAAAAAATTGTTGATGATGTGGTGCTTCCACCGTGTTGCGGCAACTGATGGTACAGTTCATCTTCCTCCTCCTCATCGTCCATCACTTCCTGCTCCCCATTGTCATCAGCCCATGGCACATTTGTCCTTACACATATGCTGTGCAATATGCAGCACACCAAAATTATTTTGCACACTGTAGGTGTTGAGTATAGCAATAGGCCTCCAGATTGTCAAGACTCCTGAAGCGGGATTTTAAAACTCCAAATGTATGCTCAATGATGGACCTAGTGCTGCATAGGGTATGATTCTAGCTCTGCTGGTCTTCTGCTTGTGGATTTTTCAGAGGGGTCATGACCCACGGCAGCAGAGTGTATCCTTGGCCGGCTGAAAAGACAGGAGGTGTACAATTAGTAAAGAGTCATGAAAAGGGATGGCCCAACATTCATGTCCATTCTGTTATGTGTCCTGATTGACTCATACACCTTGCTTACTGTAAAAGACGTGCTATGACATTGTGTGGCATACACACAAGTAGGGACTGGAAATGACTGACACTGTGCTACACATACAGATGTGCTGTCCTCTGTAATGCACTTACTATTTGTCATACTGGTGAGAGACAATGTCATGCAGGTGATGATTTGTCACTAGTAAGAGAGTCAATTTGCCATTGAGCAGACACATGTCTCACATTCATCTATAGTGTCTATTATTGACCACTATTGCCATTCCTGCACTGATACCTGTCTGATTTGACAACATGTAATTTGAGCAGGTGTTGCTGTGTACTTCAGTCACACATATTTGGCATTGTGAGTTGGAGTAAATGTCGTTCAGAGTGTACTGCCATGGGAAGGATAGTGAGTGGATATCAATGTGTGGCATGATAGTGTACACATGGCAGTGCACAGTGTCCACTATGGTGACAGTACACAAGGGGTTAGAGATATGTGTTAATCGTGCGCTGTACAGTGCAACTGGTAGACTAACTACACTACAGTGGTACACTGCTTGTGGACAGTGTAGGCTATATTTTCCACATGATTCAGTGTCCAGGGTTTTGGAGCAATGCTGCGCTGGCAGAACCTGTGCAGCATTGCTCCAAGACAGGCACATTATTCCTATGATAACTGTGTTGTTGGCTGTCATGGGAGATGTAGTTTGTGCATGAGGCTGCACCTTGCTGCAGAGTCTGAGGCCTTGGATGAATGATATAGTGGTTTGTGTGCAACAAAACGGTATGCACATAGGTTGTGATGTGTGTATATGAAGAGTGATATAATGTAGCATGGTAGGCATGATCTTGTGAGGTTCATATATGACAGTGTCCAGGGTTTTGGAGCAATGCTGCGCTGGCAGAACCTGTGCAGCATTGCTCCAAGACAGGCACATTATTCCTATGATAACTGTGTTGTTGGCTGTCATGGGAGATGTAGTTTGTGCATGAGGCTGCACCTTGCTGCAGAGTCTGAGGCCTTGGATGAATGATATAGTGGTTTGTGTGCAACAAAACGGTATGCACATAGGTTGTGATGTGTGTATATGAAGAGTGATATAATGTAGCATGGTAGGCATGATCTTGTGAGGTTCATATATGACAATATTTCTCAGTTTCACAGGTCTGGGATATATCGCATGCCTCATGACCATTGGATTTACATGTGGACACAGGCTAGAGACTGCCTTGCTTCAACAGGGTGTTTGGACGCATCATTTTACAAGGTGTTGCATTTGTGTGGGTCTTTGACACCATTGAATGCACACACAGGTCCTCAATTACAGTTGTTGCCACTGGGCAGCAATGGATTTAATATGGCTGCGCTGACCTGCATCCAAACTGAAGGGGTGGAATGTGCTTTTTCCTAACATACAGCAAATCCGCGGTTTGTCCGCATACACTCCACCAGCATTTTGGAAGCAAGCCGAGATAACTACAAACCAGAAGGATGTATATATATATAAAAATTGTGAAGGAGTCATTGTAAAGGCATTCGTGGTTAAGGCCGTTGTGGTTCTGTTATACGTCCAGTTAAGAATAATAATTGGCAAATTTAAGTTAACCATATGTCCGTAGCATATGGTAGCCAGTGAAACCAGGGCCTGTAGGATAAATGTCACAAGTGGACTGCAGCCTGCCACCACTAAAGTGAAAATCCAAAGCATGTCTCCATACCTGCCCCTGCAGCCTGAGTGTGCAGTTTTAAAACTGCCAATTCGACCTGGCAACATAAACCTTTTGCCTGGCCTAAACATGTTTTTTTAATACTTATAAGTACCCCTAATGTAGGCTCTAAATACACATATGGCAGTGTGCTCATGTTTAAAAAGTAGGACATGTGAACTGAATTATTACATGTCTTGGCAGTGAAAAATCTTAAAAGTAATTTTTCACTGTGGCAAGGCTCACTCTTCCACAGAATAGCACCAGGTTGCAATTGAACACCTTATAATGCATAACCTCAGTTTGGGAAAGCATAAACCATCATTTAAGTACTTAAATGAATAGTAATTTGAAATCCATCATTGGATTTTAAACTATTTTGAAAATATCACTTTTAGAAAGTTGGCATTTTCCTGCCTAAAGCCTCTAATAGCTTTTTCAGAGTTAAACCCCAAGGTCACCTGGCAGCGTGCTGGCCCCTGCAAGAAGGTGTGAATGGCTCTCTGAAAAGGGTGCCCTTGGCTGGGAGGACTTGTGACTCCTCCTGACAGGAAGGCCTGGGAGATGTGCCCACCAACTGCACATGCTTCAAAGGGGCATTCCAGGTCATAGGAAGTAGTAATACACACCTAGGCCTAGCTCTTCCAGTGTCCAAGGAGCCAGAGTGGCATCTATCCCAGTAGGGTGAAAACCTGTTTTAGAACTGGTTTGCAGGGCTGTTCTCTCTTTTCTCTAGACACACCTGGGGGTCTGTTCAGAGTTCTGCACAGCAGGAGAAAGGTTCTGCCATATTGGCTTGAGGAAGAGAGGAGCACTGTTTGATAGTTCACAGTAAAACCCACAGGAAATGCTGAAAGGTGAGTATTGGCCCCCTTGAAACTTTTACCCTATTGTTTTGGGGTTGACCAGAAGTTTTCACCACCCACAGGCTGGCACTGCGCATAAATGTGGCACCCTCAATATTCTCTTGAGACCACCTCTGGACCTGTGGAAGACAGAAGAAAGACTGAACGAAGAATAACCCCAAGTACTGGACTTGCTCCCCACTTGTACCTATGACAGAAGAGTTACTCCATGGGCTAGTTGGCTAGACTCCTGTTCAGCTCCAGAAACACAAAAGTTGCAAGAAGCTCAGATCTCCGCTGAGGCTAGGTGACCAGTTCTAACTGAATTTGCCCTGGACCATGCTGGTGGCTTCTGGGAGAATGAGTGCTTACCCCCAAGTGGAGTCGCCCAAAAACCTTCTGGACCCTTTGCTGGCATTAGAGCATACTCTTTCCTCCTTCACAATTGCAAGACTGGACACTTGAAAATGATTACTGAGCTTTCTGCAAAAAGAACCGGAGGCTACCACTGGACCACCGCTGACCAACAGCTGCTAATGTCGAACTAAAGGTCGGACTCAACTTGCTGGTTTGCCCCACAGAAAGGATCCTGACTTTCAGAAAAGTCTTAACATAGAGGACTTCACTGCAACCAACTCTGAGCAGCACCCCGTCTACGACAACACGTTCCTGTGCCTTGACTTTGGACTTTTCCTGCTCGGAGTTTTCCCGTCGTCAATATCGAGAGCCTCAAACTTCCCATCAGACCTGACCAGCTGACAACCTCATTAACAAGGACTTTTCTCCAGAAAAACAACTATGTCAGAAGGTGAACTTCCTACCGGTGCCAACCTGTCCCTGTATTTGACCTGTGCTCCATTGTGGTAACTTTTGACTTTGAGCCAGTTTAGCGTGCCCATATATCCGTGTTTGGTGCTTTGTGCTTTTTGGTGCTAGAAACCCACAAAAATTTCAAAAATCATAACTCCAGTTCCCTTCATCAGATGTTTGTTTTTTTGGTGTATATTTGTTCATTAAAATAAATCTTCTCTATTTGTAAAATGGGAGTGGGATTTTTATTGTGTTTTGTTTTTTACTTCTTAACTGTTTTGGTGCTGATAAATGCTTTACACATTTCTCCTAAGTTTAGCCTGCCTGCTCTTTACTTCAGCTACCAAGGGTTGACCTCAGGTTTAAACTATTTAGGCCTAACTGGACCTAGTAAGGAATAGTGCCATTATTACTTGAAGAGGACTACAATCTACTTCAATCAATCATCCACTTTCCCACAATGAGAGAAACTCTAATTGTTCCACTTCCACCTACTAAGACAACACCCTCAGTGCACCTCTCTCATCTGCATTGTATAATGTACTACTCCTGGTGTTAGCCACCCACACTAGACACACAGCACTGGGGAACACTCTTTTACTCTCAGCCAATAATTCAACATTCACAAGGGTGCTTCTGCCTCCTGGGCAAACTATTGCATTACTGCAAGGGTGCATTTCACTTCTATGTTCAAGCAGGACTGGTCAAGCACCAACAAGTACACTATAGGCATTAACTTCAACGCAAACCTGTAACGTCAAATAATTAACATACTCCTTAATCATTAATAAGCCCCTTACTGAAGTACTTACATGTCTATATCCTTTTTTCAGACTTAGATTTCAAGCATTGTTTAGTATTATTTGTAGTGTGCCGTCCTTCTGCCTTCCAATTCGTTATTTCTTCTAATGTCAAACGAGCAACAATTGTTATGAAGCAGATAAAAGTAACTGGCACTGCCCTTGGCTATACTTGCGAACACATGCCAATGTAGATGTAGCCCTTCCATGCTCAATACCATTAGATAATCCTGACCTGGGATGATTGAAACTCAGCTATTGTAGCCTATTAGTGAAACGGAATTTGATGTACAAACTAAATGGAGATGCCGGTGCTCATTAGCCATTTGAAGTGCCCTCGAAGTGCAAGTTATGTCTATAAAAAACAGAACATCTTATATTTGAAACTGTGCCATGTTTTCTTCATCTTTACTGTGTACTTTCATAGGGTTAAAAAATATTAGAAGATATGTCAGTGGAGTCTGGGATACTTGAGGCCCTTTGTGTATCTTTTGTACATGTGAGGGTCGCCAGCATGTCTATCTGAGATGGTCAGTGTGGGGCTGACTGCTCAGTATGGGCACTCATTTGATGTCGATTATTAGACAATGCTCAGTGCCCCCCATTTTACTTGCGCACCAATCACCAGATGCATAATAAGATCACAGATAACAATATCTATGAAAACATTCTATGGATAGAAAATCGTCTTCAGGGGCACACCAGAGGAATTACCCATTTTAACATTGCAGTTTTTAGGTTTCACCCACAGGCAGCTTTAAGTATCTGTTGTTGAAGACCTAGGGACTGATTCACAAAGCTAATCTGAGCCAAAATTTTACAACTTTTGGTATTCTCAGAAGTCATTTACGGCTTTTGGTATTCACAGAAATCATGTGCGAGTCATATCTTTACGTCCTTACTCGGGCCGGAATCTCTGCACTCAGGGCGGAATCTCTGCATCTGGGGTGAAATCTCCGCACCCAGGTCGGAATCTCAGCACCCCGGCCGGAATCTCCGCAGTCGGGTGGAATCTCTGGCTTGGGCCGAATGGTCATTGTCTGCAATGTTAAACGCAAAACACACAAGATGATGGACGGAATGCTGCACATTGGCAAACATTCACCCCCAGTCACAGATCTGGGTTAAATCCATCGTTATTTTGCTTCACCACGCCACCCCAGTTCAGACATAGCCATATGCAAATCAGTCTTGACCCTGTGCCTCATGGGAACAGTCCAGACCGAACTGCCAAGCCATGTCTTCCCTGGACCGGAATCAAGCATCCTAGGACCGGTTTCAGGCTATCAGCCTTCATCAGCCAGGATAGCTTGACTCCAGTGGCGTAGTGAGCACGGGACCCACGTCTGGGCATACCCTTCCCACTTAGGGCGAAATGCAAAACACACAAGATGATGGACGGAATGCTGCACATTGGCAAACATTCACCCCCAGTCACAGATCTGGGTTTAATCCATCGTTATTTTGCTTCACCACGCCACCCCAGTTCAGACATAGCCATATGCAAATCAGTCTTGACCCTGTGCCTCATGGGAACAGTCCAGACCAAACTGCCAAGCCATGTCTTCCCTGGACCGGAATCAAGCATCCTCTGTGAGAAGGGCCAGATAGTCTCCATCATCCTCCAATTCATCAGCCTCCTCTGGTACTTCCTCCTCCTCCTGCTCTTGCGCAGTACTGGCAGCTGAAATGGCTGCTTGCAAGAATAGTGGGTTCTCTCTTTCAATTGCCCGTCGTCTACCATTGGCGGAAGGTCCATTGTCCTCATCGTCCTCATCACCTGGAAGACAGAGGTTGCAACAGGATAAGTAATTGACCTAGTATATGATGTGGTGCAACACATGGGTTGATTCTACTGTACTTTGCATCAGCAGATGATGCACATGTGACCTGGTTTGGGTACACCTACACTTGACTGCTAACACCATAGCACTGAGGTGTTGAATGGAGAGTACAATGCACAAGCAAACTCACCAGCTCCGGCCACAGCTCTGTGTTGCTTTGCAATCCCCCCTGATGTCAACTGCTGAATCTGGCTTCTCATATGTGTAGCTGAAAATGTGGTCCTCGATCCAGCAGCTTGAGAAGGAAGTGACACAATAATTAATGATTTGCATGACTAATATGCTAACAAGCATACGTGACACGCACATAACTGAAATAGTATGTATGTAACTTTTTACACACCAGCTACAGATGCTATGCGAATGATTTTGGAATCCATAATAGGGAAACACTTTATGGCATGCTTACCTGATGGACAGATTTGAGAGGGTTTCACTGTTGCAGCCTGTATGTCTTGCATACCCCGGGCTGGTGTTGTCTGCAGTACTGATGGTATCCTGCCAGCAGCTGTTATGAGACATACATATCCATATTCAAGTACACAGGATGATAGCAATGAGGTAACATGTATAAGTCATTGTCATAGACCATTGATATGCTATTCCTGGCCTGTGTGCCGCATGTTTTCCTCCTGACATGTGGGTCCCTGGTAACCAGCAGCAGTTGCCAGCTGTTACCTGTACACAGCACTGGCATCAACGAGATATCACATTTACAGACAAATGTATATGAGAAGGTAACTGATATTGTAAGGAAAGGGATAATTATGGTGAACGCTTCCGCCTACCTTTCGTTATACCTTCATTTTTATGCCCATCGTGCCTCAAGAGTAAGATGTCTGTTGTTAAATCTAAAGGAGTGTACATCATCATGCAGACCAGTTTCACATTTCACATCAGATCATATCATTGCATTTGAGACTTAATGTGTGAGATCTCTAATAGTTAGGTACATTTTGTGGCATATTTGTGCTTCCCTCCCCATGAAGTCACAACGCCCATTTAGGACTGAGAGATCACACATTTGTTATGTTCAATTTTTGTGTGACCTCTGTTCCCATTATACATGTGCGACATCATGGTAGAACTTAGTTGTCAATGGATGATGTCTTGTACAGCACACATCCTAACCTCATATATTATCCTGTCACTTATATATGAGAATACGGTAGAAGAGGAGGCAAGCTGAATTCAACATTTTACTAGGATTGAATATTGTGGTAAAGTGTAGAAGCTTGGATGTTTGCCACCTACACTGGATTTGCGTTGTGCAGTTCAGCCACCAGATATATATATTTCACTTCCTCTACATCCACCTTAGCACCCCATACATCCCTCCCAAAACAACACAACTAAACTGGCATCAGTGCGACCCTCATCCACATCAATTTCCATACATTTTGTGCCCTGTGATTTTGCTTGAGAGTTTCCATATCATTGACTTACAATCCAGTTGTGGCTACTCCATTTCATATGACACAATGTAGTGTTATATGTACATACTGCACTTACTTGCCATACATTTAGTGTCATCCTTTCACTAGCCACCATGGTGTGATATGGTAAGCTGTAAAATGCCATATGTGGGCATATTGAGATGAGAGACAACAGTGATGTTGAACACATATAACTTACTGCGGACATTAAATCAGCATTTGATGAGCATGAGGATTCAGGTACATCACTCTTGGGTTTACTTACCAGGGTCCCACATCTGACAGTGTGTGGTTCCTGACCAGACGTCACATATGTCACTGGATTCAAGCTAGCCTGGCTGAAGAAGGGTGACATACCCTGAAACCGGTCCCAGGAGGCTTGTTTCCGGTCCAGGGAGGACCTGGCCTGGCAGTTCGGTCTGGACTGTTCCCATGGGGCACAGGGTCAAGACTGATTTGCATATCGCTGGGTCCAAACTGGGGTGGCGTAGTGGGCAAAACAACGATGGATTTAACCCAGATCTTTTGACTGGGGGAGAATGTTTGCATTGTCAGCATTCCGTCCATCATTTGTTTGCTGTAACACAGCCAATCTTGTAGCAGATGTCACTGTAGGGACTGGAATCCTGGATGACATCAATGGGCCTACAAAGATATGTGTGTTTGCCAGTTAAAATTCCAGTTGCCACATGCGATACACTCGATTTCAGAGTTCAGTTCACAGTTTTGGCACTGTTGATGGAATACATGTGATATGTCCATGTGTTGTCTGCTAACAATGTAGGCTATTGGACCCTCCTGACCACTTTTACTTACCAGTTTGAGATGGTGGTATGGATTGCTGTGGATGATGTTGTTTCCTCCCAGCAGATGCAGGGACCTCTGCTACAGTGGATGACTGTACTCTGGCTGAATGTGTCAATAGAGGAGAACAGCGAAAAGTCAGCAAACCAAAAATGTACATGTGCAACTTGTCAGAAATGTCCTCACTGCATCTACATGCTAACAGTAATGCTAAGTGCATCCGTGGCCGGTGCAGGTAGGAGCAGAGGGGCGGTGGGGGGGCATGGTGGGGTAGGAGGAATTCGACAGATAACGGAATAGGGAAAATAAAATTATTTAAAAAAAGAAAACCACTTACCGTGCGCTTGACGTGTGCGGCGAGCACAAGCTAAGTGGTTTTGATTCTTTTTTTATTTTATTTTCCCTATTCCGTTGTCTGTCGATTAACACCCAAGCCCCGCCCATGCCCCCAACGCTGTAACCTGCCCCGGCCACGGCTGGCTAAGTGTAAGGGGCCCTTTGTCTATTGCTATTTACCAGTGTTAGGTATATACGCCAGCAGTGCTGGGCCCCTGTTTTTGATAGTGGAAATGGGATTTGCCATTTTCATCACAAAGGATTCTGGGACTTGTAGTGCAACGTACAGAAGGAGAAACACGAGGCTCTGACTCGCTATGGTTTTTGCACATACTTGGGGCAACTTCCATAATCACAATTGTGGTGGAACACAGACAGATATTTCATATCCATGATCTTGTCATCACATTTACCTGGTATCACATTGTGGACATCACCGACAGGCAGCCCATGGAGCATGTGGGGGTGTATGGTGTGGAGAACAGCCTCCTCTAGTGGGGTGAGATGGAGGCAGGGTCTGGATCGTTTATTCTTTATCTTATTGGATTTTTGCGACATGGTCTCCACCATTACCTTTCTGTATTATATTTGTTCCTTCATAGATCAGGACTTGATCCTTGAGTTCCTCCCAGTGCACGAATACATCCATTCAGGACAAATTTAATTATATGCTAGCACCGGATGGTAAGTGCTAATCGTTTTGCAAGCACGCTATCTTTATGCATAATGCCTTCGGCATATAATCACCAGTCCTCTACTCTGTGTTTACACATATTATATTTTTTTCAATACAGCCATAGTGCCTATCAGTTTCCTTGGCCTTATCTTCTGCTGTTAGGACCATCACCATGCTTGGCACTCGTAACCTTTCATTTTTAAGCTGAGATCCATCACAGATCTCACACATTCTGTCATTCTACAGAAAATAAGGTATTTAACCAGTGTCTCAACTTTTTAGTTCATATAATATTTACTAAATCACTGCTCCAAGTAGATTCAAGGTCCTCAAACAATGGTTTCATGTATTTTTCCAGGATATTCCAATCCTCACTGCATTGGAATTGCATCTTTACTAATTTTAACGTGACAGCAAGACATATGATCTAAAATTCTGGTAATCATCTACTATTATAACTCTTTAGGATCATTTCTTTCTGGATAATTCTTTTGCCTATTTTACGTTTTCTCTCTGAATTTAAGATCTAAAGCACCATTTATTTACACACAGTTGTAGGTGTCTATATGAATATTTGCAAATTGGGTCTTTCTTTGCACTATGTGGCTGTGTCACTTGCTACACAACTGTGGGATTCTTTTCCCTCGCCTCATCTTTTTCAGCTTATCCTTTCAATCCCCATATTATCTCAAAGTATTTTTAGATGCATCGGCAATGGGCAATTAACATAGGTTTTGTTGTTGTAGTCATTTTTCCCAGTAGTTACTGAGATGGAATCCTGAAGAAACGCGCGTCGTTCCAACTTACAGCTAGTTTTTTCTAAATATAATGAATTCTGTAATTTATGAAATGAGTATTTAGAAGCTTTTCTGAAATGATTTCATGTCCAGAATCCAAACATTTGAACCAAAACATGTATTTATAATATGTAACATGTACTGACTGAATTCTTTCCAAAGTATCAGCAATAATAACCTGCATGAATATCTGTAAAGTACTTATAATTTATCCTTCATGTATAACTGCTACTCATTATGCAATTTTTAAAGAAAAGATAAAAAAATTATAAAATATATTTTTATATATAATAAATATGACAAAACTTTGACAGTACATGTGCATGTGTGTTTACAGAACCTTTGTTATGCATTGCCCTTTGCCTTGTTAGCACTAAGCATCTATCGCCTTGCCTAGGCTTTATTTTTTCAACGGCAGGGTCTGTATTGTACACCAGGGAGAACTCTGGCCACCGGAATTCTTGCGTACTTCTCCTTCACCTGCCTCTTCTCGTCCTGCCACTTCTTCTTTATGTCATTGATAGTCATTGCCAGTGCGGACATCCTCCCCCAATGCTGTGACTGCATTGGCTAAATGCTGCCATAGAGCTACCTTCTGTGTGCCACTGGTGCTGTCAGGGGGAAACCATGGAGCCGTTTGTGGTGCCTCACAATAAACTGCAAGATCATGGTGGTCTCCTACTCAATATCATTTTTCTTCCTCCTCTGGTGTAGCATTTTTTTAAGTAAGGCACAGAGCAGGCAAGCAGGAACTCTGTGTGGCCAAACCTGGGCCTTATTTGTGTGCTGCTTTTATGTGTTTATATGGTTTGTAGTGCAGGTCTTGCAGGTGGTGTCAATTGACGGCACGTGTAGGTGATTAGAGTTCATCCGGTCCAAGTGGGGGGGGTGGTAAGCACTTACACAGG
The DNA here is from genome assembly GCA_963921515.1 of Calotriton arnoldi. Taxonomy (NCBI): domain Eukaryota; kingdom Metazoa; phylum Chordata; class Amphibia; order Caudata; family Salamandridae; genus Calotriton; species Calotriton arnoldi. The sequence goes on from CAWUFW010011468.1 coordinate 594,998, forward strand.
TGTTTAATATTAAAGACAATGATCATCCGGCCCGAGCTGGAGATTCCGGCCCAGGTGCGGAGGTTCCGGCCCAGGTGCGGAGGTTCCGGCCCGGGTGGAGAGATTCTACCCAGAGTGCAGACGTAAAGATATGACTCGTAAATGACTTCTGTGAATACCAAAAGTCGTAAATGACTTCTGTGAATACCAAAAGTCGTAAAGTTATACTTTTGGCTCAGATTACCTTCGTGAATCGGCCTTCAGTTGCCTAATACATTACAAAGTATACATATAGTGGCCTTTGGATCAGCTCCTTGTTCTTGATTGAATGGCTTTCTTGTTTATCTCATGTCCCTGCATTTTATTCTGGATCATTTCTTCTTTGCTATCTTCTGGTTAGATGACTAAGGTCCTTCTACTGCTTATATTCAGGAAACAGGTTTTGCTTTTTCTTTTAGCTCTCCATGGGAATGCATGTGCTTTCTTGCTCTCTCTCCCCTCTCCTCTGTGTGCTGCCACCCCCTTTACAACCTGCCCCAGGCAGAGCCAGACTGGCCATAGGGGGCACCGGGCATTTCCCAGTGGGCCAGAAGGGTGGGGGCCAGTTTTGTATCAGTGGGGGCCGTTTCGTTGCTGGAGGCCGGTTTTGCGGCAGTGCTGCAAAATCGGCCCCTTGTAACAAAAGCGCAGCAGCAGTGCAGCAGCAGTGTTCTCGCCCTGGCAATTACGTCCGACCGACCTCCCCCACCTAGGTGGGAGAGCAAGTGAGTGAGCCTGGGGCCAGGTCCGGACTGGGATCGCAAACCGGCCCTGGCAATTACGTCCGACCCTGGCCCCCTCCCTGGTTTCTTCATTTCTTTCTTGTCCCTCTCTGTTCTGTTTTTTTTTTCTAAGAAGGGCATAGCAGGCGCAATTTGGCACCAAGCTGCTCCTTTTTAGGTCAAGCCTATACATCGCTTGCGCTGTTAGGCGATCTGTTGTATGTGCTTTGTGTGGTCTGACTCCTCCCACGCTACAGATTGGCTTTGTAATGTGTAATTTAAAAATCATAGCCTCCAAATGGTTAATGGGTGGTGCATGTCCCAGTTGACTCTCCTGGAGTATTTCCACGGGAACAAGCAGGGACGGGCACGCATTCCCTGCCTTTCCATTTCTAGCGCCATGCGTGTCTTCGGCATTGCGTACACTTTACAGTGCCACTGGGGCAACAACAGGGACCGACTAGAGTGCTCCTGTATCAGTACGCACTCTACGGTCCCCCCAGGGCTGCTACTCAGGCATCCACTCCAGCGTGCCTTTCTTGTTGGGAAACCCGTGTGCTCAGGGGTTTCCCAGAGAGAGGTGTCTTTTCCAAGGACCCGCGCTGCACGGATGATGCACGCTGAGCTTCCACATTGTGCTGCTCGTTTGGTAAGCTGCTGCACATAATGGATGCCACTTTATAAGAATTTAATGCTAGTCCCATCTGTCGCAGTCATTGCCATATTAAGGGTGTGATTAGATTCCATAACTCTTTAAATACTCTACTCTCCCTTGTTTGATTCATACTTTCACAGCTAGCGGGCAGACACCCTCCTCCAGAGTATTTGTTCACTCTACAAATACCACGTTAACAGTATTCAATTTACTGACCTCACACAGGAAGGTTGAATCTGCCTCATCTGACGTGAACCTGTGACCTTCAGATCACTGCAGATATCAGCAGCGAGTGTTTTCCTACGGAGTCATCTTGCCAGCGATATGTTGTGCTATCAGTAGCTGTACTGCACATCTTCACACAGTAAACTAGCTGCCTATATGAAGAGAACGGTGTGCCCTAATATTAATTAGTATTGTTGTGTGTGGTCAGTGTGGAAAGTAGCATTTGTTATTTTCCTTCAGGGATCTTTGCAGTGTGAGTGTATGGAGTTATGGAAGGACTTTTGTGTTCATTTCATGTCACTGGGGTGAACGGCGTCCAGTGTCTGGAAGACTGTTCTCACGTTTGGCATTGATAGGTTGTTAGGTAGCACTGATATTACGTTGTGCACATGAGGGTGTGCCATGTTCTACTGAATGTTGGTAAGATGGTGAGGAGGGACCACTGCGAGGGAAGAGATGGTGTGGATATATCTCGCCGGAGTCTCTCGGGGATCTTCTTCCAATAATTATGGAGGATATGACGTTTATAATTCTTCAATGTGATTGGCACATCTACAGGGAGCAAGCAATGTTATGTATGGCAGAGTAGAATTAATTCCAAGTGGCCTCCAGTGCCACACTACAAACCGAATAAGTTTGATTCAGCGTGCTTTTTCGGGGATACGCGTTGGAGAGCATGGGGGTGATGGATTGTTATGGCAAAAATTACTACACTGTTCTTTGAAATTTCGACTGAGCTGATAATGTGGTACAGATCGTTACACTCATGTTAAGATGTTCTCCATGAAAAAATAATACTTCTTTGAAAAAAAAAGATGTTGGTGTAATAGGCAGATATGCTGTTGAGGTAACAGCCCTTTGCAGTTTTCATTGTAAGCTCTCAGTGGTGGCAAGTCACAATGATGGTGTGGGACAACGGGAGAGTCTGTGATGAACGTCAGCCGTTTTATATGACATTCATAAACATTGGAACCAGAGCTAATCTAGGATTTCCTCACTCGCCCTTGAGATGCTGATGTCCCAGTGGGGTTCACACACATTTGCTCAAGTGCATCTTGAATATGGTATAAAATGGATGAAAAAAGCTGAGATGCTCACTGGCATCTACTTTATGCCCGGGAATATATTTCTGTATGTGAAGAGCACCCAGAATTATGTGATTCTGCAGCTGTATCCTTTATGTATAATAATGATTTATCGCACTTGCCACATAGTCCACCATCTGCTGCGTAATGTCCAGATTTCAACAAAAAAATCTGGAAATCAAGCCATAATATTGTTTACGGGTTAAATGGATCAAAAAATAAAATGCTACATAGCAGCTGACCCTTTGACATTGTTTACTAGTCCCCTTTCAATTGGCGATTGCTGTATTCAGACGTCACACTGATACCACTAACTAGCTAAAACTTTTACCCATGCAATCTTAATATGTATTAAAATGATAAAACTCCGAAATAAAGCTGCCAGAGAAAGTGACACATTTTGCTGCATAATTTTCCTTTTCTTTCCACATAATTTAGTTAACACTGTCACATAGATTGGTCCTCCATTGCCTCTAATTTCCAGTGACCTGTGTATATGGTATAAAGACAGCTAGTATAAATCTGAGCTGCTCATGGGCGTCTTGTACTTAGTGCCCGGCAACATCCAGGTAAATTGTGCCCGTTGTGCCTAAGATGCAGTTATTTGAGTTTAACACACTCCATCTTAAAAGTCTTCACTCAATAAAATAATAAATAATAATAATTTTTGTTCAATAAATCTATGCAACGAGATAGATAACTAGAATCAACGCTGCATTGCACACCTGTGTGATAATCCCTGTGATTTGAAATAGGCTAAAAAGAGTGGCTGTGAGGCTGGCAACAACATTTTAATAAACTATCAGAGATCCCCTTCTACTATTCGACATTTAAAGGATAACTTCAACCTTCTCAAAATATATTCATACTTCCAATGTGGAGGTCAGATTCGACCCATCAAACCATTTACAGAAAGTAGACCCAACACATGCCCGCCGGCGAGAGGCGTAATGGATTCATTTCCATTGGCGGTAGGCAGGGCCACTGGAACTATGCGATTGTGTGGCCATGGCGATATTCACATAATTGTGTATTTGCCACACTTGCCACATAATCCATCATCTGCCGCATAATCTGCAGATCTTTACAAAAAAATGTTTGTTTATAGCTCAAATGGTTCAAAAGTTAGTAATATAATAGCAGCACGTGTTGCTGTGCAGTGGAAGGCCTTTGGGAAAGCTGACTGGGCACTTCTCTGTAGCTTATTACTATATTGAGATGGGATTCTGTGGATAATCCACAAATATATTGTGTAATAAGTAGGCATATAGATTATAGTCAGAGCCACTGGAATTATGTGATTTTTGATGCTTGCTGAATGTGCTGCATTCTCCATATACTGCTGCATAATCTGCTGGTGCTAACAAAAACAATTTTGTTTCTAGCTCAAATGGAGCAATAGTTACTGAAAACACTGAGACACATGTTACCACGCAGTACTGGTTACCTTTCTGTTGCTTATTTCTGTATATGGGTGTCAAACTGGTACTAATGTTAATAAAGGGGCGAAAACGTTGCCCAGACAGTGTTAACATGTAAAAGAATGACGTAATAATAAAATAATCCTATCAAAACAGTGCTGCATTACGATGCATAATTTAACTTTTCTTGCTGCTTAATTTTGTCGGGACAGCTGCATAATTTGGGCCTCTCCTGCCATATAATTCCAGTGGCCCTGATTAGAGTAGAGTAGAAGATACAGTGGAAGGTCTAGTGCTGCAGACAGTGACAGGAACTCAGTCTTCCATATAGTGGCTTTAGGGTTTCTTCCATGATGAAATCTTATTCTCTTCTGTCACAGATGTTCTGTTTAAGAGCCGACAAGTGGTGTCCATATGACCTTTGTAAAAGCTTGCAATGTGTCACTCACTGTCTGGAATCATACCTCCAGTTCTGTTGAACTGACAAGTTGTGCTCCCTCAATGAGAAAAGTTCTTGTGGGTTTGGCTGCTTTCGACCTTCTAGCTTTCAGAAAGGGCATTTTTAGGTCGAAGCCTAGCAGACAGCGTAGCTGTCTGGTTTGGTAAATACATCTTGGGGACATTTAGAAAGCTGACCTAGGAATGCATTTTGACTGTTGCTTTCCATGGATTTTGTGGTTTGTCACTTACATTTTCTGACTTTCTATCTTCTGGCATATTTGGTTTAGGCTGTCCAGCTTGAGCTCGTCCCTCTCATTACCCAAAATTTGTTTACTGTATTCTTCCACGAACTCGCTTTCTGTAAACAGGCCATTAAGGGCCTTATTATGAGTTTGGCAGTGCGGGAGTGGGACCACATGGCTTCCTCACCGCCAAACCGATTTCTGAACCCGCCCACCAGATTAGGTTTTATCTCCTCTCTGGCGGGCTGCTCTTTGGCGTTCCCAGGGTGATGCCTATGAAATAGGCATGCAATAGGAACATCAAAGGCAGTACCTGCATGGCATGGACTGCTGGAGTCCATACCGTGCAGGTACTGGTCTGCATGTATGCAGGGGGGGCACATGTTGTGCCCCTCTGTGTGCATCCACATGGCATGAGGCACAAGGGGGCCCTGAAGGGCCCCGTTTGTTTCCCCACCGCCACACTTTTCAGGGTGGTCGCACTGCCATGAAAAGTGTGTTGGTGAGGAAACTCGTAATATGCTGCCCCACCAAGCATATTGCAGCCTCAGGACCGCAGCGCAACCGCCATAAGGCGGTCAGGAGACAGTAACCGTGAGTCTGGCGGTCTGTGGATGGCCAGACTCATAATAAGGCCCAAAATCTTGTTCTTATCTTGTCACATTTTCTGCGCATTCAAAGACAGAGGTCAAATGTCATGCTCTCTCTATTCGAAGGAGCTTGATGTCTATTTTTATTTCTCTGACTTCAAAGTGAGAGAATTTATGTACCAATCCTTCTGAGTACCCATATAAGAGGCAGATTTATTTTTCTAGCTCACACAAAAACAAGCATTTTTAATACAATAGGTCTCGCATTTGTTAAAGTTAGAGCTGTTGGCGTTTAAAATGACAATGTTTTTTACTTTTGCTTTTTTATACTAATGCCTATAGCACTATGCAAATATAATTACTCAGCTGCAAATAAAAAAACAAAAGTAAAAAACATTGCCATTTTCAATGCCAACAGCTCTAACTTTAACATACACGAGACCTATTGCATTGCAAATGCTTGTTATATATGTGCTTTAGCACAGAGTTTGTTTTCTTTTCTTGATGTACCACTGAAAGATGGGCATCCTCCATCTTTGAAATATAAATCAAAAATCCCAAAATGGTGCAGCTAAGTGACGCATGCATACGTATAAGTCATCACACTGGGAGCCGCTGTGGTATCATGATGCATACATTTGCATGTGTGATGATGAATGCATGCGGTTACATCTGTGTGTTTGGTTCTTTTTCTTTTTGTCCATGTTGAGCAGTATCCGCAAAAATATTGTCAAAGAGAAAGGGCTAGACAGGTTTGCAATGCTTGTTTTTATTAATGTGTTTAGATATTAACGATACCACAGTCTTATTTAACTCCCCAGAGGTGACACTTTCAATAAGTTGATGAAAACATTTGAACTCAAAAAGCAAAAATGCCTGCGATACATGATAATGCACTCTTGTAGTACCAGACACTCACCCAGCATGAGCAGTTTTCTGTGATTCATCTGAAATCTTTCCACATCCTTTACCCTGCGTGTTTGCCCTCCCTTTATCTCAGATCTGAAAGCTCTAAGATGAATGCCTTTTGCTAATGGAATCTGTGGTTGTCTAAAGAATTTTAAAATGTATTTTAATAGGGAAACAAACTGTGTGGAAACAATTTAGATAACACTCGGAATTATTCTGTACTTAGCTACCCACTGCTGCAAATATTAAAATCAATCCACAGTGCATGCAGGTTATACAAAACGAAAACTCATCTCCAGCACAGAAGGAAAGGGACGAGTGAACTGTGATGAGAAGAATCACGCCGAGTGCAATATCCACGCAACATACTCCAGCTGAGTGTTGCTAATTGACAAATGTCTCCATCAAAAGCTGTGGAATATATTTTAGAGTTCACCATGTTTTAGCTTAAACTTTAAGCTCTGTCATACATAGAGCTTAATAATTTACTTTAGCCTGTTTCTTAGTGCTTCTTATTTCAGCAGTTGACCGACTAGAGACATAGTAATACAGGAAGACCTTGGGGCAAATGTACGACTGCATTTAGCTATTGCTAACGGAGAATCGGACCACTAGTGACCTCTAAATCACCGTTTGTCATGTACCAACCCTATTTTGGGCGTGCCAAGGGCGTCCCTCCCTAATAGTGAGTCACAAGGGCATGTACGACTGTTTTGGGACCAGAATGTGGTCGCAAAACAATTGCAGTTTATCACCTAATTTAAGTAGGTGTTAAGCCACTCGCAAAAGGGAAGGAGTCTCCTTTGTGAATGGTAGCGAAAACGTTTTTTAAGAGCAAGCAGTGTTCTCAGTTTTTCTTTTTGAAATGCACCTAAAAGTTGTTTTATTAAAAAGCAAACTCAGACATGGTAGTCTGCAGTCCCTAGCAGGCCATTGACCATTCTCAATGGGTCTCAAATTGCGACCTGCCTCATGAATATTAATGAGGTAGGTCATTTGCAACCCCATTGGGAATTGCTAAATGTGTCTGAGACACATTAGTACATTTCATTTTGTGACTCACAAATTGCAAGTAGCTAAAAATCGAAATTTGTGAGTCGCAAAATGAAATGGTCATACATGTGGCCCCAAGTTATTTCGCCAACAGAAGAAGCCAGAACTAGAAATCATAGGTCCATTGCTTAGGTTACATTGCAGAATTGTTGTTTTTGCATAGTGTATACAATGTAATTCGGGCAAGCACCTGCGATGGGTCGAGCGCATTAATCCACTATTGGACTAAGGAGTCAATCGCAATTATTCATAGAAATCTTGCTTCAGCACTATCTTAGATTTCAATTTCAGAATGTGCATGCATTGAAATTGCTGTCCCCCCAAAGAATATGGGGCCAGATGTAAGACGCATTTTACAGGCCACAAACGGCCCATCGGGCCCCTTGCTACCGGTAAAATACATTATCCTATGTACCAACCCTATTTTACGAGTCAGTACCCTATTACCGACTTGCAAAATAGGGTTTGGGAGGTGCTATTAGGAAGTGGGTGTGTAAAGGGTGCCCCTTCCTAATAGCGAGTCGCACTGGAATGTATGAATGTTTTGCAACCGGGAATGCGTTCGCGAAACATTTGCAGATTACCATTGCCCCCGGAAAAAAAATGAAAAGAAATCTTTTCATTTTTATTTTTTAAATGTATCCGGGCTGCGTTGCAAAAAAAAAAAAAAACCTGCTTTATTTAAAAAGCTGTCAGAGATATGGTGGTCTGCTAACCCCAGCATGCCACCATCGCTTTGAGTGCCGGCCATTCCCAATGGGTTGCATATTGCGACCTGCCTCCTGAATATTGATGAGGCAGGTCCCTGGTGGCCCATTTGGGAATCGAAAACAGTGTCTGAGACACTGTTGTGCATTAGGTTTTGCAACTCGCAAATTTGCGAGTCGCTAAAAATTGCCATTTGCGAGTCGCAAAACTTGACGGTCGTACATGTGGCCCATGGGTTGGAGAAAGAGGCACACCAGAAAATGAACATCGGACTGATCAAAACAGAGGTACTTTGGTCCTTTGCACCTATAGCTCTCAGAAGCACAGTGGAACATTTGCCAACCATTCAGTGCTTTGTGATCGCATGATCTGATACAAAGGAGTGATTCATATACTTCTTTGCCATCCCCTTCACATTGATGAGGTTTGCAAGCAATCCAAATGTCTGATAGTTGTGATATCGAATGCAACTTTCAATGAGCTTTAATGCATTACATTTTTGCTTTTTGCCCTTCACAAAGTCTGCAGCAGAGCATTGTACAGGCTTTGTGAAGACAAAAATGATAATACGTTGTGCCCGTGTCTTATGGATCCTTTACAGAGTGTGCATTTGCTGTTATGATCGCTCCTGTTCTTTCAGTGTTCTTACAGCAGAAGAAAATGTAGGATATTGTAAGCAACAATCCTGCTCATCACACCTGGCTTTGGCATGTTCTAATGTTTAAGATGCTTTATTGAAGCAAGTAACATCAATGGTACAATGTATGGCGATACATATGTAGAGGGATAGCAAGAGATAATGATTACAATATATAAGAAAAGGAAACGAAAGCAGAGAATGTCTGCCAATATTCTAGAAAATATTCCAAAAGAGTAAAGCAATATTAAAATTTTGTACCATAACACAAGATAGCGTTTTTGATTTTATGTATTTAGGGGACAGACATTCACCACAGGTGTTGTAGGCATCTAGCGAGCTTCTCATTGAAACCACCGGGATAAAGTATACAGCAGATGTAGAGCTAGAGGCCAATCCGAACACACAAGACGATTTGTTTCACCCTAGGCAGCTTTCACCGAGGCAGCTAACCCAAGAAACCAATACTAGTGGTTCGTGGCAATGGGAAAATTCTTCAAATATGGTTCAATAAACGGGTGGAACTAATGCAATGGCTGCAAGGAGATGAAAGGCTGAAGCAACTTAAGTAGATCGGGGCCTGGAGAATGACTACAAAATTAATTTTAAAAGGCTTTAACTAACCATTCAAATATTTCAATGATAATCCAACCAATTGTGTTCCACGTGATTTGTAGGAAGTTGTGGGACTAATGCAAACTGAGAGGACAGATGCTATAACCCTAAGTGGCAATAGACCCTACACTAGTGCATGAAACAGCATATCCGATATATTAATACAATTGTTTCACGGATATTTTTCTAAGCAAATTCCTTCGTTTTATTTGAAACTGTGTCATTCTCGGGATGCTGTTAGGATAATTTCATAATCAAAAATAATTTTAAGCTTCATTTTAATAATCATGGTTACTTCCTGGGTGACGTCCCTTCCGGCGCCACCAGATGTCCACCCGAAGTGCTTTAGAAACGTGCTTAAAACGCATGTGTCATTTAGGCCACTTGTACATTGATGGTCCAGCTGTTGCAGGTGGAGGTGTGCTCTTAAGGTTTCATTAGCTAGAGAAAAGGACGCACTCTCTTTGAACCGGGGTTGCAAGCCAGGAGTACGGACTCCACTTCTCAGGCTCCCCCGCTCCTGTCAGTTCTCTGACGGATCTTCACGCGCCTAGAGGCGCATAAAGAGAACGGAGAGCCCCCGCTGTGCGGGACGCGTTCTCTTTGAACTGGGGTTGGGAGCCAGGGGTACGGACTCCACTTCCCAGTCTCTCCCGCTCCTGCCACTCCTTTGACAGATCTTCACGCGCCCGGAGGCGCATAAAGAGAATGGAGAGCTCCCACTGCGCGGGACGGACGCGGGCTGCGCCCGGGCCAAGAGCGGGCCCGTCCTTGCCCGTCAATCACCGGAGGGGGCCGAGCCGGGCCCCCCTCTAACATCCTAAAGTCAAATATAACAGTGGCTCGTGCTCCTTTTCTTTTTAATATAAGCTGATAAGACACTGCTGCGTACTGGTCATTGCCTGGGATCGCCATTTCTTGGAGTGAATCGATGGAAGTTAAACAACGCTCTTTCTACCTTCACTTCTATTTAGTTCGAGTGAGTTGCATCTCTTTTCTCTCTTTTATCTTGTTTTTGTTCTTGAGTTGTGCCATGCGCAGGTGTGATCAATCCTCAGTATGGGCAAAAGGAAAGCTGGTGACCTTACCAGAGCCGAAACCAGCGCAAGGAAACCCCTGAAACCAGGCCATATAAAGCAAACGGTTGATCTGCACCCAAATACTGACACGGTGGCAGATATGGATCTATTAATTGAAGAAGTTTAGTCCCTACTAAAACCAATAGACTCTGATCAAAGGAAGGGCGATGCTTCAAGGGTTCCGGACATGTTTAAAAATGTAAAAAGAAAAAAATTGCAGAAACCGGCTACTGGACGGCAAACAAGTCCTGCTGCCTTAGATCACCAGTGTGAGACAACTGATTCCGTTGAGGATGTAGTTCCTTTATTACCTAAATCCAAGCCTAAGACTAAGGAAGTAGAACCTATGATATCATCTATCAAAGCCCCTTGTCAACTATTTCCTGAAATCATTATTGCCCTTAGTGTTCCCTGCCATAACTGATTTGCTCCTTTACAAACTCCTGCGGGTGTCGAAGGGCCACATTTATCTCAGCCACAACCCGAAAACTCCTATGCTGACCAAACTGGAAATGAGCGTCAACAAGGCGCAGTGGTACCTACTGAGCCAGTGACTTTATTGACATTAAAATTAAAACTGGATCACCTTAGTAGCCTGATTGTTTCCCTAGTGGATCAAGTCTCCTCGCTAAGGCAAAATAGATTGCAGTGCTGTTGCAACAAAGGCCAAACGACAGACTCAGGTGGAACACTTTTGAATCTCCAAGTTGATCGGAATTATTTAAAAGCACCGGAAGACCCAAATAGATTAGAGCAGACACCAAATTTTGCTGCTGCCTCGAGTGTTAAAAAGACTTCGGAAATTTACCGACTTTCAAGGGTCTCTTCCGCAAACTACTCAGTTCGATCTGTAAGGCATCCAAATCAAACAGTACCCAATAGCACGGCTGTAAGATTATCTGATGGTGATTTGCATAAGGGAGTAATGGCTGGTGCTAATGCAATCTTTCCTTTACACCAGGGCACTTCACATGGAACTACTTCTCATCTCCAGCGAGAATATTCATTAACAACTCCAACTGACTATAAACGAAGAAAAACAAATCGAGTCTCTAACAACCTAATTTACATGATGCGAGTGCCCAAACTAAACTTTGGAGCCTATGAAGATACTGACGCATTAATTAACAGAGTAATCTTCTGGGTAAGGGTAAAACGCAAATGTCTCTCTGTAATTAGATCTGACATTTTGTGTACTAGACGGTGCCCCTCAGATATTCCAGCCTTTGATTGCATTCAGGTCAAGTTATGGATAGCCAGCTCACTGAGAATCGCATTAATTTTGAACTTTGGACTTGCCACCTTATGAGAAATAATGCGCTAGGAATTAGATTGAAACTATCTCCTCCAACTAACAGAATTCTGGAAGGTTCCTCAGTGCAATCTAATAATTTAACTGCACAGGCTAGCCACTCAGCTCTTACCGCAAACCTGAAAGCAGTCGACTGACTGAGTGGAAGGCACACACAGAGTAATTGTATCTTACCTGGCATAGAATCGGCAGGTCTGACAGCTGACTCTACTATTGAGGCCACTGACTCCGCTAATAATAGGAGGAGGGATACAGGGGAGGTAGAAATGATAAATTGTGTGATTTTAAAGGCAAATGGGTTTAGAAACAGGGGGGAAACACCATCTGATGCTTCCCCTCGCTTGAGTAGACTAAATGAAAATCTCGACAGTTATAATACTGAGGGTAGGAGAAGGACTGGTCCCTCAACTACTACATCTGTGGCTGCCAGCCCATGTCTTCCACATGCAGCTGGTTTCGTAGGCACTCAGACACAAGCTGGCATTAGCCTGAGATCCTGGAACCTGGCAAGTATTGTATCTAAGCTGGATGACCCTGATTGGTTAACAGTATATCAGAGAGCATGATATCTGTACGTTTCAAGAGACCTGGGCAACTGAAAAAAAAAATTGTTGATGGGTTCACGACTTACAGTGTCGAAGCCAAACCCCCCAATCATTATGGGAGGGCAATCGGAGGCCTCCTGATTCTTGTCAAGAATAATGAATTCAAGTCATGCACGTTATTGTAGACAAAATGCTTAGACCTAATGGGGATTACTGCCTTGTTACCTTCAGGACTTTTTTTGGCTTTTTTAAACATTTACGTAAGATCTACTGCAGCTTGTATTGAATCCCTTACTCTATCTATTCTTGAAAAAACTTTAGATTCTCTCCATCCGAACGCAAAAATAATACTGGGTGGTGATTTTAACATATCTTATGAACCATCCTCCTATATTAGTGAGGCAACAGAGGAGGAAGATGAACAGTGGGGTATTAGGGCATTAACTGGGAAACCCCGAGCAAATTTAACAGCAACTGGACGTTAATTAGGCTCCTTAATAGTAGGCAGAGGGCTGAGGGCATGTAATGGCCATACCACATCTGACCCTGATCGAGCCCCTACCTTTAGAAGGGGAAATCATGTGAGTGTCATTGATTTCGTTATCCTGGATGTGAGACTTTGGCCACTTCTGACCGACATGAAAGTAGATAGGCGATCTGACAACGATCATGATTCCTTGGTTGTTTCTTTGGTCGGAGCCCCTCTGGCAAGGGCATCGAACACATGTCACACAGTAGTGCGCGATCCTGTACTTTCCAACTGCAGATGTTATGTTTCCTGGCCTAAAATCATGATGAATCCAACGCTGCACAGATATAAGGGCTTTATGTCAAGTCCCTTGTGAATTATGGTGCACAGACATAATATCGAGTTTTTATTTTCGGAGTACAAAAATATCGAGTTGGAAAGATCGAAGGGACTGAATATCGACATCAAGAATATCGGTGACCAGAATATCGACATGAAGGTAAGAAATATCGATTTTGTTAATATCGAAGTCAGTAATATTGTTTGTAAAAATATCGTTGTTAATAATATCGATGTTTATATTAGTGTTATGTATTTTAGTATGCATTTTAAATGTATGTGTTCTACATTTTTTGTTAAGTATTGTATTTTCTTTTAAATATATGTATTACATTATTAGAAGTTATTAATTTTTTTAAAGTACATTTTGCGTTTTAGTTCTGTAGCGGGTTTTGGGTTTATAGGGGAATAGGGTAGGAAGTAATTTAATTATAGTAAATTTAATAATAATTTTGAGAAATTATTAATTATTTTTAAATACATTTTGTGTTTTTATTCCGTAGCGGGTTGTGGGTTTATAGGGGAATAGGGTGGGAAGTAATTTAATTATAATAAAGTAATTATACATTTTTATTTATTGGTATTGATAATTAATTTATTGTTAATTAATTATTAATTGGTAATTAATTTTTATTAATTGATTAATTGATAATTATATTAATGGTGTTAATTTTTTTTAGGATCGGGTTGTGGGTTTATAGGGGAATAGGGTGGGAAGTAGTTTAATTTTAATAAAGTAATTATTAATTTTTATTTATTGGGTTTGATAATTAATGTATTGTTAATAAATTATTAATTGGTAATTAATTTTTATTAATTGATTAATTGATAATTATATTAATTGTGTTATTTTTTTAGGAGCAGGTTGTGGGTTTATAGGGGAATAGGCTGGGAAGTAATTTAATTATAATGAAGTAATTATTAATTTTTATTTTTTATTATTTAAAAATAATTTATTATTAATTAATTATTAATTGGTTATTTAATTAAAAAAATTATTTGATTGATAAGTATGTTAATTTTAACCCTCTGCTATCCAACACTTTCCCTACAGTTACACTCTCTGGAGTGGAAATAGTAATTTTTACCCCTACGCTATCCAACACTTTCCCTACTGTTGCACTCTCTGGAGTGGGAATAGTCATTTTAACCCCTACGCTATCCAACACTTTCCCTACTGTTGCACTCTCTGGAGTGGGAATAGTCATTTTAACCCCTTCGCTATCCAACACTTTCCCTACTGTTGCACTCTCTGGAGTGGGAATAGTCATTTTAACCCCTTCGCTATCCAACACTTTCCCTACTGTTGCACTCTCTGGAGTGGGAATAGTAATGTTTACCCCTACGCTATCCAACACTTTCCCTACTGTTGCACTCTCTGGAGTGGGAATAGTAAGTTTTTACCCCTGCGCTATCCAACACTTTCCCTACTGTTGCACTCTCTGGAGTGGGAATAGTAATTTTTACCCCTACGCTATCCAACACTTTCCCTACTGTTGCACTCAGTGGAGTAGGTATAGTAATTTTTACCCCTTCGCTATTCAACTCTTTCCCTATTGTTGCACTCTCTGGAGTGGGAATAGTAATTTTTACCCCTTCGCTATCCAACACTTTCCCTACTGTTGCACTCACTGGAGTGGGAATAGTAATTTTTACCCCTACGCTATCCAACACTTTCCCTACTGTTGCACTCTCTGGAGTGGGAATAGTAATTTTTACCCCTACGCTATCCAACACCTACCCTACTGTTGCACTCACTGGAGTGGGAATAGTAATGTTTACCCCTACGCTATCCAACACATTCCCTACTGTTGCACTCTCTGGAGTAGGAATAGTAATTTTATCCCCTCCGCTATCCAATATTTTTTCTACTGTTTTAATTAATGTAGTGTATAATGTATTTGAAAAAGATTAAAAATATATTAATTTTTTAATTTGTTATATATATTTTTTATATTTATATTTATATTATTGGTGTATGTATATATATATGTATTTATAATTTTTAATATGTTTTTTAACAATTTATAAGTTATTAAAATAATTATTTATAAATATTATTAAGTAAGTAAGTATATATATTATATTTTATACATATATATGTTTAATTTATTTTTACATTATATGTATTAGTTATAATTTTAAACATTTTAAAATAATTTTAACTGTTTCTTTTAATTATATGTATTATTTACTTTATTTTACATTATTTTTTAAACATTAAAAAAACGATATTTTTAACAATGATATTTTTGACAACAATATTTTTTTCCCGATATTTTTGTACTTACCATTATGTAGATATGACTTCGATATTCTTGACTTCGATATTTTTGTGTCGATATTTTTGTACCTCGATATTCTGACTGTCGATATTCTGTCAGTGATCCGCAAATTATGAAGGGGAACAAGAAATCCCAATTTTGAGTATACACAATTCACTCTTCAAAGAGCTACAACAGATATTTTATAAAGATATGGCCAATAAGAAACCATCTTTGGGGAAAAATACTACTTGGTTTGATCCCTCTTGCAAGCAAGCTAAACGTTTTTTAAGGTCCACTGTTCGAGAAGGCGATAGGGTCCAAATAGCTCAAGCAAGGTTTAGTATCTTGGTTATAGTGCTGTTCATGTCATCCACTGCTCCACCAGTGGAACACTGTGGAGATGATGTAATATGGAATGTTGGTCTCTGGAAACTTCAGTTGGAGAAGGGCTGAGCGCCTTGCTGGCTGCTCCTGGTGGGGCTGTATTACTGCTGTAATTGCGGGATGTGGGTACATTTGATTCTGTCGCTGGCAGTAAAGATGGCTTCAAGTGTGTGTTTTGCTTTGTGTGTGAGTTCAATCACCAGTTGGGTGAGGCAGATGTTGTTGAGGTTCTTCAGGAGGGCGGTGGAGTTGGTGTCATTGGGGTCGTCGATGTGGAAATTGAGGTCGCTGAGCAGGACGGAGTGGAGGGAGATGATGGCAAGGGGGTGATGAGGTTAGAGATGGCAACAAAGAAGGGTGGTCGAGGTCCCGGGAGTCTGTAGTTGAGGGTGCCTCTTATTGTGGTCTTAGCATCGGTTTGTAGTTGGAAGCTGAGGTGTTCCATAAGAGGTGTTGGGTCGTCGCTGGTGATGGTGCATTGGATGGTTTCTTTGAAGATGATGGCGATGCCCTCGCCTTGTTTACCAGGGCGGTCTCAGTGTATCATCTTGTAGCCGTCGGGCATGGTGGTGGCAATGTCAGGGTTCGAGGAGGGTGTGAGCCATGTTTGGGTGATGAAGGTGATGTCTGGGAAAAGGGTGGTGATGGTGTCCCAGATCTCCATGGTGTGTTTGCAGAAGAAGCAGGCATTGAACAGGATGCATTGGAGCGGTGCATCCTAATCTTCTGAGCGGGAGTGGTGTGGAGTCTGGTGCGGGCAATGGGTCTCCTGTGGCAGGCGAGGCGGCAGTGGCAGAAGATGAAGGGTCCTTGGGTTGATGTAGGGGACGCCTTGAAGCAGCAGTTGTTCCGGTGTCCTGGATCCAGGGCTAGGAGCGACTCAGCGGTGTATCAGTGGATGGTGAGAGGGCCAGGGGTCCTGGCACTGGGTGTGGTCCAGGCACGGATGGATGCAGACGGGCTAGCCTTTGGCTAGGAGGTGGGATGGGCTGTCAGGGAGGCAAATGGCAGGAGCGGGAAGTGCGTCAAGTGCGGGAAGAAAACGGCAGGAGCAGGTGGGAAACAAGAAGGATATGGCCAAATTGGAATCCCCCAAAAGAGTGCCTAAAACAGAATAAGCCCAGTGGAATAAACGAAAATTGGCAAATTGTTGTGTTATGTTTGCTTTGAAATAAATACAGTCACAGATTATATAGTTATATACATTTTAATTTAAACAATTTTCACACTTTCTTTATTGGAAACAGGTTATATTCATTAAATAATATTTAATAGTTCTGGTTGAAAAAAATATATTAAGAGTATTTACAACTTTTTTATTCATATATATTTTTACATATACATTATAAACATAATAGACATTTTGAAATGTATTTTTTCCTTGCATTTGCTTTGTGGAAAATGCATGAATATTTCTAACATATATTATCCTTTTATTTCTCAACACCTGTATTTTTAATATTGGTTATGGAATGTGTGTTTTGTTTCCACAGGAATGCATTTAGATGATATATATATTATTTAGTATTATTAAAATATAATTCTTAATATAATAGTACCATTGTAGTAAATATGATATATATACATGAGTATGCACTTTTTATATTTCTAACAATTTTCCACTATTTGTGTATATTGTTATATAGATGTATAGTGTATTTATTATACTTTAAAAAAAAATTCTATGTAAATCGTCTTTCTTTATAGTCAGCCATGTTTCCCCAATGTATGTATATTGTATTCAGTTCACATTTTTGTTAAGCAGTTTTGGACCTAGTTGGTAGTGGTTTCTGGCTGCCCGTGAACTTCTAAAGTGAAACTTTTTTTAACTTACTTTTTAAGGTTAGTGGGGCTGGAGTGTAGGGAGGTGTAGTCGTTGGTAACTGTAGTATTATTTTGTAACTGTAGCGTTTTTTAAAAGTAGCTAGCATTGCAGTGTAAAGTTTTGTAATGCATTAGGCCTAAATATAGTGTTTGTAGTATAGTTTGTTATTGTAACCAATGTATGTATGTTTTATTACTTCATAATGCCATGTAGTAATGCTTCTATCAGCTTTTCTGGTTGTATGTGTTTTGCAGTTAGGTGTTTTCTCTTTTATTGCAGGTTTTACAGTCTTGGCACTGCATTTCTACCTATCTTTGGATACATTTTTATTAAAAGAAATATATTTTGGTTCTGTTTTTAAGACAATCATTTTATATTTACTTTCATTTTTCAGATTGGGAGGATAATGTATTTATTATATTTTTTCAGGTGTTCAAGGGTTTCCATGAAGTACTGGAGTACTTGTTTCTTTTAAAAAAATACATAACATTTATGTTCATTACAACATCATTTTATATTACATTTTTATTTAGGTTTATTGAAGCATTTATTCTTTGAAATGTTTTGTATTTTTAATGGACACCTCCAAATATGGATTCATTTTCTCATTGTGTCATTTTTTGAGGTTACTTTTTTGACTATATTTGTGGATTTGTTTGTATTGAGTAAAGATAGCACCAGGACTTCCACGTCAAAATCCTAAGTGTTACTTTGTATTATTATTTGAGGTGGAGAATGTCATTTTTTTATAAATAGTTTTTCTATTTCTTATTGTACCTTTTCTAATGTATTTTGTTTCTGAATTATGTTCTGTGTGTCATGCTTTTTTATCAAAAATTGTTTACTAAAAAATTGTGTGGCATATATTATTTAGGAATTTATAAAATATAATGTTTTTAATTATCGGTCTTATTTTATATCATTCAAGTTTATTGTGTTTTTGACTGATAAATGCTTAAAATAATTTTTGTAATTATTA